>CM046881.1:117186497-118386497 GCA_025667525.1 Glebionis coronaria
TTCTATCTAGGCCTATATAAGAAGGATGCGACTTGTGCATGCCTCTTGTTCTTTTTTTTCTCCTTTTTCACTTCCCTGTAAATCCAGTTTTTTTTTTGAATGAAAAAATGGTGTTGAGATGTTGATGAGAAACAAAGATCCATTTTACTTTCTGCTTATTGATTGTGTCTCATTTACTGCTTGTTTACTTTTTTAAGTTTTTTTTTTTTAAATTCAGTTTTGTTTTCAAAATTTTCTGAAACTTTGATTTCTTTTGGTGAAATCTTGTTTCAAAGTTGGATTTCCAGTTCTATTAAGAGATTGTTTAAGTGTGTTTAAAGAAGTTTAATTGAGAAGTTTTTGAAAAGATTTGAAAGGTTTTATAAAAAATCAGAAATTGGATATTTGCTTGTGTTCTTCTTTCTTTCTTAGCAGGTTTTACTTGTTGCTTGTTGTCCAAGTGATCTGCACAGACCCGGGTCTGTTTGGAGGTGACATACAGTCACTGTTGGGCCTGGATGTAGGCCCAACAAGGTAGCATACTAGTCTCATTTTTTAGTTTTTCAGAAATATTGTGATTTTTGTGATTTATGCATGAACGTTGGTTAAATGTTTGTTTAAGTGAATGATATTGCTTATTTCAGGTTTATATGCATGCTAGATTAGTTAGAAATCAGTTTGGCTTGATCTTGTTTGAAGTTTGTTTGAAAAGTTGATTTTCAGTCATATAAAGGGGTGTTTGGATTAGGGATTTAGTTGGAGTAATCTTTGTTATTCTTGTGTTAAAACCTGTTCTCTTTACTCCTTTGGTTGTTAGTAAGTGGTACATGTGCTTAGGTTTCAGTTTGGTGAGGTTTTAAAGCATTTTGCATGTCAAAAAAATGGAGAATAACTCATTAATCAGTTAAGTCTCATGTCTGCTTGTTTCTCTTGAATTTGTGCATCAAAAACTTGAAAATCTGTTAGAGATAGGATAAAGTAGTATTGTATACTGGATATATGTCATTTGATTGATCATTGTGCAAGTTATTGGCTCTTGATTTTCACTTTTGTGCATGAAAAATCAGTAAACACTCTCAGACCTGCATCTTAGTTGATCAGTAACATTTGTATGCCATTTGGTTTGATTTTGTGTGAATCCTTGCTTGTTTTTTGTTTGTGTTGACTCCCTATACTCAACTGAGTATAGGGGGTGCCCTTTTGTCCAGCAAAAACACCACCAATACCAAGATCAAGCACCTCTTGATCTTATCTTCACAAGTGAAGATATCTCTTTTTTCTTTGTGTTCATAAGAACCTATCTGAGCACGTTTTTGGTTCCAGATTGCTTTAATCTTGTTAACTTGGATTTGTTTTTGTGTTTTTATGATTAAAGTAGTTACTGGATTGAGTTTTTAAATTTTTTTTTTTTAAAAAAAAGTTTTCAAAAAGGACTGGCCAGGACTCGAACCTACGCCATCATCCTCACAACACTCACAACTTACCAGCGTGCCCTTGGGTCTTTTATTGCTAAGTTCTCATTTCATTATCTATTTAAGTAGTCTTTGTTTTCTAGCTTATTTAGCTAACAGCTTATTCAAAAGCTTATTCCTGCTTGTTTACTTAGGGTTTTCACAAGTTATCATTTTTCTTTTGTTTTTATGTAGTTTTAGGACTTTTTGGTTTGAAAATATTATTTTTCACGTATTTAATTAATTTTCTAGGAATATTTTATGTTTTAATTTTAGAAAGTAATTTAAAAATAGAAAAAGGTATTTTAAAAATCTGAAAAAATAGTTTTTAGGTTTTTAATCATATTTTTGAGGTTTATAGCTAAAAAAGTTTTCAATTTAACTTATTTTTGATTTTATAGGATTTTAGGGTTTTTAACCAACTTAAAAATTTAATATAAAATTATTAAATAGGTTTCAGAAAATTTTGATTGCATTTTTTGTCTTAGTTACAATATTCTAGATTTTTGGTAATTTTTTAGAATTTTTTATGAACTTTGAATTTTTTTGAATATTTTAATATTATTTTATTATTAAAAATTGAAAGTTTGATTTTTTAAGTTTTTACATTTTTCCTAGATTGTAGACACTTAATTAGGAGTTTTGCAACTTTCCAAATATTTTTAGGACTTTTCAATTATTTTCTAGATTTAATTTAAGTTTTAATTGATTTTAATAGTTTTTAAGTGTTTAAAAATAGTTTTATTTGGTTTTAAAATTTAAAAAAATACTTTTTAGCTTAATTAGGTTATTTTTGAGGTTTAGAAACTTTAAAATCTTGTTTAGGGCTTTTTAATAATTAATTGTGATTTTTAGGGCTTTAATTAGCATTAAAAAGTCATTATCTAATTAATTAAAAGGTTTTAGCAAGTTTGGATTTTTTGTAAACTCTTAGAATTTTATTGTGGATTTTTAGTAATTTTTAGGAATTTTTAGGATAAAATTTTAATTTTTGCACTATTTACGGTTTTACGTGATCACCTTTTTCGTTTTAGTTTAATCCGTCTTAGTAACCGTCTTTCTCTTCTAATCTCATTTCGTTCTTTATTTCTCAATCATATAATCACAAATCAATATCATCTCTTAACACAACGCACTTGCCTCCTTGGGAAACGAACTTGAACTCATTTGGTTATTAGTGCTCGGTTTTCCTAAACCGACACTTAACGCTTACCACTATTTTGCTCTCTTTTCCTAAAGAGTAGTAAAAACTCTACAATCATTTTGGCGCCGCTGCCGGGGAGGCGTGTTGTGTTTTGGTTGAACAATTGTTGTTTTTATATATAGCCATAATAGTTATTTGTATTAGTAGCACTCTACTAATACGTATTATCGGTTTTTCGTTTTTTGTGAATAGTTACTATATTGTATACGTAGAACAATAAATTTACAAGTACTCCAAATACGTGAGAAATCACAACCTTGACTTGGGAGGTCATTACCCAATCATTGTATTCGAATCTCAAACCAAAGAAAAAGGCAAAAATAGATAAATACTTTCGTGAAGCTCGATTTTGAAAAATACAAACTATAAGGTGGGTATAAGGCGGTTGTATTTCACAACCTAAAGGAAAAAGGCTCTTAAGTGCTTCGCGCCGCCTCGTTTCCTCCGCTTTCTTGTGCGTATTTTGAGATTGAAAGCTAATCGAGGGTTTTGCCGCCCAAAGTATTACTTAAGTATCATATATATTTTCTTGGTTTCATTTGATTAAACCCTCTTGAACGATTTGGTGTTCCACCATCGTTCTAAAGTCATCGAAGGCGTTCACTACACGTGATCGTTTTCATTCCTTGAGGCTTCTTTAATCGAGAGATTTGATTAAGGAGGAGGTTTGTAGATTTGTGTCTACTTGATACATTCCAAAAATCCAAAAAAGAGTAAAAACAATCAAAAACCACAAAAAAATTGAAAAAGTAAAAACACCAAAAAGAATCTTCTTTGCTCACCCTCTCGTTGTACGTGACGTTTATGCAAACTCGCTCCAAAGCAAGACGTGCTCGTAAACGAAGAAATAAATCAACCACTCCTTCTAGTGAGGAGTCTCCTATTGACGAACCCATCGTAGTGAAAGAAGCACCCATGGCTAATCGAACTATGATGGAGTTGCTTCAAGCACCCACCGAGGGTTATGGAGAAGCGATTGTGATTCCCGCTATCCTTGCGGAGAATTTTGAGTTTAAGACGGGTTTGTTGTCCATGATTCAAAACAACAAGTTTCGAGGTGACGAAAAGGACAACCCTCATAACCACATTCGCCAATTTAATCGTCTCACCACCACTTGCAAGTTTAAGGACGTCTCTAACGACTCGATTAAGATGATGCTTTTTCCGTATTCCTTAGCGGGGCCCGCAAAAATTTGGTTAGAGAAAGAGCCACCCAATTCTATATTGACGTGGAAGGATCTCGTTTCAAAATTCGTGAACCAATTTTTTCCGCCCTCTAAGACTACGCATTTGAAAAACGAGATTTCAAAGTTTTCACAAGAGTATAATGAGAGTTTTTCAACGGCTTGGAATAGGTTTAAGGAAATGTTGCACGAATGTCCTCATCATGGTTTTTCCGACTTGCATCAAATTGACACGTTTTACAATGGCTTGAACGATCATGAGCGTGATTATCTTAATGTCGCCGCGGGTGGTAATTTTTTATGTAAGACGGTCGAGGAAGCATTGTTAATCATTGAGAATAGGTCTAAGGTCTATAGTCCTCGTAGCACGTCGAGTGTTCGTAAGACTTCGTCTTCGCCTTCGCCGTCATTGTCACACACTGTTGATGCTTGCCAAATCGAGGCTAATTTGGAGAACAAGATTTTTGATAAACTTAAGGGATTGTTAATTGAGTTTAAAGTTGGTGAACAACCCACTCCCGCTACGGCTAAAGCGGTTGAGGTTTCTTGTATGTATTTTGGTGGAGCTCACGATTATTCCGAGTGCATTACCAACGGTGGTAACACTTTGAGTGCCTTCGCGGCCGCGTGAACTTATAACCAAAACGGTCAAGTTCCTCGCACTAATCAATTGACTCCACCGGGTTTTCCACCAAATCAAAATGCTAACAATTATCGAAACAATCAAGTTGGTTACCAAAGCAATCAAAGGAACAATTTCAAGGGTAATAACAACTATGGGAATCAAGGAAGTAGTAGCCAATTGCAAAATCAAAACCAAAACCGTAATTTTCAAAACACGAGTCAAGGTCTTCAAAATGTTTACACTAAAGAACTTCCAATGGACTTTTTGAATTACGCTACGGCAAATGATAAGATTTTGGAAAACATTCAAGAAAAATTGGCTAGTCAAGCTAGGGACACGGCTAAAAACACCAAGGAATTGGCTAATTTTGTGAAGGAAAATCTTAACATGAGAAATGAGTTGAAAAATGATTTTGCTAATCAAATTAGAGGTCAAAACAATAAGATTGAACAAAGTCATGCTAGGCTTGAACAAAGAATTGACCAAAAAGCCGCTAGTCAAGATCTTAAGTTTAATAGTCAAGATGCTAAGCTTAATGCCATTTTAGAAGCCGTCATGGGGAACAAAGCCTCTACTTCGGGAAGTTTGCCTAGTAACACCGTATCAAACCCGAAGGGGAGAGATGAAAGTGATTACCACACGAAGTGGTAAGGCACTTAAAGAACCGACTCCTCAACCAATTACTCCAACGGTGGAGGAAATTGAGGAAGAACCCGAGGTGGTGGTAAAAAGGAGCATATCTCAAGCCCACAAAGTACCGCTCATTCCACACCTACGGTCGACCCATTACCAACATTGGAACCTGAGATTCCAAAGGCTATGCCTATGCCCCAACCCACACCACCCTTGCCTTACCCATCAAGACTTAGGAAGGAGAAACGACAAGAGCGCGACAACTACCAATTTGAGCTTTTTATGAAAATGTTTCGTGAGTTGCACCTTAATGTGAGTTTCGCCGATGCTTTGGTCATGATGCCTCGATTTGCTGCTAACTTTAAGAGTATGTTGAACAACAAGGAGAAATTGCATCAATTGTCTAGTTGTTCGTCGGTTTATCTTAATCGCATACCTCAAAAAGTCGGTGATCCCGGTAAATTTTTGATCCCTTGTGCAATCCAAGATATGGAAGAATGTTATGCCTTGGCCGATCTTGGTGCTAGCATTAATTTGATGCCACTTGCAATCTTCAAGTCGCTCAATCTTTCTAATCTTACTCCTTCACTAATGTCTATCGAGTTGGCCGACCATTCCACGATTCGTGCATGTGGTTTGGCGGAAGACGTTTTTGTGAAAGTGGGGAAGTTCTACTATCCCGTAGACTTTATCGTTGTCGATATTCCCATGGATCCTCAAGTTCCTCTTATTTTAGGTCGTTCGTTTTTAGATACGTCTATGGCTTTAATTGATGTGCATGCTAGAAAGATCACCTTACGTTTCAACGACGAGGAACTTGTTATAAACGCAACTCAAAATTCTCAACTTTCTCATGTATATTCCGTTGCTACCATAAACCTCGTTGATATGATCGACGTGGTTTGCGAGGAATTTTCACAAGAAGTTTTAGGGTTTGGTGATGAAGAAACTAGTGGCAATCCCACTATGTTAGATCCAATTCAGTACATACGATTTGAAAAAAATTAAATAGCCGAAGGTTCTTTTTGAAGTACTGTAGTTATTTTTTATTTTTGGGTAGTATTGTTACTTTTTAAATCTCATCTTTCTCATACTTCGGATCCGATAAAATATTGACTAAAAGGTGGAGTAATAATTTTAAAAATTATTGATTAACTAAATTTAGTATTTATTATTCCCCTTCTCTTAGATCTTCTCTTTTAGTAAATCCCAAATGTTAATAATCATCCAAAGAATTAGTATCTAAATTTTAATGATGCAAATGAGAAAAGAACAGAAGTGGAACACCGCAAATTAGATGCTCAAATCGAGAACAACTACACGTCAATGATACTCGAAACCGATCTACATACCCACCGATAAACACTCAAAATTGGGAAGTCAAGAGCACAACAACAATCGCCAAAAATTAAGGTTTTATGGAAATAACAAGTCAAAATAATGCTATATTACTACTTTCCATTTCAAATAGTAGTACGGAATACTTTTGACTTTTTGAGCATTATAATATACTATATTATTTCCTTATTTGGTGGTAAGGACCCCGTTTGATACAAAGTAAGATTTTACTACTATTAGCATGATTACTAAATATATACTTTAGGATGTAAAGTCATGCTTTAAGAAATCGCATTTGATTCTTTTAAAAATATATGCTAATTCTATCTTTTTAATAAAGACTACAATTTTATGGCTAGAAAAAGCAATTATGAAAATTCTAATAAGATAAAACGTAACCTAATTTCAAAAGCTGAGATGGAAATTTCCACATCCCTATATTTAAAGGTTATATATCTCAAAAGCAAATGTTAACCCTATATATCAAATGAGATTTTATGAGTCCATCGTAAAATCTAAAACTAAAACATGGCAACCAAACGGGTCCCAAGTGTCGTTTCGAAAACTCCTCACCAAAATAAACGACCCAATAACTGAATGGTTTCTTTTTACAAAACAACCTTTTATCTATAATTATAAAGTATTAAGACTTTTTAAAAATAGAAAAGTTAAAATTTTAATGAATTTTACTTATTAAATATAAAAGTTATAAGTGTATTTCCCATATTTTATACATGAGTCCGGTTATTTAAGATACCTTGTATCCTTTGGATACAAGGGGACAAATCTGGACCGTCTATCTCATCTCATCCAACAGCCCAGATTAAAAACAAAAAAAAAGCGGAGGGGTAATTTCGTCATTTTGCCCCTCCCACCTAACACCCTCTACCACTCTCACAGATCTGGGATCGATTTCTTCTTCTTCCCTCTAAAACAAACACACACACACAGACACACACACACACACACACATATTTACATCTTAATTTATCAACACAGACATCAAATCCATCAATAATCACCTTCGTAAATCGATCATCCTCTTCATAAATAAGGTAAAGTTCATTCAATTTGTTTTGATTCATCTTTTTTAGCTTATTGGATGTGAATAAGCTTATAATTCATCTTATTTTTTATAGCTTATTTGATAAGTTACGTGAATTTAACATGTCGAATGATAAGGTAACTTGATGCTTAATGTGAATAAGCTTATTGATAATCATCAGCTTTATTATGATGAATTATAAGCTAACTTATTAGCTTATTTTCATGAATTATAAGGTTTTTTGGCTTAATCTCGCTGAACATATTTAGTGTAACCTGTTTGTGAAATATCATATATGAAATACTATATCATATATGATATAAGCTAAAATATCATATATTATGAGATATATCATATATGATAATGTGGTTGAAAATTGAATTAACTCTTTTTTTTATGCATTAATTTGGCTGAACATATTTAGTATGACTTGCTAATGAAGTATCATATATGATATGCTATATCATATATGATATAAGCCAAATATCATATATGATCAGATATATCATATATCATTATGTGCTTGAAAATTGAATTAAATCTTCTTTTTTGTGTAGAGAAGGCTGTTTACAAGGCGTGTTGAACATTACAAGCATCAAAAGGCCAAGAAGCTTAATGAAGAAGCTCGTGAATTTTTCTTTTACGTTTATTGTTTGTTTTTTCTTGTAATCTCCTAATGAAGTTTTGAAGTATATGGACAATTTTGTAATCAATTGGTATCTCGTACAACATCTTGTTAATATGATTTAACTTTCTTGGTATTATGTCATGATGGTTTTTATAAATTAAGTCATACGGAGTATATGATCATGCACTATCATATATGACACTCAAGAAAAACTTGGATTTATTAAACAAAGAATCTAATGAATTCATGATTACAACAAAGAGTATGCACAATTAATAATCAAACACTTGTTCATAACATAAAAAATGTACTTTTGAACAGAATCATATATGATAATTCAAACAGAACGTAACCTAATGTAAAATCATATATGATATACCTCTGATATCATATATGATAACGATTTATACAAAATCAAAAAAATGCCAAAAAAACAGATTATCGAATGATGAATTCATGAACAACGCCTACTCCGTCTTGATCCTTAAAACATATCCATGCACAACCTCTTGTTATAATCAACATCCCTCTCTGCTTTGTTCCAAAGCAGCCAATCGCACATCTCTGTCTGACTGCATTTATAAAAGATAAAAAGAACATATTATGCAACATTTTAACACCAAAATAAATTACTCATATATATGATAGAAGACAAGTTTCAAGAGTTTATACTGATTTTCTAAAAAATACTCATACATAATCTGTTTTTTCCTATGGTTTATTTGATATATCATATATGATACTTATATCATATATGATATATCATCAGTTATCATATATGATATATCTATCATATATGAAAAGTGATAATATATCATATATGATATATATATCATATATGATACATCAAGCTTATTGCAGCCTACATCAACAAACTTAATTCAACTTACATAAAATACCTTACGATTTGTCAAAATAAGCTAATAAGCTAGCTTATTCATAACTCTTGTGTAATTTGTAAGCTTATTCACATAACTCCTATCTAATTCCCAAGATTATTTGTAACTCTCATCTAATTCAAAATCTTATTCAAACAAACAAGCTTATTCACATAAATAATCTAATTAAAAGCTAATTAGAATAAATTGTTCAAAATAAGAACAATCAATCGAAATAATTCGATCAAAATAAGAACTATCAATCGGTATATTTCATTCAAACAAGCTAATGAAAATAAATTGATAAGCTTATTCAAAATCAAATAAGCTAAAAAAAAGATAAGCATAGATTATGAGAATACAAACCTGGTACGAATTCGTGTTAAGTAATCGATCTAATTAATCGATTGTGATGGATTCATGATGATGTTGTGATTATTCGCTTCAAATTTTAGAGAGAGAAAGTAGATCGGGGTAGAGAGAGAAATTAGATCGGGATAGAGAGAGAAGTGAAAGAACGGGGTGTATGTTTTTATGAAAAAGAAAGGATAAAGTGGCTTATATAGTCAGCGAGTGAATTGACGGAAATACCCTTGCAGTGTAAATTGGGGATTTAATCTCAGCCTTTGGATGAGATGGAGATGGATGGTGGGGATGAGTCCCCTTGTATCCTAGAAAACTTTGGTATCCAAAAGAACTTATATCTTTATACATATGTCTTTTTTTAACGATATTTTATAACAAACTTATGTAACAATGTACTAAAATAACATTTTTAATTTATAATTGAAATATCTTTTTATATTTATTGTTTTCATAATATAACTTTATCATATTTTTTAAAATTGTGTTCTTTAATCAATTTTGATTTATTAACTTTAATTTTTTATTTTTTATTTTTAGCGAGTTTATTTTGATTTTATATTTTTATCCTTTGAAAATTAATGTAAATGCAAACTTAATAAGTAAGATAGTGAAATTTGTTCGTTTAAAAAATCATCATCGAGTAATTATTGTCGCATTATACGGGCATCATACTAGTATTATACAATGTGTTCAAAAAGGACTTCAACTTTTAACTATTTTCATTATTTTGGTATAACGAATGTATTTATCAAATAGGAACGTATATCTATTTATGAAAAATTACCGTTGAAAAGACCGTTTAATTGCGAATAAAATGAATTACAATGGTTCTAACATACGTATGATTTTAGAAAAATGATAAAACTTAACACATATTCAAAATATTTCTTTATCATAATATTTCTCAAGGTTATTCGTTCCCACTAAGACCAGTCATTGACGCGAACAATCCTTCGGATCGTCAGTCACAAACAACATCGTAATTTACTTCAGAAAGTCGATTTATTCAATTCCGAATGTCGTTTCAAAATCCCACCGTAATATAAATGGCCACTACGTGAATAAGAAAATATATTTACAAAAGTGCCTTTTACATAAGAGAGCTAGGAGTCATCACTCCAAGTGAGGGGGTTTTGGGGTGCCACGTCAGCGAAACCCAGTCACTCACTCACTTGAAAAAATCAGGGGAGTCATCACTCCAAGTGACTCCCCTTTGTGGGTCCCACTTTTTTTTATTTCTCACATTTTCAAACTAAATTAATTCATTTCATAAATAAAAATAAATATTACAATCCTAAAAAAATAGAAAAATACAACTTCGAATAAAAAAAATACGAAAAAATTACGAAAAAAAACTACTAGTTGGAGGAGTCTTCGGAATCTTCAACGTCGCGGTATTGATTGGTATTCGGCATTTTTGCGCGTAGACGAGCCTTGATTTCTTCTTTTTTAAATTTATAAACGCGGCCGTTTCGGGATCCATGTTGGAGGTGTCATAGTTGAGAAATTTCAACTCCTCCATTTCGGCAATCGTGTCGTCTTTGCGTTGCGAAGCCGCATACGCTTTTTGCGAGGCTACACGACGGAGACGAAGGTCATAGGTAACCGCGTCTTCAAAACGAGACGATTTACTTCCTCCGGTACTCGCTGATGTTTCCGAACGGCTTTTTTTCCCGGCCGTTCTTTACCCGCGGGGCGGGGTCGTTGATCGCGTTGGAATAGTTCGTTCGTGTTCATCGGCATCGAAAACGAACCGCCTTCCTCGTTCTCGGTCAAATCAACCGGGGCAACCTCGGGTGCGTCCCATTTCGGGGACTTCTTCAAAACATTTCATGCCTTTTCGTGATTAAACGTGGCATTTCTATTCTCGTCCGCGTAAATGACCCGAGCCCGTTCAATCACATCAACCTCGCTTTCGCCACTTTTTTGTTCCGATGACATTTCTTGTAGTTGGCGTGCCACTTCATAATATTATGATGCATCGGATTCCACTTACCCGTGAGCATGTCTTTGGTACGTTCTTAATGATTTCTTTCGTTAACACCCGGGTAATCCGAATCCAAAGAGTGTCTCTTTTTTGGTGACGCCCAACTTTCGGATCTTCGGATGTCGCGATGTAACACTCGGCAAGCACGGCTTCTTCGTCCTTGGTCCACCGACCAAGACCTTCATTCGGAACGGGTTCTTTTGATTTTTTTGCGGGGTTTTTCTTTCGGTTTTTTTTTTTGTTCGGTTTCGGGTGGTGGAGATTGGAGTGATTGGCGTCTTTGGGTATAGGCTTGATATTCTTCTTGTTGCTTTTGTATAAAAGCTTGATCTTCGGGAGTTATCGGACCGTGGGTAGGAAACCCGGGGAATTGTGGGTTGGACGTAGTTCCGTCACCGCCACCCATGTTGGATTGAAGGAGGTGGGTGAATCCGAACCAATTTTCGCCGGCCATTTTGATTGTGTTTGTGTTTGTGTTTGTGAATGAGAGAATGATAAAGGAGAGAATGATTTGTGTGTGTGTGTAAAAAATGATATAGGAAATGTAGTTTATATAGAGATTAAAATTGAAAAAAAATAAAAATTTTTGTATTTTTTTAAAAACTAGCCGTTTGGCATTTAATTTAAATTTTTTTTTAAATGGAAACTAGCCGTTAGACATTTAAAACAAAAAAAAATATTTTTTTTTCAAAAAAAACGGCTAGTAGCCGTTGTGTTTAAAAAATTTTCAAAATTTTTTTTTTTTTTTTTAAAAAAAAAGGTAACTCACGCCGCGTGAGTACACTCGCGCCGGGGCTCAACGCCGTGATTTTTTGGACTCAGGGGAGTCATAGCGCCGACCGCGCCGTGGGTTTGGCACCCCACGGCGCCACCACTCCCAGCCCTCTAAAGCGACGTAGTAAAAAACAACCTCGTACTTTTATATATCTATACATTTTTTGTATAACAAAGTTTATTATCAAATATATATAGTGTAAATCTATCGATTCTTTTGAAAAAAAATACCGTTAAAAAGTCCACCTAATTACGAACTAAACGACCTTAATATTGCAATATTTTTAACATACGTATTATTTATAAAAAAATATTTAAAACTAGGACACATTTAAAATATATTTTTATCGAAATAATCTTCAAAATTATTTGTTCCTTGACACGAACAATCTTCCATATTATAATCCACTACAGCCGTTTTTACATCATCCGTCACAAAATACAGGCTATATATCTCATTTTTTTAAATAGTACACTAGGTAAAAAAACCTTACAAAACCAACATGTGCCTTTAATAATAGTATTAAACGGCGGGTTTTCTTAGAATGTCTTTATTAGGGACTAGCTAATGTTTTTTAAAAGTAAAGTTACTATCAAATTTGGTACGTGAATATTCTATGGTTAGCAATTTTCTATGAAAAATATACCAATAAAATTGAATTCTAATGCAAGAGGGTAATACTAAATGGAGTAGTATGCAATAAAAAAACATTATAAAGAGTTGAGAGTTATAACTGTCATTGTTATAGTCTCGGAATTTTACATTTTGCATCGTGAGCCATGGACGACACATCTCCCTCCTCTCTTCACGTTGTTTTGTTTCCATTCATGGCCAAAGGCCACACAATTCCAATGCTACAGCTAGCCCGCCTCTTGCTCTGTCGTAACGCCAAAGTTACTATATTCACCACCCCAGCAAACTACCCTTACATCTCCACCTCACTCTCGGACACATCGACCTCCATCATCTCGTTACCATTTCCAAAAAACATCCCTGGTGTCCCTCCGGGTGTCGAAAGCATGGACAAACTACCCTCTTTGTCCCTCTTCTTTCCTTTTGTATCGTCCACAAAACTCATGCAACCCGACTTTGAAAAGGCCGTCCAGTCTTTAAAGACGCCAGTGACCTTTATGATCACTGACGGATTCTTTAACTGGACACTAGAGTCGGCTAATAAGTTGAATATCCCACGACTTGTTTATTATGGCATGAGTAACTATGCCATAACTATTAACCGAGTCATGTCATTCCACAAGCATTTATTTGAAGGAAAGTCGGACGGAGACCCGGTCATCGTTCCAGAATTTCCCCTGCTGAAGATAACAAGAGACGAGTTCGACGATGCGTTCAATGGTCGTCACACAGATAGCCCTTTTGTTAAATGGATGTTCGACATGGTTCTAGCGACATCAAAAAGCTATGGACTGGTTACCAATAGCTTTTTTGAGCTAGAACCCGTATACATGGAATACTGGAACAAAAAACTAGAACCAAAATCATGGTCAGTGGGCCCATTCTGTCTAGGTGAGAACGTTACAAAGACAAATCCTTTGTCCAGCCAAAAAACACCATGGATGGTTTGGCTGGACAAGAAACTTCAGCTTGGAAGTCCGGTTTTATACGTGGCTTTTGGTTCACAAGCCGAGATATCTCAAGACCAAATTGAAGAAATCAAGGTAGGTCTTGAGAAATCTGAAGTCAGTTTCTTATGGGTAATGAGAAGAAGAGAGAACGGAGTTTATCCTACTACTTTGGATGACGAATTCGAGGAGAGAGTGAAGGAGAAGGGAATTGTGGTTCAAGAATGGGTGAATCAAAGGGAGATACTAGAGCATGAGATTGTTAAAGGTTTCGTGAGTCATTGTGGATGGAACTCGGTGTTGGAAAGTATATGTGCGGGTGTGCCTATTCTTGCATGGCCTTTGTCAGCTGAGCAACCGTTGAATGCAAAATTCGTAGTAGATGAAATCAAAATAGGTGTGAGGGTGGAAACATGTGATGGTAGTGTTAAAGGCTTTGTGAAGGGTGAAGGGTTGGAAAAGAAAATGAAGGAGTTGATGGAAGGCGAGACAGGGAAACAGGTGCAGAAAAAGGTAGCAGAGTTGAGGAACTCCGCCATGAAGGCGGTGGAAGAAGGTGGTCCGTCATGGCTGAGTTTAAACGAGCTCATTGATGAACTTCAAAATAAATCGATAACATCATAAATTATACTTGTTGTACGTAAGTTGGTGTATAAATAAGGTGGTTGGCCGGAGTAGAGTATGTCTCAACAACAAGGTTGATAGCATATAACATACAAATCTAGCTCAACTATTTGTAAGGCTATGAACATCTGAGGCCCTGCTAAAACGTGCTTGAAACGTGTCTGACGCTGTCATGCATATTATTGAAAAGTATTTATAGCACAAAGTCTGGTTGAGAAGTAAAGTGTAGTACTACATAAAGTTTTCAAATTTGGTTTTGACACATAATTGGAAGAGAAAGTTTCAAGGTCGTCTGCCCGAACTTCAGGACATATCGTGTAATAAAACGATCTGTGGAGTGTAAAACATGTGAAGTTATGGTTTTTCTTTCTTAATAACCATCTATTTGGTTTTGGTGATTGGTGTTGACAGTATCAGCTACAATGTTTTGGGACTTGGTTATTACTTGTATCCTTAAAAAACTTGTGAAATTGATTTTGAACAAGACGTCTAGAGTGTAAGACACATGTGACCTCCATAGTGGTCACTGATCGCTGGCTTATTTGACTAGACATTGGATATCCCACGGCTGTGTATTTTGGAATGACGACCATTGGATAACATTTTTGGTCGCAATTTCCTTAACAAACATCTGTTTAAATGAAACATAGATAATTATCTAGTCAGCCCCCCGGAGTACAGGGACTGGATCCGAGCTCAGTGATGCATTCAATGGCCGTGATATAGATATATAGTCCTTATGCTAAATGGCTAGCCGATTGTTTTATTAACATAAAAAAAGCTATGGTTTTGTTAGCTTTTTTTATGAGATAGATAATCAGTTTATGATGAGGAAATACGGAACTATAATTTCTGAACAATACTTTGGTCATTCGGCTCATTCTGTCTTGGTAAAAGATATCCAAGATACCAAAAATCATGGATGGTCCAGTTTAATATGATGCATTTGGATAAGTCCGGCATATAAGTCAAGACCCGATTCAAGAGAAAGATCTGCAGCCAGTTTCTCATAAGCAAGTAGCCTGAAGGCCCCCGTCCGATGAACAACTAATTTCAATAATTTCAAGAATTATTCAATGTTAACATATTTGTAAGGATTTAAGTTCATTTGAATATGAAACTTATTTAAGGTATGAGAGATTTATTCTGACCCTTTATCTCTCTATCATATAATGACTGAGATTAAATCCTCATTTTATACTGCAAGAGTATTTTTGATATTTCACCCGGCTCATTATATAAACATTTTTTCTTCTTTCTTTCTCATAAAAAATACACACATCGTCTCATTTTTCTCTCTCTACTCCCGGTCTTCTTTATCTCTCTACCTTCGATCTATCATCACCAATCGATCATCTATTTATGATAATTCCATCTGACGCGATCATCATGAATCCATGACGAATTTATCACGAAGCTATCACCACGAACATCTATAATCACGAATCGATGCATCCATCATTATGTATTCTTATTTTTAGCTAATTTGATTTAAATAAGCTTATTATTTATTATCATTAAGCTTTTAATTAGCTTATTTTGAATGATTTTTCTTAATTATAATCTAACATTTTAGAGTAGAAGTTATGAATAAGTTATGAAGTTGGATTAATAAGCTAGTTTGTTTGAATAAGCTTTTTGAATTAGAGTAGAGTTATGAATAAGCCTTTGTGAATTAGATGATTTTGAATTTATTGTGTTAAATTATAAGCTAGGTTATTAGATTATTTTAATGAGTTATACGTTCTTGTGAATAAGAGAGTTATGAATAATAGTGCTTTTTGTTATTTGCAGATATATTTTATCATATATGACATGTGAATAAGTTAGTGTTAAAGTTAGTTATAAAGAGAAAGAAAATGATAAAGAGGGATTTTTTAAACACAGAGTGTGTACTTTACAAGGTATGTTCATTTTCACAGTTTATATATATATATATATATATATATATATATATATATATATATATATATATATATATATATATATATATATATATATATATATATATATATATATATATATATATATATATATATATATATATATATATATATATATATATATATATATATATATATTGTATATATGTTTATCATATATGACAATCATATGTTATCATATATGATATTTCTTTTTTATTTTTGATAAATAAATATATGATATTTCATTATATTTCTTCCGTTTGTTTTTTGTATCATCATATATGATAGTTGTATTTTTTGTGAATTTTTAGGTGATGCGAGACGTATAAAACAGTTCATCAGTTTTTATTGAGAAGTTGAAAAATGTTGACTTTGATTGTCCAAATTCTTTTTTCCAAGATAAGTGTTTGTGATTTGAAAGAACTTTTAACGATAGAACAATTTTGATTTAGATTAAGTAGGACTTTTTTGTGTTTTTAGATTCAACATAAGTTTTTATCATATATGATATGATTTGGTTATCATATTTGATTTTACTTTGATTTTGTTTGTATTTGGATTATCATATATGATAATATGTTGAAACTCTTCTTTTAGAAAGTTTTGTTTTTGGTTCACCTCTTATGTATCATCATTTTTTGATATATTGTGTTGTATGATATATGATAAACTCACAATGCTAGAAGTGATGTTTTACCTTTTTATGTTACCCCCCATGTATTATATATGATAAAGTATCAAGGCTATTTGATTTATAATATATGATATACTTTGTATCACATATGATAAACTTTGTATCATATATGATAAACTTTGTATCATATATGACAATTTATCAAGGCTGTTTGATTTTTAGAACAAGTAAATGTTTGGGGATATAAAGTTTCTTTACCAAATCAAAAATTAAATAACTAGAAAAGCATCCATTAAAGTCATACTATAAAATAAAATCTAGTGCATACATGCTTTTTCCATTGCATAATATCCGAATATAGATTTAAATTAAGGTTACAGACCAACAAATTCAACTTATGCTTTTAGAGCCCTTATCCCAAGATCTACATTGCTTATAGGAGTCAAGCTGTATGATTTCTTCACCACGACTACTTCTTCTTGTATGCGCCTTAAGGATCTTAGAGCATATGCACTGGTTGTTCTTGAACTTGAATCAATTTGTGGATGTGGAAAGATGACATGAAGTGGTAGTTATTCTGGTCCCTTGGTCTTGATCGGCACTTGGATGTTTTCTTCATAAAGCCAATTAGGGAATTGGAATTTAAGATTTCTAGATTCTAGAAAGTTGGTTAAATCATCACTAGGTGAGTAAGTTGATGAAACCAACTAGCTTAGCTCAGTTGACCACTAATGTTCCACTAAGTGGTTTCATTGGGGGGGGGGGGGGGGGGGTTCCTGGAGGTCTTGGGTTCAAAACCTGCCAAGGCTCTTTCAGACGAAGCGGATAAGAAGTCTAACATAACTAGGCGAGGGTTCGAAGAAGACATTCTTCTGCTTGGATGTTATTGCATGACTCGACCCACTAACCACTAACATTTGCCATTCTAAAAAAAGGTGAGTAAGTTGATGAATCACTATATGAAACACCATATGAATCACTAGATGAATCAAGGTAATGTTCATCTTCATATGTAACTTTCTCCACTGCAAAATGTACAAATATAGTAAGTAAAGAGTCGTTAAATCTAGTTAAGTAATAAATTAAAATAATTAAGATCCTTGGTCCGGTCCGGACCTAATACTCACCCCTAAGTTGGACCCCCAAAATGTAGTACATATTATGGTACCACTACCAACTTGTCATCCTACACTAATTTTGGCTTACCTAATGTTCTAGTGTGTAAGCATTTACGCTTAGGGTAGGAGGCTTCACTTAGGGGTAGCCGGACTAGTTATTACCTAACCAATCTGTTAATGCAAAGCAATGCCTAAAAACATTGTTAATATTAATTAATCTTTCTTAATTTTGATCACGACAAATTACAAAGACATTTATTGTCAAACACAATCATAAAACGAATTATCTAACAAACACTATCATCAAGGTAATAATCATTACACTAACATATCTTAATCATGCTTAGTGATCATAAAAATGATTATCCTTAAAACTCACTTTTGTCAAATGTAACAAAAGATTTTTAATAAACTTTATTTTTAAGAAAATCTTTTAATAAAATGAAAATGCAAATTTGAATATGGCATATTCCATATGCCATAAGAATATCCTTTGAAGGTTTAACCAGCCTCAGATATTTCAAATTCACTAAAAGACAAAAAAGAGCGGACTCTACGCCGACGGTACCTTAGCACCTACGGCGGTTCCTTGTCGATAGGGAACCACGGGGTCCAATAAGGAACTGCGGCCAGATATAGCCGTTCGACATTTGTCTTATAAATAGTTGATCAAATCTGCATTCTTATCAACCCTTTTTTGACATCTCTTTCAGTCTTCTTTCTCCTATCTAATCCTAGTCATTTGTAAATGATCACTTAATGTGTTAAGTATGTTTACTCATGATTATCCTCTTGATCTCCTTCTTTACCTTGTCTAAAGAGAAGATCACTCACACACTTGTGATGTGATTAAAGATGTAGCATTGATGAAGATCACCTTCTCCTAAAAATCTAGTCATGTTCATCATTTGTGTGAGAACCCATACTTTCTCAGCATTATTTTATTCTTTTTATTCGTGCTTCTTGAATTTTCCAACGTATTACGTTTTCTTGTATTGCTATATGTAAATCCTGAGATTTTTAAATTATACTTTTTAAGTATTTTCGGATCATTGATAAATACTTTATCGGGAATTATAAAATCTTTATTTTATTTTTCCATATTTAATTTATATCAAAGTTTTTGATTTAAAATCACATGCGTGCGTTTTACAACGAGTTTATTCAAAAATAATGTACAACGAGAATTCCTAGTGATCGCGATACCGACGGATGCCCAAAATATTACGTTTATTTATCGATTGTTTCGATAATTAATATTTTCGATGATGTCGTTTTAATTACGTATTAAG
This sequence comes from Glebionis coronaria, assembly GCA_025667525.1. Taxonomy (NCBI): domain Eukaryota; kingdom Viridiplantae; phylum Streptophyta; class Magnoliopsida; order Asterales; family Asteraceae; genus Glebionis; species Glebionis coronaria. Next base: position 117,205,764 of record CM046881.1, read on the forward strand.
TCGTGTCGAGAAATCGTATAATCATTTCTATGATGCATTGTAACTTTTGAAAAGTATTTTTACGAAACCCGAGCCCCGTAAATATTTTCAAGATTTACTAATAGACATTTTCTACCCTTTAAAACTATTAATTATTTTTAAGTCCACAAGTTTTAAAGTTGGCAATATTGGTCCCTCCACTTAAACCACCATATAAAATGCCATTTTTCTTCCACCATTTCACACACACATAAATTTTTTAGAAAAAAATCACCATACTCTCTCCCTATCCCCCTTTTTGCCGTGACTTCCCCACCACAAACACCCTCAAAAATTTGATTTCCACCTTGAATCAATCAAAACTAGAACAAGACCCATGTTCTAAATGATCTTGTGGTCCTTTTGATACAAGAAATTCACACATGCATCAAGTTTTCATAAGTTTATGATTCCATGGTTGTTTAATGTTTTAATCATCATGCATGTATGAATTTTGGTAAGATTATCTTGATTTGATCATAAAAAGTCTTATTTTTTATCTTTGATTTTGTTAAATTTTACATGCATGTGTTTAGGAGTGTGTTTGGTTGATGGGTTTCATAGTATGATGATCCTAGAGATATGGGAATGATTATATTTGGTGGGAAAATTGATTTGACATGTTTTCTAAATGTATAATTTGGGACAGCATCTTTAAACAGTTTGTTTTGTGGCTTTAAGGTCTGTTAAAGGCTAAGATTATTTGATGTTGTTGTAGAGTTTTCCGATACGGTCGTTTTGGTATCAGATAGAGCTTCTAAGTCATTACGAGTCAAAAGTTACGCTAGTTTTAGTTTTCGTGTACCGAGAGACGCAAGTCGGCACAATCCGAAATTGTGGCTGATTTTGGGTCGACTCTCGGGGACTTTAGGCTTGGTTAGATAGTTGATGCTACTGATTTTCAAAGTTTACAAACTGAGTTTGATGAGTCTAGTAGTGGTTTCAAATGACGGATTTTCTAGTTTGTACTTTTAAAGTGGTCCAAACGGTTTTACAAAACAAGTGTACAAATCTGTCCTGAATTTGGAGTCGGGTAAAGTGTCGAGCTGATGGATTTTAATGTGTGAACTTTGGCTCAAATTTTGGTGAGGTCTTATACAGGTTATAAGTGACCTTGACACCAATTTTTATCTAAAATAGACAAGTCTATATAGGGTAGATCGGTGTGTACATTCGGGGTGTACTTGCTGATTTTAATTTTGGACACTTAGTTCAATGTTTGTGTTGCGTGAGTTTGAGTATTCACCATCGGACATGGCGACTTACTCAAGTGCTTAGTCATTGTATAAATGGCTTAGCTACTGGTCCGAATAAGGGTAAATAATAGGTTGACTTGCGTTAACTTGGCGTCGTATTCAAGTGTTCAAGTGCTTTAACGTGTAACGTTGGATAAATGTATTCATTTGATTCGTGTCAATGGTTTTTTAACGTGTATACTTTGAAAAAAGTTGAGTCATATTATATTTGGTACATATCGATATTCGAGTTCGAGTCTTAACGCGCGCCTTATTTTGATAGGTTACGGTTTTCGTGTTTCCCCGGGCATCCATATCGTCGGTGATCGTCTACCACTACCGTTTCTACTCAGTTGCTGAGTACCGTGATCGACTTACCTCGTGGCTAAGGTGAGTTCATAGCCCCTTTTTACTTGTACATGGTTTCTAAACACGGGGTGAGATTTTACATGGTGGTACACAACTAATTAAAAACTGTATTGCTATCCAGAACTCGTATGTTATTCTGAACGTGTATGCTTTACAGATGATTTCAATGGTATTATTGCTTTTAGACGTTAGCCTTGAGTTTCCTCTCCTATCACGAACCGTTAATTGTCCCGTATGCTTTGCGCTAAGCGCGAATGTTGTGGGTGGATCCATCGGGATTGACAATCCCCGTCCCGATTACTTTGACGCACTAATATTCGTTTATACTTGAGTATTTAGGCTGAATACTCCCTAGAGGAACTTACATTTGAGTTAAGCTTCGGTTCATGAGACTAAACAGCAATAATATGCATCGTGACTATGGACGTACATAGTTAACCCCCCCATTACGTGTTTTACAAATTTTATTGTGTTCCACACGTTTACTGCTAAACCTATGAATATCACTCAACTTTATGTTGACGATTTTACATGTTTAATCTCAGGTATTATTACTTAGCTTTGCTTGGATGGGAGCCCGCAGGATATTATCGCAGCTTGTAGATTTCTGTGATGCTTTTAAAAGACTGTTTTTAGTAAAAACTGTCAGGATTTTATTCTATCTTTTGGGCAACTTTATATTATAAATTGAGACGAAATAATATAATTTTTCGCTTCTAAAACTCTACGACCTATGTCTAAAAACTCTGACCTTTTTGATGTAATGTACATGTTTTTATTTCGTCAACTTTGTATGAACTGTAATTCATTGTTTCTTGTACTATGACGTGTTACCCCCTCGTTGCCTAGTTGTTCCATGTTAGATTTTGGGGGTCTCACAGATTGGTATCAGAGCGATGGTTATAGGGAACTGAGTCATTTTCAAAAACTTAGTCTATAACCGAAAGTTCAAATATTTTATTATTTCTAAGTGTCAAACACAGAATCTGTCATCGTTGTTCGATATCTTTGTGGGTAACTCTCTAATCCTTATTATTCACTTTTAATTATCGTTTTAATATTACATCTCTTGATTTCATTTTGAAATATTACTTTACCTTAATGACGATAATTACTTTGTCTTTTCAAAGCCTTTGTGCTTCATGAATTATTATTGGTTGTTACCGTGATTTCATCTGCTCTTACTGTATTTCTGGAATTCTTGTTCTTGTGAACTGATCTGGTTACGATGAATTTTACATTGTTATGACGTTACGTACTTGTATTCAGAGCGTGTATGCTGCTGACTTTTCATGCTCATTTTCTGAGTACTATTGCTATTTCATTTATGCGTTATACGACTAACTTCATATGCTCGTTCGTTTTGAATCATATGTTTTTCTCGACTCGCTGCTACATGTTGTGCATACTCTCGTGATACCATTGTTCGGAATTGTAGAAGTGTTGTTTTCGACGAAACTCCTGATTTTCATTTTACTACCGTGCATGTTGCTTTAGGTGTTTATTTCCATTAAAATATCTATCTAGATACGCAGATTTTCTTTCCGACCATTCGTAATTGAATGTCTAGTCTATAGACCATTGTGTAGCTTAATGGGTCTCCAAAAAAAGACTAAAGGACATCGTGTGAGTCACACATCTCGAAGTATTCGTTGAATCAGTGCTGAATAATATTGTGAGTTTTCGTAACTTTGATTTACCTTTACGCCACTGTTTTACACGACACTTGTACATGGATTACATCTTATTTCATTGACCATTTTACGTTTCGACTTCGACTTACAACATCCGTTGTACCTTGAACACATGATCGTCATTTATTATGTGACGATTGTTTGGAATACGATCCTACTTGTATCCTCTCTTTTTCATTAAACCTCCTCGCCTCAGGAGTGTGACTTGTTAATATTTTGTTTCTTTCTCGGTATGTCTTGTGATTTTGGAAAAGCACGCCGCCAGGAGACCTTCCTGATTGCATCTTGCAGCCGAAGACACGGATGATATGCGTCATTTCGGATTTCTTAGATTTTCGTTGGTATTCTTGAACCATTTCTATACTGTGTTTTCTTTACATGATTAATTTTACAGTTTATTCTCTTTCGTCTTTATGGAATCCACTAGTTTTGTGTGTACATTAATTTTGAGTTATCATGAAATTTAGATTTAATTTCAAGTTGTGTCGAAAAATATACTTTGTATAGAAACTTTACAGGGAATTTAACCGTGTCGAGAAAATTTTTTTATAACTTAGACATAAAAATATATATTTCCACCTGTTGAGATGTTCGTGTAGGACATAATATTTTACCAGTAAACCGTAAAATCGAGCAAGTTACGCTCATTTGAGATTGTAAAATCTAAGAAGTTATTTCTAAATAATTCTAAAATATCATTTTGTTGACAGATTTAATGCAAGGGCATTTTCGTCTATTTTTAATCCGTTTCAAGTCTTGAGTAAAACTAGAAAGTTGTCTGAAACATCGTTTTACACCAAATTACTCTAGACTTCGAGTCTTAAAATGTCATTTAGTGAATCAATTGGTTTAGTAAAACCCAAAAGTCAAAGTTGACTGAAAAAAGGGACAAAACTGATACGATTTAAAAGTATGGATTGAAGCGTTTTTTGAGTTCGTTTGAGCTCGTGAAACTTTAACTAATGATATTTTACAAACTAAAAACAATGATTGCGTTGAACAAGTATAAAATAGTAACTTTGAGTTCGGGCATACATATACATAGATCTTGAACTTTTGAAATTCGGTAACTTCCTAATATAGAAACTTTTCGGAGTGATTGTACTATTTGTTAACTGATACCCTACTTTCTTAAAGGTATATTATTGTCAAATTAATCACGATGTGCACACATACGGATTCCTTTATCTTTTCTTTTTATAGATGATTTATTTGTCATTCTATATTGTCTTTCTTTGCTTCTATCGTACCACTGAATTGGACCGGGGTTGAAGTTCTTGCTTTCGTATCGTTCGTTACCATCTTGACACGTGTCTCCTGACGATTTCGGTTAAACCTCTTGAAACCTTATCACCTTGTAACCATTTCGTTGACTGACTTGAACTACTCCTTATTTCCCTCTTGTAACCCACTCGCTACTTTATAAACTATTGTCATGTTACCATATAACTCAAACTGGTCTTGGTTGCGAATCATTTTACAAAAGGTTTCATTTGGGCTTTCTTAAATAATTGAATGCTATCTTATAAAATTAATTTATATTAATTTTACAATGTATTCTCACAAATTGTTCTACCTTGGGTCTTGTAAAGAATCTCGTAACATTACTGTTGTTGAATTAAATATCTAGCCAGTAACTTATTGGCGAATAGTTTCATAAACTATTTTGATTTCTGTTTTTCAAATGGCATTATATACATATTTCAAATCATATGATATGTAATACTGGTTTGACGAAGATGAGCGTCGCATTGCTAGTCCTAAATTATGCATGACCTGATCACCTATGCTTAATTTAGAAGGAGCCATGCAAGGTCGAATAGTAGTCACCTTAAATATTTAACCAACAATCAACTTTTTAATATGTTTCTTAAAAAGTTAGATAAATAAAGTTTAGAAAACTTTTACTTCTTATGCGAGTATCAATAGTTCGCAACATACACATATAAACCCTCGTCTTTTCTTGAACATAGTACATGCCTCAAGTACATATTTCTTTACTCAACGACCTTTGTTTTACCTGTTACCTCATCATCCTCATGATACGATTTTCGTTACCATTTTCCTAAATTCTTACCATTGATACCAAACTTGAAAGTTTCACCGTTGTTAGGCTTCTACATCAATCGATCTTCTTTATCTATCTTGGTAGGCCTATGAAACGTTTCTGGACACGAATAGTGATTTATGACTGGAAGTGACCAATGATTTCGTGTATTTGTCATGATGTGTGTTAGACTTATCGTCTTGAAATTCATTCGTGTGAATCATGTGTTGATTTTGCCTTTCATTGCTAATGTTTTCATTTTACTGAATTTACTCTCAAGTGACCTCCTAAGAATTTTCTTTGATTCGAAAATTTATTGTGTGGCTTTTCTCTTTCGATTGTGTATCGACCAATGAGAACTTAATAAGCCGTTATTGGTGACGCCAACCGCACTCGTGAATTAATCTTGCTATAATCCTTGTTTCTTATTGTCCTTATCATCGATGCATCTATTCTATCATGTTCGTTAAGAGTTGATACGACTTTTCCCTCGTGTTATTGCTTGTATACTAATTGTTGATCGATATTCGTTTCATAAACGTTTGCTATTTTGTCACTTTCTGAAAACTAGAAACTGTTACGTGTTTATCGTTTGATATCTTAAACACTTTCTTGAATTTCTAAAAAAATTATTATTAATTTTTAAGAACGTTTTTTACATTTTACCAAATGTTTAAATTGTCAAAATACCCATTTCAAGTTTAATATCGAATCTGTACATCCACTTGGGTAAATTTATAACTTATGTTTAAACAGTGTCAAGTTGTATCTTTTAAAGTAATTGATTTTATCATACTTTATTGTCAACCTAATGAAATTATTAAATTTATTTATAATTTCTAACGATTATTCTAAATAACTTGGAAAATCTGATTTTTCCTAATGGTAACGATAAACCTGAGTTTTTAACGATAATTTTATGTAGTCACCCGAAAAGCTCTTAAGCCGATCAGGATAACTATTTTGAACTTTTTTACTTTTACTTGGAAAATCCTGATCAAGAAAAAGATTTGACAATTGTTTACCCACTCATTTTATACGGATAGTTTGATTTTAAATCACTACACCTTGTAAATTTTCTTTTAATCAAGAAAATATTTAAAATGAGTTTTAAAGTAATCCCAAAATACTAGGCAACTGACTATGACAGCTTGTATCTTAAATGATCATATGTTATTCATTTTTTTTCCTTCTAGTTCTTTCGTAACTGGATTATTACGTTTTAAGATTGTCACGTTTTACAGTTGCACGATCTGCGACCCCTTGTTGATTTACAATCTTGATTCATTTTATCGCACTGTGCCTGTTTAAGCGATTCTTGTGTTCATTCATGTTAGTTTATCGCACGTATTTCCAACAACTCTATCTCTCGCTGTATCTCCGTATTGAAAGATCGTTATCCTAATCCAAGACTGAAAAGCTATACGAAAAGGAGTTAAGAAACTGAAGCATAGTGAATTCTAACTGTTAAGATTCGTCGTGGTACGGAAATTACCTGGGAAGCAATGAATTTTGTTCTACACTTTGTACCTCCTCTCGTTTGCATCTTCTATTGTTTTCAGGAGAACTCTGGGGACCAGAGTTCCTTTAGGGGGGAAGACTGTGAGAACCCGTACTTTCTCAGCATTATTTTATTCTTTTTATTCGTGCTTCTTGAATTTTCCAACGTATTACGTTTTCTTGTATTGCTATATGTAAATCCTGAGATTTTTAAATTATACTTTTCAAGTATTTTCGGATCATTGATAAATACTTTATCGGGAATTATAAAATCTTTATTTTATTTTTCCATATTTAATTTATATCAAAATTTTTGATTTAAAATCACCCGCGTGCGTTTTACAACGAATTTATTTAAAAACAATGTACAACGAGAATTCCTAGTGATCGCGATACCGACGGATGCCCAAAATATTACGTTTATTTATCGATTGTTTCGATAATTAATATTTTCGATGATCTCGTTTTAATTACGTATTAAGTGGAAGTCCCTAATCAATGCAAGAAACCCTAAACTTAGCTAATCAACACAAGTTATTACTTTTCAAACGTAATCTTATTATTGTATAATAAAGAATTACAAGTGTTATGGATAACACCGTTTGATGACAATGTGTTGTGCACACTTTGAACAACTATAAACCTTAACTTAGAATACTGTCGCAGCTGTTTGATTCTATAAGTTCTAAGCAATAATGTTATGAATATACTCAAAGTGTTCAACATTAATGCTTGGATACACATCCTATTTATAGTGATACGAGGTTGACCTAAATAGTACTTGATGGTGACTACACAAGACTTTCACTTTTCAGACATCAGTCACATGATGCTCTTCTATTCTTGGTAGTCTACCATTATGCTTTAAGGAAACAGTTCTTGAAACAGTTTCCTTTTTCTTCATTGTCTCGAACACACAAATGGCATGTCCAAAGTGTGCTGAGTGTTAACAGGGTATTGCCACCCCTGTTAACCCTCAACCCCTTAGAGTCCCTGATACATCTTGGCTGTTATCCATCACAGCCAATGAGTATGTCTTCAAGTAATCTTTGACTTCCTTGACAATGTCTCTGACATGGACTCCTCTGAGGTTGCTCACAGGGACTTGGATCTCTGTGAGTCTTGCGATACTTGCCTGCCTCCTAGGCACAGGCAAAGGACTATCTTAACAGCTTAATTATGTTTAAATCTATGATCAGAGAATCTAACCAACTTAGATTCCCAACAATCTCCCCCTATTTAAACATAAATATAGCTAGATCTATATAAGTTAAGGTAAGTGAGATAACAACTTCTTCTTACTCATAACAGATCTAAACAAACATACCTCATGATTTTATTCATACTTAAAGAAAAATTACAAGTTCATTACAAAAGTGAAATAAAATGTAAGGGTAGAATTGAGCTGTGAATTTCTTCAATAGTCATCATTTTTGATCTTTTCTTCAGCTTCAGCTAAGTCTGATCTAGTATCCAAATCTGCCTGCAAAGCTTTTGCAAAAACTTTGGAATACTCTGTGTTAATCTTGAGTCCCTTCTTGTGACAAAGCAGCTGAATTGTTGATGCTAAGCCTAACTCATCTTCTCTTTGAAATGCATACTGGCAAGCTCTGTTCATGAATGCCATTCCTCTTTCAGGCTCTGTGTATGTCTGACCATCAACAAGGCCAACTATACCATTTGGTAGGATCAAATCCCTGTGCATTCCATCCACTTGAACATCATCTGTGACAAAAGTTTCCTTAACAAGTTGAGAAACTCTTCTTCTTTTCTTACCAGTCTTTGGGGGTTCTTGTTCAAAAAGCTGTGGTGGGGGATCTATCTTGAGTTTGGCAGCCGTTTCTTTGATCCAGGTAAACTTAGCCTTAAGAGTCTTAAGCAGAAGAAAATTAGCCTGTCCAGTTCTTTTGGCAGCTAAGGCTTCAAGTTCAAACCATTTAGATAACCCAAGTGTTTTTAGCCTGAAGTCGTCAAATACATTCATGTTTCCCTGTTGGTTGTCTCTCCACAAGATCATCTGTGGGGTGTTGGTGGATTTGTGAATTGTGTATTTGAACTTGGTTATCTTGCCAGGTGCATACCTGTTGTTAACGCAGGCATCATAATCAGCTTTGACTTTCCTTAGTGCCTCTGTGCGTTTAACTTCCATTTCCCTCAACCTTTGTCTCTGCTTCTCCCTTTCAGGTGGAGTCATCTTCCTCAGAGTAGCTTGATTCAATTCTTTGGCTGTCTTGAGTTCATTTAGTCTTTTGAATTCCTCAGCCTGTTTCTCTATTTCTTCAGGTGTTAAAGGATTCTCATTGGAAGGTGTAAAGGTTGAAAATTAGGAAAGGTCTGTGGTGGATCCTCCTGTCTCTAGCATCACATCTATCTTCTTTAGTTTGGTATCTGTGTCAACCAAAACTATCTCCTTTCCTTTCTTCGAGACAGAGGATTTCACACTCATGTTTTTCAAAACTTCAGCTCTTCTGATAAACGTTGTTTGAGCCTGAGTTTGTATTGCTTTGGGAAGGGAGCAAACAGTGAACTTTAGCTTCTTGGCAGCTGGTTCACCATCATCCCCAGACTCGCTAGTGTTAACCAAAGTCAGGGACTTTGATGAATCAGCTCCATCTTGATTCTGTTGCTCCCCGTGAGTGTTATCCTCATCATCAGATATGGTAACAGGTGTGATGACTTGGAGGGATACAGGTGAAATGGTGTTGTCAGCGGATGTTGAGCCTTGTTTAGCAGATTCAAGGTTAAGTATCGTTTCCTTCTCCCCCTCACGTTCATCCTGTCTACGCAGACGTTTGGATGAACGTGTTTGAAAGTGCCTTGCAATCTGTTCAATAGAGGCAGCCATATCACGTTGCCTTTTCCTTGAAGCTCTGGCAATCTTCAGCAGAAGGTTGCAGTTTCCATTAGTATTTCCCTGAACTCGATTAACAATGAAGTTTGCATGACGATATTGCCTGTTTCGAATAGCTTCAAACTGTCTGTGCATAGTTAACTCATGTTCATGAAATAAGGCAGGGAACTCTGTGTCAGTTACATCCTTGATTCTTGTGGATAAGTGACTAAGTCCTTGTGCTACACCTTTTCTTGCACCATCCTTGATGGGTTCAGTAACTGCCTCAGCAACAGCCTTTTGTATGATCCCTGGAAATGTGACAGTGAAGTTATGCATTTCAGACTTGATCACATCCAGCTTTCTTGATAAGCGTTCGATGTCAGATTGATGATGAACAGGCTAAAGATTGTGGATGTTGAGGCTTTGTTGAGCATAATCATCCCCCTTGGTAAAAGATCAAAGTTGGTTTGGGCAGGATGATCAAACATGAGAAATTCAGCTATTGGATCATAGGCAGGCGTTGGAAGATTGTGGTTGTGGAGGTAGCAGAGTTGGGAGTGACAACAGCTTCCTTGGGAGGAGGAGTATTATTTCCAGCTGGAGTGGACACAACTATTTCCTTGGGAGGAGAGACAGATTGTTGATCATCTTCTTCTTCTTCATCCTCCTCCTCAAACATCCCCTCAGGGATCTCATCTTCAGGCATTGATTCAAGATCAGAAACATCATCCACTAATGACAGCATTTCTTCTTCAATATTAAGCAGAGGCTCTTCGTCATTTGTTTGGTCTTGAATAATTGTATCAGCCTCTTTCTCCTGTTGTACTAGGATTCAGTGGCTGGTTGTACAATTTCAGCCTGCAAGTTGTTATAGTTAGTAACAGGGAAATAAGTAAGGGGAATGGTCGCCATTTCGCTGTCCCAGAGAGACTGAGGGTGATTACTCAGCCACTCCAAAGGATAAATCCTTGGGATTCTTTTAAGTGTGAAAAATATATGGTCAATGATCGCCCTTCGCTGCCCCTAGGAAAGTTGAGTGTGATTATTCAGCCGCTCCAAAAGGTTAAAACCTTTGGGACTCTTTTGATTGTGAAACATATGTTGTTTAAGGATCGCCATTCGCTGCCCCTAGGAAGGCTGAGGGTGATCATTCAGCCCCCCCCCCCCCCCCCAAAAGGTTAAGAAACCTTTGGGACTCTTTTAAGGTGAAAAAGTTAAGGGTTAAGATCGTCTTATTACGCTGTCCCTAGAAGAGCTGAGGATGATTATTCAGCTCCCCTAAAAGTAAAACTTTTGGGATTCTTTTTCTGAGGGAACCAAGAGGCTGTGTGAAGTACAGCTGATCAAGGTTGAGACATATGTATAATCAGGTTGTTGTTAGCCTGAATACTGTCTAGAGGGTGCAGGGTCATCGGGGTGCTTTATAAACACAAATGAATCATTCCCTGGTGCATTGACAGGGTGTACAGAAGTCTTAAAGAGTTCTAAGTGCATAGACAGACTTCTATGGATCGAGGATTACCCTAACTTCACCACTCTCTCCTACAGACGATTGAGAGTGGCTGCTTATGAACCTCTAAAAATTTACACTGATTACCTGTGAGATATCAGCTGGATTTGGCTGGTTTCCTATTGTCTCAGCTGACATTGAGACATTAGACCCCTGTTGTTGGTCAGCCGAAGTCTCTGATTCCACATGAGTATCTGGAATAGAGGAGGTGTCTTGGTTCACAGTCTTCTTTCCCTTGGCCTTAGCAACAGATTTGGTGTGGGAAGAAGATGGGTTTTTCTTCTTCTTAGGCTGCTGGCCAGAAGAAGCCTTGGACATCGTAGTGTGCTGCCCAGAGGTCAAAGACTTAGACTTGCCAGACACACTAGAGGTAATCACCTTCTCAGAAGAAGGGAGCAAGGACTTCTCAGCTGTTGGTTGTTTGTTAGCAACGTTCATCATATGGGAGGTGACAGGGACATCTTCAGCTCCAATTTCTTTGTAGATGGCACCAGTGATGCGATAGGGCTTCAGAGCAGTCAGAGCAGAGTTATGATAGTTGTCTCCTAACAGGCTTTCAAAGATCAGCGACAAAAAGCGAACATAGCAAATATTCTTTTCCCTGACTTGGTTCCTTCCTTTTAGCTGTTCAACAAGGTTGGAAAAGAGAATGCTTCCTGCATCAACATCAGCTCCCCAGATCAGCCCATAAGCTATAGATTGGTGGTTGAAGGACATCTGATCATGGGATCCCTACATTCCTCCCAGGGATTTGACAATGTGGGTGAAGAGGACACGCCACATAGGAGTAAAGTACTTAATCTTCAGAGGAGACTTCGAGAGGACCTCAGCGGGTGTAAGAGCAGGGTTTACATCATGGAAGGGTTTAAGTGTGGCCAGAGCATCCTTAACAGCCTTTTTATCAACCACCTTTAGGCATTCATCACCATGTTTTAAACCAGCAACACTTGAGAAATCTTTGAGTGAGAAGGCAAATGGGTGTTTGTTGCAAGAGAGGCTAAAGGTTATGGTGTCATCAACTACTTCAGCAGAGTACCAGAATTCCCTAAGGTATTCTTGGTAGAAGGTGGTTGGGGATTTTGTGAATGCTTCACTAACATCACAATTTAGCATGAAGTTAACCAGATCTGAGTAGGTGTCATTGGGAGACTTGATCCATCCAATGGAGTTGTTTGATGCAAGGATGCTTTCGTTGAGTTCGAAGTTAACGTTTGCTGCCTTGGGAACGGGAAAAGCCATGGATTCAAGGTCGAAGAAGAATGAAAATGGAGGATGGGTTTAGAGAGAGAAATAGATTTGTGAAATGAGATAGTGGTAGGTAAGAAGAGACGAGAGACAATATATATATTCAAATATATAAACAGTTATTCAACCGCATTTAATGCTAAGTGAGAAAATGACTGCTCATGTGGGTCCCTTGACCTTTCAAAACTTATTTGTCTCCTCGTTATTCAAAAAATAAATGATTAAATATTGAGAATGTTTTTTGCATTTACTTGGAAAGTAACTACCTAGTTTCATGTGAAAAACATTTAATATAGAATCAGTCATTTAATGAACACATTTATTATCAAGCCACAGGCTTTGAGATATTGAGCATCCCTAGCTCAGCAACTAGCCTGTTGAACGAAAGTTCAGCCAAAGGCTTTGTGAAAATATCAGCTAGTTGCAGCTCTGTGGGAACAAAGTGCAGCTCAATATCTCCCTTCATTATGTGATCCCTGATAAAATGATACCTGATATCAATGTGTTTGGTACGAGAGTGAAGAACAGGGTTGTTGGAGATGGCAATAGCGCTGGTGTTGTCACAAAAGATTGGCACTTTGTCAAATAAAATTTCATAGTCAGCCAATTGACTTTTCATCCAGAGCACCTGAGCAAAACAGCTGGCTGTAGCGACATATTCTGCTTCAGCTGAAGACATAGCCACAGAGTTTTGCTTCTTAGCACTCCATCCAACCAATTTTCCTCCTAGGATTTGACAGCTGCCTGAGGTGCTTTTCCTGTCAATACAACATCCAACATATTCTGAATCTGAATAGGCCTTGAGATCAAAGCCTGATTCCTTGGGATACCATAGACCTAGGGATGGTGTTCCTTTTAGATACCTGAAAATTTTCTTAACAGCCACTAGATGGGATTCTTTTGGGTTAGCTTGGTACCTTGCACAGAGACATGTGGAGAATTGGATATTGTAACACCCCCAAGTTGGTCAAATGCAGCGGAATAGTAATTGGGGTGTTACTTGGGTGGATCGATAGCACATAGCATATAGAGCAATGATCATAATATCATTTGGAAACATATTACATGAATTAATCGTACACATTTAGTATCTTGTCCAAATTTAAACCACATTTATTATAAAACATAAATAAATATCCCAGCCCGATGGTCAACATGATGCTTCCTAAAATGCTGGGATCCAATGCATGAACCTGCTTACTTTCCTGAGAAAACATAAAAGTAAAATGTGGGGGTCAACACGAGGTTGGTGAATTCACAGGTTTAATTAATTAAATAAGGTATCAATATGCAAAGCACCACGAAGGTAGCAGGACATCACAACCCAACGCTACAGTAGTTCCTACTGCCCTGTAATAGAAGCTAGACATGATTCTCAGTACGCCCATTGGGTCTATCCTGATTAAGGTTTCCCTAAATTCGACAATGACATAAACCTGCTGCTCGGCCTAAGCAATATGTGACAGCTGATCACGACAGGCCGGGTGTTGTCAATACCCGAATAGATCTATCCATACATTTCGTGCTACACTATTAACTAATACAGTCCACGGGAATGGAGCAAACAGTAGGCAAATAAATTTTTCTTGTCTGTGCATGCTTACATATAGTTTTTGTATGTTTTCTCCCCCAGTTATAAAACAGTAAAGATGGGGCCATGAACTCACCTTAGTGATAATGAGGTAGTGAGGATGATGTCACAGTATAGTCACGAACTGGAGAAATTACCTAAGTAATTTAAATGTCTCAGTGAATGCAATAATAATTATGCATGATGAATGGTACATACGAAAATGCATGATCACAATTTATGAATCGTTACGTTGGCTTAAGTGTTTGTTCTTATAGTGAAATAAAGGTATGTATATATATTTTTGTTCAAGAAAAATATATATATAAGTGTATATAAATTTGCTTTAAGGAAAAGGGGTCGTAAATTAAATAAGTACCTATATCTTATTTAATTTATTATAAAGAAATAAATTATACCTTATTAAGTTTTAAGGTTTCCTAGGAAAATGGTTAACGGGGTTTGTCAATATCGTGGAGTTTTTAAGTAACTAAAATAATTTATTTTACAAATGATAAGTTTTATAACTTCTTTTAATTAAATAAACTATATAAATTCTTTGTAAATATAATTGTTTAGAAAATTAACTTTAAGTTTTCCTCCGTTAAATTCATTACACCGTTAGTCCTTATTGGTTATTCCATTTTATGAAAATGCCCCATAGGGCTTGGTAAACTTTCGGGAAATGGCAAAACACCCCCTCCAACCCCACGGCTTATATATAAAGTAGGGTTAGGGCTTGCTTTGAGTTTCAAAAATGGCACAAAAGGTCCTTGTAGTTTATTTAAGGTTCTCGGTTAGTTTTGTTTACCCCCTTTAGTTTCAAACATGGCATAAACGCCCCTTGGGCTATATAATAGTCACGAAATGTTTCGCATAGTTTTACTAGTTTCACTTTCGGACCCAACTTTCACCATATGACACTCTTGGCACGAAAAGTACCCATTTGTTTTTAGTGTTGGGCTATGCGGCCCATTAAGGTCCGGTTAGGGTAAAAAGGTTATTGGGCTTAGTAAAACTTAAGGTAATTAGTAAATGGTAATTTTTACTATTGGGCCTTAACTAGTGGGCTTATATTAGGTTTTAATTTCAACTAACTAATTTAGTTCTAAGCTTATTTGTTTCGGCTTATTTGTGTGGCTTATATAAGTTTATATTTTTTTGACTAAGGCTTATATTTTCCTACTAGTTAATCATAAGTTTATATTTTGAAGGCTTTTAGGCTTATTCTAAGGCTTATAGTATTCGGCTTATATATGCATGGCTTATATTTTTAGGTTTAAATTCCTAAGAGCTTAAATAAGCTATCTAGGTTTCGGCTTATATATAGTTTTATTGTCAAGCTAGCTTATTTTAGTACTATTTCGGCTTATATAGATTTTTAAGGCTTATATGACGTGGCTTATATAACAATATGGCTTATATATGCTAAGTGGTTCGGCTTATTTTACAACATAAACATTTTTAAGGTACTCATTCATAACTAGTTCATTCCTAGGGTTTTTAAGCAAGGTGTCCAACATGCTAGTACATGAATAAGGATTTTAGGGCACGAAGTGTTCACCCATTGTATAAGTCGTGGCTTATATATCACATGGAGGGCATTTCATGGAAGTTTTACGTATGCATGGCAACCTAGGTCCATTTCCTAAGCTTATACATGCATGATATGAGATGGAAAGTAAAAGAAAGATGGAAATAGGTCCAGTGTAGTCTTACTTACTTGTTTGATCAAAATGGTGACAAAGAGAGTAGTGATGGCGTCGGCTTGCTTCTAGACGAGTACTAGGAGTCTTGAATGCTAGACTTCAATGCTTGAAGTACTAGGATTTGGTAGTAAATGAGATGGAGGGTTTTTGGTTAACTCAAGGTGTTATATGGGAGGATGTATGATCCGAATATAAATGTATGAGGGTGAATGAGTGTTTGTGAGTTTATTAAATATCTAAGAGTGAAGATGGGTTGTGGCTTGGGGTAAGACACGGCAAGAGAGAGAGGTAAAGAGATTGTGTGAATTTGTCATGGTACTTGGTGAGTACATTTCATAAATGTTTAGGATGTACAAACTTGCTAGTTGGGTTGTGTTTAGCCGTCGGATGATATGATTCAAAGGGACAAATGGTAAGTTTTTGAGTGTGTTCATTTAATGGCAATTTGTACAAGTTTTGGTGTGTGGTGATATGGGTATACACGGCTAAGACAAACAAGAAAGGATGTGTGTCATAGTTTTCCAAATAGTGTTCCTAGTACTATCCTTAATTGCCCAAAAATGTACAAGTTTCCCATGGTTTACAAAGGGAAACCGGCGGTTTCATAGGGTTCAAGTAAAAAGGGAAGTAAAATTTGTGTAACGTATATACATAGGTGTTATATTTAGTGTATAGTTTAGACAATTGGTAAGGAGGGTAAGAGTTTTGGTAAAAAGGGTTATGGTTAAGTATATATATGAATATATACGGTTTAATATAAGTATAGGGTGTGCTTGTGTTTAATTTTTGTGTCTAGGTGAGTGTTAAGTGAGTTAAGGTTATAATATTATGTGAGTAAGTTTGAGTTTAAGTAATTTTGGTTACGTTTAGGGCCTTTGGTGAAAGTATGGTCCTTAGATGATTTTATTATTACAAAAATATATAAAAGAAATATAAAATGATTTATTGTAGTGTTCATGTGTAAAAGTAACTGTCATCGTAGTTTAAAGCCAATTATAGTGTGAAAATATATATATAAACTATCCAATTCAAAAATATTTATATATATAAATAGCCAGTTATTAATTGTGATCATGACGTTAGATTTTTAGAAAATCAATGGGATGTATGCAAGTGATCATATGTTCAGATGACTTAAAGTCCTTTACAATAGATCATTTGTTGTCCAGTATGCTATTGAGATACAGTCATACAAATGTGGTCATGCTTTTATGATTAAAAATACTCATAGTCACAATAAAAATTGTGATATAGTTGTTTCCTGTTCAAATGATTAGAATGATGTATGCTTCATGTGATGCATATGATTGTTCAAAGGAATTCATGCAAAGGTGGTAGAATAAATATATATATAGATATCATGAGGTGACGTACACAATGTTGACATGGTCAAAACCTGAAATTGACAGGTTTTACAGCATAAACCCGTTATTTTAGCTTTGTCCTCAAAGCTTAAGATGACGTCACTGCTCAGGGGAAAAGGTGTGGGTATTTAGCTCTAAACGAGTCTTCGTGTTCCCAAGTAAATTCGGGACCTTTCCTAGAGTTCCATCGTATTTTAACTAACGGGATTTGGCTTCGTTTCAACTTCTTAACTTCTCTCTCCACGACTTCCACTGGTTCTTCTACAAATTGAAGTTTGTCGTCAAAATGGACTCCTTCCAATGGCATTGCTAATGGTTCGTCTGCGTAGCACTTCTTCAAGTTGGAGACGTGGAATGTAGGGTGTACTCGGCTTAACTGCTGGGGCAACTCTAAGCGATAGGCGACCTCTCCAATTCTGGCAATTACTTTGAAAGGTCCTACGTAACGTGGATTTAGCTTTCCCCGTTTCCCAAACTGTACAACACCCTTCCAAGGTGATACCTTCAGCATGACACGATCACCTACAGCAAACTCCATAGGTTTACGTTTCCTGTCAGCATAACTCTTTTGTCTATCCTGGGCAGCCTGAATTCGTTGCCTGATGAGGGCGATCTTCTCAGTAGTCTCTTGGATCAGTTCGGGTCCTGTTAGTTGAAATTCTCCCACCTCTGCCCAGCATACTGGTGAACGACATTTGCGGCCATAGAGGGCCTCAAATGGTGTCGCCTTAATACTGGCATGGTAGCTGTTATTGTAGGAGAACTCCACCAATGGAAGTGTTCGACCCATCCTTTTCCAAAATCGATCACACATGCTCTCAGCATGTATTCTAATGTTTGGATTGTTCTTTCACTCTGACCGTCTGTCTGTGGATGGTATGCGGTACTCATATCCAAGTTTGTCCCTAAAGCTCTCTGAAAGGCTTTCCAGAAGTTTGATGTAAATCTGCCATCTCTATCGCAGATGATTGAGACTGGTATCCCGTGTCTTGTCACAACTTCCTTTAAGTACGTTTTGGCTAATTTGCTCAGAGAATCATTTTCCTTGATAGGTAAGAAGTGAGCTGATTTCGTGAGGCGGTCAACGATTACCCAAATTGTATCGTAGCCGTGGGATGATGTAGGAAGTTTGGTGATGAAATCCATAGTGATATTGTCCCATTTCCATTTTGGTATTTCAGGTTGAACCAACAAACCTGACGGTCGCTGATGTTCGGTTTTAACTCTAGCACAAGTCAAACATTTCTTCACGTAGGTGGCAATGTCTGCTTTCATGTTCGGCCACCAGTATAATTTCTTCACGTCTTGATACATCTTTTTGGATCCGGGATGTATGGAGTACTTGGACTTATGGGATTCGTGCATGATCACGTTCCTCAAGTCTCCGTAACATGGTAGCCAGCTTCTTCCGTGTAGACACAATGTTCCGTCCGTTCTAGCTTCTAACTTTTCCTTGCTTAGGTCCGTCCTAAGCATTCCTCCTATGTCTTCCTTTCCGATATTCTCGGGCTTCTGTGCCTGGAGTTGGGCCTCTAATATCTGTTTGGGTAGGTCCAAATTAATGGTCATGACTAAGGCTCGAACTCTCATGGGAGGATCAGTTCCCTTTCGGCTTAGTGCATCTGCAACTACGTTTGCTTTTCCTGGGTGGTATTTGATGTCACAGTCGTAGTCGCTGAGTAATTCTATCCAACGACGTTGCCTCATGTTTAATTCTTTCTGATCTAGGATATGTTGCAAGCTCTTGTGATCAGTATGAACTGTGCACTTGGTCCCGTACAGGTAGTGCCTCCAGATTTTTAAGGCGAAAACTACGGATCCAAGTTCTAGATCATGGGTGGAGTAATTCTGCTCGTGCTTCTTCAGTTGTCTTGAAGCATAAGCAATCACTTTCTGTCTCTGCATCAACACAGCTCCCAAACCTTTGTGCGAGGCGTCACAGTAGACAACGAAGTCTTCGTTACCTTCTGGTAAGGCTAAAATAGGTGCACTGCATAACCTTTGTTTAATGGTCTGGAATGCAGCTTCTTCTTTTTCTTCCCACACAAACTTTATACCTTTCTGGGTGAGCTTGGTCATTGGTTTAGCAATCTTAGAGAAACCTTCGATAAATCGTCGGTAGTAACCGGCAAGATCTAAGAATTGACGGATTTCCTTCGGCGATGTGGGAGATGCCCAATCTTTCACGGATTCGACTTTCGCAGGGTCAACTTGGATTCCCTTGTCGTCAATCACATGACCGAGAAAGTGTACTTTAGGGATCCAAAAATCACACTTTGAGAATTTTGCGTACAGCTTTTCTTCCTTAAGTAGTTTTAGTACTTGAGATAGATGTTCTCCGTGTTCTCGCTCGTTCTTGGAATAGATGAGGATGTCATCAATAAACACTATCACGAACTTATCCAGATAGGTTCTGCATACTCGATTCATGAGATCCATGAATATGGCTGGTGCATTAGTTAGTCCAAATGGCATGACTTGGAACTCATAATGACCGTATCGTGTTCTGAAAGCTGTCTTTGGTATGTCCTCTTCTCTGACCTTCAACTGGTGATACCCGGATCGTAAGTCGATCTTGGAGTACACGCTCGATCCTTGTAGCTGATCAAATAGATCGTCGATTCGTGGTAACGGGTAGCTGTTCTTCACAGTTAACTTATTCAGTTCTCTGTAGTCGATACACATTCGAAAAGAACCGTCTTTATTTTTGACAAACAATACTGGGGCTCCCCAAGGCGAGGAACTGGGCCTGATAAAGCCTTTGTCTGACAGTTCTTTGAGTTGTTCTGCGAGTTCTTTCATCTCGGTAGGTGCTAAACGGTAGGGTGCTTTAGCTACAGGTGCAGCTCCTGGCACCAAGTCTATTTGAAATTCAACTTGACGAGTCGGAGGTAATCCTGGCAAGTCGTCTGGAAAGACTTCAGGATAATCACGGACGATGGGTACATCCTTGATCTGTTTCTCCTTGGATTCTTCTTCTTTGTCTGTTTTAGAAATATGCGCTAAAAAGATAGGACATCCTTTTAGTAGATATTTCTGGGCTTGGGTACACGAGATCACACTCAACCTAGTGTCTTTTTTATCCGAATTTCCGTCTCCTCGGATAATTAGATCAACGTTTCCCCATGGTATACGGACTAGTTTCTCGTCACACACAATGGTTACATGATATTTGGCTAACCAGTCCATACCAATGATGACATCGAAACTACTTAGTTCTATGGGTATTAATTGAATATCAAATGGGTGGTTCTGAAGGTTTAAAGTACAACCTCTTATGATGGTATTAGTTTCAATGATCTTTCCATCTGCTAATTCGACTCTGTAACAGTTATCTAACGGGGTTGGTGAAATGCCTAGTAAGCTACTAAACTCTGTGGATACGAAACTCCTATCGGCTCCCGTATCGAATAAAATATTTGCATAGCGATTATTCGGAAGGAACGTACCAGTAACTACATTGGAGTCGGGGTTGGTCCTGTTCTCTCCTATGACATAAACTCTGGCGGATGCTCCGCTTTGGCTTTCATTCTTACGCTTTGGGCAGTCAGGTCTGATGTGTCCAATCTCTCCACAACCAAAGCAACGGATCTCCTTACGAGCCATGTTTCCACTGCCAGTGAGCTGGCGGCTTCCTTGGTATCCACTTCCACGGGAATTCTGCCTGTTGCCGTTGTGAGACTTGTTATTGGCACTGAAGTTGTTCCTATTGGTCGGAACATAGGCACTGCCCTGCTCTGGTCTTCTGCATTCAACAGTGGGGTAGTGATGGAAGTTACACTTTGAGCATTTTGGTTTGTTCCCCACGCATGGTGGTGATCCTGAGGAAACAACACTGCAGACTTGACCTAAGCCCTGCCTCTTGGGCTGTTGAGTCTGTGGATGATGACGGTAGTTATCATCGACTTTCCTCTTGTGCTCTACTTGTCTAATCATATGATCACGACCACGTTTGTCCACTAATTCTGTGGCAAACTCAATAGCACTCTCGATAGTAGTAGGTCGGGATGCAAGCACACTGTCATGAACAGCGTCTGGAAGTCCACTAACGTACTTCTCTATCTTATCCGACACCTTTGGGTACATACGGGTACACATCAAAGTTAGTTCCTGGAACTTCTGATTGTAACCCGTAGTATTGAAGTTGGTGCATTTGAGGTTCCATAATTCAATCTCCAGCTTTTTGATTTCACTACGTGGACAGTATTTCATGGTAAGTTTTTCCTTCAATGCAGCCCATGTCATCCCATAGGCTCCATCGTGTCCGAGGGTAGCGACTTGTGAGTTCCACCACGTGAGTGCATGTTCCAAAAGTGTACAAGTGGCGAATTTCACCTTGTTCTCTTCAGTACAGTCACTAATACGAAACACGGTCTCAATCCACTCAAACCATTGCATGAGCTCGACTACCCCTTCCTTGCCCTTGTAATAGCTGGGCTTGCACTTTAGGAAGTCAGGGTAAGTACATCCTCGAGCTTCGCGGTTTCGGTTATTAGAGTTTTCATTGTCTCCATGGGTTCCGCTGGGGCGGTTTTCCCTGGCAGCTAAGGCGTCAGTGATGCCTTGCTCAATCAGTACTCTAAGTTGTGCATCAGATATAGTCGTCGCAGGTGTTTCTGCGGGGTTTGAGCGTGCGCGTCTTGGTGGCATTTTTCTATAAGAAAAACTGAGATTTGTTAGCTGATAAAAGATGGTTATATTAAACTGCATGGGTAATGTTTATGCATAGAATTCATAACAAATTTGATAATCCGTTAAGAGTTCATAATAATATAAATGTAAACAAACAAGTGAACGGTAACATGCTATTTCTGGCAAACAACAGTATAGTACAAGTACAACTGATCTAAGACAGAGTCATAGCAACCTGTCTGAAATAGTGGTACATATGTTTGCAATACAACCAAAAGATATCCTACCTACTAAGGTCAGGTACCACGAATACAACTGAATGGAATACAAGTACAAAAGAAATAAATCATGCGAGCTGAGATGCAACTCAGTGCTTGTCATGATGTACAACTACTAAAATCTATCCTACACTAGTATGGCTGCCTGCAGGTGCAGGTGGTCCAGCTGGTGGTGCACGCTCGTCCTACATACGGATCACGGCACTCCGGGTCTCTCTGGTGTATCTCAAGGCCTCTAGTAGCTGCTGCTGACGTGCAGTGTCGGCACTCCGTAACTGCTCTGTCTCTGTAGTGATCCCCTGATGACGGAGATCTGTCAAATCCACGAAGGTCCTAAAGGTGTCCTCCTGTGTGTAGATGGCGACTCGAGTCTCGTAGGAATGACTCTCCAATGAAGCTAAGCGGTAACAGAGGTAAGCTACCTCATCCAATAGCCAGTGTATGGTCTCCCGGGTGGTGTATGACTCCCCGACTATGGCCCAATAGAGAGAGTCTAGTCTCTCCTGGAGCATGGCGCGACCCTGCTGGTCCGCCTGTAGTAGAGAGTGGATAAGGGTGGTATCCTGTACCTGTCGGGCCGTGAGTGCATCAACCTATGCCTGAAGGGCGCTAAGTCTAGCCTGCCCGGCTCCTGATCCCTCTCCAACCTCATAGGTCGAGTCAGGGATAGTGTCATGTCTCCTCTTACGAGGTGGCAAGACACTGGTGGGGTAAGTGCTAGGTACAGAAGGTGGTGGTAAGGATGGTAGAGAAGGTACGACCTGGTCCACCTCTCTAGGAGGGGATGCAGGTACTACAAGAAGAGGTGTAGTAGGAGATACAGTGGGTGGTGAAGGAGTAGGTGAATCTGTGAGTACGATGACCCCGTCCTGCTGGTCATCTCTGGACTCTGTATCAGAAGCAGGTCCAGCTAACACTGACGTCGGTGACAAAGGTGTAATGGTAGGAACCATAAGCTCCTCGAAAGTAGTAACAATAGTGGGCGTCGTCATGATATCTGAAAGTAACATTTTAAAGTTGAGCAAGTTTTCAACTTACACAATTTAAAAAGTTTTTATGATGCATATGCGATGTGGTTCTAAAACTTTTAACCATGATGTCAAAAGTATAAATAGATACTTATGTGATTTATTTACCATGAGGGAATAAATCAATGTGAAGTTAGTTCACATAATATGCATGCTCTATAATGCCATATGCCTAACTTATAGGTTCCCCAAAAATCAATTTTTCTTTAGACTGATTTTTATGTTCAGTTATAGTCCAGTTTAAAATTTTATTATTTAAATTTTTTTTTAAGTTTTTGATCTGGTTCTCTATAACCTGGCTCTGATACCATTTCTGTAACACCCCCAAGTTGGTCAAATGCAGCGGAATAGTAATTGGGGTGTTACTTGGGTGGATCGATAACACATAGAATATAGAGCAATGATCATAATATCATTTGGAAACATATTACATGAATTAATCGTACACATTTAGTATCTTGTCCAAATTTAAACCACATTTATTATAAAAAAGAAATAAATATCCCAGCCCGATGGTCAACATGATGCTTCCTAAAATGCTGGGATCCAATGCATGAACCTGCTTACTTTCCTGAGAAAACATAAAAGTAAAATGTGGGGTTCAACACGAGGTTGGTGAATTCACAGGTTTAATTAATTAAATAAGGTATCAATATGCAAAGCACCACGAAGGTAGCAGGACATCACAGCCCAAGGCTACAGTAGTTCCTACTGCCCTGTAATAGAAGCTAGACATGATTCTCAGTACGCCCATTGGGTCTATCCTGATTGAGGTTTCCCTAAATCCGGCAATGACATAAACCTGCTGCTCGGCCTAAGCAATATGTGACAGCTGATCACGACAGGCCAGGTGTTGTCAATACCCGAATAGATCTATCCATACATTTCGCGCTACACTATTAACTAATACAGTCCACGGGAATGGAGCAAACAGTAGGCAAATAAATTGTTGTTGTCTGTGCATGCTTGCATATAAATAGTTTTTGTATGTTTTCTCCCCCAGTTATAAAACAGTAAAGATGGGGCCATGAACTCACCTTATTGATAATGAGGTAGTGAGGATGATGTCACAGTATAGTCACGAACTGGAGAAATTACCTAAGTAATTTAAATGTCTCAGTGAATGCAATAATAATTATGCATGATGAATGGTACATACGAAAATGCATGATCACAATTTATGAATTGTTACGTTGGCTTAAGTGTTTGTTCTTATAGTGAAATAAAGGTATGTATATATATTTTTGTTCAAGAAAAATATATATATAAGTGTATATAAATTTGCTTTAAGGAAAAGGGGTCGTAAATTAAATAAGTACCTATATCTTATTTAATTTATTATAAAGAAATAAATTATACCTTATTAAGTTTTAAGGTTTCCTAGGAAAATGGTTAACGGGGTTTGTCAATATCGTGGAGTTTTTAAGTAACTAAAATAATTTATTTTACAAATGATAAGTTTTATAACTTCTTTTAATTAAATAAACTATAATAATTCTTTGTAAATATAATTGTTTAGAAAATTAACGTTAAGTTTTCCTCCGTTAAATTCATTACACCGTTAGTCCTTATTGGTTATTCCATTTTATGAAAATGCCCCCCTAGGGCTTGGTAAACTTTCGGGAAATGGCAAAACACCCCCTCCAACCCCACGGCTTATATATAAAGTAGGGTTAGGGCTTGCTTTGAGTTTCAAAAATGGCACAAAAGGTCCTTGTAGTTTATTTAAGGTTCTCGGTTAGTTTTGTTTACCCCCTTTAGTTTCAAACATGGCATAAACGCCCCTTGGGCTACATAATAGTCACGAAATGTTTCGCATAGTTTTACTAGTTTCACTTTCGGACCCAACTTTCACCATATGACACTCTTGGCACGAAAAGTACCCATTTGTTTTTAGTGTTGGGCTATGCGGCCCATTAAGGTCCGGTTAGGGTAAAAAGGTTATTGGGCTTAGTAAAACTTAAGGTAATTAGTAAATGGTAATTTTTACTATTGGGCCTTAACTAGTGGGCTTATATTAGGTTTTAATTTCAACTAACTAATTTAGTTCTAAGCTTATTTGTTTCGGCTTATTTGTGTGGCTTATATAAGTTTATATTTTTTTGACTAAGGCTTATATTTTCCTACTAGTTAATCATAAGTTTATATTTTGAAGGCTTTTGGGCTTATTCTAAGGCTTATAGTATTCGGCTTATATATGCATGGCTTATATTTTTAGGCTTAAATTCCTAAGAGCTTAAATAAGCTATCTAGGTTTCGGCTTATATATAGTTTTATTGTCAAGCTAGCTTATTTTAGTACTATTTCGGCTTATATAGATTTTTAAGGCTTATATGACGTGGCTTATATAACAATATGGCTTATATATGCTAAGTGGTTCGTCTTACTTTACAACATAAACATTTTTAAGGTACTCATTCATAACTAGTTCATTCCTAGGGTTTTTAAGCAAGGTGTCCAACATGCTAGTACATGAATAAGGATTTTAGGGTACGAAGTGTTCACCCATTGTATAAGCCGTGGCTTATATATCACATGGATGGCATTTCATGGAAGTTTTACGTATGCATGGCAACCTAGGTCCATTTCTTAAGCTTATACATGCATGATATGAGATGGAAAGTAAAAGAAAGATGGAAATAGGTCTAGTGTAGTCTTACTTACTTGTTTGATCAAAATGGTGTCAAAGAGAGTAGTGATGGCGTCGGCTTGCTTCTAGACGAGTACTAGGAGTCTTGAATGCTAGACTTCAATGCTTGGAGTACTAGGATTTGGTAGTAAATGAGATGGAGGGTTTTTGGTTAACTCAAGGTGTTATATGGGAGAATGTATGATCCGAATATAAATGTATGAGGGTGAATGAGTGTTTGTGAGTTTACTAAATATCTAAGAGTGAAGATGGGTTGTGGCTTGGGGTAAGACACGGCAAGAGAGAGAGGTAAAGAGATTGTGTGAATTTGTCATGGTACTTGGTGAGTACATTCATAAATGTTTAGGATGTACAAACTTGCTAGTTGGGTTGTGTTTAGCCGTCGCATGATATGATTCAAAGGGACAAATGGTAAGTTTTTGAGTGTGTTCATTTAATGGCAATTTGTACAAGTTTTGGTGTGTGGTGATATGGGTATACACGGCTAAGACAAACAAGAAAGGATGTGTGTAATAGTTTTCCAAATAGTGTTCCTAGTACTATCCTTAATTGCCCAAAAATGTACAAGTTTCCCATGGTTTACAAAGGGAAACCGGCGGTTTCATAGGGTTCAAGTAAAAAGGGAAGTAAAATTTGTGTAAGGTATATACATAGGTGTTATATTTAGTGTATAGTTTAGACAATTGGTAAGGAGGGTAAGAGTTTTGGTAAAAAGGGTTATGGTTAAGTATATATATGAATATATACGGTTTAATATAAGTATAGGGTGTGCTTGTGTTTAATTTTTGTGTCTAGGTGAGTGTTAAGTGAGTTAAGGTTATAATATTATGTGAGTACGTTTGAGTTTAAGTAATTTTGGTTACGTTTAGGACCTTTGGTGAAAGTATGGTCCTAAGATGATTTTATTATTACAAAAATATATAAAAGAAATATAAAATGATTTATTGTAGTGTTCATGTGTAAAAGTAACTGTCATCGTAGTTTAAAGCCAATTATAGTGTGAAAATATATATATAAACTATCCAATTCAAAAATATTTATATATATAAATAGCCAGTTATTAATTGTGATCATGACGTTGGATTTTTAGAAAATCAATGGGATGTATGCAAGTGATCATATGTTCAGATGACTTAAAGTCCTTTACAATAGATCATTTGTTGTCCAGTATGCTATTGAGATATAGTCATACAAATGTGGTCATGCTTTTATGATTAAAAATACTCATAGTCACAATAAAAATTGTGATATAGTTGTTTCCTGTTCAAATGATTAGAATGATGTATGCTTCATGTGATGCATATGATTGTTCAAAGGAATTCATGCAAAGGTGGTAGAATAAATATATATATAGATATCATGAGGTGACGTACACAATGTTGACATGGTCAAAACCTGAAATTGACAGGTTTTACAGATATCAGGGAGACTAGCTGTCAGATACATGAGTGACCCAATCATGCCTCTATATAAAGTCTCATTAACAGAGACCCCTGACTCATCAGGGCCCAAAAAGTAAGTTAATTCACCCATCATACTCATCTCATATTTCTTGGTCATTAATTTAGCAAATCTTTTACTAAGATTAACATTTGTTGACCCAAAAATGATATCATCCACATAAATCTGCACAATGATGAAATCACTTTTATCCTTGAAGGTAAAGAGTGTTTTATCAATAGAACCCCTGACAAATTTGTTTTCAGTTAAGAAATTAGAAAGAGTTTCATACCATGCTCTTGGAGCTTGTTTCATCCCATACATGGCTTTGTGTAACCTGTACACATGATTGGGAAACTCGCTGTTCTCAAATCCTTCAGGCTGTTCAACATATACTTCCTCAGCCAAATCTCCATTGAGGAATGCACTCTTAACATCCATCTGATACACAGTGAAGTTCATATAAGCAGCATAAGCCAGGAAGATTATGATGGCTTCAAGTCTTGCAACAGGAGCAAATGTTTCATCATAATCAATTCCTTCAGTCTGAGTATACCCCTGTGCCACCAGCCTGGCCTTGTTTTTGATGATGTTTCCAATTTCATCCATCTTATTTCTATAGATCCATCTAGTGCCTGTGATATTCTTTCCAGGTGGAGCTGGCACTAGTGTCCATACTTTGTTCCTTTTGAACTGATTGATTTCTTCTTGCATAGCAGCTACCCACCCATCTTCTACAAGAGCCTCAGCTACTCTCTTAGGTTCAATTTATGAGAGAAATTCAGCAAAGAGACATTCATTGGCTGAGGCAGATTCTGAGTCATGAATTCGCTGTCTAGTGGTAACCCCAACATTAGGTTCCCCAATAATGTTGACAAGAAGAATGTGTTGATCTCTTGACCATTTATTTTGAGGAGCTGGGGACTCAATGACAGGAACACTTGTGGGGACAGTTGGTACTATTTGTGTTTCATCCTGCTGACTAGGAGGGCTTTCTTCAAAGACTACTTCAGTGTCAGAGTCTACTTCAGCCATATCAAGAGGTACAAGTTCATTATCAGCAGGAGATTCTTCAGGGTTTTGAAGAATTGGTGAGTCATCAATAGCAGTAGAAGAGGAAGGACTACAAGAGGTCTGTGGTTCTTCTTCATCAAGCTCCTGAGAGGTGGGAACTTCTATGTTGTGAGTAGACAGAGGGTCAAAAGCAGGAACATAAGGAGTCATAGTGTTGGAGTGATGATGATGATGACTGGCAGGTCTTGGTTCGGAGAATTTATCACTTGGGAAAGACACATTTTCATTAAAATAAATTTCATCACCCTCTGTTCCAGTTCTCTGTATGACTTCATCATCTTCATTGAATCTGACATGAAAGGTTTCTTCTACTTCTTGTCTTCTGATGTTGAATACTCTGAAGGCTTTGGCTGTTGGAGAGTATCCCAAGAAGAAACCATCATCAGCTTTTTCATCAAATTTTCCAAGTTTATCCCTGTAGTTGTAAATGAACACAGGGCATCCAAAAACATGAAAATAGCTGACATCTGGAGATCTTTTTCTGAAAACTTCATAGGAAGTTTTACCATGTCTTTTGACAATGATTGATCTGTTTTGTGTGTAGCAGGCAGTGTGTACAACTTCTCCCCAAAATTGCTTTGGTAAGGCTGCACCATTCAACATGGTTCTGGCTGCTTCAATCAAAGTTCTGTTTCTTCTTTCAGCCACACCATTTTGTTCAGGGGTGCCAACTGAAGAGAAGTTTTTTGAAATACCTTTTTCATCACAAAAAGATTCAAGTTGATGATTCTTGAATTCATTACCATTATCATTTCTTAGAGCTTTGACTCTAACATCATTCATATTTTCAACCTGTCTGATGAAGGACATGATGGTATCAGCTGCATCACTTTTCCTTCTGAGGAAGAACACCCATGTGTATCTTGAAAACTCATCAACTATGACCAAGGTGTATTTGTTGTGATTAATGGTCTGAGGTTTGACAGGCCCAAACAAATCCATGTGAAGGAGATGTAATCACTTGTCAATATAGAATGATTGCCTAGTCTTGAATGAAGACCTGTGATGCTTTCCTTTGACACAGGCAGAACAAGTCTTGTCTTTAGAAAACATCACTGAAGGTAGACCAGCAACCATGTTTTGTGTGGATATTTTGTTGATGTTCTTGAAGTTGAGTTGAGATAGTCTTTTGTGCCACAGCCAACTGACACTTTCAGAGGCTTTAGCAAGAAAACAATTTGAGCTGTCTTCAGAGCAAACAACCATATTGATGACATAAACATCTCTCCTTCTAGGTGTAATAAGCACAACATCATTGTTTTTCTTGAACATGGTTCCCTGAGTCTTAGTAAACAAAACCTTGTAGTCAGCATCACACAATTGGCTGATGCTAATAAGATTGTGTTTAAGACCATTCACATATGCAACCCTGGTAAACGTTATACCATTGTAGTTCACTGAGCCGTATCCCTCTGTGTCACCTGAAGAGTTATCTCCAAACACCACTTTAGGACCTGGCTCCCTTGAGTATCTGTGCAGGTATTGTTGAATCCCTGTCATGTGTCTAGAACAGCCACTGTCTAGATACCATACCGATTCCTTGAGATGTTTCTGCACAGATACATAGAAACAGGTTAGTTCCTATGATGAACCCACTTTTCCAGTGGGTTCCCTGAATTGCTGATTAACAATTCTTGTGTTCCTGTAGAACTTTTGGCGATGGGAGGGACAACTGGTTGTCTCATGGGTAAAACTTCCACAGATATCACACCCAGGGAAGTCACCACACTCGTCTGAGTGATGGTCTATGAATCCACAGAATTTACAGGGAGGATAAGGTCTGTAGTTTCCCTGTTGTCTTTTTGAACTCTGTTGTCTATCCCTAGAGGGTGTCTGAGCTCTCTTAACTGCCATATGTCTATCATGATCTAAGGTCAAGTGGTGAGAGTTCTTACATATATTGCAATAAGGTTTGACTAACCTTTCCCCTTTGGGTTCACCTAGGACAGACTTAGGTTCACGAGAAGTAGATCATTCAGCGGAAGGCTTAATGTGTTGTTTCAAGAGTTCTACTTCTTTCATTAGAGACAACAGGCGTTCTTCAGTGGAAGGGTCAACCTTATTCACAGCTTTAGTTGAGACAGGCTTAAAAGCAACATGCTTACCAGATTGTCTAGCAGGCACATTAAATACTTTAGCTGGTGGTTTCTCAACATCTGCTCTAAGTTCACCCTTAGCAGCTCGTGAAGAACTGCTAGGTTCAACTCCAGAGAGTTTGGGCAAAGGTGGTAATTCAGCCACATCTTCAGAGACAGAGTCATTAGTCAAAGTGGTATCTGACATATGAATAGTCTCTGTAGATTTGAAGACAATGTCTTTGGGCTTGGTGAGAATTCTCAGCTTATTTTTCTTAGCAGATATATCCCTTTTAATGTCAGCAGCAGTTCATCATTAAGCAATTGATCTATAGTGAACCTAGCACACATCCATTTTTCAATAACCTTGTTTAATTCAGAAACTTGATCATTTAAGGCAATGTTTTTCAAGGTTAACCTAGTGACTTCATTTTGCAGGGATATTTTCTCTAAATTAACCCGTCTGAGAGTTTTACATTCAGATTTAGCATTTAGCAGTTCAGTTTTAATAGAGTGAAGGTTATCAAGTAGGTTCTTTCTTTGTTCCTCAACAAAGTGTAAATCAACAATGGTGTAGTCAAGGACATGCTTACGTTCATCACTATCAGACATAGATAAGAGCCTGTGTACCTTTTTCATTGTGATGTTAACCCATTGTCCTGATCTTGCATCACCTTTTCCAACAGCTGGTTCATCCTCAACTATAGCCATGAAAGCCCTGACTCTAGTAGTATCTTCCTCATCTGAAGTCAGTGGCTCATTATTCCAATCATAAGCTTCAGCTACCAACCCTTTCTCTGTCTTTTTATCACCTCCCTTCTTTTTAGACAGAGCTTCAAGCTTCAAATTCATCTGTTCTAACTCAGCTTTAAGTGCCTTGTACTTGTTTTTGTAATCCTTCTTCTCATTGTCTGAAGAATTGGATTGGTGAGATGAGTTGTTGTGTTGTTTGAACTTGTAAGGTTTGGAGGAAGATGATGGATAGGAAGGTGAGGATGTCTTGGTGGAAGGACAGTCTTTTTGGAAGTGTCCAAGCTTTCCACAGGCAAAGCAAGTTTCGTTTGATCTGTCAATTTGTTTACTAGCTGATCCTATTCTTCCTGATCTTTTGAAGAATCTTCTTTGGTTGGCTAGCAAGGCTCTTTCATGAAACTCTGCATTAAGGTCTATTATGAACTCTTGGCTGCTGCGGGTGTCTTCTTCAACATCAGAGTCGCTGTCATGAGGATGTGGTGCAGAGATCAAGGCTTTGGAAGATGCTCCTTGAATAACAAATCTTTCAGTCTCTGACTTGTAAATAGTATCAATCAGCCCTTCTTCATAATTATACTTTCCATAAAGCTGAGCTAATGTGTCATTCTTGATTGAGTTATTTGCTCTCTGAGTCTGATTCATACTCAGCCACTTTCTTGGAAGGCTGTTGACAAATGTGGCATTAATCTCAGCTTGACCAATGGTGACATCATTCATTGCTAGGTCATTGAGAAGAATCTTCAGCCTTGTATAGGTTTGTTGAACCTTTTCACCTTCAAGAGACTTGAAGGCATTGAACTGAAGTCTGAGAGCCTGAATCTTTGTTTCTCTGGTTTCAGAGGGTCCTTCATGGCCAAGGATGAGGTCTGTCCACATTTGCTTGGCTGTGGGACATTGAATGACAGACTTCATGATGTGTTTGGGAAGACAGGATATGTTGATGCTTTTGAGACGTTTATCTTGGTTTGCCAATTTTCTATCAGCTGGAGTCCATTGTTTGAGAGGTTTGGGAAGAGGGTTTTCTTCAGTGGAGGTAAGCGCCATGGGAATATAAGGACCATTTTCTAAAATTTCTAGAAGAAATGGTTCAAGTCTATCGAGATACACAAGAAATTGACTCTTCCAACTGGCAAAATCTTCTTCATCAAAGACTGGTACACTTGTGACATGTGATCCACCTCTTGAGTCAAGAAGTTGGGGTAGATCATCGTCATTGGGAGGAGGGGTGAGTCTTGGTGAAGATGGTGTTGTATTGTTATTGTTACCAGAAGGTGAATGTGGTGGGTTAGAAGTTTCTGGCATAGTGGATCTTGATTATAAAACTGAGAACGAGGTTTCTTGAAGGTTTTAATATCAAACACCTCTCTGATACCAATTGAAAGTCCCTAATCAATGCAAGAAACCCTAAACTTAGCTAATCAACACAAGTTATTACTTTTCAAACGTAATCTTATTATTGTATAATAAAGAATTACAAGTGTTATGGATAACACCGTTTGATGACAATGTGTTGTGCACACTTTGAACAACTATAAACCTTAACTTATGAATACAGTCACAACTGTTTGATTCTATAAGTTCTAAGCATTAGTGTTATGAATATACTCAAAGTGTTCAACATTAATGCTTGGATACACATCCTATTTATAGTGATACGAGGTTGACCTAAATAGTACTTGATGGTGACTACACAAGACTTTTACTTTTCAGACATCAGTCACATGATACTCTTCTATTCTTGGTAGTCTGCCATTATGCTTTAAGGAAACAGTTCTTGAAACAGTTTCCTTTTTCTTCATTGTCTCGAACACACAAATGGCATGTCCAAAGTGTGTTGAGTGTTAACAGGGTATTGCCACCCCTGTTAACCCTCAACCCCTCAGAGTCCCTGATACATCTTGGCTGTTATCCATCACAGCCAATGAGTATGTCTTCAAGTAATCTTTGACTTCCTTGACAATGTCTCTAACATGGACTCCTCTGAGGTTGCTCATAGGGACTTGGATCTCTATGAGTCTTGCGATACTTGCTTGCCTCCTAGGCACATGCAATGGACTATCTTAACAGCTTAATTATGTTTAAATCTATGATCAGGGAATCTAACCAACTTAGATTCCCAACATTAAGTCGTGTCAAGAAATCGTATAATCATTTCTATGATGCATTATAACATTTGAAAAGTATTTTTACGAAACCCGAGCCCCGTAAATATTTTCATGATTTACTAATAGACATTTTCTACCCTTTAAAACTATTAATTATTTTTAAGTCCACAAGTTTTAAAGTTAGCAATATTGGTCCCTCCACTTAAACCATCATATAAAATGCCATTTTTCTTCCACCATTTCACACACACATAACATTTTTAGAAAAAAATTCACCATACTCTCTCCCCACCCTCCTTTTTGCCGTGACTTCCCCACCACAAACACCCTCAAAAATTTGATTTTCACCTTGAATCAATCAAAACTAAAACAAGAGCCATGGTCTAAATGATCTTGTGGTCCTTTTGATACAAGAAATTCACACATGCATCAAGTTTTCATAAGTTTATGATTCCATGGTTGTTTAATGTTTTAATCATCATGCATGTATGATTTTTGGTAAGATTATCTTGATTTGATCATAAAAAGTCTCATTTTTTATCTTTGATTTTGTTACATTTTACATGCATGTGTTTAGGAGTGTGTTTGGTTGATGGGTTTCATAGTATGATGATCCTAGAGATATGGGAATGATTATATTTGGTGGGAAAATTGATTTGACATGTTTTCTAAATGTATAATTTGGGATAGCAGATTTAAACAGTTTGTTTTGTGGGTTTAAGGTCTGTGAAAGGCTAATATTATTTGATATTGTTGTAGAGTTTTCTGATACGATCGTTTTGGTATAAGATAGAGCTTCTAAGTCATTACGAGTCAAAAGTTATGCTAGTTTTAGTTTTCGTGTACCGGGAGACGCCAGTCGGCACAATCCGAAATTGTGGCTGATTTTGGGTCGACTCTCGGGGACTTTAGGCTTGGTTAGATAGTTGATGCTACTGATTTTCAAAGTTTACAAACTGAGTTTGATGAGTCTAGTAGTGGTTTTAAATGACGGATTTTCGAGTTTGTACTTTTAAAGTGGTCCAAACGGTTTTACAAAACAAGTGTACAAATCTGTCCTAAATTTGGTGTCGGGTAAAGTGTCGAGCTGATGGATTTTAAAGTGTGAACTTTGGCTCAAATTTTGGTGAGGTCTTATACAGGTTATAAGTGACCTTGACACCAATTTTCATCTAAAACGGACAAGTCTAGATAGGGTAGATCGGTGTGTACATTCAGGGTGTACTTGCTGATTTTAATTTTGGACACTTAGTTCAATGTTTGTGTTGCGTGAGTTTGAGTATTCACCATCGGACATGGTGACTTACTCAAGTGCTTAGTCATTGTATAAATTACTTAGCTACTGGTCCGAATAAGGGTAAATAATAGTTTGACTTGCGTTAACTTGGCGTCGTATAACGGGTCATTTTCAAGTGTTCAAGTGCTTTAAAGTGTAAAGTTGGATAAATGTATTCATTTGATTCGTGTCAATGGTTTTGAAACATGTATACTTTGAAAACAGTTGAGTCATATTATATTTGGTACATATCGATATTCGAGTTCGAGTCTTAACGCGCGCCTTATTTTGATAGGTTGCGGTTTTCGTGTTTCCTCGGGCATCCATATCGTCGGTGATCGTCTGCCACTACCGTTTCTACTCAGTTGCTGAGTACCGTGATTGACTTACCTCGTGGCTAAGGTGAGTTCATAGCCCCTTTTTACTTGTACATGGTTTCTAAGCACGGGGTGAGATTTTACATGGTGGAACACAACTAATTAAAAACTGTATTGCTATCCAGAACTCGTATGTTATTCTGAACGTGTATGCTTTACAGATGATTTCAATGGTATTATTGCTTTTAGACGTTAGCCTTGAGTTTCCTCTCTTATCATGAACCGTTAATTGTCCCGTATGCTTTGCGCTAAGCGCGAATGTTGTGGGTAGAGCCATCGGGATTGACAATCACCGTCCTGATTACTTTGACGCACTAATATTCGTTTATACTTGAGTATTTAGGCTGAATACTCCCTAGAGGAACTTACATTTGAGTTAAGCTTCGGTTCATGAGACTAAACAGCAATAATATGCATCGTGACTATGGACGTACATAGTTAACCCCCCCCCCATTACGTGTTTTACAAATTCTATTGTGTTCCACACATTTACTGCTAAACCTATGAATATCACTCAACTTTATGTTGACGATTTTACATGTTTAATCTCAGGTATAATTACTTAGCTTTGCTTGGATGGGAGCTCGCAGGATATTATCGCAGCTTGGAGATTTCTGTGATGCTTTTAAAAGACTGTTTTTAGTAAAAACTGTCAGGATTTTATTCTATCTTTTGGGCAACTTTATGTTATAAATTGAGACGAAATAATATAATTTTCCGCTTCTAAAACTCTGGGACCTATGTCTAAAAACTCTGACCTTTTTGATGTAATGTACATGTTTTTATTTCGTCAACTTTGTATGAACTGTAATTCATTGTTTCTTGTACTATGACGTGTAACCCTCTCGTTGCCTAGTTGTTCCATGTTAGATTTTGGGGGTCTCACAATTTGTTTATTTGTATCTTGTGTAGATCCAATGTATTTGTGAATAGTTGGACTAGTTGTGTTCATCCAAGCTATTTGTGAATACTTGGATTAGAGTTGTGTACATCCATTTCACATGTGTGTGCTTGGATTTATGTTGTGTAGATCCAAGCTACATGTGTGTACTTGGATATGTTTAGTTGAGTTGTAGTTAGTTGTGTTAGTTCTCACTAAACTACAAAGTGATGTGGTTGTGTCTTGTGAGTTCTCACTAAACTATAAAGTGATGTGGTTGTGTCTTGTGTGTTCTCACTAAACTATAAAGTGATATGTAGTTATGTTGTGTGAAGTTCTCACTTAGATTCAAAGTGAAGAGTCGTTAAGATTGGTTCTAGCTTTGGATTAGAACTCGACATCTAGCCTTGTGTCAGAAAATAGTGAAGTAGGCAACTTTGTGAAGATTGGTTCTAGCTTTGGATTAGAACTTGACGTCTAGCCTTGTGTCGTAAAATAGTGAAGTGGGCGACGTTGTGTAGATTGGCACTAGCTAAGATTAGGTCTCGACATTTAGCTTAGTGTCGGAAAATAATGTAAGCGACGTTGTAAGGTTTTCTCCGCCAAGAAGGGAGCTTGTGGATTTAGTGGAAATCTCGAGTAAGGTGTACTCGAGGAGTGGAGTAGGAACGAGGATAGAGCCTCGTTACCGAACCACTATAAATCTTGGTGTCATCCTACTAGGTTGTTTCTTTCCTTACTCTTTACTTACATTCATTATCGTTACACTTACTATACATTTTTAATGCATTAGAATTGAACCTAATCATTATGCAACTAGCTTTCAAGTAAAAGATAGTTTTGTGTACTCACCTAATTGAAAGGAATTTTAATTAGGAGATAAATCGATGAGAAACTATTCAACCCCCCTTCTAGTTTCTACAATTGGTTTCAGAGCGATGGTGATACTAGATCTTTGAAGTATATTGTACTTTAAAACTTGGATCGATCCATTGTCTCCTCAAATTAGAAGGTTAAGTTATACTAAAGTTTTTCTTTGGTCAAAACTATTTTTTGTTGAAAATAAGCCTTTTAAATCGTTAATATTGCATATTACCTAAATTAGTAGTATTAATGCATTGTAGATTTACTCTTGAAATATATCTACTAGTTTTCATCTTGTTATGTGTAGGTACTCATGAAGATAAATCATTCTATTGATTGTGGATTGAGTTACTTGCACTTGTAGAAGATTCATCTTCTTTGATTTCCAACATCATTGAATGATGATATCAAGATAGGTAGAAGTGATACTAGTCTTTGAAGACTTAGTAGTCACTATTAGTCATAGTTGGGCTTTGCATCGGTTCTTTGAAAGCCCGGAATGCAATTTATGGCTAAGGTACGCTTTCGTTCTTCCACACGCCCTATTGATCATTCTTTTGATCATTAATTGACTATATGCTTGTTCTTGGCATCCTTGCCTTGACATTTATTTGTGGTTTGTGATTCTTTCCTTTTTCCCTCTCAAACCTTCCTTGCTCGGATACTTGACTCACTATGGATATGTAGGGTGAGTTAGTAGAAGCATAAAGTATCAAGCATGATTTCCATGGTTTGTACCCTTACGGTTAGTAGGCCCTATATCATGTGTAACTTGTGCAATTGAGCTTATCTCTAGGATGATTAGTGAATCCCTTGAGATACCAAACTAATTCATTAAGTTGTAGGTGGATTTTACACATTTGGAATTAAAATATTCCAAGGATATTGTTATTGTTAATTCTAGCAATAATTATCCGATCATGTGGGAGAGAAAGTGAATCTATACCTTGCTCATGTTTTGAAATAGAATAAGACTACTCTTAAAAATGATCTTATTCTATGCATCAAAATTGCTTGGTATAATTCATTACCAAAGCTGTTTAGACTTTCGCCGGAAAGGCACGTCTTAAACCACTATATATGACACAAGCTCTACACCTCCTCAATTTGAAGAATGTCATTTGTCTCTTGAGCAATGTTCTTGGTCTTGATAGACTTCCCTTTACTCCTCTCCCTTTTCTTCTTTGCTATGAGTAGTCGTTTGTTCGTTTCGGTCTTTTCCTATCTCGATTCAACTCGTAATCCTTCAACAAGGTATTATTACCTAGTGTTGTGGTGGTCCAATGATATCCTAAAAGGTTTAAGATATATTTTTAAGTATTTTAAAATTTTTGGTTTTCAAAAAATCATTGTCTTTCTTTGATAAAAAAAACCTGCCTTTGTAGGCGGTTCTTTATCTCTGGCGGCTCAAAGGCGCGGTTCCTTATCGATAAGGAACCGGGGGCAGAATCTTTTATCAGAGCGTCAGTTTTATTAAAATACCTTTTTCAAACAAGTCCTTCTTTCTCCTTCACACACAGCCGACGGTTTTCTCTTGTTTTTCCACCATTGTTGAAGCTTCAAAAACCTTCAATCACTCAAATTAATTGATTCAAGTTCGTGTGTTTCACTCATCTATAATCCAAGATCAATTAATTGTAAGTTATTTCTTTCAATTTCATCTAATTTGTTCTAGGGTTCATACATTCATAATTGGGGATTTTTAAAATTGACATTGAATTAAAACCTTACTAGGAATAAGATTTGACATAGTATTGTTACTATGATTCCTTAGGTTCATATTCATTAAGATTTCACTAAAACCCATTTGTAGAACAAATCTGAATTTTGACTAAATATTTTGGTTGATTGATGGAATTGATATGAACCCATGAACAAGTTGGTAATGACATTGTTAAATGCTTACCTAAAAACCTTGTTTTGAAAAACCAATGTTCTAGTTCATTGTTGATTTTGCATAGTTCATATGTTTTGATCAATGATGAAATGGGTACATAGTGAACATGAGAATGACAAGGATTAATCGTTTGTTTGTCAAGCTATTGATGAAACACATTCTCATCTTTTGAAATTTTTATTTTTATTTTTCATATGAGTGATTGGAGAAATAATTTTGTTTGTTGTATTTAGGTACAAATCATGCCTTCAAGATACCAAAGGGATCATCAAAACACTAGACGATATATGCCAAACCTTTCTCAAATTGTTGCTTCTACCCAACTCTAAAACTCCTACCCATCTCTTTCAAAATGTTGTTTCCATGAGGGTAGAACTGTTGATGAAGAAATTACGGGTTATGACTATATCAAATCTATGTTTGAGCCTACGGGGTTTGATTGTTTACTTTACATAGATGAAGAGATACATCCCGTATTTCTTTTCGAGTTCTTTAGCACCTATTCTATCTTTGAATTCAATGGTATAATATTTGTTAGATTCTTATTGAATGATCAAGTCATTCAATACTCTCTCGAAACCTTTGGTCAAATTCTTGGTGTGCCATTTGAGGGTACTTGTCTGTGACAATCCGTAAATTTCAGGTCGTTATTTTAATCTCGACTATTAAATATTATATGTTTACTTTAATGAGAATTTTAAATTATCGATTAACCGAGAAGGTTATGGCTTGAAACTTAATATAAGAATGTCGTTTCGATAAAGACCGACAAGAAAAACATTAAGTACCAATAATATATTCTCAAATTTATCATATGAATGATTTTATTATATTTATTTTATTTCTCGTATTTTACGTTTTAAGGAATGACGAGAACTACGAATGATCGCGATACCGACGGATGCCCAAAAATTTACGTTTTATTATCGATTGTCTCGATATTTAATATTTTCGACGTTTTCGATTTAATTACGTTTTAAGTCGTGTCGATGTAATATTATTATATTTAAGAAGCATTTTAACTTTTAAAAAGTATTTTTACGAAACCCGAGTCCCGTAAATATTTTTAAAATGTAATATTTACATTTTCTACCCTTATAACTATTTAATTACTTTTTGGACCAAAACTATACCTTATTGGCAAAAACTACCCTCACCCCACTATATAAAAACTCCCCACTAACACAAAATCTCATTTTATTCATTTAAAAATTTTTTCTTCCTCCCCTTACTCTCTCTCTCTAACCCACGGTTCAAAAACCTCCCCCAAAACCCTTTGATTCTTGATTTTTAACTTTGAATCAAGAGAAACTAAAAGAAGACCCACTTTGCAAATTCAACAAGGATCATGTTGGTATAATTTTCATCTACATGCATTAACTTTCAAAAATTTTATTTTTTTTTCTTGATGAACTAGTAGTGTTTGATCCATTTTTATGTTGTATATTAGTGTTAATATTATTATATTCATAGTGGGATGTGTTGCATGTTTATTATTTTAAGTGGGTAAATTTTTGGATGATCATCCAAGGGTGTTAGAGGTTAGATGGCTTGATGTAGATGATTGATAGATGATATTAGAAGTATAAAAATTGTTAAAATAGGTTGAAAAATTGTTTTAGTATGATTTTTAGAAAGGTATTTTAGACCAGTAGGTAAAACGTAATTTTTGAAAATCTTACTCTTTGAAAATGATGAAACTAATAGGATAGGCTTGTAGAGGATTCTTTTAGCTTCGATTTGCCGCTTGAATGAGCTTCTAACTCATTTCGAGCGAAAAGTTATGCTACTTTTAGTATTCGTGTACCGGGAGACGGGTATCGGCACAATCCGAAAATTGTTGTCGATATTTGGATCGAATCTCGGGGACTATAGAATGAGTTTTAAAAATGTTCAAGGACTGATGTAAGTTGCTAAACCTCAGGTCATGAGTCTATTTTCAAACCCGAGTGTCGGTTTTATAAACGGAATTGTTTAGATAAGTCGAAATGGTTTTACAATTCAAAGGCGTAAAACTGTCCGGTTTTTATAACACGAAGATGTGTCGGGCAGAAGGTCTTAGAAGTAATATTTTTGAATTAAACTTTTACTGAGTCTTATTCATATTATGTGTGAGTTTGTCACCAAGTTTCGTCGAAATCGGACATGTCTAGATAGGTTAGATTGGTGTGTACATTTGGAGTGTACATGCTGATTGGTATTTTGGACACGTAGTTCAATAATTATGTGGCGTGAGTTGAGTGTTCGCCATTGGACATGGTAATTTACTCAAGTGTTAAGTCATTATATAAATGACTTGGCTACTGGTCCGAGGGAAGTAAAATGATAAGTTGACTTGCGTTGACTTGGCGTCGTATGACGGGTCAATATCGGAAGTGCAAGTGTTTAGAAGAATAGTGTTGAATAAAAATGGTATAGTAATAACACTTGTATTATTAAAATTTTCGGGATTGTCTTGGTTTTGTAATTTTGATTTTTATATTATTTAAGTATGGTTTATACTTAAGTCGATTATTTACGAACGCGCCTTATTTAGTAGGT
This sequence comes from Glebionis coronaria, assembly GCA_025667525.1. Lineage (NCBI taxonomy): Eukaryota > Viridiplantae > Streptophyta > Magnoliopsida > Asterales > Asteraceae > Glebionis > Glebionis coronaria. The sequence goes on from CM046881.1 coordinate 117,246,728, forward strand.
TGCGGTTTTCGTGTTTAAACGGGCATCACTAATCGTCGGCGATCGTCTCATTACCACTATTGGCTAAGGTGAGTCTATAGCCTCGCTCTTAACATGTTTACTTGTTTTATAAAACCCGCGAGGGGGATAACATGCTTGTTTTACTAAAATAAAAGGGGGCAACGAGAAGTTGTGGAAACCCTTATTTTACTTGAAGAGTAATTATTGAAATTAAAGGGTACAACAACAAGTTGTGGAAACTCTACTTATTAGAAGAGTAGGGGTGCAACGAGAAGTTGTGGGAACCCTTATTATTGGAAAAGTATTTATTATAAATGAAAGGGGGCAACGAGAAGTTGTGGTAAACCCTCTTTGTTTTAAAAATTGAACACAAAGGAACTTGATTGTATGCTTAGATGAAAGTTGTTATATAAGTTTGTTTTAGCCTTAAAAGACCCATAAATCGTGAATTGTTAATCGAAGTAACGCTAATGCTATGGATAGATCTATCGGGGTGACACCCAGTCCGGTCGCGAGTAGCTCTCGCGTGGTGTTGTGATGCACCAGTAATGAAACATCGGATGCAATTGTATAAGAGAAATATACGCACTTGGCTAGGTGTGTTGGGCTGAAATATATATGTTAACGTTCAATTTCACGAGGCAAATAGAAATAACAACGATAATTATGTCCGTACAACATTATTGTCTTTTAATAAATTATTAACCATGGAAGGTTATTTTTCATACTTGTGTTCACTTTATTTAAATTAAAACTCTATAGATTCACTCGGCAATTTTGCTGACTTTTTAGCATGTTTTATCTCAGGTCCATTTAGAAGGCACTCGAGGAAGGCGGTTTCGTGAAGCTTGCATATTTGAAATGTTTTGGCCCGCTTTTCTAAAACATATCCATTCAAATAACTTTTATCATTTATAATAGTTTGTAAACTTTTGAATCATCCGGGACCATGTATGAAATTTTATCTTGTTTAAATGAAACTGAATGGATGTTTATTAAAACGACTTGTTTTGAGCCGTTTTCTATGATTATGAGATTGAACCATGATAGTAACACCCAATGACCCTTCCGCTGTTATGAACGAAATTGGAGGTGTTACAGATTGGCATCAGAGCTCAAGTTATAGAGAACGAAAAGATTTTCCAAAAATGAATTTTTGAAATCTTTTAACTATAACTGTTGCAAGCGAAACCTCCGAGTTGCCAATGGACGAGAATGATAGTATTTATATATATATGTCATTATATATGTTGCTGTAATCTTTATCGATTATTTGTACTTGTGAATTACAAGGTATGTTTTCATTTTTTTTTAAATTATAAATGATAGTTTTATATTAATACAAGGTATTATCATGACGCAGATTGTCATGGTTTTGTAACCTATCGCATATCGACTTGTTTAAATTCGATTGTTATCATCGTATCGTGATGTGCCATTTTTGGACATCTCCTTTCGAAACGTAATTAATAAATGCGATGTTCGTGTTTTCGTTACTACTTATGATTTTGAAGAATCATTTATCTGAGGCGACATCTTCTATGTAATGCGACGTGTGATTTGAGTTTATATGACCACGTTTTATTGGCGAAAAGGAGGATGCCAATGTTGGACTTAAGATATATATATCCTAATCAAATATATATAGTTTGGGTACAACAATAATATGCTCGTAGTAGCCATTCGGTTGAGTGACTTAATATTGTGTATCTAAATGGAATGGGACATTTATATATATAGATTTTAACTCACCCAACTAAGAGTCGTTTAATGTTGTCTTACTTAAATAGATTAGGACATTTGAATAAGAAAATTTTAAACGACTGGACCTTAGATTGTTGTGTTTTCCTTATTCAGATGGAATGGGACGTTTGAATACGGAAATTATGATGTAAGTTTATTGACACCTTGTATTAATCATGGTATTTTGATATGATCGTGTTGAGAGGTAGTAATACTTGAGTAGGTTGACTTATAATCGTTTTGTTGAATTGGAATGGGACGCCTTTTCATTTGAACAAGAAAGTTATAAGTTCCCGAACCGTAAATTTATAAACTCTTGTATACATGGAGAGGGACGCCTTTTGATGTAGACAAGGAGTTATAAATGAGTGGGCCCAAGTATGTCTGGCTCGATTTGTGGATTTTTGGTGTGCGTACGTCTTCCTTCGACTCGTATTTCGTTGGTAAGAATCGTTCGATGTTGTCGTCATTATGATGATCATCGATTATCATCTATGTACAAGTAACCCGTTGGACTTCTCTCGAGTTATGATTTGTTTTAATAGACCATTTCTAATGTGTCTCGATGATCGTGAGCTTTATAAACAGATTGTTAAGAACCGTTGACCGTTCCGAGAATAGGCGACTCACTTAAGCGTCACCATGATTTATGTGTGTACTTGCGGATTGACTGAGGATCAGTTATCAACGACAACTTATCGTGGACGTGAAGATTTTGTAATTTTACTTGCTACTATCGAAGGGTCACCGAAGACTTTTCTTGATGACGAAACTCTTGGGGCTAGTATGACGAACTAAAAACGAGGAATATGATGCAGCACCTTGAGCACTAAAGTCGAAATTATTGGGACGCCTTTGTACGATGAACGCTGAAGCAAAAATTAGTGGGACGCTTTTGTACGTTGAACACTGGAGTAGAACTTAATGGTATGCCCGATGTGTTGTGAATTCTCGCCAATGGACCGAATTTCTTAATGACTGGAATTAACAAATTCGTTTTCACTTCGAAGAGTATGTTGTTGCCGACACTGCAAGTGGAAAGACTTTAGAGATCGAGTTGTATTATCAAGGGCTAGTCCAAGGTTTTATCGATGATCAACGACGGAGATTTACATTTGATGTTTATGTTTGACCTTTGTTTTTAGGTACTTATGTGGTATGTGATCGAGTTGAGTGATCGTAAGTTGTGAGAACTTGAGGCGGCATTGTCCAATGACGTCCGATCATGGAGAACATGTACCATATAATATCTTTTGACTTTCTTTGGAACTTAGACGATGACTTTCCTGTTTTCACTCTTCACTGTTACACTGAAGACTATCGTATGCGAATTAAGCGCCGGGACGTCGCTTTCTAGGAAAAGTTATGCCAAGTTATCACCATAAAGAAGGTGTTATGTATTTTGGAAAACGTGGGAAGTTAAGTCCCCGTTAGTTTGGGACCACTCGAGATGATATCGATGGAAGGTCCGATGGCATGAAAACTTAAATTACCTCGAGAGCCGCAAGGAATTCACGATACTTTTCATATGTCGAACCTAAAGAAATTTCTTCTCGTCGAAGATCTTATTATCTCTCTTGATGAAGTATGAATCGACAGTAAGTTGCATTTCATCAAAGTACTTGTAGATATTATCGATAAGGAAGTTAGGCAACAGAAACGAAGTCGAATTTTTATTGTCATGTGTGATGGAACTCTAAACGAGGACCAAAATACGTTTAACTCTTTGATTTCAACGAGCGATCGAGGAAGAACGCAATTTGATCTTCGGGACGAAGATCCCAATTTGGTGGGGATAATGTGACAATCCGTAAATTTCAGGTCGTTATTTTAATCTCGACTATTAAATATTATATGTTTACTTTAATGAGAATTTTAAATTATCGATTAACCGAGAAGGTTATGGCTTGAAACTTAATATAAGAATGTCGTTTCGATGAAGACCGACAAGAAAAACATTAAGTACCAATAATATATTCTCAAATTTATCATATGAATGATTTTATTATATTTATTTTATTTCTCGTATTTTACGTTTTAAGGAATGACGAGAACTACGAATGATCGCGATACCGACGGATGCCCAAAAATTTACGTTTTATTATCGATTGTCTCGATATTTAATATTTTCGACGTTTTCGATTTAATTACGTTTTAAGTCGTGTCGATGTAATATTATTATATTTAAGAAGCGTTTTAACTTTTAAAAAGTATTTTTACGAAACCCGAGTCCCGTAAATATTTTTAAAATGTAATATTTACATTTTCTACCCTTATAACTATTTAATTACTTTTTGGACCAAAACTATACCTTATTGGCAAAAACTACCCTCACCCCACTATATAAAAACTCCCCACTAACACAAAATCTCATTTTATTCATTTAAAAATTATTTCATCCTCCCCTTACTCTCTCTCTCTAACCCACGGTTCAAAAACCTCCCCCAAAACCCTTTGATTCTTGATTTTTAACTTTGAATCAAGAGAAACTAAAAGAAGACCCACTTTGCAAATTCAACAAGGATCATGTTGGTATAATTTTCATCTACATGCATTAACTTTCAAAAATTTTATTTTTTTTTCTTGATGAACTAGTAGTGTTTGATCCATTTTTATGTTGTATATTAGTGTTAATATTATTATATTCATAGTGGGATGTGTTGCATGTTTATTATTTTAAGTGGGTAAATTTTTTGATGATCATCCAAGGGTGTTAGAGGTTAGATGGCTTGATGTAGATGATTGATAGATGATATTAGAAGTATAAAAATTGTTAAAATGGGTTGAAAAATTGTTTTAGTATGATTTTTAGAAAGGTATTTTAGACCAGTAGGTAAAACGTAATTTTTGAAAATCTTACTGTTTGAAAATGATGAAACTAATAGGATAGGCTTGTAGAGGATTCTTTTAGCTTCGATTTGCCGCTTGAATGAGCTTCTAACTCATTTCGAGCGAAAAGTTATGCTACTTTTAGTATTCGTGTACCGGGAGACGGGTATCGGCACAATCCGAAAATTGTTGTCGATATTTGGATCGAATCTCGGGGACTATAGAATGAGTTTTAAAAATGTTCAAGGACTGATGTAAGTTGCTAAGCCTCAGGTCATGAGTCTATTTTCAAACCCGAGTGTCGGTTTTATAAACGGAATTGTTTAGATAAGTCGAAATGGTTTTACAATTCAAAGGCGTAAAACTGTCCGGTTTTTATAACACGAAGATGTGTCGGGCAGAAGGTCTTAGAAGTAATATTTTTGAATTAAACTTTTACTGAGTCTTATTCATATTATGTGTGAGTTTGTCACCAAGTTTCGTCGAAATCGGACATGTCTAGATAGGTTAGATTGGTGTGTACATTTGGAGTGTACATGCTGATTGGTATTTTGGACATGTAGTTCAATAATTATGTGGCGTGAGTTGAGTGTTCGCCATTGGACATGGTAATTTACTCAAGTGTTAAGTCATTATATAAATGACTTGGCTACTGGTCCGAGGGAAGTAAAATGATAAGTTGACTTGCGTTGACTTGGCGTCGTATGACGGGTCAATATCGGAAGTGCAAGTGTTTAGAAGAATAGTGTTGAATAAAAAGGGTATAGTAATAACACTTGTATTATTAAAATTTTCGGGATTGTCTTGGTTTTGTAATTTTGATTTTTATATTATTTAAGTATGGTTTATACTTAAGTCGATTATTTACGAACGCGCCTTATTTAGTAGGTTGCGGTTTTCGTGTTTAAACGGGCATCACTAATCGTCGGCGATCGTCTCATTACCACTATTGGCTAAGGTGAGTCTATAGCCTCGCTCTTAACATGTTTACTTGTTTTATAAAACCCGCGAGGGGGATAACATGCTTGTTTTACTAAAATAAAAGGGGGCAACGAGAAGTTGTGGAAACCCTTATTTTACTTGAAGAGTAATTATTGAAATTAAAGGGTACAACAACAAGTTGTGGAAACTCTACTTATTAGAAGAGTAGGGGTGCAACGAGAAGTTGTGGGAACCCTTATTATTGGAAAAGTATTTATTATAAATGAAAGGGGGCAACGAGAAGTTGTGGTAAACCCTTTTTGTTTTAAAAATTGAACACAAAGGAACTTGATTGTATGCTTAGATGAAAGTTGTTATATAAGTTTGTTTTAGCCTTAAAAGACCCATAAATCGTGAATTGTTAATCGAAGTAACGCTAATGCTATGGATAGATCTATCGGGGTGACACCCAGTCCGGTCGCGAGTAGCTCTCGCGTGGTGTTGTGATGCACCAGTAATGAAACATCGGATGCAATTGTATAAGAGAAATATACGCACTTGGCTAGGTGTGTTGGGCTGAAATATATATGTTAACGTTCAATTTCACGAGGCAAATAGAAATAACAACGATAATTCTGTCCGTACAACATTATTGTCTTTTAATAAATTATTAACCATGGAAGGTTATTTTTCATACTTGTGTTCACTTTATTTAAATTAAAACTCTATAGATTCACTCGGCAATTTTGCTGACTTTTTAGCATGTTTTATCTCAGGTCCATTTAGAAGGCACTCGAGGAAGGCGGTTTCGTGAAGCTTGCATATTTGAAATGTTTTGGCCCGCTTTTCTAAAACATATCCATTCAAATAACTTTTATCATTTATAATAGTTTGTAAACTTTTGAATCATCCGGGACCATGTATGAAATTTTATCTTGTTTAAATGAAACTGAATGGATGTTTATTAAAACGACTTGTTTTGAGCCGTTTTCTATGATTATGAGATTGAACCATGATAGTAACACCCAATGACCCTTCCGCTGTTATGAACGAAATTGGGGGTGTTACATTGTCGTTTCACGGACAAATGGAGACTTGATGCTCTCGATGAATCCAACGATAAACCTCCAAATGACCACTATGAAGTTGGTCTCGATTTTATCCTTGAAATCATTTCCAAAGCGCGTGATGGAAACGTTGTGAGAAGCCTTCATTCTAATAAACGACTTGTAAATCGTTATGAGGTTCTCTCAAGCGGCCTTAAGGATTATATGGTTCGTTGGGCCGAGATCCTTAGGGAGAATGTATTTTGTCTTGGGAACCGTGATCACATTTCGGCGTGTATGGTGCATATGCTATTTTGCATGTTTACCGAAACCAAGTACAACTTGGCATACTATATCGCTCAACGAATTAATTATGCTCTTTCCAAACCCAAAACAAATCTACCCTATGTTATGCTTCTTACTCGCCTCTTTAAGAGGGTTGTTCATGATTTTCCCTTCCTTGACTTCTCTCGCTTTCAACTGGTTCAACGGGTGATGTTACCTATTCAAGAGGTATATGAAAGAAAGCCTAGAAGTGATAAAGGTTCGAGAAAACATGATCAACAAGAGTCCGATGATGAGGACTTTGATATGTCACCAAGTGATGGTGGTGACGTAGGTACTAGTGCTCATGTCGCCTCATCAAGTAACTCCTGTCAATCCACAAACTCATTGATGGATGGACTTGAAGACTTAGCTCCTCCTCCTCACCATTCCACTAGTGAAGTACCGGAAGACCTCAACATGGAGTGTCTCTATCGTGAAAATCTTAGAACTCGAGGTGAGTTGTTTGATCATCGAGTGGATTCAAGAAAGGTATTCAAATACTTGGGGAATTTGATCAAGGGACTTGGCAAGAAGAGAAGATAAAGACTTCGATTTAATTTAAGGAGAACATGTTGTTAAACATGTTATGTGTTGAACATTTGCTTTCTTTTCTTCTATGTGTGTATATTAACTAATACTACTTGTTTGGATTACTAACTATTTTAATCCTTAATTTACTGTGTAATCGTTCCTTCGATTTACATAGCTTTGTGCTCATTATGTGTTTGTTAGCTTCCTAGATTTTGACTTATAGTTAACTTTGTCTTGTTATTTACTTGTGTGAAATCTGGGCTGACCAAAGTTTGAGGAAGTGCACTTTTTTGTCACCACTGGTCGCAGTTCCATATCGAACCCGCGGTTCCTTAGCGATAAAGAACCGCAGACCTACGTAAGGAACCGTCTGTTCCTATTTTGACAGAATCTTTACTTTACACTGTTTTCTTTAATCTGTGTAAAACTTTGATAATTTTTTTTGAAAAACCTGCACTTTCCTAAACTAGGGTACCTAATTTCATTATTAACCTAAAATGATTTTAACCTATTACTAGTTTGGATCATTCCCTTCCTTTCTTAAACCCTCTCATGTTGATTGTGTTTTTCATCCCTTCAACTCATCTCTAAACCTTAACACACAACCATGGTGTCCACTAGAACATCCACCTCCTCCAAAACTTCCTCCTCAAAAGAAGCCTCAAAATTAAGATTAAGATACCTAAACTTTGTTCTTCATCTTTTCACACTCCCAAAAATAAGATCTCTCCCATTCTCATTTCATCTTCACCTTCACCACCCCTTGCTCCATGCAAGACAAACTCAACCCATGGTACTAACCATTCACATGGTTCTACCTCCTCTTCATTCCAATCAAGAATGAATGATCTTTCTTCACCTTTCACCCCTAGTCCTCCTTTGGATAGGATTTCTCAACCTCAACCTCAACCTGTACAAAGTATCCCCTTTATACTTGAGCCTTTGGTCACCTCTCCTTTCACTCCACCAAGTTCTCCCATCTCACCCTTGGACACTATGCCTCCACCACCTCCTCCACCCTCTAACACTAATGCTCCTATTTTGGGCATTCCTATCCCTCACTTCATGGGTGATCCTTACTTCTTTGGGTTCTTAGAAGCTCATGGTGCAAATTGCCCATGTTTTCTCTATAATAAATACATCATTCAAAACCTAAGGATGGAGATGCTTGGCCTTCATAGAAGGTTGCATGATTTCTTGCTTGCCTTGTTTTCTATGCTTCCTCCTAGGAGATGAATGATGATTTTCAAAATAACATGTTTTTAAAAGAAGGTCAAGCCAAAGAGATCTATGAATTCAAGACCTAGTTGTTAGCTATCTTTGTAGTAGTTAATTGTCTTTTTAATTCTTGTATTTCCTTTCCTTTCCCTCATGATTTTCTCATGTGGATGATTTATGGACTTTGTTTTTGTGTGCTTTAATCTATGTGATCACATTAAACAACTTCAATTTATTTAAAATTGAACCTAAATCTATTAAAACTTCTAAAAACTTGACTTAAAATTGGACCAAAATGTAATTTAAATATTTTGTCACCCTTTGTCAAAACATTCTTTGTGAATGTGTTGCTTTTATGCAACTCTAGCATACTCTAGTGCTAAAAGAGATAAAAATCCAAGATTTGCAAAATTTTGAAAAAGTCTTATTTTTCTCCAAAACTTTTGAAAATCAAGATTTGCAGTCCACTGGACGCGGTTCCTTAGCCTCCAGGCGGATCCATATCGTTATGGAACCGCGGGTTATTTTAAAGAGTTGCGCACAGTAAAGTCGTTATTGGCTTATTTTTGGTCTTTCTTCTTTAACCACTGTTTTGGTTAAGATTCTTTGTTTACCCAATTTGGCTAAACATTTCCTAAAACCTTTCTTTTTCATTTCAAATCTTTGCCTTGTCTGTTTTCTTTAAATTCTTCTCTTTTGGGAGTTCTTTCCTTCATCCCTCATAATGCCTAATTCTTCCTTTCCTAACTTTGACATTTCTTTGTCATAAACTTCTCAACCTAAAGCTTCTTCTTCTAAGCTTTCAAAGAAACTAAAAATCTCGGTTAAACCCATTTGGATAAAAAAGAACAAGAATCCTCATGATTCTTCTTCTCCAAAATCCTCCAAGAATTCCCCTTTCTCTCTGATTCAATATTGCAATGAGACTTACTCTATAAATCCAATTACCGGAGAAAAGGAAATTCTTCCACCACCACCAAAACCTTTCAACTCTCCTCAACTCAATGACATATCTTCGTTTCTTAACCTCACTAGGCATTGTGAAGACATCTCTTACCCATTATCTCCCTCTCCACCAACCTCTAATCTTGATGGACCTCCCCCATCTAACGACTTTGTTTTGCATCATGGTTCCCCATGTGCTTGTTGTCGTTTTCAACAAATTGAACTTGCTCATATCTATGACAAGCTAAATTTTCTTGAATTCCTCCTCACTCGACCTCCTCTCAAAGTTTTCATTCCCGTGAAAAAAACTTCGAATGATGCTTCGTCGTCTTTCTTTTCCAACTAAGGCACATTTTGTACTTTAGTTGTTTGAGTCAATAAAACTAAAGCAATCTTAGAAGATTATCACTATTAGTGTAGTTTATGCTTTGTGGTCTATTTTCCATATTTTTTGCTTTAAATATTCATATTGTGTGTATGAATATTTCTCTTGTATGTTATTTCATATTTATGTAATATGAATGTTATGTGTGTTATCTTTCCCTCTAATTCTATTTCACACATAGGTTAAAGAGTTGATCATGGTTAAAACTTAAAATTAATTATGGGTGATTCCATTAATTCTAAATTTTAACCCATTGATATTTTAAATCATCTTTGATTGGTTTGGATGTTTCTTTTCTTCCTTTATTCCACCAACTGAACTATGATGTTGTCAATCCACACTCTTTGGACATACTTAGCATATGCTTGCTTCTAATTTGAGATTTCTTTTCCTTCTCCCTCTCAAGTTAGTTAGTAAGTAGTGCACATACATACATTGGTGTTTCTTTTCTTTCTACTAACCTTTGTGTAGCATGTCACCTTAGCTCATTTACTTGGTGCACCAAGCAAGGGGGAGTAAGCACCAACGGGGAGCTACTAGCAAAAGTCCGGTTCTTTCCTTCTTCAAAGACTTGTGCTAACCTTTTTGCTTCGACAAAGGGGGAGAAATGATAGTGATAAACTCGTTAATAATTCGAATAAACTTGTATTTTACGTAAATGTTTACAGTTTGTCGTAATTAAAAAGGGGGAGATTGTTAATGCAAAGCAATGCCTAAAAACATTGTTAATATTAATTAATCTTTCTTAGTTTTGATCATGATAAATTACAAAGACATTTATTGTCAAACACAATCATAAAACAAATTATCTAACAAACACTATCATCAAGGTAATAATCATTACACTAACATATCTTAATCATGCTTAGTGATCATAAAACTGATTAGCCTTAAAACTCACTTTTGTCAAATGTAACAAAAGATTTTTAATAAACTTTATTTTTAAGAAAATGTTTTATTAAAATAAAAATGCAAATTTGAATATGGCATATTCCATATGCCATAAGAATATCATTTGAAGGTTTAAACAGCCTAAGATATTTCAAATTCACTAAAAGACAAAAAGGAGCGGACTCTACGCCGGCGGTACCTTAGCACATACGGCGGTTCCTTATCGATAAAGAACCGCGGGGTCTAATAAGGAACCGCGGGCAGATATAGCCGTTGGACATTTGTCTTATAAATAGTGGATCAAATCTGCATTCTTATCAACCCTTTTTGGACATCTCTTTCAGTCTTCTTTCTCCTATCTAATCCTAGTCATTTGTAAATGATCACTTAATGTGTTAAGTATGTTTACTCATGATTATCCTCTTGATCTCCTTTTTTACCTTGTCCAAAGAGAAGGTCACTCACACACTTGTGATGTGATTAAAGATGTAGCATTGGTGAAGATCACTTTCTCCTAAAGATCTAGTCATGTTCATCATTTGTTTATTTGTATCTTGTGTAGATCCAATGTATTTGTGAATACTTTAACTAGTTGTGTTCATCCAAGCTATTTGTGAATACTTGGATAAGAGTTGTGTACGTCCATTGCACATGTGTGTGCTTGGATTTATGTTGTGTAAATCCAAGCTACATGTGTGTACTTGGATATGTTTAGTTGAGTTGTAATTAGTTGTGTTAGTTCTCACTAAACTACAAAGTGATGTGGTTGTGTCTTGTGAGTTCTCACTAAACTATAAAGTGATGTGGTTGTGTCTTGTGAGTTCTCACTAAACTATAAAGTGATATGTAGTTGTGTTGTGTGAAGTTCTCACTTAGCTTCAAAGTGAAGAGTCGTGAAGACTGGTTCCAGCTTTGGATTAGAACTCGACATCTAGCCTTGTGTCAGAAAATGGTGAAGTAGGCAACGTTGTGAAGATTGGTTCTAGCTTTGGATTAGAACTCGACATCTAGCCTTGTGTCGTAAAATAGTAAAGTGGGCGACGTTGTGTAGATTGGTCCTAGCTAAGATTAGGTCTCGACATTTATCTTAGTGCCGAAAAATAATGTAAGCGACGTTGTAAGGTTTTTTTCGCCAAGAAGGGAGCTTGTGGATATAGTGGAAATCTCGAGTAAGGTGTACTCGAGGAGTGGAGTAGGAACAAGGATATAGCCTCGTTGACTAACCACTATAAATCTTGGTGTCTTCCTACTAGGTTGTTTCTTTCCTTACTCTTTACTTACATTCATTATCATTACACTTACTATACATTGTTAATGCATTAGAATTGAACCTAATCATTATGCAACTAGCTTTCAAGTAAAAGATAGTTTTGTGCACTCACCTAATTGAAAGGAATATTAATTAGGAGAGAAAACGATGAGAAACTATTCATCCCCCCCCCCTTCTAGTTTCTATAATTGGTTTCAGAGCGATGGTGACACAAGATCTTTGAAGTATTTTGTACTTTAAAACTTGAATCGATCCATTGTCTCCTCAAATTAGAAGGTTAAGTTGTACTAAAGTTTTTCTTTGGTCAAAACTAATTTTTGTTGAAAATAAGCCTTTTAAATCGTTAATATTGCATATTACCTAAATTAGTAGTATTGATGCATTTTAGATTTACTCTTGAAATGTATCTACTAGTTTGCATCTTGTTATGTGTAGGTACTCATGAAGATAAATCATTCTATTGATTGTGGATTGAGTTACTTGCACTTGTAGAAGATTCATCTTCTTTGATTTCTAACATCATTGAATGAAGATATCAAGATGGGTAGAAGTGATACTAGTCTTTGAAGCCTTAGTAGTCACTATTAGTCATAGTTGGGCTTTGCATCGGTTCTTTGAAAGCTCGGAATGCAATTTGTGGCTAAGGTACGCTTTCGTTCTTCCACGCGCCCTATTGATCATTCTTTTGATCATTAATTGACTATATGCTTGTTCTTGGCATCCTTGCCTTGACATTTATTTGTGGTTTGTGATTCTTTCCTTTTTCCCTCTCAAACCTTCATTGCTTGGATACTTGACTCACTATGGAGATGTAGGGTGAGTTAGTAGAAGCTTAAAGGATCAAGCATGATTTCCATGGTTTGTACCCTTATGGTTAGTAGGCCCTATATCATGTGTAACTTGTGCAATTGAGCTCATCTCTAGGATGATTAGTGAGTCCCTTGAGATACCAAACTACTTCATTAAGTTGTAAGTGGATTTTACACATTTAGAATTGAGATATTCCAAGGATATTGTTATTGTTAATTCTAGCAATAATTATCCGATCATGTGGGAGAGAAAGTGAATCTATACCTTGCTCATGTTTTGAAATAGAATACGACTACTCTTAAAAATGATCTTATTCTATGCATCAAAATTGCTTGGTATAATTCATTACCAAAGCCGTTTAGACTTTCGCCGGAAAGGCACGTCTTAAACTACTATATATGACACAATCTCTTCACCTCCTCAATTTGAAGAATGTTATTTGTCTCTTGAGCAATGTTCTTGGTCTCGATTCACTTCCATTGACTCCTCTCCCTTTGCTTCTTTGCTACGAGTAGTCGTTTGTTCGTTTCGGTCTTTTCCTATCTTGATTCAACTCGTAATCCTTCAACAAGGCATTATTACCTAGTGTTGTGGTGGTCCAATGATATCCTAAAAGGTTTAAGATATATTTTTAAGTATTTTAGAAATTTTGGTTTTCAAAAATTCATTGTCTTTATTTGATTAAAACTTGCCTCTGTAGGCGGTTCTTTATCTTTGGCGGCTCAAAGGCGCGGTTCCTTATCGATAAGGAACCGTGGGCAAAATCTTTTGTCAGAGCGCCAGTTTTATTAAAATACCTTTTTCAAACAAGTCCTTCTCTCTCCTTCACACACAGCCGACAGTTTTCTCTTGTTTTTCCACCATTGTTGAAGCTTCAAAAACCTTCAATCACTCAAATTAATTGATTCAAGTTCATGGGTTTCACTCATCCATCATCCAAGATCAATTAATTGTAAGTTATTTCTTTCAATTTCATCTAATTTGTTCTAGGGTTTATACATTCATAATTGGGGATTTTTTTTAAAATTGATATTGAATTAGAACCTTACTAGGAATAAGAGTTGACATAGTATTGTTACTATGATTCCTTAGGTTCATATTCTCATTAAGATTTCACTAAAACCCATTTATAGAACAAATCCGAATTTTGACTAAATATTTTGGTTGATTGATGGAATTGATATGAACCCATGAACAAGTTGGTAATGACATTGTTAAACGCTTACCTATTAACCTTGTTTTGAAAAACCAATGTTCTAGTTCATTGTTGATTTTACATAGTTCATATGTTTTGATCAATGATGAAATGGGTACATTGTGAACATGAGAATGACAAGGATTAATCCTTTGTTTGTCAAGCTATTGATGAAACACATTCTCGTCTTTTGAAATTTTGATTTTTATTTTTCATATGAGTGATTGGAGAAATATTTTTGTTTATTATATTTAGGTACAAATCATGCCTTCAAGATACCAAAGAGATCATCAAAACACTAGACAATATATGCCAAACCTTTCTCAAATTGTTGCTTCTACCCAACTCCAAAACTCCTATCCATCTCTTTCAAAACGTTGTTTCCATGAGGGTAGAACTGTTGATGAAGAAATTACGGGTTATGACTATATCAAATCTATGTTTAAGCCTACGGGGTTTGATTGTTTGCTTTACATAGATGAAGAGATATATCCCGTATTTTTTCTGGAGTTCTTTAGCACCTATTCTATCTTTGAATTCAATGGTAGGATATTCGTTAGATTCTTATTGAATGATCAAGTCATTCAATACTCTCTCGAAACCTTTGGTCAAATTCTTGGTGTGCCATTTGAGGGTACTTGTCGTTTCATGGACAAATGGAGACTTGATGCTCTCGATGAATCCAACGATAAACCTCCAAATGACCACTATGAAGTTGATCTCAATTTTATCCTTGAAATCATTTCCAAAGAGCGTGATGGAAACGTTTTGAGAAGCCTTCATTCTAATAAACGACTTGTAAATCGTTATGAGGTTCTCTCAAGCGACCTTAAGGATTATATGGTTCATTGGGCCGATATCCTTAGGGAGAATGTATTTTGTTTTGGTGGGAACCGGGATCACATTCCGGCGTGTATGGTGCATATGCTATTTTGCACACTTGGCATACTATATCGCTCGACAAATTAATTATGCTCTTTCCAAACCCAAAACAAATCTACCCTATGCTATGCTTCTTACTCGCCTCTTTAAGAGGGCTGTTCATGATTTTCCCTTCCTTGACTTCTCTCGCTTTCAACCGGTTCAAAGGGTGATGTTACCTATTCAAGAGGTATATGAAATAAAGCCTAGAAGTGATAAAGGTTCGAGAAAACATGATCAACAAGAGTCCGATGATGTGGACTTTGATATGTCACCAAGTGATGGCGGTGACTTAGGTATTAGTGCTCATGTCGGCTCTTCAAGTAACTCCTTTCAATCCACAAACTCATTCGTAGATGGACTTGAAGACTTATCTCCTCCTACTCACCATTCCACTAGTGAAGTACCGGAAGACCTCAACATGGAGTGTCTCTACCGTGAAAATCTTAGGACTTTAGGTGAGTTGTTTGATCATCGAGTGGATTCAAGAAAGGGATTCAAATACTTGGGGAATTTGATCAAGGGACTTGGCAAGAAGAGAAGATAAAGACTTTGATTTAATTCAAGGAGAACACGTTGCTAAACATGTTATGTGTTGAACATTGGTTTCTATTCTTCTATGTGTGTATATTAACTAATACTACTTGTTTGGATTACTAACTATTTTAATCCTTAATTTACTGTGTAATCATTCCTTCGATTTACATAGCTTTGTGCTCATTATGTGTTTGTTAGCTTCCTAGATTTTGACTTATAGTTAACTTTGGCTAGTTATTTACCTGTGTGAAATCTGGGCTGACCAAAGTTTGAGGAAGTGCACTTTTCTGTCACCACTTGTCGCAGTTCCATATCAAACCCGCGGTTCCTTAGCGATAAAGAACCGCGGACCTACGTAAGGAACCGCCTATTCCTGTTTTGACAGAATCTTTGCTTTACATTGTTTTCCTTAATATGTGTAAAACTTTGATAATTGTTTTTGAAAAATCTGCACTTTCCTAAACTAGGGTACCTAATTTCATTATTAACCTAAAATGATTTTAACCCATTACTAGTTTGGATCATTCCCTTCTCTTCTTAAACCCTCTCATGTTGATTGTGTTCTTCATCCCTTCAACTCATCTCTAAACCTTAACACACAACCATGGTGTCCACCAGAACATCTACCTCCTCCAAAACTTCCTCCTCAAAAATAAGCCTCAAAATTAAGATTAAGATACCTAACATTGGTTCTTCATCTTTTCAAACTCCTAAAAATGAGATCTCTCCCATTCTCATTTCATCTTCACCTTCACCACCCCTTGCTCCATGCAATACAAACTCAACCCATGGTACTAACCATTCACATGGTTCTACTTCCTCTTCATTCCAATCAAGAATGAATGAGCTTTTTCACCTTTCACCCCTAGTCCTCCTTTGGATGGGATTTCTCAACCTCAACCTGTACAAAGTATCCCCTTTGTACTTGAGCCTTTGGTCACCTCTCCTTTCACTCCACCAAGTTCTCCCGTCTCACCCTTGGACACTATGCCTCCACCACCTCCTCCACCCTCTAACACTAATGCTCTTATTTTGGGCATTCTTATCCCTCACTTCATGGTTGATCCTCACTTCTTTGGGTTCTTAGAAGCGCATGGTGCAAATTGCCCATGTTGTATCAATAATAACTACATCATTCAAAACCTAAGGATGGAGATGCTTGGCCTTCATAGAAGGTTGCATATTTCTTGCTTGTCTTGTTCTCCATGCCTCCTCCTAGGAGATGAATGATGATTTTCAAAATAACATGTTTTTAAAAGAAGGTCAAGCCAAAGAGATCTATGAATTCAAGACCTAGTTGTTAGCTATCTTTGTAGTAGTTAATTGTCTTTTTAATTCTTGTATTTCCTTTCCTTTCCCTCATGATTTTCTCACGTGGATGATTTATGGACTTTGTTTTTGTGTGCTTTAATTTATGTGATCATATTAAACAACTTCAATTTATTTAAAATTGAACCTAAATCTATTACAACCTCTAAAAACTTGACTTAAAATTGGATGTTATCTAAATATTTGTCACCCTTTGTCAAAACATTCTTTGTGAATGTGTTGCTTTTATGCAACCCTAGCATACTATAGTGCTAAAATAGGTAAAAATCCAAGATTTGCAAAATTTTGAAAAAGTCTTATTTTTCTTCAACACTTTTGAAAATCAAGATTTGCAGTCCACTGGACGCAGTTCCTTAGCCTCCAGGCGGATCCATATCGATATGGAACCGCGAGTTATTTTAAAAAACCGCGCACAGTAAAGCCTTTATTGGCTTACTTTTTGTCTTTCTTCTTTGACCAATGTTTTGGTTAAGATTCTTTGTTTACCTAATTTGGCTAAACCTTTCCTGAAACCTTTCTTTTTCATTTCAAATCATTGCCTTGTCTATTTTCTTTAAATTCTTCTCTTTTGGGAGTTCTTTCCTTCATCCCTCATAATGCCTAATTCTTCCTTTCCTAACCTTGACATTTCTTTGTCACAAATTTCTCAACCTAAAGCTTCTTCTTCTAACCTTTCAAAGAAACCGAAAATCTCGGTTAAACCCATTTGGATCAAAAAGAACAAGAATCCTCATGATTCTTCTTCTCCAAAATCCTCCAAGAATTCCTCTTTATCTTCGATTCAATATTGGAATGAGACTTGCTCTATAAATCCAATTACCAGAGAAAAGGAAATTCTTCCACCACCACCAAAACCTTTCAACTCTCTTCAACTCAATGATCTATCTTCGTTTCCTAACCTCACTAGGCATTGTGAAAACGTCACTTATCCATTATCTCCCTTTCCACCAACCTCTAATCTTGATGGAAATCCCCCATCTAACGACTTTGTTTTGCATCATGGTTCCCCGTGTGCTTGTTTTCGTTTTCAACAAATTGAACTTGCTCATATCTATGACAAGCTAAATTTTCTTGAATTCCTCCTCACTCGACCTCCTCTCAAAGTTTTCGTTCCCATGAACAAAACTTCGAATGATGCTTCGTCATCTTTATTTTCCAACTAAGGCACATTTTGTACTTTAGCAGTTTGAGTCAATAAAACTAAAACAATCTTGGAAGATTATCACTATTAGAGTAGTTTATGCTTTGTGGTCTATTTTTCATATTTTTTGCTTTAAATATTCATATTGTGTGTATGAATATTTCTCTTGTATGTTATTTCATATTTATGTAATATGAATGTTATGTGTGTTATCTTTCCCTCTAATTCTATTTCACCACATTGGTTAAAGAGTTGATCATGGTTAAAACTTAAAATTAATTATGGGTGACTCCATTAATTCTAAATTTTAACCCATTGACATTTTAAATCATATTTGATTGGTTGGGATGTTTCTTTTCTTCCTTTATTCCACCAATTGAACTATGATGTTGTCAATCCACACTCTTTGGACATACTTAGCAAATGCTTGCTTCTAATTTGAGATTTCTTTTCCTTCTCCCTCTCAAGTTAGTTAGTAAGTAGTGCACATACATACATTGGTGTTTATTGTCTTTCTACTAACCTTTGTGTAGCATGTCACCTTAGCTTATTTACTTGGTACCCCAAGCAAGGGGAGTAAGCACCAAGGGGGAGCTACTAGCAAAAGTCCGGTTCTTTTCTTTTTCAAAGACTTGTGCCAACGTTTTTGCTTCGACAAAGGGGGAGAAATGATAGTGATAAACTCGTTAATAAATCAAATAAACTTGTACTTTACGTAAATGAGTTTATAGTTAGTCGTAATCAAAAAGGGGGAGATTGTTAATGCAAATCATTGCCTAAAAACATTGTTATTATTAATTAATCTTTCTTAGTTTTGACTACGACAAATTACAAAGACATTTATTGTCAAACACAATCATAAAACAAATTATCTAACAAACACTATCATCAAGGTAATAATCATTACACTAACATATCTTAATCATGCTTAGTGATCATAAAAATGATTAGCCTTAAAACTCACTTTTGTCAAATGTAACAAAAGATTTTTAATAAACTTTATTTAAAAAAAAATGTTTTATTAAAATGAAAATGCAAATTTGAATATGGCATATTCCATATGCCATAAGAATATCCTTTGAAGGTTTAAACAGCCTCAGATATTTCAAATTCATTAAAAGACAAAAAGGAGCAGACTCTACGCCGGCGGTACCTTAGCACCTATGGTGGTTCCTTATCGATAAGGAACCGCGGGGTCCAATAAGGAACCGCGGCCAGATATAGCCGTTGGACATTTGTCTTATAAATAGTGTATCAAATCTGCATTCTTATCAACCCTTTTTGGAAATCTCTTTTAGTCTTCTTTCTCCTATCTAATCCTAGTTATTTGTAAATGATCACTTAATGTGTTAAGTATGTTTACTCATAATTATCATCTTGATCTCCTTCTTTACCTTGTTCAAAGAGAAGATCACTCACACACTTATGATGTGATTAAAGATGTAGCATTGATGAAGATCACCTTCTCCTAAAGATCTAGTCATGTTCATCATTTGTTTATTTGTGTCTTGTGTAGATCCAATGTATTTGTGAATACTTGGACTAGTTGTGTTCATCTAAGCTATTTGTGAATACTTGGATTAGAGTTGTGTACATCCATTTCACATGTGTGTGCTTGGATTTATGTTGTGTAGATCCAAGCTACATGTGTGTACTTGGATATGTTTAGTTGAGTTGTAATTAGTTGTGTTAGTTCTCACTAAACTACAAAGTGATGTGGTTGTGTCTTGTGAGTTCTCACTAAACTATAAACTAATGTGGTTGTGTCTTGTGAGTTCTCACTAAACTATAGAGTGATATGTAGTTGTGTTGTGTGAAGTTCTCACTTAGCTTCAATGTGAAGAGTCGTGAAGATTGGTTCTAGCTTTGGATTAGAACTCGACATCTAGCCTTGTGTCAGAAAATGGTGAAGTAGGCAACGTTGTGAAGATTGGTTCTAGCTTTGGATTAGAACTCGAAATCTAGCCTTGTGTCGTAAAATAGTGAAGTGGGCGACGTTGTGTAGATTGGTCCTAGCTAAGATTAGGTCTCGATATTTAGCTTAGTGTCGGAAAATAATGTAAGCGACGTTGTAAGGTTTTCTCCGCCAAGAAGGGAGCTTGTGGATATAGTGGAAATCTCGAGTAAGGTGTAGACGAGGAGTGGAGTAGGAACGAGGATAGAGCTTCGTTGCCGAACCACTATAAATCTTGCTGTCTTCCTAATAGGTTGTTTCTTTCCTTACTCTTTACTTACATTCATTATCGTTACACTTACTATACATTGTTAATGCATTAAAATTGTACTTAATCATTATGCAACTAGCTTTCAAGTAAAAGATAGTTTTGTGCACTCACCTGATTGAAAGGAATTTTAATTAGGAGATAAATCGATGAGAAACTATTCAACCCCCCCCCCCCCCCCCCTTCTAGTTTCTACACAATCCATGCTTTATGACTAGTTGATTCAAGCTTGGAGCAACCCATAATGGGTTCTCTTGCACATCGCGTATGTAACACCCCCATTTTTACCTTATTGCAGCGGAAGCTAATCCGGAGTATCACTTCATAGAACACATTTCATAATGATAGAAAACAGCTCAAAAGAGTGATTAAATCAACTTTCTGTATATATCATTGAAAATCAGAGTTTTACAATATGAGGTTCCCAAAATCTAAACCAATAATTTCAAGCTTGTGCCTCTTCATGCCATCTTTATGTTGCTCCATGCTATCAGTCATAATTACCTGAAATATATGATTAAAAGTCAACACAAAGCTTGAGTGAATTCATAGGTTTGCAATAACAGTTTTGAATACATGTCTATCAACTCGAGCTACGTTACTATTCACTCACATAAATAATATTTTCTTGCACTAAGCTCATGACATCAAAACTAGCGAGAATTTATTGAAGTGACCGCCATGACAAGAGATCATGACAAGTAACCCATTGGACCAGGTTACCCATTAATTCTAACAAAGTATGCTCGATTACCCACACGAACAGGTAACACAAACAGGATTCGTTAAACCTAATAGATATATTTACCCCATTAGCGCACACATATGTGTTTAACGACTCATGAAATTTAGGAAACAGTTTGGGCAAGGTGAAATAACATATTTCAGTAAAATCATATAGTTCAAAAACACATGTATTCCAGTTTTAGCATATATCCTCCTCACGAGTTTTCAAATCATTTAGAAAGCATCAAAAGTGAGGCTATGAACTCACCTAGTATCCAAAGTCTGAGCTACATCAGATATATTTCATTCACAAACAAACAACTTGGTCTCACACAAACCTGGATTAACATATTTTGTATAGTATCAAGTCTTTGATCTTGAGTTCAATACTTTTAAGTATTAATTATGTATTCACTGATTAATAAATTATGGTAATTATAACATCATTGTTCGATCAATCATACTCAGAAGCCATTATATAAACGTTTGAGGAGCGATGACACTTTAAAACCCAACCACTAATCAGAACGTAATATCGAGATGGAACATCATTGTACAAATTTCCCTACTAACATGATATATTAGTACTTTCAAATGACAATATAGTATCTTTATAATATATACTTTATATCCTTTAGTTTCAAAGTTGTCAAAAAATGGTCCTTTTAGTTTAGGTTTAGCTTAATTACACTTTTAACCGTTTAAGTATATAGTTTAAGTATTTATAATTTCAACCTTCTAAGATTACTCAAGGTTTTAAACTTAACAACATTAATCTATAGTTTTAACTTTAGTAAAATGACACTTTTGGCCCAAAATGTTTATGGTTTCAAAAATGACAGTTTTAGTCTCCAGACTTGCTTAAAATTACATAACAACCTCAAAATTGTACAAAATGATCTAGGAACTTAAAACAAAGTATATAAAAATATTTCTAATCATAATAACATTATTTTATAGATTCATAGCTTTTGAAATGTATTTTATCTCATTATTTTATGTAATTATAAAACTAGGGCTTTAGTACATCTTTAGCTTATATCTTTCATTTTAGATCATTATATGAACCAAGACTTTTTGGAATAGCTTATTTAGATTATAACTAAGCTTATTAAAGACTTATAACATCAAAAGAAATTATTGAAAAGGGCGGATAGATACAAACAAGAAAATCAGAATTCTAGGGCTCCTAATGGGGCATATGGACAATATCTTCTTCACAACTATTCAAGAACTCTTAGAACTTCTTCTAAAGATTGCTACTGATTTTATATAATTTGTAGGGCTTCAATGGTGGTATAGGAACATAATTTATAGGTGTATAGAAGTGAAAGTAAGGGATGATTTCAAAATGAGGCATAAGGTACCTATTTATACTACTTTAAAGCCTTAACCACCAAGTTTTGCATTTAAACATGTAAGAACAGGAGAGTATTAACTAAGGGAGCTAAGGAATCCTAAGGAAGTCTAGGATATAATTTATACAAGCTAGATTTAAACTAATCCATGGTTTATGGTCCTAAATATCTCATGACATATATTAGATAGGATAAATGATGTGTAAGCCACAAGTAGGTGCATCACCTACTTATAAATATCCTAATATATATATATTAGTTCCAATCCTAAGTTTGAATTTAGGAGGGAAAGGTTTTAAACAAGTTTTTGGTGGGAAAAATCTAGCCGGGGTTCAATTCTAGCGCTTGTAACTTTGTAACTTTGTAATTCTTGTAATTAAGGGTCTAGGAAAGTGATTAGTAATGGATTAGGGTGTAATAAGGATTTACACATTGTAATTAATAAGTTTGGGTCCTTGGTTTGAAGTTTAACAAAGGTTTGAAGTGAAATTGGGAAAAAAAACCTAGTCGGATTAGGGTTTCTAATGATCTAGGGTTCAATCCTTATTAAAGCCATTATTCTTGATTTATCTACTGATGTAAACTCAATTTATACATCCTACATTGTCCTCAATGTGTTCATAAAGTCTCTACATTAGTTTTACTAAGGTATTCCAAGTAAAAATGTCTAAAGTGTGAAAATACCTATTTTGGCCTAATTTATAAGTCATGCATTGAAATGTTGTACCCTGTGCTTTAGGGTACTTGTACATTTCTCTAAGATAATGTTATAACCTAAATGTAATGATATGAGTGTTGGTAGACTTGTCCTAAAAGAATAGGTATTGATTCTAAGTAAAATGCTTAATAGAAGGGTTTTTAGGTTATTAAGCCTAATGACTTTGTACTTTAGGTAATTATTGTTTGCATCATTATCTTGGCTTATTCTATGGATTATATATTGTTTTTAAGGTTTCTAAGAAGTCTACACACGTAGTTTAATAAGTTTCATAGGTTTACCATATCCTAGGAGGTAATAGGTTTAATTAGAATTCCATGCTTTGGAAACTTGTACATTGTGCTTTAGTAATTTTTAACTTAACTTGAGATAAATGTATGATCTTAATATGATACTTAGTTGAGTTTTATATTGGTTGCAAAAAATTAGATCTTAATTCAATGTGAAATGGATTTTAGGTGCTAATTTTGGTTACTAAGTCTTATTACTTGTAATTAGCTTTAAATGGTTTGTACTTGGTATTCTTGGATGAAATTATACTTATAATTGATGGATTATATCTTGTACATTTGTCTTTGAGATTCATACTTAGGTATTGTACATTCATTCTTTACAAAACTTGAGTTTATAACTCATTTATAGGTTTTCTAAGGTTTTTAAGGGAATTTAGTGCATCATAGTTATAATTGAGATGTTCTTATTCATAATATACTTATTAGATTACTTTTAGAATTTAAACTTGTTATATACATTGTGTTTACAACATATAAGAATATGTTGAAGTGGTAGTTTAAGTTAGAAGAACACATTCATCATACCAAGTAAGGCATAAAGGCTAAAAATTTTAGTCAAATTATCATATTCATATAATCATAATATATAACATATAAGTAAAATTTGAGAATTGTCACAACGTACCTCTTCCCAACAGTAGGTTGCCATCCTACACTCTTAGATTCTCTTAACAAAAATGTAGGGGATAACAATAAAACTCCATTATTTAACATGGACTCCCATGTAGCTTTCAAAATCTAAATTAATTAAAGTGACGTTATCATCAGATTACTTATATAGAACGAAAAGTAAGCGATGATACCTAGTTTGGTTTATATCATGCGATTCTGAAAGCAATAAGAGAAATAATAAATTCACATCTGGAGAGTGTACTTATCATTGATGTGAATTTGTTGTCACACCTACAACGTACTTATTTTCAAGTAAATAATGTGCAAATCACGTATCTTGGTTTTCCATTATGAGAAAATTGTCGTCTACCAACACATAAAGATGAGCCTTTAAGTGAAAAAGTATTGGTAAAGTATCAAAGATGTGTCAGTAAAACATTTTTTTTCATCTCGCAGCCTTAAAAAAGTGCAAGTAAAAGTCTGGTAGGTAAAGTATATATTTTTTAACGGCGAGTTAGTAGTTAGTGATTCGGACTTACAGTGACATCTAATTGGGCAGTATGTAAGTCTCGAACTTTCTCCTTAGAGGATAAACCCCACTCCTGCTTCTTAATTCGGGCCCCTGAAGATATTTGGTGAGACTCGAACTCGAGACCTCTCCAAGAATATCTCCCCAAGGTTACCCTTGGTAGCCAACAGAGCTAGCTCAGCTGGTTAAGTAGGTAAAGTATATTTATAAAAAGTGTCAATAAATCTTAAAATTTTAGTTTTTTTTTGTTAAATGTCAGATTTAATTATGTGTCATTAGAACTAGCGATACTAAAGTTTTTTAGTAAAAGGAGAATTATATTACCAAAGATTTTTTTTACCAAGATGATTTACATGTTAACAAAAGTAATGGACAGACTTCATGTGGGATATACAGAAATAGAACAACTCGGACGACACCACTAAATATATTTGATGAGATATAATTTGTACTAGATAGTTGTGTGAGTTGTAAAAATTGTCCTTCTAAAAAAAAATTGATTATACTTCTCAGATATTTTTTACATATCTGATAATACTACAATATAAAGAGTCACTGTAACTAATGCACGGGTCAAGCCTTCTAGCCTTACCCACAAATCAGTGGGTAAATCTCATATATCTTTTACCGACACTAAATGTTTGTTTTGTCATAGTGTTAGTATTTTTCTATGTTAATCAAATGTATCATTTGTTTTTTTTAAAAAGAGGTTTTTGTTAGTTCATTTTGAACTTCATATGTTTCACCATCTAATTATGTAAATACATATGTTTAATAATCTTTTGCATATAATGCACTTGTTGCATACAACGGTTAATATTAAGTTTAAGTTGACATGTGAGGATAGTTGAAGGGTAAGAAAGGTAATATTTTTCTTTTATTATTTCGTTTGGTTTTTTGTTTTGCTTATTTTGTGCATGTGTGAGAAGTTGAGGGACTTGAAGTGGCAAGTTGTGAAACTTGGAAGCTGACCTAGTCAACTGGCTTTATATACTCGTTTTCTCATAGTTAGGCTAGTTAGTTGTGTGTGTTACGTCTCTCTTGTTTGTTCCGCCATTGATACTCAGAGTTTTTGTTCTTGATCTTGTATGTGAATCTTGATCTTGGTTTGTAAGATCTTTGATTCACTTATTACTTTCTTTCTGCTTTGTATGTATGATCAAAAAGCAAGGTATCACATTTGAAGTGATAGCCTTACGCAATTTAATAAAATAAAGGGGAGGTTGGTTGAATCATACTTGATTCTTGTCATTGTTTTATAAAATCAAATATGGTATCAGAGCCTTTGGTTCTTGATATCTGTTTTTAAATCTGTTTTTACTAAAGATCTTGATTAATCTTGTGGTTAATCGTGTTTTGATTGTGTTTAATCACAAGATTTGATCGGTTAAATTTTTTAGGGTTTCAAAAATTTGGGGGTTTTCTGATTCTTGGTGTTTATTTGGGTTCTTGAGCAATTAATTAGGTTTAATTGCTTATCTGGTAAGTTTAATCAAAAAACCCTAAATTTCAGAAATTAGGGTTTCTTTGATTGGAGGTAATTGAGGTTGTTTTCTGTTATTTTCTTGTTGTTTTAACCTTTTTTCAGGTGAGTTTTCCGTTGTGCTGGTTTGATTTGTGAGATCCGCTTGATCTCGTTAATCTTGTTCTCTGATTGGTGGCTTGTTGCTGCGCGTGCATTGTAATACCACTCTTCTCTTTCTTTAGGGTTGTTTTTTAGTTTGTTAGTGGGTGATTAGGTGTCGAAGGGATCTAGGTAGTCTTGGTGGATTGGTTGTTTGAGAGGTTTGTTTGCTTTCTTGGTAGTTCTTTGTAGAGGAGTTACAAGGGGTTTTGTGTTTGTTTGTTTTTCTTGTCTTGCATCATGTCTGAGGACAAGAAAAGTGATAAGGATGTCAGTGATACTGATGATGAGAATACTAATGTCATTCACCCTAATGACCCTCTTTACTTGCACCCATCTGATACTAATGGTCACCCAATTGTGACAAGTAAACTGTCTGGTCCTGAAAATTATAAAGTTTAGGCTGCTGCCTTCAAACTTGCATTGCATATTAAAAATAAGTTGGGTTTTATTGATGGTACATGTGTTAAAGATAAAGAAGATGAGTTTTTACAAGAACAATGGGATAGATGTAATACTGTTGTATTGTCATGAATTCTTGGTTGTATTTCTTCTGAGTTGTATCAAGGGCAAATCTTTTCTAAAAATGCTAAAGATGTTTGGGATGAGTTTAAGGAAACATATGATAAAATTGATGGGTCTGTGATATATAACTTGCATTTTAAAATATGCTCTCTTACTCAATCTGGATCTTCTCTATCTGAGTACTATCACAATTACAATAGTCTATGGAGGCAATTTGACTCCCTGGTTAATCTGCCTAATTGTACTTGTGAGGGTGCTCCTCAGCTTAAAAGTCATAATAGTCTTTTGAGATTGATGCAGTTTCTTATGGGATTGGATGACACTTACAGTGTTGTAAGAAGTCAATTACTGACTTTTGATCCTTTACCAGATGTGAAATCTGCTTTTGCTACCCTATCTAGGGTTGAATCTCATAAGAATAACTTGGTTCATAATTCTTCTGTTAGACCAAACTCTTCTGCATTTGCTGCTAGACCATCTAATTGGTCTAATAACAATAACAATTGGTCTAACAATAATAATAATAACAATAACAGATCCTCTCAAGGGAGAGGAGCTACTAGAAATAACAACTTGGTTTGTAAACATTGTAATATGACTGGTCACACCATTGATAGGTGTTTTGAGCTTAATGGATATCCACCAGGATTCAAGAAAAGAACTCCTGGTGGTGTTAATTCTAATACTTCTTCTGGTGGTGTCAATTCTAGTTCTGCTTCTGTTAAGAATGATCTAAGTACATGAAACTCTATGCCTTTTACTCAAGATCAGATTAACAGATTGATGGCTTTGATTGGTTTTAAGCCTGACAATAGTGAGTTGCAGTCTGGTGCTGCTGTTACTTTATCTTTCTCTAATCATGTGATTAGTTTTGTTACATACAAGTTTTTTAATTACAACTCTAACATTAGTACTTATAGTACCTATGTTGGCTGGATTTTTGATTCTGGTGCCTCTCAACACATGACTTTTCAACAGATCATTTAACTGATGTCATAAATGTTTCTCATTTGAATATAACTGTATCACATCCTAATGAGACTATTGAATTGGTAAAATTTGTTAAAAATTATAAACTTGTAGATAAAATTAGTTTGAAAAATGTGTTAGTGGTACCTGGATACAAAGTCAGTCTTATATCTGTTCATAAACTTGAAGGATAACAAGTTTGTTGTTTCTTTCACTGAATCTAAGTGTTTTATTCAGGATTCTCTTCAAAAGTCCTTCCTGGGGACTGGTAGTGAGAATAATGGATTGTATTTGTTTGATTCAGGTAGGAAAATTTTTAATAGTAAAATTACTTGTTGTTTACTTTCTAAGTGTATTTGGCACAACAGGCTTGGTCACCCATCTGATCATGTTCTGAGTGTGTTAAAAGATACACTTCAGATTGATGATCTAGGTGATACTCAGCCTTGTGATGTGTGTCACAAGGCTAAGCAGACCAGAGAACCTTTCCCTCTTAGTGATCATAAGACTAAGCATTTGGGTGATATTATTCATTTGGATGTTTGGGGTCCTTATAGGATTAAGAGTAGGGAAGAGATTAGATTCTTTATTACAATTGTTGATGATTACACTAGAGCTGTCTGGTTGTATTTGCTTAAGGGGAAGGATGAGGTTTTTGAAAAAGTGGTTGAATTTTATAATCTTATTAAAAATCAGTTTGACATTTCTGTTAAAGTGGTTAGAAGTGATAATGGAACTGAGTTTATCAATCATATGTTTGAAAATTTTGTTACATCTAAAGGCATCATGCATTAGACCTCTTGTGTATATACACCACAACAAAATGGTGTAGTTGAAAGAAAACATAGGCATCTTCTTAATGTTGCTAGAGCCCTCATGTTTTAGGGGGCATTCCTTTAAACATGTGGTCTGAATGTATTTTAACATCTGTGTACCTTATTAACAGGCTTCCTACCTCTGTACTTTTTGGAAAAAGTCCTTATGAAATGATTTACAATGTATCACCTAGTCTCTCTTTACTTAAAAGTTTTGGGTGTTTGTGTTTTGCAACTGTTTTAAATAATTCAGATAAAATTTCTGCTAGGTCTGATAAATGTGTTTTTATGGGGTATTCTAATACTAAAAAGGGTTATAAACTTTATAACCTTGAAACAAAGAGTTTTTTCTTTTCTAGAGATGTGAAGTTCTATGAGACTGTTTATCCTTTTAAAAATGATGTGTTAGTAAAAGAGTTTGTTTTTTAGCAAAATAGAGTTAACAGCCAAAACTTTTTTGACCTAGTAGAATCAAAGTCAAGTGAACCCTATGATGATAAGAGAGACAATAAAAGTGATATGGATAATAGTGTGACTCCTGACTTAGTAGATGTGTCTAGTGATACATCTCCTGATGTTGCCAGGCATTCTAGGGGGGTAGTCAAAGAGTCTAGTATAGACAAAAATGACAGCAGCCAGAATGGTCTAGATGGCAGTATAGGAAGTCATGAAGAAGATGACATTATCAATAATGATGATGATTATGAGTCTGAGGGTGATGACTTTGTAGAATTTAAGCAAATGTTTAAATCTGAAAATGTTAATAGTCCAGAAAGACCAGAGTTAAGAAGGTCTAGTAGGCCTGTTAAAACTCCTGCTAAGTTTAACAATTATGTGATGGATAAAAGAGTTAAATATGACATAAATAGTGTGATTAGTTATGCTAAGTTGTCTATGCATAACTTTGTCTTTGCTAATAATTTGAACAAGATTCATGAGCCCAAATCTTATTCAGAAGCTGTTAAAAATCCAAAATGGATTGAAGCTATGAATGAAGAGATGGATGCACTTAACAGAAATAACACTTGGGTAATTGTGGATCTACCACCAGGTAAAAAAGCAGTTGCTTGTAAGTGGTTATGGAAAGTTAAGTATAAATCTAGTGGTAAGGTTGAAAGGTTTAAATCTAGAGTTGTGGCTAAAGGTTTTAGTCAGAAAGAGGGCATAAACTATGAGGAAACTTTTTCACCAGTTGTGAAAATAGTTACTGTTAGATGCCTTAATTCTGTTGCTGTTCACTATGCTTGGCCTGTGTATCAACTTGATGTTAATAATGCATTCTTATATGGTGAGTTAGATGAAGAGATCTATATGACTCTTCCTGAGGGATATGGGTCTAATGATAATAAAGTTTGTAGACTCACTAAATCTTTGTATGGTCTTAAACAAGCACCAAGAAAATGGAATGAAAAATTAACAAGTGTGCTTGTTAAAAATGGGTTTATACAAAGTAAAAGTGATGTTTCCCTTTTCGCAAAAAATGAGAATGATTCATTTGTTGCATTATTGGTTTATGTTGATGATATTATCATAACTAGTAACAATGAATCTGTTATTAATGATTTTAAGAAATACTTGAGTTCTAAATTTAAAATTAAAGATCTTGGAAAGCTTAAGTACTTCTTAGGTATTGAAGTACTTGATGCTAACAATGGTCTGGTGCTTAATCAAAGAAAGTATTGTCTTGAATTACTTGCTGAGTATGGTATGTTGGCATGTAAGCCAACCAAGGCACCCGTCCCTGATTCTTCTAAGAAGAAAAAGGAACAAAGTTCTATAGAACAAGATGTTCCTGTTGATAACAAAACTTGTTATCAGAATATTGTGGGAAAGTTAATCTATCTTACATTAACTAGGCCTGATATTGCCTATGCTGTTCACAGTCTTAGTCAATTTATGCATGATCCTTATAAGTCTCACTTAAAGCTTGCTTTTCATGTTCTTAGATACCTCAAGGGTTCTCCTGGTAATGGTATTTCATTCATGAATAACAATGATTTAAGTCTTGCTGCATTTGTTGATTCTGACTGGGTTAAATGTAAGATTACTAGAAAGTCTGTGACTGGATACACAGTTTGCCTTGGAAACAATCTTGTTTCCTGGAAAAGTAAAAAGCAATCTGTGTTAGCTAAATCTTCAGCTGAAGCTGAATATAGAGCTATGAATAGTGTTGCTTGTGAGATAATGTGGATAATTAAGATCATGAAGGATCTTAAAATTGATATTTGCTTACCTGTTCCTATCAATTGTGATAGCAGATCAGCAATTCAGATTACTGCTAATCCTGTGTTTCATGAAATGACAAAACATTTTGAAATTGACTTGTATTTCCTAAGGGAAAAAGTGTCAGCAGGTTTGATTAAGACTTTGAAGATCAAATCTGAAGACAATGTGGTTGATATGTTTACAAAGAGCTTATCAATCAAAGATCACAAGTTTCTGAGTGATAAGCTTAATCTTGTTAACCTGTATCACAAATCAACTTAAGAGGGGGTATTAAGTTTAAGTTGACATGTGAGGATAGTTGAAGGGTAAGAAATGTAATATTTTTCTTTTATTATTTCGTTTGGTTTTTTGTTTTGCTTATTTTGTGCAGGTGTGAGAAGTTGAGGGACTTGAAGTGGCAAGTTGTGAAACTTGGAAGCTGACCTAGTCAACTGGCTTTATATACTCGTTTTCTCATAGTTAGGCTAGTTAGTTATGTGTGTTACGTCTCTCTTGTTTGTTCCGCCATTGATACTCAGAGTTTTTGTTCTTGATCTTGTATGTGAATCTTGATCTTGGTTTGTAAGATCTTTGATTCACTTATTACTTTCTTTCTGCTTTGTATGTATGATCAAAAAGCAAGGTATCACATTTGAAGTGATAGCCTTACGCAGTTTAATAAAATAAAGGGGAGGTTGGTTGAATCATACTTGATTCTTGTCATTGTTTTATAAAATCGAATAGTTAATAACACAAAATTTGATGGAGAGACTTTTAAAATACTTAGTCAATGTTTGAGAGGACTAATTATCGATTAAAAAAGAAAGACACTAATAAAAAAGGGCAAATAGCATAAAAAGGTACTAATCTTATGTCAAAATTCAATTAACTCAACTTCTTTTCTCAATTTAAGGTACCGATCTTTTTTTTGGTTGCAATGTTGGGATAATTAACAAATTTAAGGTTATATATTAACAACCGTTTACTTTATTATTGCATCTTTAGTCCTTTATATTAACGACACTTTGTAATCAACTCAAAAATCATTTTCTTTACCGTTTTCTATTTTCGTCTGAGTTTTATTATTTTCGTTCGGTTTTTAACGGTTTAGTTCGTTTTTTGTCTTTTTCGTTCATTTTACTGTTTTCGACTTTTTTTAGTGTGTTTGATATCGTTTTCGACGGGGTTTTTTTTACTATTTTCGTCATTTTCTAGCCGTTATCGCCTATTTTTAAGGAAAGAAAACAAAAGTAAAAAACGAACAAAAACAGTCATAAATTGTAAAAAAAGTAAAAAATGATATAAAAATAAAAACGGGCGAAAACAGTGAAAAGCCAGAAAATGGACACAAACGGTGAGAAGAACTCGAAAAAGTATAAAACGGATGAAACGGTCAGAATTGGTAAAATAAGGACGTATATTGTAAAACTGGAACGAAATGATTAAAAAACCGAACGAAAATGGTAAAAATCAAACGAACTTTAAGTTTTAGACGTTAAAAACCGTCTAAAACTGTAAAAAAAAAAACGAATTTCTGAGTTTATTATAAAGTGTCATTAATAAAAAGGATTAACGATGCAATAATAAAGTAAACGAACGTTAATATGTAACCTATAAATTTGTTAATTTCCCAATATTGCAACAAGAAACAAGATTGATACCTTAAATTAAGAAAAAAAAAGTTTAGTACATTTAATTAAGTTTTGACATAAAATGAGTACCTTTTTAAGTTATTTGCCCATAAAAGAAAAACTAATTGTCGATTAAAAAAAGAGGTTGAACATCTATAAGTCAATGTTTTTATTGGTTTGTGCGTAGTTGATTCAAATAAACATAGGAAGTCATTTAAGTTCATAACACTATCTAATTCCCAAAATTATCTATAAACAGTTAAAACTGAATTTTGAAAAACGAAACATATTTATCAACATCATGCAAAAAGGGAACTTAGGCAACCCGATAACAGTGAATTAGTGCGACATATATCTTTTGGCACGTTAGTTTTCTTTCCTTGACAACTTACAGACGATTTGTTTTTACAAAAAGCGATCATGTTCAATTTTTTAATATTTAAATAATTATTTAAATAAATAAAAAGTATTACGATAATATTTATATTTAAATTTTGTTAAAAATGATTAAAAAAGAATTAATTAGTAAAAAAAGTAAAATATATTAAATTAAATTAACTCTCAAACTAATCAAATTAATATATATTATAAGGAATTAAACAAATCTCATTATATTAAAATTTGGAAATTTATTAGAAATTTTATCTAACTAAAATATAATTAAAATTAATAATTTTTTTTATACAAAACAGTGCAAAAAAAAATAAGGATTAAAACCTTTTTTATTTTCCAAATAAGTCGAGGAACAGACCGAGTCGAGCGATCGACCAAATCAACTCGGCCGTCGTAACGCGGTCGATCGAGTTCGAGATCGATCGACCGATTTCAAGACCGTACTTTTGCGGGTAGCCTTAAGAACTTGTGGTATGCGATATAGTTTTGGATTATTAGCTTTTAGAAGTAAACATTATAGGTATATTCTAGTGATGAACGTTTTTTTATTGATTGATTTGTTACAGTCATATATATTTTCCATGATCGACACTTTAGCTTCTAGAAGAAAATAAGTGAATGAAAACTTTGGTCGTAAATGATGGCGATGTGTTTCTCTACTCAAGGTCCCACTATGCATGCAGTGTTAAGTGGACATATTTTGTGTTACGCATACAAAGTTATAAACACAAGTTTTTAGTAAATCGTCATTTAATTACATCATTAAGTTTCAAATAAGATCATAGAATCAAGCTTTCTGTGTTTAAAAACAACCTACATATTGGGTATGTCTTGCCTAAAGTTGAGCATCGTATACATCTAAAAGCAACAGTATAGCAGGTTGAAGTTTTTACCCAACCTATTACGTACAACCTGAAAAATAATTAAGGGAGAATTTTATATATATCTCTACGTTTAGTCACTATTACATATATATTCAAACTCATCAAAAAATTACATATATATCCAATCTAAAAATAAAATTACATATATGTCCAAAAACTCAATATTTTTTTTTTCTTTTTCGAAATCATATATCATCGATCTAATGAGACTTTTCATTTTTTACTCAATATAAATCTCACCATCCGGTTCTTAGCTTCTTGGTTTCACGTTTATGTGCATAGACTTTTTAAGCGCAATGTAAAAGTAATAAAATTTCTAACAAGAATATGATTTTATAATTACTTAGTCAAATTATTTGGTTCGCTTTAAACCTTATAAATTTCAAATAAAAAAATAAACAAATTTTTGTTAGAAACTTTATTACTTTTACATTGCACTTAAAGAATCCAAACACATAAACGTGAGACTAAGAAACTAAAAACCAAATGATGAGATTTATATTGAGTAAAAAGTAAAAAGCCCATTAGATCGATGATATGTTATTTCGAAAAAGAAAAAAAGAAAAAAAAATTAGGTTTTTGGACATATATGTAATTTTATATTTTAGATTGGATATATATGTAATTTTTTGGTGAAGTTAGATATATATGTAATATTGACTAAAAGTAAGGATATATATAGAATTCTCCCTAAAATTAAAAAGACGGAGGTTTTTTAAATATCACATCTCTCATACTTCGTTATGACGGGTTTAGATATTGTAGTTTTAAATCTCACATTTCTCATTCTTCTTTATGGGCGGTTTAAATGTTGTAGTTGTTGTATTATTATACTACGGTTCGCGAAAAGATACAAAAACTTTTCTATAAGACTTATAAATTCTTAAATTTTTTTATAAAGTTAGTTATTTATGTGTTATCCATTTAATGCATTTAATGAATCAAGTTATTGAAAACTTGATACATTGTTAATGCTCTAATAAACAACGTTTTCTACATGTGCTTTTTAGGTAGGTACCGGGTGTTTCGAGGTGCGGTTCAAGGCCGATTATATTTGTTATTGTGATTCTAAAACGTAATAATCGCGAATGTAGACACAAAATCACTTTTTTACAGTTTTTTTTAATATTTGAGTTTTTAATTAGATATTACGGCTCGACTATCTTTTTGGATAGCCTAATTCGATGCAAATGAACCTTTGTGACCAATAAAAAATTAATTTTTTTCTTAGCACTTTTTTACGTTTTGATAACTTCAAAACATGATTTTCAAAAAAAGTAGTTCCCATACATAATACTTGCTGAAAAGTGAAAACACACACCTCTTCTACCAAATTGAAGAATGACAAGAAATTAAAACTTTTTTTACATGTATATTATTTTTGAAGTTCAACATTATATAAATATCTTTTATATTTACATAAATATCTCAGATTATCTGTTTTAAAACATATAATCTATTTGTAATAAATAATTCTAAACAATTTCTTACAAGTTTTATATTTTATCTGCAGCTACAAAGAAGAATATATAGATAGTAAGTTTTCATCTGAAATAAAAATTGTTTGTTTTGTCGTTTCAAATTACTTTTCCTAGCTAGAAGTGAAAGGAAGAAAAAAGGTTGCGTCAGGTGAAAAAATAAATAAAAAGTTATATATAAAATTATGAAAAGGTAAGAAACGAAAAACACATTTATATCAAAAATAAATAAATAAATACCCACTCATATGCAAACAAAAAGATTAAAACAATTAAAAAAAAAGAGTTGAGTTATTTCATAAACTTGTTTTTTGTTGCATTCTAAAGGACAATTTTGGACCGTTGATCATTTAGGACCAGATCAAATGAGAAAAAACACGGAAGGATTAAAGTTGCCAAAATATTAAAGATGTTTGTGGGACTAAAAATAAAAATCTCATAATGCTCACACAACCTCCGATTCCAAAAAAAAACACACAGACACCACAAAATAAACATGAAATCTAACCATTCTCTCTCCAAAACAAACCGTAACTAAAAAATCTACACAAATTAATCATGAAAATCCGAAATAAACACAAAAGTAGAACAAAAAACTAGTTAATCAACCGATCCTTGAAAAAAAATGGCTCAAAACGAATAGGACTTCAGAAATTGAGGTTGTGAGTGATGATGATAAATTGTTTGATGAAATGCCCCAAAAGAATTGAAGTTGAAGACGATGTGAAATCTATTGAGGATTACATGGTTGAGCATGATTTCGGATCACTAGTGTAAAAAGATTTGAGATCATGAGTGATTGATGTTGGTAAAGTGAGAGCTGGGGACGATGTGATTTGTGAGAATGACGATGAGGTAAGTTGACGGGTAGTTAAGATCGAATAGATTCATTGACGAGTGACTTGTAGGATAGAGGTTAAGCACTATATTCAAGAGTCAACTAGTCAAGTGATCCAACAACCTTTAGTGCTAGTCCACCAATGAATTGACGAATGAGAAGGAAGTAAAACACAAACCATATCATTCTTTGTGTTTTAATATCGACTGAGTAGACTTCACTTGCAACTCTTTATGATTCAAAGTTATTCCTTGAGGTAAAACTAACAACAGTTTCTGGTGAAAATTTGCTAAGCATAAGATTAAGGTGTTTTTATTCGCCCTTTATGGGGGTAGGATGGTCTTCCTCCTGGTGTTCTTAATGTAGTCAGGTTTACGGTCCGACTACTGATGTAGCCCTTGCTAGCCTCATGGATATTGATAAGGTGAGTCGTTAATATTTTTAGCTTATGCTAAACTTGGGAGGTGCGTGTTGTCCGTAGATACAGATGATGCAATGTGGGTATGTCGATTTCAATATTTTGATTGCTTCTTATGGAGTCAGTATGTTGGAAGATATGTTTAAGTTAGATGATGTTCTATTTAACATACATTTTTCTGGACTGAATGATGTGCAGCTAGAAGATATGGGTCTGATTTTACTTTCTTGTTAGCATTTAGATTAGTTTGGTCATTCACATGTGTACTCGTGTAGGATTTTCCAACTTCTTATGGTCTTAAACTATTGCTGTAATACCCCCTCTTTTCAAGTCATTTATGGGTGGAAGTAATCATGCATTCTTGTAAATTTAGAATAACTGGTGTAAGTGAGAGTAACTATGTCTTTGATCTTTATCATAGTAGGAAAGAAACTTCAGCTGAACTGTTCGACTTTTTCTCGGATCAAGATTATGCAGACTGTAATCTCATTGCCAAATAAAAGAAGTCAACTTTTTATAATTGAGTTTATCACTACTAAAAAATAGTACTTGATTTGCACACAATATTATTTGCTAGTATACGTAATTGTATTGTGTGTTAGATACTTCAAATTTCACATGTCAAAATAGGTTTGTTAAATGAGATATTACTTTTAGTTAACTAAGAATGACAATTTTAAAAGTCTTTGTTTTGTGGCATTGTTATATCACCATAGACAAATAAAAATCACTAACAAATAGCAAAATGGATAACAAGAAGCAAATTATAAAAATAAAAACTTAACATATTCTTAAAATTATACAACTGGTGCATTAGTCTAGCATTGCTTCTGAGCAAAATAAAAATTCCAACTAAAGAGACGTAACCTTTTTATTCCTACTAGGAGTATATCACAAGTGATAAATAACGTTGATTACATGTTTTAAAATTCAAAAAGAATGCAATGTAACGTTTCTTGTGCTTATCCATTGCGGTGTAAGGTATAAAAATCATCTTATTATACCTGAAAAGTATAAAGAAATTAGAAAACACATAGATGATAAAATATAAAAAAAAGACAATGCAATGAAATATCACAAGTGATATTGAAGGTTAAAAAGTATACTTGTTTGTTTTTAAAATATCACAAGTGATATTGGACATTAACTATGTCTACTTTTGATCATTTAATTGTTTTATCATCTCGATTTGTTTTCTCAGTCAAAAAATATATAAGACAAAGAACTTTCCAGATTGTCTTAATCACTAGTGATATTTTAAAGATAACACTAACATTTTTTTAAATAATGTATTATCACATGTTTTTTTAATTATTTATTTACTTATTACCGTTGATATTACAATGTTAAGGTAAAAAGTGTTAAATCACATGCGAATCTGAATAAATAAATGTTCACAATTATTTATCACTATGATATTACAATGTGAGAGGTCAAAAGTTTTAGCCACGGGCTAATCTTAGTTGATAACACTTATATTTTTTTTATTTTTTTTGTAACCGTGATTTCCGACTCATTGGCCGACTAATCCACGGGGTTGATAACACTTATATTTAATATTGATTGAATATAAAATGCAATTCACTCATATTTAGAATACCAAAATTAATGTTACATTATATTTCTTTATCACTAGTGATATTACTTATATGTAAAATACCGTAATTAGTCACATTGTTTTATCGCATGATATATTATTCTTAAGTAACTAAGAAAGACAATTTAAATACTCCTAATATTTTTACAAAACAAATATCACAAGTGATATTAGACATGTCATACACAGAATATCACAAGTGATATTAGCCATCAACTATGTTTATAATTACACATGTCATACACCAAATATCACAAGTGATATCAGACATTGAATATGTTTATGAAATATCACAAGTGATATTAGATATATCATACAACAAATATCATAATTGATACTAGACATCACATACACCAAATATCACAAATGATATTAGACATTAACTATGTTTTTGAAATATCACAAGTGATATTAGACATGTTATATAACTAATATCACAATTGATATTAGACATGTCATATAACAAATATCATAATTGATATTAGACATGTCATACACCAAATATAACAAATGATGTTTGACATTTGCTATGTTTATGAAATATTAGACATCAACTACTTTATGAAATATCACAAGTGATATTAGACATGTCATATACTAATATCACAAGTGATATTGACCCTTAACTATGTTTATTAAATATCACAAATGATATTAGACATATAATTACGGGGTGATAGTGAGCGCACATTAAAAATTTTAAGATTTTCGGCTCGGCTCCAAAATTTTATTCGGGTCAACCCAAGTACTTAGAATACTAAATAGGGTCGGGTATCGGGTTAACTTTTTTTTTCCTAACTCGGATTTGGTCGATCCAATTGACCCGATTAAAGGATTTTTTTTTTCTTAAATATAAATTTTATATATTCTATATTTAAAAATGTGCAAAACATGATTTTTTTTTTACTTTTTAATAGTATAAATTTTATAAAAGTCAAACTATATAGTAATTTGGACTTAAATAGCCTCATGGGTACCAGCCGAACATTGTATCCAGCTAACAAAAAGAGAGATTCTAAAGCATTATTTGCCATGAATTCTTGTTATGAAAATTTGGTACGAAAGTCAATGAAAGACGACTGATATTGTTCTCTCATTTACCACATGAAAAATGCAACAACAATTGAAAATTTAAATAGAACGATGACCGCAAAATAAGTGCATTTTAGTACATGACATTTATTGACTAATAAAAGTCTAAAATTAACCTGCTCAATGATTTTGCTTCCAATTCGGTTGCCAAAAGAAGCTACCTGCATGATGAAATTTTAATAAATAAATACGAAAGAAAAGCAAGTGCATCACCATAATCTCTAATAAAAAAAGTTATAAAATTGAATCGAGTCAAAGTCGATATTCTTTTAAAAAGTCAGTTGAACTTGTTTGACCCAATCACTAATCACTCTAAACCGGACCATCTTACCACCTCAAATATGCACCAAACGCCAACGATTGACATATTCAAAGTTAAATAGATACAAATATATCTGCTGCATCATATAGTATTCTAGTCTCAAGCAACATAATATCATTTTTCAAACATTTATTAACACTATAATCATGAGCAGTTATTACCAACATACCACCTCAATCAACCTCTAATTTTGGACAGAATGTCTTCGACTTCATGCCACCTATGAGCATTTTCCCAAAACTTTTCCTTTATTGTCATAACAAGCTCGCCTCTTGAGCCATCAAACCTTTAGCTAGCCCAACAACAACCATCTTCATAGTCGAAAAATTCAGTACCCAACCTTTCTCTATACTCTGCTTACAAACCTTCAACGCGTCTTCAGAATTACCACCTTTACACATATGACTAACCAACGTAAAATAACAATTACTATCCAGTTTAAACCCATTCTAACCATCACTTCAAACATATAATTTGCCTTATCCATCTTCCCCTCCCTAAAATAACCATGAACAATATTTCGATACGTAATATAATTAGCCTTCATCAACTCAACAACAACCCGCCAAGCAGCTCCCTGGCTTCATCCATTCTCTTAAGCTTACAAAGACACTCAATCCTAGTATTACACGCCCAAACCCTAATAGAAAACTCGTGCTCGTTCATCAACTCCAACACCTTCCTAACTTCGTCCTTACACTCTTCTAATCAAAGTCCCAAACGTAGTCACATTCGGCTTAAATTCCTTCGAAACATCTCATCAATCAACCTAAACCCCAAATCTCAGTGACCTGACTCACTAGCGCTTTAATTAAAGTATTATAGATATCAACATTCAATTTGACACCATATTTCAAAGGAAAAGTAAAATAAATGCGCTTAACTTCGTCGTAATGCTTAACTAACATACACAAAAACAAAAATGCTTTCAATGTTTTTTCATTATGAGCATCACCTAGGTCAGACATTTTATCAAACATGTCAAATGCAGCTTTTAATAACCCACATTATCCATACCAGACAATCACCTGAGCAATAAATTTTTCAATCTGATCACATTCATCATCAAAACAAAATCTTTTAACACGAGATCTAAACTAGGCGAACAACCACCGCTAGCACATGGTGGCCACATCATCCGACGCCCACGCCACCACCTGCGCATCCTTATCCTCACTCTCATCATCACTATCATCCTCATCTTTCATGTGAATCACTCTCCTCCTCAACGACGTCGTTTCGTATTCTTCAATTTCTTCTTCGATTAAAGACAATTAGGCATGAAATAATAACGGAATTTGTAACTAAACGATTTAAAAATAACATCTTTAAAATTTGGGGATTTTTATGGTGGTTTGGAGATGCTGAGAGAAAACGTAGCAAATGAAAAAAGAAAAAGAAAACTTTATATACTTGACAAAAAAATAGAATAAAAAAATAAATGTTAGATTAATCCCCACCATTGGATCAAACTTAAATGAAAGGTGGGGATTTGTCCCTTGGATTCCACCAAAAAATAAGGTTGCAAAATAACTTTTCTCTAAAAAAAAAACTTAACTAATGAGCTTTTCTTCTTCATGTAAATTTATATGATTTTGATTTTCAAATTGAAAAACAAGATAAACTTGAGTTTTTCTTCTTTATATATAAGGTTATATGATTTTGATTTTCAAAATAAAATACAAGACAAACGGAGTAATTTTTATTTTCAAATTAAGAAATAAGAGATAATCTTTTTACATAAAGTTAAATGGTATTTTTATATAAGGAAAAGTAAAAGTATGTGTTATATATGAATTTTAATGCATGAGCATAAGTATTAAATTGTATACCACCAATACAACATTATAGTGTTAAAAAAATTCACTGATAGTGCGAGACCGAGTCTTGTTTGTGTTAATTTGTTCAGGTTCGTAGGTCATTAGAATTTTTATCAAAACACGATTTATTATGTAAAAAAACTTTACTCTAACTTGTACCTGTATAATACGTGTAACTTGTTTGCTACCCGTTTAATCTATTTAAAAAAATAGGTCAATCGATAAGTTGGTGTTTTGTCTATTTAACTAATTTAAATGCAAGATATAAAGGTTTAAAAAACGATAAACATAGAATACAAATAACTATGCAGCGATTTCAATGATATATGAGTTATAATCGTAATTCACTCTTATTTAGTGCACAACAAAATACATTTAATCTAAATCAAACATTAAATTCAAGTGATACATATTATCTTTAGATGTTTATTTATCCATACTCAGACACGATCTTTTTATTAAATGAGTTATATTAGTTGATCTGTTTTTTTATTCAATTTGTATATCTTTAACCAAAACCGGCTTAAACTCATGTCGAATTTGACTCATTTATCATGTCATGTCAAAAATTACAACCTATAAGATACTTTTTATGTCTTAAAATAAGTGTTATTTGATTTTCGAAGTCTTTTTTTTCAACTTTTATTTTAAATAAAAAAAATTTGGTTATATAATATTCGATAAAAAATATATAAATCAACTGGCCCTCCAATTTAATTTCATTAATATAGTTTTAACCAAGTATTATAAAATAAAAAAATATTTAAAGTTAAATTTAAAAGAAAAAAACTCACTACAAGAAAACTGGGAATAGGTGATCGGAGTTTCTTTGGCGACAAAATGTCGCCAGGGATAACCACTTTTCCCTGGCGACATTGCTGACGTGGCGATAAAGCAGATTTACTATTTGGTCAAAGTTTGACTAGGGTTTTCCTGGCGACATGTCGCCAGGGATAATCCGTCTAAAATCAGATACCAAGTGAAAGAGCGCGAAATTTTCCCTCCAAAGTTTCCCTGGCGACATGTCGCCAGGGAAACTTTGTCCCAACTTATCCCTGACGACATGTCGTCAGGAAAACTTCGTCCATCGTATTTAACAATAATTATTTTTGCTAATAACCTGTCAAACTTATCCCTGGCGACATGCCGCCAGGGAAACTTTTGCCATACGTAATTAGTTTTTGCTTGTTATGAAAAATTATTAATTATTCCATATAATTATTATTTTAACTATCGATCCGATGTTATTTTATTTTTGCGACGTTTATATAATAAAAATGAGACATTTATAAAACAAATATTTATTTATTCCAAATAATTATTATTTTAACTATCGATCCGATGTTATTTTATTTTTACGACGTTTATATAATAAAAATGAGACATTTATAAAACAAATATTTATTTATTCCAAATAATTATTATTTTAACTATCGATCCGATGTTATTTTATTTTTGCGACGTTTATATAATAAAAATGAGACATTCATAAAACAAATATTTATTTATTCCAAATAATTATTATTTTAACTGTCGATCCGATGTTATTTTATTTTTGCGACGTTTATATAATAAAACAAACATTTATTTATTCATAATATTATACATAGCCCTTGTGTAATCAAATAGAAAACTTACAAACAGACATTACTAATCAACTTAAAGTTCGTGAAGTAGTGCAACCGATTACTACTCAACGCTAAGATTTTTTCTTTTCATTTAAAAGCTCGTGAAGTATTGCAGCCGATTGACATGCGTGGTCTTCAGGATGCCTTTCCATTTCTAGTCTTGCCTCTAACATCTTTATCTTTAGATCTTTGATCTTGCAATTTGAGCACTCAGTGGTTGCAGATTCAGAAGATCCTGTAGAAGAACTTGGATGTATTGAACGCCTTGAAGGAGAACCTTGAGGTGTTGAAGATCCAGAGGAAGATCTTATACGGAGTTGGAGATATAGATCATCCTTCCATATAAAATTTCCACATCCATAATCTTGTTTTTTTGGCTGTTACAAAATAAAAAAATGACATGACATGTTATTTTAAAAATCACACATATTACATAAATAAAAATACTTTAGATTGTTTACCTTCGAAAGAGGACATGCATAATAAAGTTTACCAAAGCTATGGTGTTAATGTGACTGTCTCAACACTATATATCCATTTCCACATGTACACTTATAAGCTTCACGGGGATTCATCTGCTACCAAATCGGGTGGTGGTGGTGGTGGTGAGTTTCGTTGGAGATGATAAGTGTGTGTGTGTGATCTGCTGATGATAAGTGTGTGTGAATCCTTTTATGGTCAAAAAGTGAGGGAAATGGTTAACATTTTCCCGCCAATGTTTTCCCGCCAACGTTTTCCCGCCAATAGTTTGTTATGGTTATACGTTCGATGTTCAATGGATGA
The DNA here is from genome assembly GCA_025667525.1 of Glebionis coronaria. NCBI lineage: Eukaryota > Viridiplantae > Streptophyta > Magnoliopsida > Asterales > Asteraceae > Glebionis > Glebionis coronaria. Next base: position 117,290,247 of record CM046881.1, read on the forward strand.
GTCAGTTTGTTATGGTTATACGTTCGATGTTCAATGGATGAGTCGGTTTGTTATGGTTATACGTTCGATGTTCAATGGATGAGTCGATGTTCAATGGATGAGTCGGTATGTGTTGGTTACACGTTAGATGTTCAATGGACGACTCGACATGTGTTGGTTACATGTTAGATGTTCAATGGATGAGTAGACATGTCTTGGCTACACGTTAGATGTTCAATAAATGAGTCGGCATGTCTTGGTTCCACGTTAGATGTTCATTGGATGAGTAGACATGTCTTGGTTATACGTTAGTTGTTCAATGGATGAGTCGGTATGCATTTGTTAAACGTTAGATGTTCAATGGATGACCAGGTTTGTTATGGTTATACGTTTGATGTTCAATGGATGACCCGGTTTGTTATGGTTATACGTTGGATGTTCAATGGATGAGTCGGTATGTGTTGGTTACACGTTAGATGTTCAATGGACGACTCGACATGTGTTGGTTACACGTTAGATGTTCAATGGATGAGTCGACATGTCTTGGTTACACGTTAGATGTTCAATAAATGAGTCGGCATGTCTTGGTTACACGTTAGATGTTCAATGGATGAGTCGGTATGCATTTGTTAAACGTTAGATGTTCAATGGATGACCCGGTTGGTTATGGTTATACGTTTGATGTTCAATGGATGACCCGGTTTGTTATGGTTATACGTTTGATGTTCAATGGATGACCCGGTTTGTTATGGTTATACGTTGGATGTTCAATGGACGACTCGACATGTGTTGGTACACGTTAGATGTTCAATGGATGAGTCGACATGTCTTGGTTACACGTTAGATGTTCAATAAATGAGTCAGCATGTCTTGGTTACACGTTAGATGTTCATTAGATGAGTAGACATGTCTTGTTTACACGTTAGCTATTCAATGGATGAGTCGGTATGCATTTGTTAAACCTTATATGTTCAATGGATGATCCGGTTTGTTATGGTTATACGTTTGATGTTCAATGGATGAACTGGTTTGTTATGGTTATACGTTTGATGTTCAATGGATGACCCGCTTTGTTATAGTTATACGTTGGATGTTCAATGGATGACCCGGTTTGTTATGGTTATACGTTTGATGTTCAATGGATGACCCGGTTTGTTATGGTTATACGTTGGATGTTCAATGGATGAGTCGGTATGTGTTGGTTACACGTTAGATGTTCAATGGACGACTCGACATGTGTTGGTTACACGTTAGATGTTCAATGGATGAGTCGACATGTCTTGGTTACACGTTAGATGTTCAATAAATGAGTCGGCATGTCTTGGTTACACGTTAGATGTTCAATGGATGAGTCGGTATGTATTTGTTAAACGTTAGATGTTCAATGGATGACCCGGTTTGTTATGGTTATACGTTTGATGTTCAATGGATGACCCGGTTTGTTATGGTTATACGTTTGATGTTCAATGGATGACCCGGTTTATTATGGTTATACGTTGGATGTTCAATGGACGACTCGACATGTGTTGGTTACACGTTAGATGTTCAATGGATGAGTCGAGATGTCTTGGTTACACGTTAGATGTTCAATAAATGAGTCGGCATGTCTTGGTTACACGTTAGATGTTCATTGGATGAGTAGACATGTCTTGGTTACACGTTAGATATTCATTGGATGAGTAGACATGTCTTGGTTTCAGGTTAGATGTTCAATGGATGAGTAGACATGTCTTGGTTACACGTTAGATGTTCAAAGCATGAGTTGGCATGTCTTGGTTACACGTTAGATGTTCAATGGATGACTAGACATGTCTTGGTTACATGTTAGATGTTCAATGGATGAGTCGGTATGCATTTGTTAAATGTTAGATGTTAAATGGTTACCGAATTAGATTAAATCGAGAAACTAAATGGAATAAATCGGAATGAATTTAGAAATTAAACTGACCGGGATGATATTATTATTTTATAAATAATAATAATTATTTTATAAATAGTAATAATAATAATTATTATTTTATAAATAATAATAATAATAATAATTATTTTATTACTAATTATAATAATACATAAGTAACAATAAATTTTATTTTGACAAAAATTATCCCTTGCGACATTTTTGACTATCCCTGGCGACATGTCGCCAGGGATAGTTTCCCTGGCGACACGTCGCCAGGGAAGGTTTCGGAGATACGACAAAACAAATTAGGTACGTGTATATGCGTTGAAAAGTCAAAGGTATCCCTGGCGACATGTCGCCAGGGAAACTTGGTCACACCCCTCCAAAAAGTTTCAATCTCGCGCGTTTTTGGCTAAACGACAAAAGTAGATAGTATCCCTGGCGACATGTCGCCAGGGAAACTCTGGACCTTTATTGACCAGATCTTCACTTTTCTCACAACACTTTTTCCTTATCCTCTAAAAAAAATCCTTCGTTGCTGCTGTTGTTGCTGTATCACCACCACCACCACTCTCCTCCACACCCTTCGCTGCTATATCACCACCACCACCACTCACCACCACTCTTCTCCACACCTGCACACATGCACTCACCCCCACTCACCACCATCTCCATTCGCCAACACCACCACCACGCCATCTACATTCACCGGCACCACCACCACCGCAATCTATAATAAGGTTTTTTATATAATTTATATTGTAATTGCTAGTTTAAGGTTTTTTTATTTAATTTTTTTTATAATTTATATTGTAATTGATTTTTTTATATAACTTATATAATAATTGATAGTATATTTGGTTTTGTTTTTAAATATTCGGTCACCGCAGCCGAGTCCCGACCGTAGCCGAGCCCGACCACAGCCGAGACCCGACCGCAGCGAGCCCCGACTACAGCCGCGCCCCGACCACAGCCGAGACCCGACCACTCTTTAACGGTATGTTTTTTTAACTTTTAATTGTAATTGATAATAGATATTGTTTTTTTTAGTTTTTTTAGATTCCCCGGCGACATGTCGTCCGGGATGTTTAAACTTGTTAATTTTTGTTAAACGTAAATCCAAAACACTCCTTATGTTACCTATTTGATGAGAATAAATTATAATAAGCTTTTTTGGATAAGCTGATTTCAAACAGGTTAACCTGGCTTATCAGAATAAGCTGTTTGATAACAGCTTATCCTAATAAGCTTATCAGGATAAGCTGTTTGATAACAGCTTATCCTGATAAGCTTATCAAAATAAGTTGTTTGAAAACAGTTTATCCTGATAAGCTTATTAGAATAAGCTGTTATCAAACAACTTATTTCGATAAGATTATCAGGATAAGCTGTATTCAAACAGCTTATTCTGATAAGCTTATCAGAATAAGCTGTTTGAAAACAGCTTATCCTGATAAGCTTATCAGAATAAGCTGTTGTCAAACAGCTTATTCTGATAAGATTATCGGGATAAGCTTATCAGAATAAGCAGTTATCAAACAACTTATTCTGATAAGATTATCGGGATAAGCTGTTTTCAAACAGCTTATTCTGATAAGCTTATCAGGATAAGCTGTTTGAAAATAGGTTATTCTGATAAGCTAATCAGGATAAGCTGTTTTCAAACAGTTTATTCTGATAAGCTTATCAGGATAAGCTGTTTTTATTATATGATATAAATGTTTTATTGGACTAAACCTTAGGAATGTTTTAGGATTTTAACGATTAATTTCGGAAAATTCCCGTCTGAAATTGATCAACCTATAGAAAACCCGTCCGAAGTTAATTTATTAGGAATTAACTTCGGAAAGTCCCCTGTTTGGGACTGCTTTTTGAATGTTTTGTCTCATTTAGGATATGAATGCGTATAACCGATTTACTATTTGAGATGATTTCGACAGTGTTTCTCCTTTACTCCTACGAATATGTCTTTAAACACATATTTGGGGAGTTGAGGGGAAATGCTGCCGAAATTTTCTTAAATAGTAAATCGGTTATACGCATTCATATATGAGACGAAACATTCAAAGGGTGGGTTATGATTGCCTTCCATAGTTGCACTAGGTGAACATACTATTTTCTATAACTGATAATTATATCTTTTATAAATATTATTATGTAATTATATACTTTATAAATAATAATTATATATTTTATAATTATTTTTTATAATTTGATATAAGCCATATTATTATTTATGAAATATATAATAATTATTTTTTTAAATTCCTTGTTTTAATTAAGTTGCATATAATAACTAAATGTATCGTTAAAACACAGTTATGGTACTCATTGATAAGAGTTGGACACGGTTAGAGCGTCATGATCCAGAATTTATATTGGGTCTTACCAATTTTGTCGAGCATTCCAGGAAGTTTGTGAATAGTTTGAATTAGATATCATGTCCATGCAAGCGTTGTCGAACAAGACTCCCGGTACATATCGACCTTCTTTCGAACCACGTTATGAAATCCGGGTTTGACAACAGTTATACAACATGCGTACACCATGGTGAACCCGCTCCTCCTACACCTACACCTCCTCCACCACCACCGCCACCACTGCCAATAATAGATAACACAAGAGAACCTTTGATTAGTGACATGACATCGTTACTTGATGATCTTACCTATATTCCTCCGGACTATATTCCTCCTCCACCTCCTCCCAACTCAAGTAACAGACCGACTCAAGCTAACGAGTTTGAAGAGTTATATCGCAGTGCCAATGAGCCGCTGTACCCTGGTTGTGTAGAAGCGACTCGATTAGACTTTATGGCAAAGTTTACACATTATAAGGCCAAAGGTAAAATCACCGATACCATATTCAATGATATTCTAGAGTGGATGCAAACTATCTTTCCCCCAAGCAGAGGATTCAAGCTCCCACCGTCATACTATGCAATAAAGAAGACATTTAAAACGATCGGGTTAGGGTACGATTCGATACATGCTTGTGAACACGATTGTTGCTTATTTCGGGAAGGATACGCTGATTTGGATTTTTGTCCAGTGTGTAATACAAGTAGATGGAAAGACACTAACACGCCGGGGAAGAAAGTTCCTAAAAAGGTGTTGCGTTACTTTCCGATCATTCCTAGACTAAAACGTTTGTACAAGTCTAGTAAAAGTGCAAAGGATATGATTTGGCATGCAACTGGAAAGTGTACGGAGCCCGGTAAGATGCAACACCCGTGTGATGGTGCGGCTTGGAAGAAATTTGACGCCAAGTATGCTGATTTTGCAGCAGAACCAAGAAATGTTCGATTAGGGTTGGCTGCTGATGGTTTCTGTGACAACCCTGGTTTTGAGGTTCGTCACTTAGTTCTATTTTGTGCTAGTTACGTGTCTTTACGTGTTTACGTGCTTATTGGTGTGTATAGATTGTGGTTTGGATATCGTTTCCGGTACGGGGTACCTTGTGAGTGAAACGATGTGTGATGATTTCATGTTCATGACTTCACATGGTAGTGACTATGAAATGAGATGGTGTTATTTAGTGGTTTTACGTATACGTATATGTATTATAGAAAATCGTATTTTTTACGAATTACGGTTTAGCATTTAGAGATCTCGGATGAGGTAATTAGTCATATGGATATTTTTCGGGATGGTTTTAAGTCATTTAGGACTTAGTTATAAAGTTTATTTCAAAATTTGAGATTTTTTTTAAAGTGTATATTTTACGACTTTTACGGTAAAACGCGTAAATTTGACTAGTTTTACGGTTTTGAGGTTTTGGAGGCTTTAGGAGCTGAAATAAATTAAAGAAAATTAAGGAAATATTATTAATACCAATATTAATAATAAAAAGAAAAAAATAATAATAAAAAAAGGGGGGAGTCGGTTTGGTAGACGCAAGAAGGAAAAAAAAGGAAAAAGGAAAGTTTGTATTGGGCTTGGACTAATACATAAGGTGTATTAAAACAAAATTAGTGAAAAAAAGACGATTCATAAAGAAAAATAAGGGAAAAAACGCAGCCATGGGGAGAAAAAGAAAGAGAAGAAGAAAATTAGGGTTTTTCAAGTCTTGATCAATTGAAGGTACAATCTTGTTTTAGTATTTGTTCTTATTTAATTAAACATTGCATACATCAATATATGATGGATTTAGGTTAGAGTTTAATTTAAAAACAGTAAATTAATGTTATATTAATGGTGTTATAATGATTACATAAATTAGGGCTTGTAATTAGAGGGATTAGGGTTAATTAATTAGGTTAATTTTGTTAAACCCGTTTTAAAAAACTGGGCAGAATTTTGAGTCAATTGTTTTGATCATATTGGGAGTTCTACAAACTATTATTTTACGATCCAAGTATCCCTGAAAAGGGAATTGAAGTGGCTCTCCAATGCAAGAAACGAGAACTAAATTGGAGGTAGGAAAGTGGGTTAAAAACAGGTTACAACAGTCGGAGGTCAAAACAGTTTTGAAGTCAGCCTGTTTTCTTTTTAAGTTTTGGGTTGTTTGGGGTACTTAGGGTTGCATTGGGATCTTCTAACGAACATGAGAGATGGTTTATATATTATAGTAAGTATCTGCACTTGGGCTAAGGTTTTGGTTTAGGGTAAGACCCCCTAATCATAACAAACTTTTTGTATGTTTAAAATCAGTAAATCTGGAATGACAAAAGTATATATATATATCGGGGCCTTAACAGTAGCTTTAAGGTTGGGGCAAGTGGGAGGTGTTAGCTAACATATGTAAGGGTATAAATATTCCCTTTACAGAGATCATGGGTGTGTTTAGGTGGGTGTTTGGCTTATAGTTTGGAGACCTAAAACTGGGACTGTTTTTGATAAAATGTTAACGGGATGTGTTATGAAGTAAAACGAGATAAGGGCTTTATAGAGGGGTGTAATGAGATTCTTAGAGCATATATATGAGGTATATATATGGGAGAAGGTTAGATGTCCATCATAGGTTGATGAGCCATTTTAGTGTTTGGTTCAATGTTTTGATTATGTGTTTTTGGTTGATTAGCTTTTTGCTAGTGCGCGGATGTCTGGGGAAGCTCAATCAGGTGAGTTTCATAGTCCCATGTTTACTAATGGTTTTGACTTCCAGATGGGATGGAAGAGACACTGTTTTGTTTTGTTATTTATAAATTATGCTGTGAATGGTTTGGCGTTGGTAATGGACTTATGTGTGCATACTTATATGATTAACTGCTAGTTGATTCTTGATTGTTTATGTTTAGACTTGGTACCAAGGGGTTGTTGACAAAGCGGGGCCTTGGGGAGGTACATAGATGTGTGAGAATCTATGGGACCATGGTATTTGGTAAGGCTGGGAGCCTTGGATTGGGATTTGGTTCATAGGTGTTTGGATGCCTATGGGAGTATGGTGTTTGGTATGGCTGGGAGCCTGAGTTTTAGTTTGATTAGTTAAATCTTGAATGTTAGTTTGTTGATGCATATTAGTGTCACATTGTCCATATGTTTTTAACTTTTGGTTGTACTTACAGCTTATGGTATGATTTTGGCGTTTGAGTCTAAACCTATGACTCTCACCAACATTATGTTGACGTGTTTTAGTGTCTCTTTCAGGTGTGAATGTGGTTAAGCGTGAGGATAGAAGTGGCTAGACTTGGATGCCTTAGGATTGCATATAGAAGGAGATCTCCGTTTCCTTCTTAGTTTTATTTGTTAATTTAATAAGTGATACTGTGGCACCTATATGTTTGTTTGGTTTATGTTTATTGTTTGTCTTGGGTAAGTGGTAGGGCTGTTACCTACTTACCTAGACTTCTGCTTTGTTGAGATATTGTCATGACATTTGTGTCGCTATTTATGACATTATATATGCATTTTAGTTTTCTCTATAGAGACACCATTTGTTGTGATGATATCCATACGTCGCGCCCCATATTCCGCCATGGTGGGGTGTGACAGAATGGTATCAGAGACAATGGTTATAGAGAATTAGGTTGCCTAGTCGCGTAGCCTAGTCTATATGTCACACCCCACCATGGCGGAATATGGGGCGCGACGTATGGATATCATCACAACATGGCGTGTCTATAGAGATAACTATATGAAATAAGAAATGTCATAAAATGGTGACACAAAAGTCATGACAATATCTCATCAAATGCAGGTGTCTAGGTAAGTAGGTAACAGTCCTACCTCTTACCCAAGACAAACAAATAACACAACAAATCAAACATATAGGTGCCAACAGTATCACCTATAAAAAAAGCAAAAGAATCTAAGAAGGAACGGGGATCTCCTTCTAAATGCATATCCTACGCTCTCCAAATCCTAGCCACTTATGTTCTCAAGCTTAACCATAACATCACCTGAAAGAGACACTAAAACACGTCAACATAAAGTTGGTGAGAGTCATAGGTTTAGACTCCAACACAAGACAAGTCATAAGCTGTGAATACCATAAACCAATAAACATATGGACAATGCGCTACAATCATGTACTAACAACTAGCATTCAAGTTAAATCAATCATTACAATTCCAAGGCATCACGCCTTACCAACAATCACAATTTCCAAGGCATCAACCCTTACCATCAATCACAATTTCCAAGGCATCACGCCTTACCAACAATCACAATTTCCAAGGCATCACGCCTTACCATTAACCATAGGTCCCATAGGCGCTCATACACCTATGTACCTTTCCAATCCAGATCACACACAAACAAAGAATCACATAGCAGTTAATCACATAAATGTACATACAAGTCCATCTCAAACCTTAAAACATTCACAGCATTAATTTAGAAAATAATTCAACACAGTGTCTCTTCCATCCCATCTGGAAGTCAAAATCAAAAGTAAACATGGGACTATGAAACTTACCTGATTGAGCTTCTCCAAATGTCCTCCCACTAGCAGAAAGCTAACAAACCAAAAACACATAATCAAAACATGAACCAATCACTAAAATGGCTCATCAACCTATGATGGACATCTAGCCTATTCCCACATATTTACCTCATTGACAAGCTCTAATCACCCCATTAGCCTTCCTTAACAAGTCCTTAACTTGGTTAAGTTTAATAACTAACCCATTCATATTTTACCTAAAACAGTCCCAGTTTTTAGGTCTCAAAACTTTAAGTCAAACGTCCACTTAAACATACCCATGGTTTCTGTAAAAGGAATATTCATACCCTTACGTATGTTGGCTAACACCTCCCACTTGACCTAATCTTAAAGCTACTGTTAAGGACCCGATATACATATATCTACTTTTATCATTCCAGATTTCCTGATTTTAAACGTACTAAAAGTTTGTTACCATTAAGGGGTCTTACCCTAAACCACAACCTTAGCCCAAGTGCAGATACTTACTACAATATATAAACCATCTCTCACGTTTGTGAGATGATGCTAATGCAACCCTAAGTACCCAAAACAACCCAAAACTTAAAAAGAAAACAGGCTGATTACAAAACTGTTTTGACCTCCGACTGTTATAACCTGTTTTTGACCCACTTCCCGACCTCCAATTTAGTTCTCATTTCTTGCATTGGAAAGCCACTTCAAATATCTTTCCAGGGGTACTTGGATCGTAAAATAAGAGTTTATAGAACTCCCGATATGATCAAAACAATTGACTCAAAAATCTGCCCAGTTTTCAAAAACGGGTTTAAACAAAATCAACCACATTAATTAACCCTAATTCCTCTAATTACAAGCCCTAATTCATGTAATCATTATGAAATCATTATTATAACATTAATTTACTGTTTTTAAATTAAACCCTAACCTAAATCCATCATAAGATGATTAAAGAAAACATTAAACAATTTAATTGAAAAGAGTATTAAAGATTTTACCTTAGAATTTTTTTAAAGAAGAAAAATTAATGAAGAACCCTAAAACCACCATTTATGCCGACCAAACCTTGATCTCCAGGGATTTTATGAGTGTTTTGATTAATAAAAAGACTTTATATACTTTCTTAACAAGTCCTTGGCCCATGTACAAAAGCCCGGTTCCCTTTTTCCATTTTTTCCCCTTTTCTTTTCTTTTTTTCACATAACCACCCTATACCCATTTAATTTCGTTTTTTTTTTCCTTTTTATTATTAATATTTGTATTAATAATATTACCTTAATTTTCCTTAATTTATTTCAGCTCCTAAAGCCTCCAAAACCTCAAAACCGTAAAACTAGTCAAATTTACGCGTTTTACCGTAAAAGACGTAAAATATACACTTTTAAAAAAAATCTCAAATTTTGAAATAAACTTTATAACTAAGTCCTAAATGACTTAAAACCATCCCGAAAAATATCGATATGACAAATTTCCTCATCCGAGACCTCTAAACGCTAACCCGTAAATCGTAAAAATACGATTTTCTACAATACATATACGTATACGTAAAACCACCAAATAACACCATCTCACTTCATAGTCACTACCATGTGAACTCATGAACATGAAATCATCACTGTAAAACCCGCATGCTTTTACCATGAATAGTACCCTTAAGATCGTACGTCCTAGATTTAAACTTACCTTATTTAGTATTGATCACATTCACGTGCTATTAATCAAGTAAGTACATACGTGTATAACACGATAAGTATCGATTACGTACGAACACATGATAAGTACTTAACAGTAATTAATCATAAACGTAATTAAAACATGAACTAATATTAATTACGTATATATATAATTATTACGAACATGAATAAATAATATATTTAGTCACGATCAGAAACCAATTAAATTACGTAAACTACGTAACACGTAATCACGGACATTTAACGATTATTATTATTATGTATATTTAATTTAACATGACAAGTAATTATATACATAATAATTACGTTTAACACGGGTAATTATAGCTAAGAAACTTACGACACAGTTAATACTCGTTTATGCGCACCATTTTAACAAAACGCGACTTAATTAAATTACAAGTGTTAAGGGGCTGCTTTAGACATATGAGAAAAGAAGTGGGACTTGGGCCCAAGGCCCAAGTGTTTGCTCTTGGCCGTGTATAACAAACAAGAAGGGACGGGGGTTGTTTTTTTTTCCCTCTATGCCGACACAAAGAAACACAGACATGAAACCCTAAAAATAAAAATACAAGCCGCCACTCTTTTCTTTTTCCCTCTTCTCTGCCGCGATCCACACAAAGAAAAAAAGGAGAACTATGGCTTCATGATCCAAGAAGAATGAAGATTCCATTCGTTGTGTAATTCTAAACCCTAACACGAAACATAAAGGTAAACCCTAATTCGTTCTTTTTTTTTCTTTTCTTTTAATCCGATTCTTGGGTTTTAAAACATGTTAAACGGGCTGTAATAAAGAGGGATTACGTTTGTTGGTTGTTGTGGTAGTTTGGCACACAAACCGAGAGTCGAGAGACTCTCGGTGGTATTTTTTTTTTCCACCAACCGCAACCCAATTAAGGGTGCTGGCTTGGTTTGTACTGACGGGGGGAAACAACAACAGGCAGGGGGTTGGTTTGCTTTGGCAGTGAGAACCCACGGCTGGCAAGTTTAGCCAGTCGGTGGGAGTGTTAATAGCTAGCAGGGGAAAGCATAGAACTGCTAGGGGAAATGGCAGTTTAAGGGGGGTGTTTGGTAAACAGCTTAATGAAAACAGTAAGGGTGCGTTTGGCAATCAGATTTATAAGAACTTTTAAAGGGCTGTTTGGCTAGACATATTTTAAGAACATAACACGAGTGTTACGTTTAAATTAATAAAACACGGGTTCGGTTTCGACGCTTGTTAATAAAATAATACAAGAGTACGTGTCATTTTACGGGTAAACTTACTTTACATTACTTATTAATTTTACAAGGTATATTAATTAATAAATCATGACTTATTATTACAAGATTATTTATTTCAAGTTAATTAAATTAATTTAACATGCTATATAATTAATTTAATTAAAACATGGACTTAGGTTTATTATTACTAATTGATAATACATGATTTTAACCTAAGTTATTAGTTATTAAATTAGACTAAGTAATTAATTAATTATTAAAACCATGACTTATAATTAATTAATTCTCATGACTTAGGTTATATTAATATAATTAATAATACATGTTTTAACCTAAGTATTTAACCTTATTTAATTAAAAACAAGATATATTTAGTTAAATACTTTTAACCTATAGTTATTTAAATGAAATGTAATAATTAATAAACTATACGTTATATCATTATGACTTAGAATATTAATCAATAAACACTTACGCTTATTTATTAGCTTATTTAACCAGCTTATATCTATTTATGGAAACTTTCTATTTTTGGAAACTTTCTATTTTTGGAAACTATTTATTTTGGTAACTTTCTATTTTTGGAAACTTTCTATTTTTGGAAACCTGCTATTTTTGGAAAGTTACTTAATATTGCTCAGTAAGCATAATAATACATGAAATACCAATGATACTTAATCAGATTAATCAGAATATAAGATAAACATAGATAAAAGCTTAAAACAGTAAAACATGACTTAAAACATATAAAATAAGTCAAGACAAGACATGAAATCCAGTACGTAATTCAGTGATTCGATACTTATACACGTGTGTATTCATGTAGCGTTAGTGATCCAGAAGTAGGAGTCTTTCTTCCGTTCATTCACTGGACTTGAGGTACGGATTCCCGTCCTTTCAGTATGGACATTCTTTCCTTATTAGGATTTCCCCGTATGCAGCCAACTGTTTTCCCCAGTATTTGTTTTATTGTTTTGAACTGCTTATGTTTAATTAGCAGAATCTATAGCCATATACAAGCATGACCAGTTTCACCTAGTTATGGAGGTACCATAACCATAACATTGGAGGCACCAATGTTATGACTTCCCCACGGCGGAGTGATTGCTCGTGGCGTCCCTTTCAGTTTGGCCATATTATTATATCATGCGGGGCGTATGGGTGCATCCTAGTTACATGTTTTATTCAGTATTTCATGGTGAATGTGGTGTGTGCCTTGCATCCTTCACAAGGAGTTGATCCCTCCTACCCAAACCAGTATATTAATTAGAGGCATCCCCTCTAATCAGCATGATGAGGTCACCCCTCCAAGTATTCATGCACGTGACCTTTTCATGATCTATATGGGCTATGGTATATTTATGTTAAAACAGTTTTCATAAGATAAACATAAGGCTTTTCAAACTATAAAACCAGTTTTCTTAATACTTAACCAGTTTACTCAGAACTTAGTCTTCCGCTGTTATATGTTACATGCTTATCCTATTTCATGCTATATTGTATATCCGTGCACTGAGCGTTTTGCTCATCCGTTACTTTCCTTTCCATGTCCCAAAACGGCAGGTACCCAAGACTCGAGCATTTGGAGGCCGTGCATAGGATGGAAGCTGCCATTGACTTCTTCTCCTTTTGCCTTCATATATTTATGCTTGTTTAATCTTTCATTCAGTTCATTTACTTTATTATGTTTTGGGCTTATGTTGAGAACCGATGTTTGATTCCGGTTTTCCCTATGGTCATGTATGTTTTCTACATATTACCTTGCATGCTTTGATGACATGCCATAATTACGCGTGACATTCCATTTATCAAAATGGGGTGTTACAATTATGGTATCAGAGACAAGGCTTCGACCTGGAGGCTCTAAAACTCGACCTGTGACTAGTGGGTAGTCACCAGGAGCTTCCTAAGCCAACGATTGTTATTCCACGTATTGATGTTTCAGCGCGTTGTTGTTTTAACCATTATGTTTTCAGCACCTTTTTGTTTTAGCCATGACGTTTTCAGCACCTTGTTGTTTTCACCATGATGTTTTCACCAGTATCGTCTTACTAATATGGAATGAACAACCGTCATCCTTACTTAGTTATGTGTCATTGTCTATGCATGATGTTCCTCGTGAACTGTGACGATGTGGACTGACCCCAGTAGTTCATAATTTTCACATAAAATTTTTTTCTATTAAGTTTTGACAATGACTTTTACTTATTATGTTCCATGCATTCATGCATTTATATCATATGTCATATGTTGCAGGAATTTTGACTAAGTAATGGTTGGTACAGGACTGGCCCTATTTAGTTGCATGTGCTTTTATCGAAACTTTTAACTTTGGGACCGACCCATAGGCGTCCCCTCGCCATGTCTTTTGTTTTGGAACCGACCCATAGGCGTTCCCTCGCACATATAAAGGTTTTATAAACTACATTACGCATTCATGCACTGTTTTCTTGCATAAAATTTTTCTCATGATTTAAATTGGCATAAAATTTTTATTTTTCATGTCCCATCATAAGTTATTATGTCTTTATGTCAAGTATGCCTTCATACTGCCATGGTTAACTTCAGTTTCATGCTGATTATGTTATACACTTTTTCGTAATAGATGGTTTCATGTTTCCTCATGATAATTCCGTCTTCATGTTGATTATGTTTCACGCCTCTTTTGTTATTTACGTTGTCCTGCAAGACATTGTTAGATTTCTTGAATCATGCTTTCATAATAGTCATGGTTGGTTTTCATTGATCATGCTGTCAGGCAAATCATCGTTGAATTTTGTGTAACCACACTTTAGCGTTTCTCTATGCAACCAGAATGATGTTTATGCTAATACTGCCAGGTTATCATGATGGTTTTCCTAACCGTTTAACCGGTATACTTTCCTTAAATCATGACAAATGATCGAGCCCATACCGATCATTTCATGTGCATTCAACGTGTACTCCATGTACTGTGTTCCACATGTATTACACATACCTAAATCCATGTGTATTTCACTTGCAATACCTCACGAGTATTCGCTAGTCGATTCTAAATCATCTTAGGCGTATGTTCACTTGCTGATATTCTACAAGATTGTCGATGCCGCTCATAGCTTGGAGATGTTACTGAAGGTTGATGCTGCTGATGTTGGGAGACTCTACGAGAAGCTAATGCTGATGCTGTTCACAACCTGGAGATCCTAAAAGACGAAGACAAAGGCGTCTGAGCAAAGCAATTGGACGAGAATATGCTTCACCATCAGACAATTCCCATCAATCATTGTCCCAAATTCATAGTTACATGTCACACGTCGTTCGGCTGTCATTTCAACCATATGAGTGCAAACCGGCACCAGCCGGCCACTCAGCTGAATAGTTACATGAATCAAGGTCATGAGATTGGCCGTCATGGAACTGACAGACAGGACGATAGTAACCACTACCATGACAGAAAATATCCTAGAAATCGCAACCGAGGCTCTGGCCGCGGACGTGATCAGACATACAAATGATCAGTAGTACAACCGATCCGCCAATTTTGGCATAATAACCTTATATTGTGGTTATATTTGTTTCACATCTCGAGACACATGTCAAAACATCAGTCAAGACACATGTCTCACGTATACCTCCTGAAGACACATTCCAAGACACCAGTCAAGACATATGTCATGCTTATTGTTCCAAGAAACGAGTCAAGACACATGACTCACGTCCAACTATGGAACATTTCTAAGGAATTCAGGGTACCCTCCAAGGGTATATCTATGTTGTTGTGCCATGTATTAATCAGACCACAAGAATTTCAATACCATTATCGGCGCATCAGTGAGAACTGTCACGTTGCCGATGTCACTTTCATTTCTTTCACCATAGTTCATATATTCATAACCATGAAGGACACCTTTCGTATTCCCACGCATACGAAGGTTTTCCTTCAGCTTAATGATAAGATCCAAGCTGCTAACGCATTTCCTCGGACATACACGAGATGAATTTTATCCTAATTATGTACTATGAACACCACACCATGCTATGATTCATAATTATGTACAGTAATGTTCAGGCTCCTGAATACATTCAGCTTGATTTTCCATCAGGAAAATCTGTACAAATTATCTATGCTTTTCAAGCACGTGCTTTGTTAGCCATAATTGCTAAAATTTTCTAGCTGTTAGTAGCACTCGACTACTAAGGTCCTTTTACGCATAACCAACGGATTATTCCAAAATTGTTCCTTACACTCCAGAAGAATCTTCAAGGAGAAGGATGGTACCATGAGATTATGTGTCGACTACCGTCGACTAAAACAAATCACCATTCATGACCGTTATTCTCCTCCACATATTGACAACATGTCCAATCAACCGTATGGTGTTAATCACTTTTCCAACATCGAACTCACGATCATGCTGCCAACAGTGACGAGTGAAAAAGCAGGACATGTCCATGACTACTATTCTTACACGACTCGGTCATGCTAGATTTATGATTTTGAATTAGTCTCATCAATGCTCCAACCGCATTATGGACTTAATAAAGTGAGTTTCCATGAACTCCTAAACAAATTCATCAGCGTTTTCATTGAGGATAACCTGATTTCCTCTAAGCCTAGAGAAGATCCGGAAGACCATATCTGCACTATGTTGCAAATTCTATGACAAGAGAAATTCTACCCTGGAAATTTTTTTTTCCAATATCAATTCTGTTTGATTACAGTGACACACTGAATCACATGGGTTTCTATGGTTAATCTTACCATGACTCAGCTTATGCGTAAAGGAGAGAACCCTACACTACATTAGGTGTTCTAGAAAACTACACGCTAGGAGAAGTCTAGATTCAGAGACTCAGAGTTTCGCAAACTCCTAGGTATCAAGTTCTAAGAAGCAAGATACAGTTACGTTCATATCTAGGTACCTGACATACCAACAGGTTAAGATAGGACACCAACAAACTGGGATGTTTTCATCATATGAAATTGTGAATCGAAAAGGGACAAGATCTCCATGGATTTTAGTTACCAGATTTCAGCAAACTCAGAAGAAGCATGATGCTATCTGGGTTATTGTCAACAGTTTGATCAAGTCTGCAGAATCCTTACATCCGTACGGATTTCAGAACCAACAGATTGAACAAACATGTTCCAGCCAAGGCTCATCCGATCACTTGGCAATCCCGCAGCTATCGGTCAGACAAAGATTCCCAATTGTACTCCTAACTTACTTCACGTCTTCATTCTAATTCCACGACTTGCTTTCGCGCTCACGTTCATGACACTATTCACGTTCATGATCGTATTTTGGCTTACGATTTTACGTTAATTTCTTTTCTCATTCTGGGAAGTTTGCAAGAACTTGTGAGACCAGACCCAAGTTTAGTATAACTCTCCATCATCAGATAGACGTTTCACGTCATATTCCATGTCTCACCTTGTAGCGTTTGGCGTTACCGCCATTATATTCTATGATCACGATATGTCTCACATGTCATGTTCATTCCACGTTCCTCATATCATGATCAAAATATGTTACACGTATCATGGATCACGATATGTTTACTCATACTACACTCGCCATATCTCCACGTAACACGTTCAAAAATTTTCACGTATCACGTTCAAAATTTTTCACGTACTACGTTTCTTTATGTCTCGCGCATCGTTTCTAATTACCAGTTAAGTCAGATTGTCTTGCATCGTAACGTTTCAGTTACCCTAGCACGTTAACTCTTATTTTCCTCGATCCAATTTAGGGGATCTACCTTCCGTTGATAACCAAGAATTTCTTCGTATTCCAAGTCAAGGTCAGGAGGACCAAGATTTATCATTTGTGTCAAGATCTTCTGAAGGAACCGTTCCAAGAGGGAGGCCACTTGGAAACGGACAAGTTCATCCGGACTTTTATCCGTTTTTCTCATCAATTAGATATGTCCTTTCAGTCACGTCGCGTTCCATGTCCTTTTAAGACATGTCACGTTCCACGTTCCCTTCTACCATGTCACCTTCATTTCCGTTATTTTGCATACCTTTCCAGTTGATTCGGGTATGCTTCGTTTCCAGTTACGTTATCTATAATTCGGGGACGAATTATTCTTTTTAGGGGGGAAGAATTGTAAAACCCGCATGCTTTTACCATGAATAGTACCCTTAAGATCGTACGTCCTAGATTTAAACTTACCTTATTTAGTATTGATCACATTCACGTGCTATTAATCAAGTAAGTACATACGTGTATAACACGATAAGTATCGATTACGTACGAACACATGATAAGTACTTAACAATAATTAATCATAAACGTAATTAAAACACGAACTAATATTAATTACGTATATATATAATTATTACGAACATGAATAAATAATATATTTAGTCACGATCAGAAACCAATTAAATTACGTAAACTACGTAACACGTAATCACGGACATTTAACGATTATTATTATTATGTATATTTAATTTAACATGACAAGTAATTATATACATAATAATTACGTTTAACACGGGTAATTATAGCTAAGAAACTTACGACACAGTTAATACTCGTTTATGCGCACCATTTTAACAAAACGCGACTTAATTAAATTACAAGTGTTAAGGGGCTGCTTTAGACATATGAGAAAAGAAGTGGGACTTGGGCCCAAGGCCCAAGTGTTTGCTCTTGGCCGTGTATAACAAACAAGAAGGGACGGGGGTTGTTTTTTTTTCCTCTATGCCGACACAAAGAAACACAGACATGAAACCCTAAAAATAAAAATACAAGCCGCCACTCTTTTCTTTTTCCCTCTTCTCTGCCGCGATCCACACAAAGAAAAAAAGGAGAACTATGGCTTCATGATCCAAGAAGAATGAAGATTCCATTCGTTGTGTAATTCTAAACCCTAACACGAAACATAAAGGTAAACCCTAATTCGTTCTTTTTTTTCTTTTCTTTTAATCCGATTCTTGGGTTTTAAAACATGTTAAACGGGCTGTAATAAAGAGGGATTACGTTTGTTGGTTGTTGTGGTAGTTTGGCACACAAACCGAGAGTCGAGAGACTCTCGGTGGTATTTTTTTTTCCACCAGCCGCAACCCAATTAAGGGTGCTGGCTTGGTTTGTACTGACGGGGGGAAACAACAACAGGCAGGGGGGTTGGTTTGCTTTGGCAGTGGGAACCCACGGCTGGCAAGTTTAGCCAGTCGGTGGGAGTGTTAATAGCTAGCAGGGGAAAGCATAGAACTGCCAGGGGAAATGGCAGTTTAAGGGGGGTGTTTGGTAAACATCTTAATGAAAACAGTAAGGGTGCGTTTGGCAATCAGATTTATAAGAACTTTTAAAGGGCTGTTTGGCTAGACATATTTTAAGAACATAACACGAGTGTTACGTTTAAATTAATAAAACACGGGTTCGGTTTCGACGCTTGTTAATAAAATAATACAAGAGTACGTGTCATTTTACGGGTAAACTTACTTTACATTACTTATTAATTTTACAAGGTATATTTATTAATAAATCATGACTTATTATTACAAGATTATTTATTTCAAGTTAATTAAATTAATTTAACATGCTATATAATTAATTTAATTAAAACATGGACTTAGGTTTATTATTACTAATTGATAATACATGATTTTAACCTAACTTATTAGTTATTAAATTAGACTAAGTAATTAATTAATTATTAAAACCATGACTTATAATTAATTAATTCTCATGACTTAGGTTATATTAATATAACTAATAATACATGTTTTAACCTAAGTATTTAACCTTATTTAATTAAAAACAAGATATATTTAATTAAATACTTTTAACCTATAGTTATTTAAATGACATGTAATAATTAATAAACTATACGTTATATCATTATGACTTAGAATATTAATCAATAAACACTTAAGCTTATTTATTAGCTTATTTAACCAGCTTATATCTATTTATAGAAACTTTCTGTTTTTGGAAACTTTCTATTTTTGGAAACTATATATTTTGGTAACTTTCTATTTTTGGAAACTTTCTATTTTTAGAAACCTGCTATTTTTGGAAAGTTACTTAATATTGCTTAGTAAGCATAATAATACATGAAATACCAATGATACTTAATCAGATTAATCAGAATATAAGATAAACATAGATAAAAGCTTAAAACAGTAAAACATGACTTAAAACATATAAAATAAGTCAAGACAAGACATGAAATCCAGTACGTAATTCAGTGATTCGATACTTATACACGTGTGTATTCATGTAGCGTTAGTGATCCAGAAGTAGGAGTCTTTCTTCCGTTCATTCACTGGACTTGAGGTACGGATTCCCGTCCTTTCAGTATGGACATTCTTTCCTTATTAGGATTTCCCCGTATGCAGCCAACTGTTTTCCCCAGTATTTGTTTTATTGTTTTGAACTGCTTATGTTTAATTAGCAGAATCTATAGCCATATACAAGCATGACCAGTTTCACCTAGTTATGGAGGTACCATAACCATAACATTGGAGGCACCAATGTTATGACTTCCCCACGGCGGAGTGATTGCTCGTGGCGTCCCTTTCAGTTTGGCCATATTATTATATCATGCGGGGCGTATGGGTGCATCCTAGTTACATGTTTTATTCAGTATTTCATGGTGAATGTGGTGTGTGCCTTGCATCCTTCACAAGGAGTTGATCCCTCCTACCCAAACCAGTATATTAATTAGAGGCATCCCCTCTAATCAGCATGATGAGGTCACCCCTCCAAGTATTCATGCACGTGACCTTTTCATGATCTATATGGGCTATGGTATATTTATGTTAAAACAGTTTTCATAAGATAAACATAAGGCTTTTCAAACTATAAAACCAGTTTTCTTAATACTTAACCAGTTTACTCAGAACTTAGTCTTCCGCTGTTATATGTTACATGCTTATCCTATTTCATGCTATATTGTATATCCGTGCACTGAGCGTTTTGCTCAGACGTTACTTTCCTTTCCATGTCCCAAAACGGCAGGTACCCAAGACTCGAGCATTTGGAGGCCGTGCATAGGATGGAAGCTGCCATTGACTTCTTCTCCTTTTGCCTT
Organism: Glebionis coronaria; assembly: GCA_025667525.1. NCBI lineage: Eukaryota > Viridiplantae > Streptophyta > Magnoliopsida > Asterales > Asteraceae > Glebionis > Glebionis coronaria. The sequence continues at coordinate 117,310,917 of CM046881.1, forward strand.
CATATATTTATGCTTGTTTAATCTTTCATTCAGTTCATTTACTTTATTATGTTTTGGGCTTATGTTGAGAACCGATGTTTGATTCCGGTTTTCCCTATGGTCATGTATGTTTTCTACATATTACCTTGCATGCTTTGATGACACGCCATAATTACGCGTGACATTCCATTTATCAAAATGGGGTGTTACAATCACACATCGTTTCACTCACAAGGTACCCCGTACCGGAAACGATATCCAAACCACAATCTATACACATCAATAAGCACATAAACACGTAAAGACACGTAACTAGCACAAAATAAAACTAAGTGACGAACCTCAAAACCAGGGTTGTCACACTATAGCTTAAGGGTCCCTGCATATAGGCGTCATAAGAGTATGTGTGCATTTTATAATAATAGATGTGTTTGTATGTTATTTATTGTGATGTTTTGACTAGTATGAATTGAACAGTAGTAAGTTCATACTTAGCCACATGTTATTTTCTTTTTGGGTTGTGACTAGTGAAGGTTGAACCATAATCATCCACGCTAGTCATTGTCGTATTTTGCTTAAATTGTACATTATAGTACATAATTTGGTACATGGTAGTTTCTATCTTTTTTTGGGTTATTTTATGTACCCGAGAGATATTATTTTCTTTTAATGTTTAAGTCATGTTCTCTAAGAATCATGTGGTGGTTCGGGTTACTAGGAGTAGGTGGATATGAAGGGTTTTAAGCTGTTTCCACTCTTACGGGCGACATGACTTATAACTGATTATGTTTTCATTTTGGATTTAGTCTATGTTGTTTTAGCTAGACTATAGATTTCTGTATTCCAAGAGTATTACTATGTCATTTTAATAGATGGAGTTTTGGACTTTATTGTTTATGTGGTTATGAGCTTATGTGAGTAGATGGATTTATGTGTTATATATTGTATTGATTCTTATAAGTGTCATCATAGGAGGGAGTGCATTGGGGAAAGGGTAATTGTATAAGTATGGTGGCCAACATAGTTATACAAGTACCACAACTTCAATGGGTTCTCAAGTATGATTGCATGAAAGAGGGTTAGTACATGCTTGTATATGATGAGATGTGGATTTTGGGTATATTTATAATATATGGGTTTATGTAACGGCTGCCTACGATATGACTATTTTTTTAGTGTGTTATATGTTTTGAGTTATAGTCGTGTTATGTGATTATGAGGTCACACGATATGGGTTGGTTTTGGTAATGGGTTTTGTGACTTGTTGTGGCATGGTGAAATGGTGAGATGGTGAGATGGTGATTACTCGTATGAAAAAAAAACGAGTGTATGACGCGATCGATTGACTTGATATGTATGATAACGAGTATGTTTGGGAGATTCGATAGGTATACATATGCGGATGTATATATACTAATAGATGTTATGTTATGATTTACGGTCGTTCAGTAGTTATTATAACTTGAACGTACCTAGTACTCTATTGTGTTTAAACAATTTATTAGTGCTCGAGTTTGGTGGAGTTTCAACGACGTTTTGAATCTTTGGAAGTGTGTCTGGTAGCGTATTCTTTGAGTTTCGTATTTCACGTGTATGTTTTAAAATGGTGTTCTTGGTTTTAAGTCTACTGAAATAACTTGGGATTTCTTTTGAAATAATGAAATCTTTTTTGTGGGGTCTTACATTTCTTTTGGTCGGTATATATTGAGAAAAAGGGGGATTTGGAAATCTATTATAGGGTTAGATAGTTGGTTGTATTCGGTAAAATAAGGGTAAGGTGTTGGAGTCGTGTTTGAAACAAGGTGTAACATAAGATTTCTTCTTAATCAACACTTATTTATTTCAAATTCTGAAAGACTTTCTTTAAAATAAAGCGAAGTAAAATTTCTTTCTACTTACATAGTTTATACAATTGGGTTTAACTGATTCACGTCATTTATAATTATTAATACGAGGTTAAATTGAGTTTATGAAGGTTACACATACAACTATATCTTTCATTTAAAAGGATTGCATTAATCACTAAGTTTATTCTTTAGTTTTTAAAACAACTAGTATAAAATTGTTTTGCTCATAACTTGTTTGTTTTTAGAACTTTTTGAGTGATTCAAAAGCCAAAAATTATGTACTCGGAACGTACTTTTCAAATATTCAGAATGTATAGTCATGGGAGGTCAGTATCCCGGCCGGAGTTATTGTACAAGTGTCGGGTTAAAGGATGAGTTTGAATGGTAGTTTATTTTTATGATTTGGGATGCACGGGATACCTAGTTTTGAGTTGAGTTTTGAGTTCGTCAAGAGGGTTGTTTGTAGGTTGTTTGAGTCACATATATGTGGGAGGTAATAATAAATAGATAAAAAAAAGATATATATTCTTTTGGAAAAATCGATCTTTTGCACGGTTTAAGTAATATGTCGCGGGGCGTAATATGTTTTGGTTGCCATTGGGTGTTTCTGGGATTATTTTTCATTGTCATGGGTCATCTTGAATTGATACACGTTTTGGGTTTGAGTTTTCTCTTGAGTCTCGTGGTTTTGACTGGTTTTAATTGGTGCACGTGAAATGTTGTTAGTTATCCGTGGGTTTGATTCGTTGATCGTATCTGATGGATTCTGGATGTAGTTTTGGTTTCGTATTGTTCAGGATCGTTGAGGTAGTCATATGAAAGACTTGGTCGCGCCTACATGCTTAAGTAGGTGACCATGAGAGAACGGTCGGAATACCCTTAGTGGGGAGGGAAGATTTTCGTAGACGAACTAATGTGGGCATGAGGTCTATTAGGAGTGACAAGGGAGACGAATAGAGATTTGTGAAATGTATGGATATTGACACAAGTAAGGTGCCATAGAGAGTGTTGGAAATGGGATATTGTTCGTAAGGCATGTATGTTTTCTAAAAATTTCCTGAAATTTAGTAGGGTTGTCTATTATTTTGAGATAGAACCATGAATAGAGCAAGTAGGAGAAGTGAGAGGAGTTGGAGTTAGTGCCTTTCCAAGGAAATTTTGATGGAATGATTTCAAGAACAAGAGTTGATGGAAATTGCAACGGATGCAAGGTAAAAGTCGAGTTGCTTAGTAGTAGATTGGATGAGGAAAGCGATTGAGTGGTCTGATGAGAGGAAGCATTGGTCTTTTAAAATGCGTGTAGAATTTTGCAAGTAGAACGAGGTAGGAATTTATTCGTATTGCCGCTGAGAGAGGGTGCAAGGAGGACATAGTTGAAACTGCTAAGGATAATGTATGAACGCTTTGGGTTTATGGTTATGCATTTGGCTTCGCCAAAGCACTAGCGGTTTTCACGGTGTCAATGAGCCAAGTGTGCATGAACGTGTATAAATGAGTTGTCATCGGGAGCATCGACGACACCTTGATCTACTCAAATCTGAGAAGGAGAGTGAGGCGAATTATGTGTTGGTTTTGGAGTGGAGTTATACGTGAGATTTTCGAGTGTGAGTTTTAGTAATAAGTTTACCATGATGAGTAGTTAGAGATGATGACATATCATGGAACCAGCAAGGGGCGAAGTGAAGAAGGATGAGGAAGCATTTTGGAGGCTGAAGAAGTGGATTGGGTAATGAGCCGATCTTGGCATTATCGGAAGGACTGGATGAATTCGCATACATGACGATACGTGGAGCAAGGAGTTAGACGCGTACGAGGACGACAAAGAAAGGCGATCGCTTATACGTTGCAGGAACTGAAGATTTGGAAGAACTGGATAGACTTAGTTAGTGGAGCTGGACTGTTATATCTGCCTAGAATGCTAGAGGCATTTGGTGTACGAGACGTGGAGAATGATCTATACGGATCATGAACGTCTCCAACACATATTCAATCATCTTGATTGAACATTTGGCAAAGAGGATGGGTGGAGTTAATTGATGGAAGAAAATTGCAAGGCCAAGTACCATCTGGGAAAGGCAAGCATGGTTGACGAGACTTGGAATAAGAAGAATGAAGTGAAGCTGAGACGAACTTGAATTATATGGATGACGTATTAGGGTGGTTTGGATGAAGGATGTAGGTTGCATGAGTTGAGTTGTCTAAAGCAGAGAACGCGTCAACATTTATGTTGCGTGGCTTGGACAATCGTAGGGAGGAAAGGGACGTAGACTATAATTCCTACATAGATAGGAGTAGCTTAGAAATGGAGATGTAAGGACGAAGTTGGTGGAAGGGATACATAATGCGGTGGAGGATTAAGTACGATGAGAGTTGGGTGATAGTCGATAGACTGACTAAATCATCTCATATTTCAAGAGGAATGAGAAGTCACGTAGTTGAGAAGTTGGAAGGATTGCGTACGGATGTGTTGGAATAGAGGGTTTTGCGTAAAAGATAGCCTAATATGTATGGAATGCCTTATGAAGGATTATGGCAAGGGAAGAGACGATGGGAAGCATCACATTGTGATGTATGGTATGAGTTGAGGAAGAAGAAGGAAGTGTGTATAGAAGCGAAGCATGAATGAAATAGGTCGAGATAGGAACCGAAGGTAAAACTTTGGTAGAGCCTAATGAGTAGAATAAAGCACAACGCAGGCTAATACTGTCATAGTGTGGAAAAGGAAATGGCACTGACCTATACTGATTGTTTGGGAGGCTTATTGTCGATAATCGAATGGATGAGGAGTTATAGGTGTGATGTGCCATAGGGATGAAGGGCTTGGTCTAACTGAGACAAGATGAAGAAAAGTGAGAAAGAAGTGTATAGGTGCTACTAATGAGCTATCCGAATTTAATGGAAGTAGCTGTAGCATGGGTTTGGATGGCAGTTGATAGACTAACTGAGGTAACCGTCCTTTTGATGGTGTGTATAGATCATAAGTTAATTTTGGATTGGAAGAACTAAGGGATATGTGAAAGACCGTCATAGGTCACTTTGTAAGGAAATTATAATTTTAAGTAGTTCGGAGTACGGACTAAAGGGAGTTGATGAACATGATTGGATATGAGTATATCCGGCTAACTGGAAAAGGATAGGCAAGTGAGATACTGATACAACCTTAGGAGTTACACTGAGGGCATGAGTGATTGATTAGAGGGAGTTAGGAAACTCATTAGCGATGGCTGAGTTTTCATATAATGATGATTATCATGCTAGAAGTCGATAAATGCCATTTGAGGCACTATATGAAAGGATAGGGTGAGTTGTCCCTATTGTGGACTAGATTGGTAAAGGCTGTTTGAGAATGCATTTTGCATGTACGGTTATTCGGGACTTGTGTAAATAAGAGTCTTTGTTTTATCAAAGATCATTTGTGAGATTTATTGACTGTGAGGTCAAGAGTTTGGCAATGAGTTTAATTATTTTTGGTTTGTATATGTGGTATTTTGAGACTTGAACTAAAGTTCACGTGGAAATGAGAGGAGTTCGTTTAGAACAAGTATCCTCATGTGATTTGTTGTTTGTGTGTTTGATCCTAAGGAGTAAATCTCGGGACGAGATTTCTATTAGGAGGGAGTGATGTGACAACCCTGGTTTGAGGTTCGTCACTTAGTTCTATTTTGTGCTCGTTACGTGTCTTTACGTGTTTATGTGCTTATTGGTGTGTATAGATTGTGGTTGGGATATCGTTTCCGATACGGGGTACCTTGTGAGTGAAACGATGTGTGATGATTTCATGTTCATGAGTTCACATGGTAGTGACTATGAAATGAGATGGTGTTATTTAGTCGTTTTACGTATACGTATATGTATTATTGAAAATCGTATTTTTTACGATTTACTGTTTAGCATTTAGAGATCTCGGATGAGGTAATTAGTCATATGGATATTTTTCGGGATGGTTTTAAGTCATTTAGGACTTAGTTATAAAGTTTATTTCAAAATTTGAGTTTTTTTTAAAGTGTATATTTTACGACTTTTACGGTAAAACGCGTAAATTTGACTAGTTTTACGGTTTTGAGGTTTTGGAGGCTTTAGGAGCTGAAATAAATTAAGGAAAATTAAGGTAATATTATTAATACCAATATTAATAATAAAAAGAAAAAAAATAATAAAAAAAGGGGGGAGTCGGTTTGGTAGACGCAAGAAGGAAAAAAAAAGGAAAAAGGAAAGTTTTTATTGGGCTTGGACTAGTACATAAGGTGTATTAAAACAAAATTAGTGAAAAAGACGATTCATAAAGAAAAATAAGGGGAAAACGCAGCCATGGGGAGAAAAAGAAAGAGAAGAAAATTAGGGTTTTTCAAATCTTGATCAATTGAAGGTACAATCTTGTTTTAATATTTGTTCTTATTTAATTAAACATTGCATACATCAATATATGATGGATTTAGGTTAGGGTTTAATTTAAAAACAGTAAATTAATGTTATATTAATGGTGTTATAATGATTACATAAATTAGGGCTTGTAATTAGAGGGATTAGAGTTAATTAATGAGGTTAATTTTGTTAAACCCGTTTTTAAAAACTGGGCAGAATTTGGAGTCAATTGTTTTGATCATATTGGGAGTTCTACAAACTCTTATTTTACGATCCAAGTATCCCTGAAAAGGTAATTGAAGTGGCTTTCTAATTCAAGAAACTAGAACTAAATTGGAGGTAGGGAAGTGGGTTAAAAACAGGTTACAACAGTTGGAGGTCAAAACAGTTTTGAAGTTAGCTTGTTTTCTTTTTAAGTTTTGGGTTGTTTGGGGTACTTAGGGTTGAATTGGGATCTTCTAACGAACATGAGAGATGGTTGTGGTTTAGGGTAAGACCCCCTAATCATAACAATCTTTTTGTATGTTTAAAATCAGTAAATCTGGAATGACAAAAGTATATATATATATATCGGGGCCTTAACAGTAGCTTTAACATTGGGGCAAGTGGGAGGTGTTAGCTAACATATGTAAGGGTATAAATATTCCCTTTACAGAGATCATGGGTGTGTTTAGGTGGGTGTTTTGCTTATATTTTGGAGACCTAAAACTGGGACTGTTTTTTATAAAATGTTAACGGGATGTGTTATGAAGTAAAACGAGATAAGGGCTTTATAGAGGGGTGTAATGAGATGCTTAGAGCATATATATGAGGTATATATATGGGAGAAGGTTAGATGTCCATCATAGGTTGATGAGCCATTTTAGTGTTTGGTTCAATGTTTTGATTATGTGTTTTTGGTTGATTAGATTTTTGCTAGTGCGCGGATGTTTGGGGAAGCTCAATCAGGTGAGTTTCATAGTCCCATGTTTACTAATGGTTTTGACTTTCAGATGGGATGGAAGAGACACTATTTTGTTTTGTTATTTATAAATTATGCTGTGAATGGTTTGGCGTTGGTAATGGACTTATGTGTGCATACTTATATGATTAACTTCTAGTTGATTCTTGATTGTTTATGTTTAGACTTGGTACCAAGGGGTTGTTGACAAGGCGGGGCCTTGGGGAGGTACATAGATGTGTGAGCATCTATGGGACCATGGTATTTGGTAAGGCTGGGAGCCTTGGATTGGGATTTGGTTCATAGGTGTTTGGATGCCTATAGGAGTATGGTGTTTGGTATGGCTGGGAGCCTGAGTTTTGGTTTGATTAGTTAAATCTTGAATGTTAGTTTGTTAATGCATATTAGTGTCACATTGTCCATATGTTTTTAACTTTTGGTTGTACTCACAGCTTATGGTATGATTTTGGTGTTTGAGTCTAAACCTATGACTCTCACCAACATTATGTTGACGTGTTTTAGTGTCTCTTTCAGGTGTGAATGTGGTTAAGCGTGAGGATAGAAGTGGCTAGACTTGGATGCCTTAGGATTGCATATAGAAGGAGATCCCCGTTTCCTTCTTAGTTTTATTTGTTAATTTAATAAGTGATACTATGGCACCTATATGTTTGTTTGGTTTATGTTTATTGTTTGTCTTGGGTAAGTGGTAGGGCTGTTACCTACTTACCTAGACTTCTGCTTTGTTGAGATATTGTCATGACATTTGTGTCGCCATTTATGACATTATATTTGCATTTTAGTTTTCTCTATAGAGACACCATTTCTTGTGATGATATCCATACGTCGCGCCCCATATTCCGCCATGGTGGGGTGTGACAATTTCAATCCATTCGGAAACCTTAGTCAGACTTACAGCATGTGGCCGGTGATATTGACAACACACAACCTGCCTCCGTGGTTGTGTATGAAAGAGAGTTCTTTAATGCTGACGCTGTTAATTCCTGGCCCTAAATCCCCGGGCAAGGACATTGATGTTTACTTGAGACCTTTAATTGATGATCTAAAAATTTTATGGGATGGTGTTAGTACTATAGACCAAGCTAAAGGCGAGGCATTCACCATGAGAGCGATGCTTTTATGGACCATCAATGATTTTCCGGCCCGAAGTAGTTTGTCTGGGTATAGTGGGCAAGGTTACAAGGCTTGCCCTACATGTAATGACGACACTCCATCTCTTCATGTGGCAAGCAAAATAACTTATGTTGGCCACAGAAGATTCTTACCGCCCCGCCATAAATCCAGGTCTTCACGTTTATTCAATGGTAAACCCAAACACCAGCCCCGTCCTAGAACATTTACCATGGACCAGATTAACGATCAACATGCTTCACTGCCAAATCGACTGCCAGGTAAACATAAGGATTATGGGGGTGTGAAGATAAAACGAAATTTCCGTCTTGAGCCTAACTGGTCTAAACGGTCTATTTTTTACGAGATTGAGTATTGGCCTTTTCTTTCACTAAGACACAATTTAGACATCATGAATATCGAAAAAAATGTGTTGGAGGCCATCCTGAACACTTTGTTGATGAATGACAAATCTAAAGACACTGTCAAGGCAAGACAATTCTTGGAAAAGTTGGGCATTCGAAAAAGCTTGTGGCTCACCCAAAATAAAAACGGGAAGTGCAAGAAGCCTCAGGCTTCGTATTCCTTCACACCAGAGAACAGGAAAAAGTTTTGTCAGTACATCAAAAATGTTAAACTACCAGATGGGTTCGGATCCAACTTCAAGCACAAAGTGACCGATAACGATACCAATATAACGGTCATGAAGTCTCATGATTGTCATATAGTGATGCAACGTTTACTTCCTTTCGCACTTCAGGAATACTTGCCTACTGAGATTGCAAGACCACTGATCGACCTATGTAACTTGTTTAAGCAACTATGCTCTGCAACTTCAATGGTGGATGACATGTTGACTGCTGTAAAAAAGGTGGTTGACATTTTGTGTGATCTTGAGCTCATATATCCTCCTGATTTCTTTGACATTATGGTTCACTTAGTTATCCATTTACCTGATGAGGCCATTGAAGGCGGGCCTATCCGCCCCCGGTGCATGTATCCATTTGAAAGATACGTGAAAGAGCTAAAAGGTTATGTACGAAATAAAGCTAAGCCAGAAGGTTCGATTGCGGAGGGTTATGTTGCACAAGAAGCATTGACTTTCTATTCTAAGTATTTTCGGGATGATGTTACCACTAAATTTAATCGTCTTGACCGTAATGTGGACCCCCCTCCCCCAACGTGTCAGTTTCAGGTGTTCTGATCGGTATGTAACCCGCTTGGGAAAAAGTCGTTTATTTTGTTCCCTTATCAAGAGTTCAAGAAAGTGGAATGGTATGTACTAAACAACAGTCCTGAAATCGACAAGTATATTTCCGAGTTCAAGAGGTACGCGTTTTTTATTTTATTTTGAAACTTCTTTTTCTTAACAATAACGACTTATTCTAATACCATGAACGTTTTTCAGATTATATCCTGACAAAGACACGAAAAAATAATTCCCCGCGTGGTTTGGGAAAATGGTAAACTTAGACTTATCTTGTGTACTTACCTGTAAAAAAATAATATGATAGTTGTAGAATCACACTTGTTTAGGAAAACAAGGTAATAATATACCCTTTAGGAAAAGAGCAATAAATAGGGTAAGTATTAACGAGTGATTTAGGAAAACCACAAGTTATGACCCAATGAAGTGAGTTCGTTCTCGAGGAGGCACGTGTGTTGTGTGATGAATTGATTTTGATTGTGATTTTATTGTTATGAGAAGAAAAGAAAAGAGAAATGAGAAATAAAAGACGGTTATGAAAACGGATTAAACTAAAACGGAAAAGGCGATCACGTAAAACCGTAAATAGTGCAAAATTAAAAATTTTAACCTAAAAATTACTAAAAATCCACAATAATATTCTAAGAGTTTACAAAAAATCCAAACTTGCTAAAACCTTTTAATTAATTAGATAATGATTTTTTAATGCTAATTAAAGCCCTAAAAATCACAATTAATTATTAAAAAGCCCTAAACAAGATTTTAAAGTTTGTAAACCTAAAAAATGTCCTAATTAAGCTAAAAAGTATTTTTTAAAATTTTAAAACCAAATAAAACTATTTTTAAACACTTAAAAACTATTAAAATCAATTAAAACTTAAATTAATTCTAGTAAATAATTGAAAAGTCCTAAAAATATTTGGAAAGTTATAGAATTCCTAATTTAGTGTTTACAATCTAGGAAAAATGAAAAAAGTAGAAAAAACAAACTTTCAATTTTTAATAAGAAAATAATAATAAAATAATCAAAAAAAAATTATTAGTTTATAAAATTAATCTAAAAAATTACCAAAAATCTAAAATAATGTAACTAAGACAAAAATGAAATTAAAAGTTTCTAAAACCTATTTAATAATTTTATATTAAATTTTAAAGTTAGTTAAAAACCCTAAAATCCTATAAAATCAAAAATAAGACTTTTTGAAAACTTAAATGGCTGTAAACCTCAAAAGTATAAATTAAAACCTAAAAACTATTTTTTCAGATTTTTAAAATTACTTTTACTATTTTTAAACTAATTAAATAAAAACGGGTAAATAAAAAATGATAAAAAATAAATAAAGAAAGAGAAAAATCCAAACTTAGGCTAGAAAAATTCCTAACTAAGTTACAAACTTAGGAAAAATGAAAACTAGCTAATAAGCTTAGCCAATAAGCCTGAATTGGCTTATTTAGCTATGGCTTATAAATGAAAAGCCAAAACAAAACCCCTTTAAATAACTATTGTTTTGAATACTTAGCAGCCAAAGACCCTAGGGCACGCTGGTTAAGACGTTTGTGTTTGGGAGGAGTGGCGCAGGTTCGAGTCCTGGCCACGTCCTTTTTACTTTTTATTTTTTTTTCTTTTTAAACTTTGGAAACACAAAGACAGTAACTTAATTTACTCTAAAACACAAATTTAAACAACAAATAACAAGAATCAAGCTGCTTAGAAATAAAAAACGTGCCTAGGTAGCACTTATAACTGATGAACAATAAGGTGTATTCTTCACTTGTGCAGATATGGATCAAGAGGACTTGATTCTGACTTTTTGTAGTGTTTGATTGGACAAATGGGGCACCCCTATACTCAGTTGAGTATAGGGAGTCAATGCTAACACAAAAACAACAAGCTACTAAACCAAAAATCACACAAATTGCACAATCAAGTTTCTGATGAAGCTATGCCCTATCTGAGAGAATTTTGCTGATTTTCTTGGCACAAAAATGATTTTCAAACTCTTAAATCTTGCACAATATTCAACAAAATGACATACAACTGATACTCAACCCTTAAATAACCTCTTATCTAACATTCACCAAGATTTGAGGCAAAAATCACACAAAAATCTGGTAGACAAGTCAGTTACTGGATTTAGCTAGTTAGCACCATTTTTTAGTATGCAAATGTGACTTATATCCTATCAAACTGAAACCTAAGCACTTATATCACAAACTAACCACTTAAGAAGAGTTTTCAACCAGGTTTTAACACAAGAATTTGTCACCAATCTTGATTAAACAGCTAATCCAAACACCCCTTTATAAACTGAAAATGATTTTTAACAAAGCAAATCACATACAATCCATACCAAAGTGATTCTAAAGGCTACTAACATGCATATAACCAATCAAGAGAGCAATATCAGTCAATAAAACAACACTTAAAACAATTTTCATGCAATTCACACAAATCACATAAATCATACACTTTCTGAAAACTAAAATTGAAACAAGGGTTTTACCTTGTTGGGCCTACATCCAGGCCCAACCAAGGCTGCTTAGCCTTCTCCAACAGACCCGGGTCTATGCAGGACCTTGGGCAAATCAAGCCTCCACTTGAAACCTGCCAAAAATCAATGAACAAACACAAGATACCAATCTGATTTTTTTTAAAACCTTTCAAAACCTGATCAAAACTTGTGAACCTTGAACTAGGAACACTTTTGAAAACAAGTTCAATTTCAGAAAAACAAGAATGTTACTCCACTTTCACTTCATAACATCTTGGATTTCTGAGATCAACAAACCCTTTTTTTGAAACCTTTTTGAAAACTGAAATAAACACCAAATGTTTATCAAAAGAAATATGGAACTCAGAATCTAGCTATCCAATACCAAACTTTTAAAAAAGATAAAAGGAATTACAATTTCAATAAAAATACTAAACTTTATATTTCTAAAAAGGCATTACAAGGTTTAGCTAGAAAAACTGGAACAAGAGGGCATCCACAAGTTGGAGCCTCTCTTTATACTGATAAGAAGAACCTTCTAGTGCTAAACAATAGTCCTAAACCCTAGCTACTGAATTTCCCTTTTTGCCCTTTGAAAAATTCGAATCTTGGTCAAGAAAGGGTGCCATGTGATTGCCAGTGGTGTAGAAGTGATCTGAGTTGTCCAAATAGTTGTGGGGAGCAAGTCATTGGATCACAAACGTTGATTTGCTGGACCATTTTGTTTGCTAGTAAAAACGTGGGACATGGGAGGGTTGTGAGGGGACAGGAGTGAGCTGGTGAGGGTTTTGGGTGGTGTGTTTTGATGTTGACAGACCCAATTAAGGTTCTGGAGGTTATGGGGGTAAACCCCTTTGATTTGGGTTAATGAGTAATTAGGGTTTATTTGGGGATGAAGGTTAAACAGGGAGGATTTTGATCTGATTTGGGGGAAAAACGTTTTAAAAACGTGTTTTAGGGGGGAAATTAGGGAGAGTTGACTGAGTGTTTGACCAGGTTTATTTAATAAACCTGGTGGGTTGGGTTGCGGGTTTGGGTAGGGTTAATGGGTAGGTATTGGGTAAATGGGTGGGTATGGTGACGTGTAAGGATATGAGTGGTGGTTTAGGTTTGTTTGTCTGGGCAGTTTAAGTCCCCCATGTTTCTTCAATCTTTCATTTTGTATTAAATAGCAAACTACTCCTTTTCCTTTGTAATAAGTTTGGCAGGTTGTCACTTTTAGCACATCAATTTATTAAACTTGAAACAAGGACTTCTTATAATTCTTCATTCTTCAAGGACTGATCTTGTAATATCTTCAAACTTTAGGGACCCTATTCATAATTATGAATATTTGAGGGGTATAAAGTGTTAATCTTCAAAAGTTGAGGGACCAAACTTGCCAATCTTCAATTCTTCAAGGGTATTTTTGGAAAATCCAAAACTTGGGCCCGGTTCATTGTGCGGCTTCGTTTCCCGTGTTCGTTTTTGACTGATTCTTGTGATCTTTTTGTCATTTCTTTAATATCCGTACCTAAAATACACAAGCAACAAACACGAGCATATATTTGGCAGTTTTAATGATATTTTATGCATTTTAAGCCCGATTTGGACGATGAGACTATGTATAAAAGCAGTCTCATCATTCCCCCATACTAAACCATTGTCGTGCCCTCACGCAATGCTAGAATAAAGTATCATAGCACCTCCAAAATTTAATTTTATTCACTTTATTGGAATGATAAACTAGCTACACTACTACTATTACTACTACTTGTGTTATAGACATAATGTATGATTTTCATCGCAAGATGGGACGTTTAGGTTCATAGAATAAGAACACGTGAATGCTTCGTTAGAAATAATTTCATCGTCCTCGATTTTCACCCTAATTCCATGCCAAGCGTGCAACGAGATCATTGTCATTATAAGTTAGTAATGCTAACACTACTCATATGCCCTAATCACGTACTTATCCTCCCATTATTCCTAAGTTGTATCTCTTATATTTTATTTTGTCTTAATGATCACGAGGATATATCATTGACTTATGAGATAATAGAGATTTAGGTCTAAAAATAGAGTCCTAACGGTGTAACTAAGACCATCAAATCAATAACCCCTCCTAATAGACAACGATGTTAAAAAATTAAGTTGACAAGAAGAATCGATAAACACGGTTTTACAACGGTTTTGAACATGAGACTTATTACCAAGACTTTTATATGCCCCCTAACGGAAGGGCCTTATTATCTTTGGTTTACCTCCATCTTTTATTCAACTTCGCCATGAAGCTTTTATAATGACTTCGGTCTTGCCTTGCCTTTTATTATCCGCCTCATCGGTGGTTTTATTAGCCAAAGACGTATATCCTCACGCTAAAGCGAATTTTGGATCTTTAAAGCTTCGAAGATTAAGGCTTGATTCACTTTCAATTTTGCATAGATTTTAGGCCTTGTGGGGCTTCAAATTGTTTGCTAGATTTAGGTGAGCACTTGAAATCTTATTATTGGGTGAAGCTTTCGATTATTAGGGTGCCAATACTTCAAAACCGTGACGCTGGCGATACCTTAATGTCTTCCCAATTTAATTACACGGAAGCTACTAGAAAAGACTAGAAACCCAGCAATCCTAACTAAACCGCTAAGTCAATATTTATTAAGAAAAAAATATTTACATGCGAAGGGAGAATAAGCAAACAACGAGAACACATGAGTTTTTGAAAGAATACGAGTACTCTACGTTTAGCATAGTAACTTATAATTAACTCTATCATTTCTCGTCCTCATTTAAGAGACTTAGCCTAATGTGTAGTTAAGGAATCAAAGCTAAGTGCTCAACACGCACGGTCGAGTCAAAAATTACTCTTATTCTCGCCATCGGAAAATCTACATTCATGTCTACAAACACTTATGAAACATGAGAAAAATTTTAAAATTTGGCCATTTTTAGCCTTATTTTGCAACAAAACGATAACAAAAAGATAAACTTTGGAAAGCGTGAAGGTTTGGCAAGGCAAGTATCTATTCACCCCCCCATACTAAAGTTAAACATTGTCCTCAATGTTTCGAGTCTAGGGGTACAAACACCCCCATACTAGAGACGTAGTCGAATGCCTAATCTAGCATGGAAAGGGTGTAACCAATAAATTAATAGCCGTTTATGAAGTGTGCTAAAAACCTAAGGTTAGAACATAAAAGGATATATCATTTAGATATTGAGAAAGTCTCCAAAGCAAACGATCGAGTGCTCCCATAAAATGAACACGAGAGGCTCCAATCGTGAAGATCATGATCTAAAAACCACAATTCACAAACAACCACGGAACAAAGGTTGGAAGGGCACAAATCCCCTCACCTTAAACTAATTAGAAAGCAATAATATGTACATGGATAAGCATGGGTCTCCCCCACGAGGCACCTTGTTTTTGATAACCGAGTCAAAAGCTCGATTCGAATCCCCATAAATGTGATCATTTAGGGATAATCATGGTGTGGTCGATTTTTAGTGGGGCTTACATGATAAACAAGGCCCAAAAAACAACCGGTATTAAGGACTAAGTCTTTTGATGGTGCAAAATACCGGGATCGAAGATGGCGTTCTCGTTTCCATTGGAAAAACAAATCAACGCCACTTCATCATGAGTCAACAAAAACTCAAAGAGTTTCAAGAAAATAGATGAGAAGAAATAGAAGGGTGGGACAATGGGTAAGTCAAAACATTGAGCTACTCGAGGTAGACTCGCACCAATCAAATAGAAAGATTTTCCATTTATTGCATCGGTGGAAGACCGAGATTTCCCTTTATAAGCAATTCCAGGATCAAATATCTCGTACTCGGTGGAGAAAGGGGAGGGAACATAAGGGGTTTCCCCCACACTAAGTCCACACAAAGCATCGTCAAAAGGAGAAGACGAGCTTGTAGCACTCAATACACGTGGTGATGACGGAGTTAGAATTGTAGAAAAATCTTTTAAATTCAATTCAAAATCCTTTCCTTTTTCATCTTTTAAACTCTCCTTGTGAAAACCCGATTTGATTATGTCAAAAATATTTGGTGTTTCTAAAGCAATGTTAGTCACACTAAAAATTCTCACATTTGAAAACCGTTTGGTATAGGTGGTGGTAAGTTTTCAAAACGTTTGTCAACAAAGAAAACTCCCCCATCGGGATCAACGTATTCATCATCCGAAGAAACACTCGAGATTGGAATCGAAGGCTTAACACTCTTAACCTCCACCGGCGGAGGGGACGGAACTTCATTTTTCTCAACAACTTCTAAAACTCTTTTTGAAATTCTTTTGCAAATGTTTTTGATGGGATTGACATTGTACAAAGACGTGATCGAATACACATGAGAAAGTGTGGAGTTTTGAGTTGCATTAATGACGAGTTCTTCCTCATTGAAACGAAGAGTGATTTTCCTTGCATGCACATCGATAAGTGCTCTCGAGGTATCCAAAAAAGATCGACCTAAAATTAAAGGAACTTTAGGATCGATGGGAATGTCAACAACAATAAAGTCTACGGGATAGTAGAACTTTCCAACTTTCACAAAGACGTCCTCGGCAACTCCACAAGCTAGAATCGTAGAATGATCGGCCATTTCGATTGACATTCTTGAAGGAGTGAGATTGGGAAGATTGAGCGATTTAAAAATCTCAAGAGGCATCAAATTAATACTAGCACCAAGATCGGCCAAGGCGTAGCATTCTTCCATGTCTTGTATAGCACATGGGATTAAAAACTTTCCAGGATTACCGACTTTTTGAGGTATGCGGCTAAGAAAAACCGAAGAACAACTAGACGATTTTTGCAATTTTTCTTTGTTATTCAACATACTTTTGAAGTTCGCGGCAAATCAAGGCATCATGACTAAGGCGTCGGCAAAACTTATATTAAAATGCAGGTCACGAAACATTTTCATAAAAAGTTCAAATTGATAATTATTTCGTTCTTGTGCGTTTTCCTTGTCTCGTCTTGAAGGGTAGGGTAAGGGTGGTGTGGGTTGGGGCATCGTAGGCAAAGGCCTTGGAATCTCGGGTTCCATGATTGGTGTTGGTTCAACCGTAGGTGTGGTTTGAGCGGTACTTCGTGGGCTTGGAATTTTCTCCTTTTCGACCACCACCTCGGGTTCTTTCTCTTTTTCCTTCTCCATAGAAGTACTTGGACGAGAAATGGGTTCTTTGAAAGTTTTACCACTACGAGTAGTAACAACCTTCAATTCTCCTTTCGGGTTCACGATGGTATCACTAGGAAGACCACCCGAAGAAGAGGGCTTACACATGATAGCTTCAAACATTTTTCCCATTCTATCTTCAAACTTAGATTGCCTAGCATCCGCTTTTAACAACTCTTGCTTAATTTCATGTTGCCCTTGCTCCATTTTTTGTTGATTTTTTTGGAGACGTTGGACATTTCCTTCCATTTTATTAGAATGATTTCTCAATTCATTAGCAAGTTTGTTTTTAAGCTCAGTTTTTAACTCGGATCTTAAGCTAATCATCTCACGTTGCATGTTATCAAACTTAGCATCATTAGCTTTAGCATAATCTAAGAACTCTCCACTAAGATTTTTGGTGTGAGCATTTTGAAAACTTTGGTTAGTGTTTTGAAGATCACGGTTTTGATTTTGGTTTGAAATTTTCCCATTTCCACTTTGATAATTACCCTTATTATAGTTACGTTGATTTCCTTGGTAACCACCACTTTGATTGTTTCGATAGTTATTAGCATTTTGATTTTGTGGAGCTTGATTTTGGCGGGAACCTTGGCCGTTTTGGTTATAAGTTCCCGTGGCTACATAAGCATTCGAAGTGTTACCATCCGCGGTAATACACTCGGAAAAATCATGAGCTCCACCACACGAAATACAACTCTTAGCAACCGCTTTAACCGAAGCGGAATTCGAAGCTTCTTGAGCTTTCCAATTAGACATAAGAGTCGAAAACCTATCGAAAAACCGATTCTCCTCATTTGCTTCATCTTGCAAGGCATTAATGGAACGAGACTATGACGAGCCCAAATTGGCAACACTCGGTGTGTTACGAGGGCTATAAACCTTAGACCTATTTTCAATGATTTTCAAAGCCTCTTCGGTTGTTTTGCACAAAAAATTACCACCCGCGGCGGCATTTAAGTAATCTCGTTCATGATCATTAAGCCCATTATAAAAAGTGTCAATTTGATGCATTTCGAAAAAATCATGGTGTGGACATTCATGTAACATTTCTTTAAACCTTTCCCAAGCCATTGAAAAACTTTCATTAGATCTTTGTGTAAATCGTGAAATTTCGTTTTTCAAATGTGTTGTTTTAGATGGTGGAAAAAATTGATTCACAAATTTAGACACGAGATCGGCCCATGTCAAAATCGAATTTGGCGGTTCTTTCTCAAGCCATATCTTGGCGGGTCCATCTAACGAGTAGGGAAACAACATCATCTTAATGGCATCGTGTGGTACATCCTTAAACTTGCTTGTCGCGGTGAGACGATTAAATTGCCTAATGTGATAATGTGGGTTGTATTTTTCGTGACCGCGAAACTTGTTTGCTTGAAGCATAGACATTAAACCCGTCTTGATCTTGAAGTTCTCCGCAAGGATGGCGGGAATCACAATGGCCTCTCCAAAACCCTCGGTGGGTGCTTGAAGCAACTCTATCATAGTACGATTAGCCATGATAGCTTCTTGTTCTACAATAGGTTCCTCACTTGGAGTCTCCTCACTAGAATGAGTTGGAGTGGGAGTTTTGTTCTTTCGTCTACGTGCACGTTTTGTTTGATTACGAGTTAGCATAAACGTACAACGAGGAGACGAGCAAAGAAGATTCTTTTTGGTGTTTTTAATTTTTCAATTTTTTTGTGGTTTTTTGATGGTATTAACTTTTTTGGAAATTGGTGAATGTATTAGGTAAACAAAAATCTACAAATCTCCTCCTTAATCAAATCTCTTGATTAAAGAAGCCTCAAGGAATGAAAACGATCACGTGGAGTGAACGCCTTCGATGACTTTAGAACGATGGTGGAACACCAAATCGTTCAAGAGGGTTTAATCAATAGAAACCAAGAAAATATATATGATACTTAGTAATACTTTGGGCGGCAAAACCCTCGATTAGCTCTCAAAATCAAATACGCACAAGCAAGCGGAGGAAACGAGGCGGCGCGAAGCACTTAAGAGCCTTTTTCCTTTAGGTCGTGAAATACAACCGCCTTATACCCACCTTATAGTTTGTATTTTTCAAAATCGAGCTTCACGAAAGTATTTATCTATTTTTGCCTTTTTCTTTGGTTTGAGATTCGAATACAATGATTGGGTAATGACCTCCCAAGTCAAGGTTGTGATTTCTCACGTATTTGGAGTACTTGTGAATTTATTGTTCTACATATACAATATATTAATAGTATTCACACAAAAACCGAAAAACGATAATACGTATTAGTAGAGTGCTACTAATACAAATACTATTTATGGCTATATAAAAACAACAATGGTTCAATCAAAACACAACACGCCTCCCCGGCAGCGGCACCATTTTGATAGTTGTAGAATCACACTTGTTTAGGAAAACAAGGTAATAATATACCCTTTAGGAAAAGAGCAATAAATAGGGTAAGTATTAACGAGTGATTTAGGAAAACCACAAGTTATGACCCAATGAAGTGAGTTCGTTCTCGAGGAGGCACGTGTGTTGTGTGATGAATTGATTTTGATTGTGATTTTATTGTTATGAGAAGAAAAGAAAAGAGAAATGAGAAATAAAAGACGGTTACGAAAACGGATTAAACTAAAACGAAAAAGACGATCACGTAAAACCGTAAATAGTGCAAAATTAAAAATTTTAACCTAAAAATTCCTAAAAATTCCTAAAAATCCACAATAATATTCTAAGAGTTTACAAAAAATCCAAACTTGCTAAAACCTTTTAATTAATTAGATAATGATTTTTTAATGCTAATTAAAGCCCTAAAAATCACAATTAATTATTAAAAAATCCCTAAATAAGATTTTAAAGTTTGTAAACCTCAAAAATGTCCTAATTAAGCTAAAAAGTATTTTTTAAAATTTTAAAACCAAATAAAACTATTTTTAAACACTTAAAAACTATTAAAATCAATTAAAACTTAAATTAATTCTAGAAAATAATTGAAAAGTCCTAAAAATATTTGGAAAGTTACAAAATTCCTAATTTAGTATTTACAATCTAGGAAAAATGAAAAAAGTAGAAAAAACAAACTTTCAATTTTTAATAATAAAATAATAATAAAATAATCAAAAAGAAATAAAAATTATTAGTTTATAAAATAAATCTTAAAAATTTACCAAAAATCTAAAATAATGTAACTAAGACAAAAATGAAATTAAAAGTTTCTAAAACCTATTTAATAATTTTATATTAAATTTTAAAGTTAGTTAAAAACCCTAAAATCCTATTAAATCAAAAATAAGACTTTTTGAAAACTTAAATGGCTGTAAACCTCAAAAGTATAAATTAAAACCTAAAAACTATTTTTTCAGATTTTAAAAATTACTTTTACTATTTTTAAACTAATTAAATAAAAACAGGTAAATAAAAAATGATAAAAAATAAATAAAGAAAGAGAAAAATCCAAACTTAGGCTAGAAAAATTCCTAACTTAGGAAAAATGAAAACTAGCTAATAAGCTTAGCCAATAAGCCTGAATTGGCTTATTTAGCTACGACTTATAAATGAAAAGCCAAAACAAAACCCCTTTAAATAACTATTGTTTTGAATACTTAGCAGTCAAAGACCCTAGGGCACGCTGGTTAAGACGTTTGTGTTTGGGAGGAGTGGCGCAGGTTCGAGTCCTGGCCACGTCCTTTTTACTTTTTATTTTTTTTTTCTTTTTAAACTTTGGAAACACAAAGACAGTAACTTAATTTACTCTAAAACACAAATTTAAACAACAAATAACAAGAATCAAGCTGCTTAGAAATCAAAAACGTGCCCAGGTAGCACTTATAACTGATGAACAATAAGGTGTATTCTTCACTTGTGCAGATATGGATCAAGAGGACTTGATTCTGACTTTTTGTAGTGTTTGATTGGACAAACAGGGCACCCCTATACTCAGTTGAGTATAGGGAGTCAATGCTAACACAAAAACAACAAGCTACTAAACCAAAAATCACACAAATTGCACAATCAAGTTTCTGATGAAGCTATGCCCTATCTGAGAGAATTTTGCTGATTTTCTTGGCACAAAAATGATTTTCAAACTCTTAAATCTTGCACAATATTCAACAAAATGACATACAACTGATACTCAACCCTTAAATAACCTCTTATCTAACATTCACCAAGATTTGAGGCAAAAATCACACAAAAATCTGGCAGACAAGTCAGTTACTGGATTTAGCTAGTTAGCACCATTTTTTAGTATGCAAATGTGACTTATATCCTATCAAACTGAAACCTAAGCACTTATATCACAAACTAACCACTTAAGAAGAGTTTTCAACCAGGTTTTAACACAAGAATTTGTCACCAATCTTGATTAAACAGCTAATCCAAACACCCCTTTATAAACTGAAAATGATTTTTAACAAAGCAAATCACATACAATCCATACCAAAGTGATTCTAAAGGCTACTAACATGCATATAACCAATCAAGAGAGCAATATCAGTCAATAAAACAACACTTAAAACAATTTTCATGCAATTCACACAAATCACATAAATCATACACTTTTTGAAAACTAAAATTGAAACAAGGGTTTTACCTTGTTGGGCCTACATCCAGGCCCAACCAAGGCTGCTTAGCCTTCTCCAACAGACCCGGGTCTGTGCAGGACCTTGGGCAAATCAAGCCTCCACTTGAAACCTGCCAAAAATCAATGAACAAACACAAGATACCAATCTGATTTTTTTTAAAACCTTTCAAAACCTGATCAAAACTTGTGAACCTTGAACTTGGAACACTTTTGAAAACAAGTTCAATTTCAAAAAAACAAGAATGTTACTCCACTTTCACTTCATAACATCTTGGATTTCTGAGATCAACAAACCCTTTTTTTGAAACCTTTTTGAAAACTGAAATAAACACCAAATGTTTATCAAAAGAAATATGGAACTCAGAATCTAGCTATCCAATACCAAACTTTTAAAAAAGATAAAAGGAATTACAATTTCAATAAAAATACCAAACTTTATATTTCTAAAAAGGCATTACAAGGTTTAGCTAGAAAAACTGGAACAAGAGGGCATCCACAAGTTGGAGCCTCTCTTTATACTGATAAGAAGAACCTTCTAGTGCTAAACAATAGTCCTAAACCCTAGCTACTGAATTTCCCTTTTTGCCCTTTGAAAAATTCGAATCTTGGTCAAGAAAGGGTGCCATGTGATTGCCAGTGGTGTAGAAGTGATCTGAGCTGTCCAAATAGTTGTGGGGAGCAAGTCATTGGATCACAAACGTTGATTTGCTGGACCATTTTGTTTGCTAGTAAAAACGTGGGACATAGGAGGGTTGTGAGGGGACAGGAGTGAGCTGGTGAGGGTTTTGGGTGGTGTGTTTTGATGTTGACAGACCCAATTAGGGTTCTGGAGGTTATGGGGGTAAACCCCTTTGATTTGGGTTAATGAGAAATTAGGGTTTATTTGGGGATGAAGGTTAAACAGGGAGGATTTTGATCTGATTTGGGGGAAAAACGTTTTAAAAACGTGTTTTAGGGGGGAAATTAGGGAGAGTTTACTGAGTGTTTGACCAGGTTTATTTAATAAACCTGGTGGGTTGGGTTGCGGGTTTGGGTAGGGTTAATGGGTAGGTATTGGGTAAATGGGTGGGTATGGTGACGTGTAAGGATATGAGTGGTGGTTTAGGTTTGTTTGTCTGGGCAGTTTAAGTCCCCCCATGTTTCTTCAATCTTTCATTTTGTATTAAATAGCAAACTACTCCTTTTCCTTTGTAATAAGTTTGGCAGGTTGTCACTTTTGGCACATCAATTTATTAAACTTGAAACAAGGACTTCTTATGCCAATTCTTCATTCTTCAAGGACTGATCTTGTAATATCTTCAAACTTTAGGGACCCTATTCATAATTATGAATATTTGATGGGTATAAAGTGTTAATCTTCAAAAGTTGAGGGACCAAACTTGCCAATCTTCAATTCTTCAAGGGTATTTTTGGAAAATCCAAAACTTGGGCCCGGTTCATTGTGCGGCTTCGTTTCCCATGTTCGTTTTTGACTGATTGTTGTGATCTTTTTGTCATTTCCTCAATATCCGTACCTAAAATACACAAGCAACAAACACGAGCATACATTTGGCAGTTTTAATGATATTTTATGCATTTTAAGCCCGATTTAGACGATGAGACTATGTATAAAAGCAGTCTCATCATAATATTATTATAAATAGTTTTCTATACCTAATCCTTTATTCCTCATAGATCCGTCAACGTCACGTAGACAATGACAAAGACCCAGAGGTTATCCAAACCAGCGAGTTATTCGCTTTGGCTTGTGGACCATCACCGCATCCAATCTCACTAAACTCTTGCATAGTCGACGGTGTGAGGTATGTCGTGCACAGTCGCGATGAACGTCGTACAACTCAAAACAGCGGCATTTGTGCGCCTGGCCCTGAGAACACAATGGCTTATGGTCAGCTTCAACCGATCCTCGTGTTTCATTATTTGTCGTTCAGTGTTGTGTTGTTCAAAGTTAAGTGGTTCGACACTCGCCCCACATTACGTAAACAACGTCTTATCTATAGAAACAACATGACTCAACTCACCGACACAAGAGCTGAGTTTTGGAAAGATGATCAATACATTCTCGCAACACAAGTCAAACAAGTCTTCTACATTGAAGATAAGAACAAACCCAACTGGAAGGTCGTTGAACATGTTAATCATAAAAAGTTTTCCAACGGGGGTGTCATAGTGTCAGATGCCGTTCCTGATATTATACATTTCTACAACTCATCTGATCTACCACTTTCCACTGATTTGAATGACTTGGGTGATGTGACCTTGCATATAGATGGCCAAGAAACGGAGGTTGATGCACCGCCAAATATCATTGATGTTGATGACGAAGACGATGGTATTACTGATGATGAAGACGCCCCTCATGATTTAAGTGATGAAGAACGTGTGAATGATGATGATGGTGAAGACATAGTTTATTCAAGTGAAGAAGAAAATTGACCTTTAGTTGTAACTTGCAAAAGACACTTATTTGTTTTAATGAATGAATCTAATTGTTGTGGATTGTTTAAATTTGTATATTTATTTGGATGTGTTGTATTTAGATTTGTGCATGCTTATATTATTTTGTTCATGAATTTGTCTATGTTATGCTAATTGTACTTGTACAGATGTCAGCAGATGTTGCACGATCACACGGTGGTGACGGTGGTGGTGAGGATGAACCTCCTACGCCAAACATCCGCAGCGGTTGTTTCGCCGTATTTAGAAATAAAGGTAAGAATATTTGGATTATTGTAACACAATCATAAATTTGGTTCATATATATGTTTAAATGTGTATATTTTATTACATTGTCACTCACTTGATTTTTGCAGGCAAAGGCAAAAGAAAAGAAAATTTGGGCGGCAGAGAGGCCAGTAGAAAGACTCGGGGCATTAACCGATGTCTCGATTTGTTGGCCGAAGTTGAAGCGCATGGCGCTGTCCCGATAGATTTTGAAGAAATCTCTTACCGGCCTCGCGGCACGCATGCTCAGCATTTAGCTAATTACTTTGGGGATTGTATCAAGAGGCTCGTGCCACTATACTACCCAAGTTGGAATGATGTCCCTGATGAGATTGATGCGATGGTTTGGGCGAACATAGAGGTCAGTTATCATTTTTATGTTCATAATATTATTGTGTTTATTTATTTATATCATATAAATAAATAACAAATTTAAATAAATATACAAATTGTATCTTATTTATTTATATCATATAATTTTTCTAAATAAATATAAAAAAATTTAAATATATATAAAAAAATTTAAATAAATATATTTTTTTAAATAAATATATATTTGATGAGAATAAGGTAATAAGCTTTTTCGGATAAGCTGTTTTCAAACAGCTTGTTCTGATAAGCTTATCAGAACAATCTTTTTGAAAACAACTTATCCTGATAAGCTTATCGGAACAAGCTGTGTGAAAACAACTTGTTTTGATATGCTTATCAGGATAAGCTGTTTTCAAACAGCTTGTTCTGATAAGCTTATCAGGATAACCTGTTTTCAAACAGCTTGTGCTTATCAGGATAAGTTGTTTTTATTATAAAAAATTAAATAAATATATAAGCCATTAAATAAATAAACAAAATAATGTATAAATTATATTTCTAACTCTAACTCTGTGTTTGTTTTATTTGTTGTATATGAATGCAGTCTAAGTTTAATTTGACGCCACACA
This sequence comes from Glebionis coronaria, assembly GCA_025667525.1. Taxonomy (NCBI): domain Eukaryota; kingdom Viridiplantae; phylum Streptophyta; class Magnoliopsida; order Asterales; family Asteraceae; genus Glebionis; species Glebionis coronaria. The sequence continues at coordinate 117,336,253 of CM046881.1, forward strand.
AGAGTGATCCTGAGAAATGGAGGGGTATACGTGAGGGCATCAATCTCATGCTTCAAAACAGTTACTATTCTCGAAAAAATACGTTGAAGACGAAGCATTGGCGCAGAGACATCGATACCGGCACGGTAGACATCGGCAGAGTCCGCAGCGAGCGTCCTCAGGAAATTACTTCCGAGGACTGGGAAAAACATATCGCACTTTGGAGTAATCCGGATTATGAGAAAAGATGCCTGACGAACTCCCAGAACCGGTCTAAGCAGAAGACGCCGAGTCGGCAGGGATCTCGATCGTTAGCACTCCTTAGAGACAAAGTGGTGAGAAATTCTATAATTAATTTACATACATATGTTTTGATTATATGTTTTGGTGTTGTGATTTTTTTTTAATTTGCTTAATTCTATATATGCGTGTCTATGTATGTACAGACCCAAGCTGCAATTCAAGCTGATGTGCCACCCCCGACTGTCATTGACCAATTCTTCATTACGCACACCGACGAGCATGGGAATTTTCCTTGCGATGCGGACCGCGTTATGTATGTAAGTATTTTTTTTTATTTTTTAAATTAATTAATTTTTTTTTTGGATATACCTTGGTTTTTACTATTCCCTGCCGATAAATAATGTACCAACCCGACTAATAAATAATATACTAACTGTCGTTTGTTTTTGTCACTTCATTAGGAGGAGATGCTTGCGATGAAGGCTGAAGGCAAACATACGGACGACGAGATCAACCGTATCGTCCGAGGCGGAAAGCAGCGAGGCCACATGCCCGGTGTCGGTCAGATAGTGCCGAGAAGGACTCGATATATTCCTCCCCCTGTCGTCGACCCACGATTGGAACAAGCGGCTCAAGTGTATAACTTTATGAGAAGTGACGATAGGTTTGCCGATGCGTTCTCAGCATTCCTATCGGGTGGTGCTAGCGGGAGTGGCACGGGAGGCAGCGGTAGTGGCGCCGGCGGGAGTGGCAGCGGTAGTGGCGCCGGAGGGAGTGGCACGGGACGGTAGTGGCAATAATGGTTAGTATGTCTTGTTTTTCCTACCTTAGCATGCAAGTTTAATAATTGTAAACCCCGAATTGCAAGTTTAATAAGTGTAACTAGAAACTTTGTACTCAAGTATTTGACATATGTATTTGTATTGATCGAGTTAATCGATCGAGAGGTTACATGTTATTGTGTTTTGGTACTAGATTCGTGGTAGATTTTCGTATTTGTATCCCTAGGTTTTGTATTTACATTCCCAGGTTTTGATAGATTTTTTCCGGAAAAAATCTGGAAATAGCCTGCTGTGCAGGCTGGGAAAGAAAATGTCAAAGTTTCCCTGGCGACATGTCGCCAGGGAAAACGGGGGCTGTATTGACTTTCTGAAAAGTCAGTAGAGTTTCCCTGACGACATGTCGCCAGGGAAACTCTGGCACAACGTTGACTTGTCAACGCGAGGCATTGACTTGTCAACGTAACCAATAGTTTCCCTGGCGACATGTCGCCAGGGAAACTCTGGCACAACGTTGACTTGTCAACGCGAGGCATTGACTTGTCAACGTAACCAATAGTTTCCCTGGCGACATGTCGCCAGGGAAAAGTGAGGATTAAACAGCAGATTTACTTAAGTTTATTAATCACCCAAAGTTTCCCTGCCGACATGTGTCGTCAGGGAAACTTTTCCCGCACCAAATCCAGCGTGGCACTAGTTTTTGAACCCAAGGGCTGCGGGGCCCACTAAGTCGCCAGGAAAAATCGAAGATGTCGCCAGGGATAGTTTCCCGCACCAGCTTTTTTTGGCGATTTTTCCCTAGCGACATGTCGCCAGGGATTCGGTTTCCCTGGCGACATGTCGCCAGGGAAACCCTCGAAAATTAGCCGGGGAAGGCTTGCATTTTTTAGTGACTTCGAAAATAAAATATACTACGTAAATACATATTTTGGAACGCATAATACTAAGTAGTATATATAACTCCAATATAGTTATTGTCACTTGCATCTTTTCATTTTGCTTCGAGAGCCATGGAAAACATATCTCCGTCCTCTCTTCACGTTGTTTTGTTTCCATTCATGGCCAAAGGCCACACAATTCCAATGATACAACTAGCCCGCCTCTTACTCCTTCGTAACGCCGCAGTTACTATATTCACCACCCCAGCAAACTACCCTTACATCTCCACCTCACTCTCGGACACATCGACCTCCATCATCTCGTTACCATTTCCAAAAAACATCCCTGGTGTCCCTCCGGGTGTCGAAAGCATGGACAAACTACCCTCTTTGTCCCTCTTCTTTCATTTTGTATCGTCCACAAAACTCATGCAACCCGACTTTGAAAAGGCCGTCCAGTCTTTAAAGACGCCAGTGACCTTTATGATCACTGACGGATTCTTTAACTGGACACTAGAGTCGGCTAATAAGTTGAATATCCACGACTTGTTTATTATGGCATGAGTAACTATGCCATAACTATTAACCGAGTCATGTCATTCCACAAGCATTTATTTGAAGGAAAGTCGGACGGAGACCCGGTCATCGTTCCAGAATTTCCCCTGCTGACGATAACAAGAGACGAGTTCGACGACGCGTTGAATGGTCGTGACACAGATAGCCCTTTTGCTAAATGGATGTTCGACATGGTTCTAGCGACATCAAAAAGCTACGGACTGATTACCAATAGCTATTTTGAGCTGGAACCGGTATATATGGAATACTGGAACACAAAGCTAGAACCAAAATCATGGTCAGTGGGCCCATTCTGTCTAGGTGAGAACGTGACAAAGACAAAACCTATGTCAAGCCAAAAACCACCATGGATGGTTTGGCTAGACAAAAAACTTCAGCTAGGAAGTCCAGTTTTATACGTGGCTTTTGGTTCACAAGCCGAGATATCTCAAGACCAAATTGAAGAAATCAAGGTCGGTCTTGGGAAATCTGAAGTCAGTTTCTTATGGGTAATGAGAAGAAGAGAGTACGGAGTCCATCCTACTACTTTGGATGACGAATTCGAGGAGAGAGTGAAGGAGAAGGGAGTTGTGGTTCGGGAATGGGTGAATCAAAGGGAGATACTAGAGCATGAGATTGTTAAAGGTTTCGTGAGTCATTGTGGATGGAACTCGGTGTTCGAGAGTATATGTGCGGGTGTGCCTATTCTCGCATGGCCTTTGTCAGCTGAGCAACCAGTGAATGCAAAATTCGTAGTAGATGAAATCAAAATAGGTGTGCGGGTGGAAACATGTGATGGTAGAGTTAAAGGCTTTGTGAAGGGTGAAGGGTTGGAAAAGAAGGTGAAGGAGTTGATGGAAGGTGAGAAAGGGAAACAGGTGCGGAAAAAGGTGTCAGAGTTGAGGAACTCCGCCATGAAGGCTGTGGAAGAAGGTGGTTCGTCATGGCGGAGTTTAAACGAGCTCATTGATGAACTTCAAAATAATTCAATAACATCATAAATTATACTTGTTGTCGTAAGTTAGTGTATAAATAAGGTGGTTGGCCGGACTTGAGTTTGTCTCACAACAACGTGGATAGCATATAGTATATGAAATCTACCTTACCTATTTGTAAGGTTGTGAACATCTGAGGCCCTGCTAAAACGTGCATGAAACGTGGTCATGCATATTATTTAGTACAAAGTCTGGCTGAGAATTAATATTGTGATAATACATAATTGGAAGATAAATTTTCTAGGTCGTCTGCTCGAACTATAAAGTGTGAAACTGATCGGCGTCGAAGTACCGGTCAAAAATAAACCTAATTACCTTATATTAGATAGGGTAAATGGGTATCGATCCACGAGGATTATGTGATTTTAGTTTAAGTTTTGAGGTGATCACTGATAAATAAAGATTTTGGTTTTGAAATCTGACAACTAAAATACTTTTGATAATAAAAATGCTGATTAAAAGTTAAAATAATTATTAAACTAATAGTAAAGCTAGAAAAATAAAATAAGATGTAAACAATTAAAAGAAAAATGCAATCCCTTCCAGCTCCTAATATTTATGGCTGATCACACTAATGGATTATTGAAACTTTTTAGAACCGATTACAAAGATTATTTTGACTTAATATGAATGAATTAATGTCGGCATTTATTATGTTTATCAACGACTTGCAATAATAAATCTTATATTAATCCAACCAATAATTATGTTTTAATAATTTATTTAGGTACAACTTATGTTTATTATACGACCATCTTTTTTTTTCTAAATAAAATAAGTATGAATCGTTAACTAACAATAAATTGTCTCGCACAAATAATTAAACATAATATTAAGTCAATCAAAATAATTTATAAATAAATCATAAATCAATGTAATAAAATATGATAATCCAAAAGTATTGATCAAACCATAAATAAAGTTACCGGAAGGAATTACAACAAAATTAGCCGGACATCGCGGTGCACTCAACCCCGGATATACTCATCTTTTCTTTATTGTTCATTAATGTTGACAATAATGACCTCCACCTCAAATTGATTCTCTTCTTCTTTTTGCTTGGACCCACTGTGATCATTTTTTTTCAAACTATTGTGATTGACCCACAAAAGTCAAAACACCTCCCTTTCCATCTATCTTCAATTGATTTTTTTTATTCTTTTTTTTTCCGATTCTTCTTTGCGGCCAAATTAAAAACGCATCCTTTTTGTGAATTCACTCAATTGATAATGTCCCCACCTTTTTTTTACCAAGCGGCATTTATTTTTTTCTTTTATAGGACTTTAAGTCGGTTAGCTTTTGGGCTTGGGTCCAAGTGGGCCAAAACTATATATTTTTTTTTTATTCTTTTAACATATAATAACTTTGGCCCAATAAAATATAACCCAAAACCAACAATTGCTCAAACGAAGCCCAGACAAATAAAAGATGACCGAAAATATTGCGACACGCACAAATCTTTTTCTTCAATATTTTTTCTTCATTCATCGGCGCTCACAATGTCTTTTCTCCAAAAAATTAATTAAGCGTCCATTTTTATTCCACTTCACTCGTAACCTACATAATCACAAAACACACTCAAAGTACATATATAACGAAAAATAAATATATAAATATACTAAATTAACATGCTATGAGGTGTATACAAAATACACCAATCAGATCCCCTCGAACTTAACCTTTTACGTGTCCCAAATAAAAATAAAATAAAAATATACAAGCATGTTAATTTCATAATTTTTAATCATACTATTGAAATTTCATCAAAAAGATCACATTCAACCTAATACACTAATAACCATCCTACATGACAAATAATCCAAAATGATTACCAATATTTTTGTCCTTCTTAAACACTTAGCATAACCATTCCCATTGATTCCATTTACTTTATGTTTCATATAATTAACCATGTATCCAACGTACCTATTACACACCTATAATCAATATAAACATTAATCTAAAACAAAAGGTGAGAATATCGTACACCTTTTATAACATTGGAGTTTTTATAGCATAAGAGCACATCATAAGCCATCATACTTTTAGCTTATATACTTCCACTTTTTTTCTCATCATTTTTTTTCTTTTCACATTTTTTTTTCATTTTTTTTTCTTTTCACATTTTTTTTCATTTTTTTTTCACTTTTTCACATCACACATAAGCTCTCTCTTTCTTAGCCATTCGAGACCGTTTCTTATACAAGTCATCCCGAACGCTTTATACACTCTTTTTTAAGTTGATATAAAGACCAATTATTCAGAAAAATGAATATCTATCCTATAGGTGCATACTACGACACATTGGCACATGAGAACCAGTTAATTAAGTCTGTTTAATTAAATGGGAACAGTTATACTTCGTGCCTACTGGTACATCACATGATGGAATTATCTACCACATAGTATAATTATACAATGCACTAAATTAAACTAATCTTTTTAATTTCATTACAATAATACAAGGATTGGGTTATTTCACATAAAATTGTCTCAGCTAAGTGCAATGCTATCCATCATAAAAATTGGCGTCTGACCCATGCTAACAACTAAAGTATCACCTTGCGCGGGTGACGAATCAGATAGGCAAGCCCAGCATATGACTACCACCAATAATTATGACAGTTCTCCAACTCTTTTCTAAGGCCACCGTGCGCGGGTGGCGAGCCGAATAAGATCAACTCTAAATGTCCTAACCCAACTATTACATTACTATATTTCATATTATTTATTTAAACTTTTTACTCGATCTAAGCAAAGGTAAGTAGAGGGAATTCAACCGGCGTGGTTTGATCATCTAAATTATACATATGCCTAACTACATGCAAACAATCAAATCAATTTAATAACCAAATTATACAATGGAATCGGGTGCACCTGATAATTAAGGCCAAATCTTCTAGCTTGCTCCAATAAATCATCCACAAGCTAATCTTCAGAATCTGCAAACACTCAACAAACATATATGTAGAAGAAACTTCCACATCTAATTAGCACAAGACTCTTATAATGTGATTTAAAATTTTTTAAAAATTTTCAATTTTTCCCAAAAATCACATTTTAACCCATTTTGACCAAAATTTCACACAAACACATGTAACACATGTGCCAACCCCCCCTCAACTTAAAGCATTGCATTGTCCCTAATGCAAAAACTTTAAATTGAAATTTTGGTTAAAAATCAATTTGACAAACTCACACAAAAAACAAAAACCTAACTCACTTTCGTAGGAATCACGGTTGCATTTAGCGTATGCAACAAGCCTTTAAACCACTCGGTAGCCCGACTGGACGAGTTTTGTCTCGTGAGGGTTTGTAGTGAACACACCCACAAAGTTCCACAAACCACGGGTTGCCTCCCGCGAAGCGCTAAGTTTACCGTCTTCAGCCAGACATAACTCAAATGAGCTATTGAGACGGTTGGATTGGTTCCAAGTAAACCACATCAACCGTTTTCATCTGATCACTTTCTAACTCAACATACAGCTTCAAACGGTGTCCATTAACTTTAAAAGGCTCTCCACCCACCATATTTTTTATTTCAATGGCTCCGTATGGAGATACTTGAGTCACAACGTATGGACCCGTCCATTTACTTCTCAACTTTCCAGGAAAAAGCTTAAGTCTAGCATTGAATAACCAAACTTTTTGACCAACCAAGAAGGACTTCTTGGTGATGTGTCGATCATGAAAAGCTTTGGTTTTCTCCTTATAAATCCTAGAACTCTCATAAGCATCACGTCTAATCTCATCTAGTTCAGATAATTGAAGTTTCCTAGAACTACCTGCTTTCTCTAAATCCAGATTAACAGTCTTAATTGCCCATTCAGCCCTATGCTCTATCTCAACCGGTAAATGACACGCCTTTCCATATACCAACTTATACGGTGACATACCAATAGGAGTCTTAAAAGCCGTCCTATATGCCCACAAAGCATCATCTAACCTCAAGGACCAATCTTTCCTATCACTACGAACGGTCTTTTCTAAGATTCGCTTAATCTCCCTATTAGATACTTCAACCTGTCCACTAGTCTGTGGGTGATACGGGGTAGCTATCCTATGATTAACTCCATAATGTTTCAATAATTTCCCAAATCTGAAGTTCTTAAAGAGGGAACCCCCATCACTAATGATAGCCTTAGGAATTCCATGCCTAGCAAAGATATTCTTCTTAACAAACTTAAGAACTACACTATGGTCATTTGTTCTAGTAGCTTCAGCCTCTACCCACTTAGACACATAATCAACTGCCACTAAAATGTAAACATTGCCATGGTAAGTGGGGAATGGTCCCATAAAATCAATACCCCACACGTCAAAGATCTCAACAACAAGTATGGGATTCATAGGCATTTGATCACGCCTTGAAATCCCTCCAACTTGTTGGCAACGAATACACGCTTTCACAAAAGACTGGGCATCTTTGAAGATAGTCGGCCAAAAGAAACCGCTTTGCAGGACTTTATGCCCAGTTTTCGTAGCACCAAAGTGACCACCAGATGCATAAGAATGTCAATGAGCCAATATGTCCATATGCTCATGGTCTGGAACACATCTCCTAACAACTTGGTCAGCACACACCTTATAGAGCTCCGGATCCTCCCAAAAATAATGCTTCAACTGAGAGAAGAAGTATTTTCTTTGTTGATTGGACCAAAAATCCGGAAGCTTTTTAACAGCTAGGTAATTAACTATATTTGCGTACCAAGGAACCTTAGAAACCTCAAATAAGCTTTCATCCGGAAAGCTTTCCTTAATTACGTCAGAAGGGTTGAACGGCGGAGGGATAATTCTAGACAAATGGTCGGCAACTACATTTTCTGACCCCTTTTTATCCCGAATTTCTAGATTAAATTCCTGTAAAAGCAAAATCCACCTAAGCAACCTCGGTTTTGTCTCTTTCTTAGTCAACAAATGTCTTAAGGCACTATGATCTGAAAATACTATCACCTTAGAATGCCCCCAAATATAGGACCTAAACTTATCAAGAGCAAAAACCACGGCTAACAACTCTTTTTCAGTAGTGGTGTAATTCATTTGAGCTTCTGAAAAAGTCTTACTAGCATAAAAGATCACAACGGGTTTCTTATCGACCCGCTGCCCTAGAACCGCCCCAGCGGCATAATCACTCGCATCACACATGATCTCGAAAGGCTTCGACCAATCAGGTGATTGCAGAATAGGGGCTTCTACAAGCTTTTGCTTAAGCATATTGAATGCTTTAAGACATGATTCATTAAAGTCAAAGCGTGCATCTTTTAAGAGTTGATTGCAAAGAGGCTTTGATATTGCACTAAAATCTTTAATAAATCGCCTATAGAACCCGGCATGACCAAGAAAAGAACGCACACCTTTGACGGTAGTGGGAGGAGGAAGGGCTGAAATTACCTGAACTTTGGCACGATCAACCTCAAATCCTTTTTCAGACACAACATGCCCTAATACAATACCCTCTCGAACCATGAAATGGCTCTTCTCCCAACTAAGCACCAAATTAGTTTCGGTGCATCTTTTTAACACACTTTCAAGCTGATCAAGGCAGCTTTCAAAGGATTGACCAAAGATGGAGAAATCATCCATAAATATCTCTACAGATTCTCCAACCATGTCAGAAAAGATACTCATCATACACCGCTGAAAGGTAGCCGGTGCATTACACAGGCCAAAAGGCATTCTTCGAAATGCAAACGTTCCATAAGGACATGTAAATGTAGTTTTGGCCTGGTCATCAGGATGGATGGGTATTTGATTATAACCGGAATACCCATCCAAGAAGCAATAGAATTTCTTACCAGAAAGCTTCTCAACTATTTGATCAATGAAAGGTAGTGGGAAGTGATCTTTAGATGTGGCATTATTCAGCTTACGGTAATCTATGCAAACTCTCCACCCAGTGACTGGTCGAGTTGTGAGTTTTTCCCCATTCTCGGTTTCTACAACGGTGATTCCGGCCTTTTTAGGCACCGTTTGAGTGGGACTTACCCATTTACTATCCGAGATGGGATAGATGATACCGGCATCTAACCATTTAAGAACTTCCGTCTTCACTACCTCTTTCATATTAGGATTCAGACGCCTTTGCGCATCTCTTGTTGGCTTAATATCTGGGTCTGTAACAATTCGATGCATACATAATGAAGGGCTGATCCCTTTTAAGTCTGCAATCGTCCATCCTACTGCTGCTTTGTGCTTGGAAAGCACTTTTAAAAGTGCTTCCTCTTGTGATTCAGAAAGATCAGAAGCAACAATGACGGGTAACGTATCATTAGGACCTAGAAAAGCATATTTGAGATTGGATGGCAAAGGTTTTAGTTCAAGAGTTGGAGGCACTTCCAAAGACGGCTTCGTAGCCGTGTCAAAAGTAGAAGGCAAGGGATCCACTTTATAAGACCAAGGTGGTTTTTGATGGTCCAAAGAATTGACCAAACACTCTTGAATCTCTAGAACTTCAGCAACATCAAGAATCTCCTCGTTATCACCAGTTAAATATAATTCCAAAGGATCATTCTTAAGCATACGGGATGCATACTTTTGAACTTCCTCATCAATCACATCTACTTGGTAACATTCATTCATCGTAGGAGAATTCATAGAATTAAACACATTCAATCTTATCTTCTTATTACCGAAGGCAATATCCATGGCGCCAGTCCGACAATTAATCCTAGCATCTATCGTGGCTAAAAATGGGCGCCCAAGGATAATAGTTGGTTGAACATCTTTGTATTGTGACTCGGTGTCCATAACAAAGAAGTCAACTGGGTAATAGAAATCATCAACTTTCACAATAACATCCTCTAAGATACCTCTAGGAATTTTGGTAGATCGATCGGCTAAGGAAATAATGGTGTCTGTCTTACGAAGAGTTCCTAAGTCATACTTATCAACCAAACTAGCAGGAAGGATGTTAATACTGGCACCAAGATCAAGGAGCGCCTTCTTAATGGCAATATTTCCGACCACCACTGAAATCAACGGTGCTCCAGGATCTTTGAATTTAGGAGGAAGGGAGCTAGATAAGACTGCACTAACATGCTCAGTTAGGTCAATCTTTTTAGGCAACGATGCCTTCAGCTTCCTCTTCTGAGTACACAAGTCCTTTAAAAACTTGGCATAAGCAGGAATTTGCTTGATAGCATCAATAAGGGGGAGATTGATCTTAACTTGCTTGAAAGTCTCCCACATATCCTCAGCATGAGGACCCTTTTTAGCTAACTTTGCAGATGTTGATTTCTCCAAAGCCGTAGGGTAAGGTGTGCTGGGCACACCACCCTAACTTCGGGAGTTTCAGTAGCTTTAGGATTCGGTGTTGTTGGTTTAGGAATATCATTTAACAAATCATTTACCAACTCAGAACCGGACTTAACATTATCATAATTTTTACCTTCAACAATAATTTCGTCATCGGTGACGAAATCCTCGACATCAGGAGAATTTGGAATCCCCTTGTCATTGTTGTAGATTTTACCGTTTCGAAGAGATGTCACCATATTCACGTGCTCATTTCCATTTTTCTTGTGTGCGGGATTCATGGTGGGGTAGCTCGGTAGCCTTCCCTCATCTCTTTTGCTTATCTGATCCGCTAATTGACCAACTTGTCTCTCAAGAGCTGCAATAGATTTAGTAGTGGTCTCGTGTCTTTGATTAGTGACCTCGAATTTTCTATTGATCTCTTGATTGTTGGTAGACAATGAATCCATAAGCCTATCAAACTTCCGGTCAAGGTTCAAGAGACGGTTGTCATCTTGGCCTTGGCCCTGATTTGGATATTGTTGTTGTGGCCTATGATTGTAAGAATTTTGTTGGAAGTTAGATGAATCGCCACCCTCATACCTTGGTTTGTAACCATAGTGTTGTTGTTGGGTATTGTTAGGGCGACTGTCTTCATCTTTCCAATGGAAATTGGGGTGATTGCGCCATCCAGGATTGTAAGTTTCAGAGAATGGGTCATTTCGTGGACGACCACCATAGACTCCATTTACCTCCTCATTTGGTGGCGCCACCCAACTTTGACAATTATCGACAGAGTGACTTGGATCACCACACATTGAACACCCACTATGCGACACATTAGACACATTTGGAACACCTTTTCCTATATTTTTCAACAAAAGATCAACTTTCTTACTTAACTCGCTAATTTCATAATTTGTGCCACGATGGTTAGACACATAATTGGCGGACGATGGGTGGTTGTTTCGATCCACTGAAGCTTGGGTCTTAGAACCTTTGCTTAGTTTTTCAAAAAACTCCCATTCTTCCTCCATAGGTCGCGAGAAAAACATACCCCCACTAGTGGCCATCACAAATTGTTGGTTGTTATAATCCAACCCATCATAGAAGACTTTGACAAGCTCCCATTTTGGAACATCGTGATGAGGGCATGTTCTTAATAACTCCTTAAGTCTATTAAATGCTTCATGAAACTGCTCGCCTGGGATTTGACGAAAGGATTTAATCTTATTCCTAATGGCAGCAGTCTTACTTATATAATAAAATTCCTCAAGAAAAGCAGATTGCATTTCAGACCATGAGTTAATACTACCTGGCTCAAGAGATGAGAACCAGTCCTTAGCTTGATCTTTAAGAGAAAAAGGAAAAAGGCGAAGTCTTACCTCATCCTTGGTAATGTTATTAACCTGATGTGTGTCAGCAATTGAGAAGAATTCTCGCAGATGTGCATATGGCTCCTCACGACCTCTAAACACTGGCAAAATTGCTATGAGGTTCGGCTGGATCTTGAAGTTACTTGTAACCCATTTAACCGGATCCGGATAGACGATAGGCGAGGGATCCTCGAAGATCCCCGGCCTGTAATAAGAATCAACACCCCGTGGTGGAGATTCTCCTCCGCTACTACTGCCGCTAGCACTTCCGCCAGCATCTTCGTCACCTGGCATTTCAGCGAAAAGCTCTGCTAAACCTGAAAAATCAAGATTAGTAGAAAACTGTCGAAACGTCTTTCTTCTTAACCTTGCACTTTTCTCAACCTCAGGATCGTAAGATAACGGTGATGTTCGTCCCGATCTGCGTGTGCGCATACACTAACCTGCACAGTCACAAGATACAAACAAACAAGAAACAAACAAACAAAAAAGAAAAATAAAATCTTTTTGTATTTTTTTATTTTATTTAAGAAAAATATTAACAAAAACTTAAACGAAAAGCTCACTGAGTCCCCGGCAGCGGCGCCAAAAATTTGATCGGCGTCGAAGTACCGGTCAAAAATAAACCTAATTACCTTATATTAGATAGGGTAAATGGGTATCGATCCACGAGGACTATGTGGTTTTAGTTTAAGTTTTGAGGTGATCACTGATCAATAAAGATTTTGGTTTTGAAATCTGACAACTAAAATACTTTTGATAATAAAAATGCTGATTAAAAATTAAAATAATTATTAAACTAATAGTAAAGCTAGAAAAATAAAATAAGATGTAAACAATTAAAATAAAAATGCAATCCCTTCCAGCTCCTAATATTTATGGCTGATCACACTAATGGATTATTGAAACTTTTTAGAACCGATTACAAAGATTATTTTGACTTAATATGAATGAATTAATGTCGGCATTTATTATGTTTATCAACGACTTGCAATAATAAATCTTATATTAATCCAACCAATAATTATGTTTTAATAATTTATTTAGGTACAACTTATTTTTATTATACGACCATCTTTTTTTTCTAAATAAAATAAGTATGAATCGTTAACTAACAATAAATTGTCTCGCACAAATAATTAAACATAATATTAAGTCAATCAAAATAATTTATAAATAAATCATAAATCAATGTAATAAAAATATGATAATCCAAAAGTATTGATCAAACCATAAATAAAGTTACCGGAAGGAATTACAACAAAATTAGCCGGACATCGCGGTGCACTCAACCCCGGATATACTCATCTTTTCTTTATTGTTCATTAATGTTGACAATAATGACCTCCACCTCAAATTGATTCTCTTATTCTTTTTGCTTGGACCCACTGTGATGATTTTTTTTTCAAACTATTGTGATTGACCCACAAAAGTCAAAACACCTCCCTTTCCATCTATCTTCAATTGATTTTTTTTTATTCTTTTTTTTTTCCGATTCTTCTTTGCGGCCAAATTAAAAACGCACCCTTTTTGTGAATTCACTCAATTGATAATGTCCCCACCTTTTTTTTTTACCAAGCGGCATTTATTTTTTTCTTTTATAGGACTTTAAGTCGGTTAGCTTTTGTGCTTGGGTCCAAGTGGGCCAAAACTATATTTTTTTTTTTCATTCTTTTAACATATAATAACTTTGGTCAAATAAAATATAACCCAAAACCAACAATTGCTCAAACGAAGCCCAGACAAATAAAAGATGACCGAAAATATTGCGACACGCACAAATCTTTTTCTTCAATATTTTTTCTTCATTCATCGGCGCTCACAATGTCTTTTCTCCACAAAATTAATTAAGCGTCCATTTTTATTCCACTTCACTCGTAACCTACATAATCACAAAACACACTAAAAGTACATATATAACGAAAAATAAATATATAAATATACTAAATTAACATGCTATGAGGTGTATACAAAATACACCAATCAGAAACATGTCCAAGTTATTGGTTTTCTTTCTTAGTAACCATCAGTTTGGCTTTGGTAATTGGTGTTGTGCAGTATCAGCTACATTTTAAGGACTTGGTTGGTTACTAGTGTGACTTTAATTAAAATACGTTATTGACACTTTCCTTTTGTATCCTTAAAAAACCTTGTGAAAATGATTTTGAACAAGACGTCTAGAAGTTAAGACACATGTGACCTCCTTATTCATCACTGATCGCTGGCTTCTTTGAATAGACATGGCCTATTTAAATATCCCACGACCGTTGTGTCTTTTGGAATGACGACTTTTGGTATAACATTTCTCGTGGGAATTTCCTTAACAAACATCTTTTGAATGAAACTCGGATGATAATCTAGTCAGCAACATTCCCATGGTTTACAGGGACACTACTAGAAAAACAGGTTTTTCCCACAGCAGCACTGCAACAAATTGGTTGATTTTTCTAACTTATTATATCAATTATTCAGATTTTAAAATGTTTGAATTTGAAAAGTTCACTCTTTCATTAGTGTTCTTAGTGTGAACAAAGTGGGTGTAACAAATAATTTCACACTTTTAAGAATGAAGATTCTTAATATTTCACACTTTTATGTGTAAACTTTTTAAACATTCACACTTTTATGTGTGAACTTTTTAAAACTTCACAATTTTTAATGTTTCACACTTACAAATGTAAATATTATATAAATAAAGTTCGCACCTTTTTATAGTGCGAAGAAAAAAATGTGAACAAATCCTAAATTTATTGTAGTGCAGTATCCGTGAGAAATTTAGTAGGAAAGGGCTCTTTCTCACATAATTATTACGTTTGTACAAACCCTGTAGGTAAATATTTTCCGATGGAATTTTTCACAGAACGTTGACCATTTTTTCACGGATTTCCCACGGTTTTTATCACTCATTTATTACATATAAGGAGTGATTTTTTGTCACGGATTTCCCATGAACACTTTTCCCACAGGTTTTCCACGACAATTTTTCCACGGATTTCCCACAAGTTTTAACAACCATCTTCTCATATATTTTTCACAGTTATTTCCCACGAATATATTCCCACAGATTTCCTACGAACATATTCCCGCGGATTTCCTACAAATTTTAGCGATCATTTTCCACGATTCGATACTAGAAAATTAAGCTACACCGACGGGAATACATGCACAACAATACTAAAAGAGATACACAATCATCCAAAATAGAAGCTAAGAATTTTGAATCATATTTCAAAATCAGTAAATCTAAGCATTGTGTATTGCATTCAAATTACAAGTTAAGATAAAAAAAATCTAAATGTCTCAAAAGTACTGATATATATATATATATATATATATATATATATATATATATATATATATATATATATATATATATATATATATATATATATATATATATATATATATATATATATATATATATATATATATATATATATATATATATATATATATATATATATATATGTATATATATATATATATATATATATATATATATATATATATATATATGTATATATATATATATATATATATATATATATATATATATATATATATATATATATATGTATATATATATATATATATATATATATATGTATATATATATATATATATATATATATATATATATATATATATGTATATATATATATATATATATATATATGATTCTAACCTACGGCTATCATGAAATTGGCCAAAATTGTTAAAGCACATATGCCCATTTCTCCAAATACAAGCGCTGTTGGGATGTATCCATTTAGTTCCTTCTGCAGGTTTGAGTTACGATGGCCAGACATCATCAATTTTTGTTCCTGTAAGTTCAATACCGTTAGAAACAAACTCTAAACCATCAAAATATAATTCTACTATAACTTGAAGAGGTAGTTTTCATTCAAACAAGGGCAATTTTGGTATACACAAGTATGAGAAACAGAAACATATTGAGCAAGCAGATATTGAAAACACGTTTAGTTAGCGACCTTGAAGGGGAAGTAACATAGTAAGCAAGGCCACCAACACGGACTGATTGGCCCGAGTATTCAGATTCTTTCCACTTTCCCAATAAGATAACCAAGAAATTTTTATTGTAGTTTTTGTGCAGCAACTGGTAAAGAAGAATTGTAGTGGTTAGCAAAAGAAAACATACCTCACATAGTTAAATTTAGCTAAAGTGTAAAACCCGCTTGCTTTTACCATGAACAGTAACCTTAAGATCGTACGTCGCAGATTAAAAACTGTCCTTTTTCAGTATGATCACATTCACGTATTATTATTTAAGTATTACATACGTGTATAAACATGATAAGTATCGATTACGTATGAACACATGATAAGTATTTAACATTTATTTAATCACGAACGTAATTAAAACGCGAACTAATAATAATTACGCATATGGATATATATTTATTACGAACATGAATAAATAATATATTTAGTCACGACCAGAAACTAATTAAATTACGTAAACTACGTAACACGTAATCACGGACATTTAAACGATTATTATTATTTTGTATATTTAATTTAACACGACAAGTAATTATATACGTAATAATTACGTTTAACACAGGTAATTACGTAATTATTATCACGTTAAACACGCATGATAATAACAAGGATAATTCACGACATTAAAAGACAAGAACCAGAGTACATAACAAAAGACATGATTACGCGTAACATTTTTTTAGCTTGTCGCGAATTAATTTAAATAAAACTAAGTAAAGGGCCATTATTAGTTCTGGGCCGACTGTTTGGACAAGAAGGAAAAGGGAGATGGGCCGAGGCCCATGTTTATTACAAACCGGCTAGAGAAGGAAAAATAAAAGGACGGGAGTTAGTTTTTTTCTTTTATTATGTTAAGACAATAAAACCCTAAATAAAAAAATGGAGGCCGCCGCTCATTTTCTTTGTCTCCTTCCTGCGACATATGAAACAGCAAACCAAGAATATCACATGGATTCGATCAAGGCTGAGGGTGGTGTTCGTTTTCTGTATGTTTCTAAACCAAAACGCAAGTAAGGCTCCATTAATCTCGTCTTTTGTTTTCTTCTTTTAATAAAAGATCACGAATCGAGGAGGTATAATCCAAATCATGTAATAATGACGCGTCTGAATAAGGGGGTGTCGTTTGCTGATTTTTGTGTTCGTTTGGCACACAAACCGAGACACTCATGTGTCTCGGTGGTACAATAAGCCACCAGCCGCAACCCTAATTGGGTGCTGGCGTGGTTCTGTTCTAGCGGGGGTAACCCAGCGAGCAAGCAGGGGAAAACCACTGGCTGCGGCCAGTGGTAATTCCGGTCTACCAGTGGGAACCCACGGTTGGCCTTTCTAGCCTGACGGTGGAAATATTGAACAGACAGGGGAAACTCAAAACTGCCAGGAGGAACTGGCAGTTAAAGGGTGTTTGGCAACGGGTTTTAACAGGGTGTTTGGCAACCTGTTTTATAAGCAACTTAAGGGTGCGTTTGGCTGTCAGATTAATAAACATATTTAAGGGCTGTTTGGTTCGGTGAATATGTAAACATAAAAACAACATATTTTCACGGGTTTGAGTCACGACGCGTTTTAATAAATAATACATGGTTACGGGTTATCGTTTTAAAAGTTAATTAACTTTACATGCTTATTAACTTTACAAGGTATATTAACTAATAAATCATGACTTATTATTACAAGATTATTTATTTCGAGTTAATTAAATTAATTTAACATGCTATATAATTAATTTAATTAAAACATGGACTTAGGTTTATTATTACTAATTGATAATACATGATTTTAACCTAAGTAATTAGTTATTAAATTAGACTAAGTAATTAATTAATTATTAAAACCATGACTTATAATTAATTAACTCTCATGACTTAGGTTATATTAATATAATTAATAATACATGTTTTAACCTAAGTATTTAACCTTATTTAATTAAAAAACAAGATATATTTAATTAAATACTTTTAACCTATAGTTATTTAAATAACATGTAATAATTAATAAACTATACGTTATATCATTATGACTTAAAATATTAATCAGTAACCACTTAAGCTTATTTATTAGCTTATTTAACCAGCTTATATCTATTTATGGAAACTTTCTATTTTTAGAAACTTATCTATTTTAAGCAGTAGTTCTATTTTTGGAAACTTTCTATTTTTGGAAACTATATATTTTGGTAACTTTCTATTTTTGGAAACTTTCTATTTTTGGAAACCTGCTATTTTTGGAAAGTTACTTAATATTGCTCAGTAAGCATAATAATACATGAAATACCAGTGATACTTAATCAGATTAATCAGAATATAAGATAAACATAGATTAAAGCTTAAAACAGTAAAATATGACTTAAAACATATAAAATAAGTCAAGACAAGACATGAAATCCAGTACGTAATTCAGTGATTCGATACTTATACACGTGTGTATTCATGTAGCGTTAGTGATCCAGAAGTAGGAGTCTTTCTTTCGTTCATTCACTGGACTTGAGGTACGGATTCCCGTCCTTTCAGTATGGACATTCTTTCCTTATTAGGATTTCCATGTATGCAGCCAACTGTTTTCCCCAGCATTTGTTTTATTGTTTTGAACTGCTTATGTTTAATTAGCATAATCTATAGCCATATACAAGCATGACCAGTTTCACCTAGTTATGGAGGTACCATAACCATAACATTGGAGGCACCAATGTTATGACTTCCCCACGGCGGAGTGATTGCTCGTGGCGTCCCTTTTCAGTTTTGGCCATATTATTATATCATGTGGGGCGTATGGGTGCATCCTAGTTACATGTTTTATTCAGTATTTCATGGTGAATGTGGTGTGTGCCTTGCATCCCTCACAAGGAGTTGATCCCTCCTACCCAAACCAGTATATTAATTAGAGGCATCCCCTCTAATCAGCATGATGAGGTCATCCCTCCAATTATTCATGCGCGTGACCTTTTCATGACCTATATGGGCTATGGTATATTTATGTTAAAACAGTTTTCATAAGATAAACATAAGGCTTTTCAAACTATAAAACCAGTTTTCTCGATACTTAACCAGTCTACTCAGAACTTAGTCTTCCGCTGTTATATGTTACATGCTTATCCTATTTCATGCTATATTGTATATCCGTGCACTGAGCGTTTTGCTCAGCCGTTACTTTCCTTTCCATGTCCCAAAACGGCAGGTACCCAAGACTCGAGCATTTGGAGGACATGCATAGGATGGAAGCTGCCATAGACTTCTTCTCCTGTTTCCTTCATATATTTATGCTTGTTTAGTCTTTCATTCAGTTCATTTACTTTCTTATGTTTTGGGCTTATGTTTGGGGACCGATGTTTGATTCCGGTTTTCCCTATGGTCATGTATGTTTTACTACATATTACCTTGCATGCTTTGATGACACGCCATAATTACGCGTGACATTCCATTTATCAAAATGGGGTGTTACAATTATGGTATCAGAGCCAAGGCTTCGACCTGTAGGCTCTAAAACTTGACCTGTGACTAGTGGGTAGTCACCAGGAGTTTCCTAAGTCAACGCTTGTTATTCCACGTATTGACGTTTTCAGCACCTTTCTGTTTTAACCATGACGTTTTCAGCACCTTGTTGTTTTCACCATGATGTTTTCACCAGTATCGTCTTACTAATATGGAATGAACAACCGTCATCCATACTTAGTTATGTGTCATTGTCTATGCATGATGTTCCTCGTGAACTGTGACGATGTGGACTGACCCCAGTAGTTCATAATTATCACATAAAATTTTTTCTGTTAAGTTTTGACAATGACTTTTAATTATTATGTTCCATGCATTCATGCATTTATATCATATGTCATCTGTTGCAGGAATTTTGACTAAGTAATGGTTGGTACAGGACTGGCCCTATTTAGTCGCATGTGCTTTTATCGAAACTTTTAACTTTGGGACCGACCCATAGGCGTCCCCTCGCCATGTCTTTTGTTTTGGAACTGAACCATAGGCGTTCCCTCGCACATATAAAGGTTTTATAAACTACATTACGCATTCATGCACTGTTTTTCTTGCATAAAATTTTTCTCATGATTTAAATTGGCATAAATTTTTTTCATGTCCCATCATAAGTTATTATGTTTTATGTCAGGTATGCCTTCATACTGTCATGGTTAACTTCAGTTTCATGCTGATTATGTTATACACTTCTTCGTAATAGATGGTTTCATGTTTCCTCATGATAATTCCGTCTTCATGTTGATTATGTTTCACGCCTCTTTTGTTATTTACGTTGTCCTGCAAGACATTGTTAGATTTCTTGAAACATGCTTTCATGATAGTCATGGTTGGTTTCCATTGATCATGCTGTCAGGCAAATCATCGTTGAATTTTGTGTAACCACACTTTAGCGTTTCTCTATGCAACCAGAATGATGTCTATGCTAATACTGCCAGGTTATCATGATGGTTTTCCTAACCGTTTAACCGGTTTACTTTCCTTAAATCATGACAAATGACCGAGCCTATACCGATCATTTCATGTGCATTCCATGTGTACTCCACATACCGTATTTCATGTGTATTACATGTACCTTAATCCATGCGTATTCCACTTGCAATACTTCACGAGAATTCGCTAGTCGATTCTAAATCGTCTCAGGCGTATGTTCACTTGCTGATATTCTACAAGTTTGTCGATGCCGCTCATAGCTTGGAGATGTTACTGAAGGTTGATGCTGCTGATGTTGGGAGACGCTACGAGATGCTGATGCTGATACTGTTCACAACCTGGAGATCCTAAAATACGAAGACAAAGGCGTCGGAGCAAAGCAATTGGACGAGAAGATGCTTCACCATCAGACAATTCCCATCAATCATTGTCCCAAATTCATAGTTACATGTCACACGTCGTTCGGCTGTCATTTCAGCCATATGAGTGCAAACCAGTACCAGCCGGCCACTCAGCTAAATAGTTACACGAGTCACGGTCATGAGAATGACCGTCAGGGAACCGACAGACAAGATGATAGTAACCACTACTATGACAGCAACTATCCTAGAAATCGCAACCGAGGCTCCGGCCACAGACGTGATCAGACATACAAATGATCAGTAGTCCAACCGATCCACCAATTCTGGCATATTAACCTAATATTTGTAGTTCTAATTGTTTCACATCTCGACACACATGTCAAGACATCAGTCAAGACACATGTCTCACGTATACTTTCTGAGGACACATGTCAAGATACCAGTCAAGACATATGTCACGCTTACATTTCTCAAGACACGAGTCAAGACACATGACTCACGTCTAATTATGGAACATTTCTAAGAAATTCAGGGTACCCTCCAAGGGTATATCTATGTGGTTGTGCCATGTATTAATCAGGCCGCAAGAATTTCAATACCATTATCGGCGCATCAGTGAGAACTGTCACGTTGCCGATGTCACTTTCATTTCTTTCACCATAGTTCATATATTCATAACCATGAAGGAAGCCTTTCGTATTCCCACGCATACGAAGGTTTTCCTTCAGCTTAATGATAAGATCCAAGCTGTTAACGCATTTCCTCGGACAGACATGAGGAGAATTTTATCCTAATTATGTACTATGAACACCACACCATGCTATGATTCCTAATTATGTACAGTAATGTTCAGGCTCCTGAATACATTCAGCTTGATTTTCCATCAGGAAAATCTGTACGAATTATCTATGCTTTTCAAGCACGTGCTTTGTTAGCCATAATTGCTAAATTTTCTAGTTGTCAGTAACACACGACTACTAAGGTCCTTTTACGCATAACCAACGGATTATTCCAAAATTGTTCCTTACACTCCAGAAGAACCTTCAAGGAGAAGGATGGTACCATGAGATTATGTGTCGACTACCGTCGACTTAAACAAATCACCATTCATGACCGTTATTCTCCTCCACATATTGACAACATGTCCAATCAACCGTATGGTGTTAATCGCTTTTCCAAGATCGAACTCACGATCATGCTGCCAACAGTGACGAGTGAAAAAGCAGGACTTGTCCATGACTGCTATTCGTACACGACTCGGTCATGCTAAATTTATGATTTTGAATTAGTCTCATCAATGCTCCAAACGCATTAAGGACTTAATAAATTGAGTTTCCATGAACTCCTAAACAAATTCATCAGCGTTTTCATTGAGGATAACCTGATTTCCTCTAAGCCTAGAGAAGAACAGGAAGACCATATCTGCACTATGTTGCAAATTCTATGACAAGAGAAATTCTACCCTGGAATTTTTTTTTCCAATATCAATTCTGTTTGATTACAGTGACACACTGAATCACATGGGTTTCTATGGTTAATCTTACCATGACTCAGCTTATGCGTAAAGGAGAGAACCCTACACTACTTTAGGTGTTCTAGAAAATTATACGCTAGGAGAAGTCTAGATTCAGAGACTCAGAGTTTCGCAAACTCCTAGGTATCAAGTTCTACGAAGCAAGATACAGTTACGTTCATATCTAGGTACCTGACATACCAACAGGTTAAGATAGGACACCAACAAACTGGGATGTTTTCATCATATGAAATTGTGAATCGAAAAGGGACAAGATCTCCATGGATTTTAGTTACCAGATTTCAGCAAAACTCAGAAGAAGCATGATGCTATCTGGGTTATTGTCAACAGTTTGATCAAGTCTGCAGAATCCTTACATCCGTACGGATTTCAGAACCAACAGATCGAACGAACATGTTCCAGCCAAGGCTCATCCGATCACTTGGCAATCCCTCAGCTATCGGGTCAGACAAGGATTCGTAATTGTACTCCTAACTTACTTCACGTCTTCATTCTGATTCCACGACCTGCTTTCGCGCTCGCGTTCATGACACTAGTTACGTTCATGATCGTATCTTGGCTTAAGATTGTACGTTCTTTTCATTCTGGGAAGTTTTGCAAGAACTTGAGAGACCAGACCCAAGTTTAGTATAACTCTCCATCTTCAGATAAACGTTTCACGTCATACTCCACGTCTCAACTTGTAGCGTTTGGCGTTACCGCCATTGTATTCTATGATCATGATATGTTTCACATGTCATGTTCATTCCACGTTCCTTATATCATGATCAGGATATGTTACACATATCATGGATCACGATATGTTTACTCATACTACACTCGCCATATCTCCACGTAGCACGTTCAAAATTTTTCACGTATCACGTTCAGAATTTTTCACGTACTACGTTTCTTTATGTCTCGCGCATCGTTTCTAGTTAACAGTTAAGTCAGATTTGTCTTTCATCGTAACGTTTCAGTTACTCTTACACGATTAATTCTTATTCCCTTGATCAAATTTAGGGGATCTACCTTACGTTGATAACCAAGAATTTCTTCGGATTCCAAGTCAAGGTCAGGAGGACCAAGATTTATCATTAGTGTCAGGATCTTCTGAAGGAACCGTTCCAAGAGGGAGGCCACTTGGAAACGGACAAGTTCATCCGGACTTCTTATCCATTTTTCTCTTATCGATTAGATATGTCCTTTCAGTCACGTCACGTTCCATGTCTTTTCAAGACAGGTCACGTTCCACGTTCCCTTCTACCATGTAATTTTCATTCCGTTATTTTTGCATACCTTTCCAGTTTGATTCGGGTATGTTCCGCTTCCAGTTACTTTATCTATAATTCGGGGACGAATTATTCTTTTAGGGGGGAAGAATTGTAAAACCCGCTTGCTTTTACCATGAACAGTAACCTTAAGATCGTACGTCGCAGATTAAAAACTGTCCTTTTTCAGTATGATCACATTCACGTATTATTATTTAAGTATTACATACGTGTATAAACATGATAAGTATCGATTACGTACGAACACATGATAAGTATTTAACATTTATTTAATCACGAACGTAATTAAAACGCGAACTAATAATAATTACGCATATGGATATATATTTATTACGAACATGAATAAATAATATATTTAGTCACGACCAGAAACTAATTAAATTACGTAAACTACGTAACACGTAATCACGGACATTTAAACGATTATTATTATTTTGTATATTTAATTTAACACGACAAGTAATTATATACGTAATAATTACGTTTAACACAGGTAATTACGTAATTATTATCACGTTAAACATGCATGATAATAACAAGGATAATTCACGACATTAAAAGACAAGAACCCGAGTACATAACAAAAGACATGATTACGCGTAACATTTTTTTAGCTTGTCGCGAATTAATTTAAATAAAACTAAGTAAAGGGCCATTATTAGTTCTGGGCCGACTGTTTGGACAAGAAGGAAAAGGGAGATGGGCCGAGGCCCATGTTTATTACAAACCGGCTAGAGAAGGAAAAATAAAAGGACGGGAGTTAGTTTTTTTCTTTTATTATGTTAAGACAATAAAACCCTAAATAAAAAAATGGAGGCCGCCGCTCATTTTCTTTGTCTCCTTCCTGCGACATATGAAACAGCAAACCAAGAATATCACATGGATCCGATCAAGGCTGAGGGTGGTGTTCGTTTTCTGTATGTTTCTAAACCAAAACGCAAGTAAGGCTCCATTAATCTCGTCTTTTGTTTTCTTCTTTTAATAAAAGATCACGAATCGAGGAGGTATAATCCAAATCATGTAATAATGACGCGTCTGAATAAGGGGGTGTCGTTTGCTGATTTTTGTGTTCGTTTGGCACACAAACCGAGACACTCATGTGTCTCGGTGGTACAATAAGCCACCAGCCGCAACCCTAATTGGGTGCTGGCGTGGTTCTGTTCTAGCGGGGGTAACCCAGCGAGCAAGCAGGGGAAAACCACTGGCTGCGGCCAGTGGTAATTCCGGTCTACCAGTGGGAACCCACGGTTGGCCTTTCTAGCCTGACGGTGGAAATATTGAACAGACAGGGGAAACTCAAAACTGCCAGGAGGAACTGGCAGTTAAAGGGTGTTTGGCAACGGGTTTTAACAGGGTGTTTGGCAACCTGTTTTATAAGCAACTTAAGGGTGCGTTTGGCTGTCAGATTAATAAACATATTTAAGGGTTGTTTGGTTCGGTGAATATGTAAACATAAAAACAACATATTTTCACGGGTTTGAGTCACGACGCGTTTTAATAAATAATACATGGTTACGGGTTATCGTTTTAAAAGTTAATTAACTTTACATGCTTATTAACTTTACAAGGTATATTAACTAATAAATCATGACTTATTATTACAAGATTATTTATTTCGAGTTAATTAAATTAATTTAACATGCTATATAATTAATTTAATTAAAACATGGACTTAGGTTTATTATTACTAATTGATAATACATGATTTTAACCTAAGTAATTAGTTATTAAATTAGACTAAGTAATTAATTAATTATTAAAACCATGACTTATAATTAATTAATTCTCATGACTTAGGTTATATTAATATAATTAATAATACATGTTTTAACCTAAGTATTTAACCTTATTTAATTAAAAAACAAGATATATTTAATTAAATACTTTTAACCTATAGTTATTTAAATAACATGTAATAATTAATAAACTATACGTTATATCATTATGACTTAAAATATTAATCAGTAAACACTTAAGCTTATTTATTAGCTTATTTAACCAGCTTATATCTATTTATGGAAACTTTCTATTTTTAGAAACTTATCTATTTTAAGCAGTAATTCTATTTTTGGAAACTTTCTATTTTTGGAAACTATATATTTTGGTAACTTTCTATTTTTGGAAACTTTCTATTTTTGGAAACCTGCTATTTTTGGAAAGTTACTTAATATTGCTCAGTAAGCATAATAATACATGAAATACCAGTGATACTTAATCAGATTAATCAGAATATAAGATAAACATAGATTAAAGCTTAAAACAGTAAAATATGACTTAAAACATATAAAATAAGTCAAGACAAGACATGAAATCCAGTACGTAATTCAGTGATTCGATACTTATACACGTGTGTATTCATGTAGCGTTAGTGATCCAGAAGTAGGAGTCTTTCTTTCGTTCATTCACTGGACTTGAGGTACGGATTCCCGTCCTTTCAGTATGGACATTCTTTTCTTATTAGGATTTCCCCGTATGCAGCCAACTGTTTTCCCCAGCATTTGTTTTATTGTTTTGAACTGCTTATGTTTAATTAGCATAATCTATAGCCATATACAAGCATGACCAGTTTCACCTAGTTATGGAGGTACCATAACCATAACATTGGAGGCACCAATGTTATGACTTCCCCACGGCGGAGTGATTGCTCGTGGCGTCCCTTTTCAGTTTTGGCCATATTATTATATCATGTGGGGCGTATGGGTGCATCCTAGTTACATGTTTTATTCAGTATTTCATGGTGAATGTGGTGTGTGCCTTGCATCCTTCACAAGGAGTTGATCCCTCCTATCCAAACCAGTATATTAATTAGAGGCATCCCCTCTAATCAGCATGATGAGGTCACCCCTCCAAGTATTCATGCACGTGACCTTTTCATGACCTATATGGGCTATGGTATATTTATGTTAAAACAGTTTTCATAAGATAAACATAAGGCTTTTCAAACTATAAAACCAGTTTTCTCGATACTTAACCAGTCTACTCAGAACTTAGTCTTCCGCTGTTATATGTTACATGCTTATCCTATTTCATGCTATATTGTATATCCGTGCACTGAGCGTTTTGCTCAGCCGTTACTTTCCTTTCCATGTCCCAAAACGGCAGGTACCCAAGACTCGAGCATTTGGAGGACATGCATAGGATGGAAGCTGCCATAGACTTCTTCTCCTGTTTCCTTCATATATTTATGCTTGTTTAGTCTTTCATTCAGTTCATTTACTTTCTTATGTTTTGGGCTTATGTTTGGGGACCGATGTTTGATTCCGGTTTTCCCTATGGTCATGTATGTTTTACTACATATTACCTTGCATGCTTTGATGACACGCCATAATTACGCGTGACATTCCATTTATCAAAATGGGGTGTTACATAAAGAATATATAATGATGATACCCGAGAGATGAAATAAAGATTGGAAACAAGTGCACACTTAAGAATGATAATCATGTTAAAAGTGTAGAACAACTTGATGTTGTAAGAGCCTTGCTGCCTATGAGCCTTCTCAGATCTCACAGGAAACACAATGTGGAAGCTTTAGGTAGATTCTACAAATTGAAAGCTCCCAAAGTGCTCTAACTTTATCTGATCTAGTGACCAGAATACAAAATGATATAAGAACCGCTCCATGGAGAAGCAACCAAGATGTCGACACCTCTTTCAAAGCTTCTTAAGTAGATAAATTCAAATTAAAAAAATGCACAGATTCAAGATTAGCATAGTTAACTGGAAATTTTAGTTCATGGATAAGGAACTTGTAATATACTAATCTAACCTGATTAAAGACATGGTGCTCATCCATAAGCTATTACCATTGATGAGACTGCTTTTATACATGGTCTCATCGTCCAAAACAGGCTTAAATTGCATAAAATATCATTACTTATACCAAATATATGCTCGTGTTTGTTACTTGTGTATTTTTAGGTACGGATATTGAGGAAATGGCAAAAGATCACAAGAATCATTCAAAAACGAACACGGGAAACGAAGTCGCACAATGAACCAGGCCCAAGTTTGGATTTTGCAAAAAGACCCTTGAAGAATTGAAGATTGGAAACTTTAGTCCCTCATCTTTGAAGAACTTGTCACAAATGATCCTCCAAATGTCAAATGTACAAGAATGATCCCTAAAGTTTGAAGATATTACAATTCCAGTCCTTGAAGAATCCAAGAAGTACAAAAGAAACCCTTGGAAAAGTTTCTAAAAGTTTTTGTGCCAAAATTGTAAATCTGCCAAAGTTGATAAAGGAAAAATAGGCGTTGATAGCCTTTTATTACAAAGTGAAGAGAAGAGGAAAACTTGGGGACCTAAACTGCCAAACATCCAAACTCTTACCACCAGTCACCACTTGCCACCTCAGCATTACCCACCCAAACCCATAAACCGGTTTTTAAATAAACCAAGTCAAAGCCCCAGTCAACCCTTTCCCTTTTCCCACCAAACAACAAATTAACCCTTTTCCTTTTTGGATTAAACCACCCTTAATCCCCTTATTAACCCTAATCCACCCCAGTCACAATCAACTTCAAAACAAAGGGGTATTGGCTAGATCACTCCAGATCCTTAATTTAGGTCACCCTCACCCCATCCCACACCAAAACCGTGACCCTAGACAACCCCATGTGAAAGTGGACCCCTCCCCTGCTCACGTCCCATTCACCCAAACCCAATGCCCGACCAAACCAACATCCAGGATCCTTCTACTTGGTCCCCAAGGGATTTTTAACGTCCAAGATCAAATTTCAAAGCTGGCATCTTCACATGATCACATGAATCCGAAATTGACCAAATTTTCAAGACTTTTCAAAGGGCATATTAGGCAGTCCACTTGTTAGGGTTTATGCATTCTAGTAGATTCTGTAGCCAAGTATATAAGGCACCTTAGCTTAGCTATTTCACTTGTTCCAGATTTTACTCAAAATTGTAATCTTTTTAAAATATTTATAAAGTTTGGTATTTGTGTGTGAAACAAGTGTAATTCCTTTTATTGATTTTTAAAATTGATATGTTTGTGAGTAATTAATCTGAGTTCCATTTCTCTTGTGTTAACACTTAGTGTGTTTAAGGTAGGTTAAAAATTTTCAAAAGATTTCAAGATTAGTTCAAATTTCAGAAACCCGAAACTCTTTTGAAGTGAAAGTGGATAAGGAGGTGTTGGATTTGTGAGTTTGAAGCTGTTTTTGAAAGGTGTTAATTGGTTTCAAGGTTTTTGAAAAGGGTTATAAATTTTTAGAAAATCAGAAAGTGTTGTTTTGTGCTTGTTTTCATTTTCTCAGGTTTGAGCTTGTTGCTGTCCAAGGTCCAGCATAGGCCCCAGCCTATAGGAGGTGGCTAGCAGCCACTGAGGGACTTGGATGTAAGTCCCTCAAGGTAGAATCTTCTTTTCCATTTTAATTTTCAGTTTTTGGTCATTTTGTGTGATTTATAAGAGATTTGTGAAATCTGCATGCAAAGTTGTTTATTTGGTTTGATATTGCCATCTTTAGGTTTTATATGCATGATAAGACTGTTTAGAAACAATTTGATTAGGATTTGAGTTCATTTGGTTTGAAAAATTTGCTTATTCAGCTTTTAAGGGGTGTTTGTATTAAGGGTTAAATTGAGTTTAAATGACTTGAATCTTGGTTAAAACGTGTTAGATACATTCCTTAGGTTAGTGTTTGGAGATAAGTGTGTTTGGTTTTCAAATTGGTAGGTTATTGAAGCATATTGCATGTTAAAATTTGAAAAAGAAGCATAAAAACAGTAAGCCCCAAATCTGCTTGTTTTTCTTAAAGTTTGTGCATCATAGATTGTTAAGCTGCTAGATATAGGTTGTTTTAGGGGTGTGTATCAGTTGTATGCCATGAAAATGAGTTGTGTGCAAGATTGGAACCTTTAAATCTCATTTTTGTGCATCAAATTGGACACAAAGTACCACCAGACCTGTACCAACCATCACAACAACTTGTTTCTGCTATTGTGTGCATTTTGATCTTGATTGTGGGAAGTGTATTGCTTGATTTGTGCCTGCTTTGACTCCATACACTCCAACTGAGTGTAGGGGTGCCTGTTTGCCTACAAAAACATCACCAAATCAATACCAAGCTCCTCTTGGTAGAAATCTGCACAAGTGAATAAATCCCATTTGCTTTGTGTTCTTGGAATGTAAACTGAACCCGTTTTTGTTCATCTTGCTTAATTCTTGTTAACAAATTGGATTTGGTTTGTGTTTCTGTGAGTAAAAGAGATCACAGGTTTGGTGTATAAAAAGTAAAAAGAAAAAAAAATATTAAACAAAAAGGACGTGGCCAGGACTCGAACCTGCGCCACTCCTCTCACAACACAACACACTCACCACTGCGCCCTAGGGTCTTTGACTGCTAGGGTTGCATTCCATAAATACTTAAGGTGTGTTTGTGTTGGCTTATCTTAATTAAGCCGTGGCTTATTTAGCCAATTTTAAGCTTATTGGTTAGCTTTTTGGCCATATTTCATTTTTCTTGTGTTTGTCTTATCATTTAGGACTTTTCTGTTTTAAAAGTTTATTTTTCCCTTTATTTATTTATTTATTGGGAGTATTTTTAGTTTAATTTTTAGAAAGTAAATTAAAAATAGTAAAAAGCATTTTAAAAATAAAAAAAATAGTTTTTAGTTTTTATTTGAGTTATTTGAGTTTTACATATCAAAAAGTTTTCAAAAAGTCTAATTTTTGATTTTATTTGATTTTAGGGTTTTTAGACAACTTTAAAAATTAATATAAAATTAATAAAAAGGTTTTAGGAGCTTTTAATTACATTTTTATCTTAGTTACATTATTTAGGATTTTTGGTAATTTTTTAGAATTTATTTAAAAAACTTTTTATTTTTTGATTATTTTAATATTATTTTATTACCAAAAATAGAGAGTTTAATTTTTAACTTTTTTTCATTTTTCCTAGGTTAAGGACATATAATTAGGAACTTTGTAACTTTCCAAATATTTTTTAGGCTTTTCATTTAATTTTTAGAATTAATTTAAGTTTTAATAAATTTTAATAGTTTTTAAGTGTTTAGAAATAGTTTAATTTGGTTTTAAAAATTTTAAAAATAATTTTTAGCTTAATTAGGTCATTTTTGAGGTTTACAAACTATAAAATCTTGTTTAGGGCTTTTTAATATTTAAAAGTGATTTTTAGGGCTTTAATTAGCATTAAAAAGTCATTATTTAATTAATTAAAAGGTTTTAGCAAGTTTGGATTTTTGTAAACTCTTAGAATTTTATTGTGGATTTTTAGTAATTTTCAGGAATTTTTAGGTTAAAATTTTAATTTTCGTGGTTTTTACGGTTCTACGTCTTAACTTTCTAGTAGTGGTTTTTGTCAATTTTTATTTTTACGTCTTCGTCATTTTCTCTTCTCTTTTCTTCTTAACAAAACCATCAATAAAAAGTCAATTCATTACACAACACACGTGCCTCCTCGAGAGAACGAACTCACTTTTAGGGTCATACACACACGGTTTTCCTAAATCGTCGTTAACGCTTACCACTATTTTGTCACCCTTTTCCTAAAGGGTACAAAAATACATACATCAACTTTTGGCGCCGACGCCGGGGAGGCGTGTTGTGTTTTGATTGAAAATTGTTGTTTTTTATATTAGCCATAATAGTAATTGTATTAGTAGCACTCTACTAATACGTATTATCGTTGTTCGGTTTTTGTGTGAATATTATTAATATATTGTATACGTAGAACAATAAATACACAAGTACTCCAAATACGTGAGCAATCACAACCTTGATTCGGGATTTCATCACTCGATCATTGTATTCGAATCTCAAACCAAAGAAAAAGGCAAAAATAGATAAATACTTTCGTGAAGCTTAATCTTGAAAATACAAACTATAAGGTGGGTATAAGGCGGTTGTATTTCACGACCTAAAGGGAAAAGGCTCTTAAGTGCTTCGCGCCGCCTCGTTTCCTCCGCTTGCTTGTGCGTATTTGATTTTGAGAGTGAATCGAGGGTTTTGCCGCCCAAAGTATTATTAAGTATCATATATATTTTCTTGGTTTCCTATTGATTAAACCCTCTTGAACGATTTGGTGTTCCACCATCGTTCTAAAGTCATCGAAGGCGTTCACTCCACGTGATCGTTTTCATCCCTTGAGGCTTCTTTAATCAAGATATTTGATTAAGGAGGAGATTTGTAGATTTTTGTCTACCCAATACATTTCACCAATTTCCAAAAAGGTTAATACAATCAAAAACCACAAAAAAATCGAAAAACACAAAATACCAAAAAGAATCTTCTTTGCTCGTCTCCTCGTTGTACGTGACGTTTATGCTAACTCGTAATCAAGCAAAACGTGCACGTAAACGAAAGAACAAAACTCCCACTCCTACTCATTCTAGTGAGGAGTCTCCTATTGACGAACCCATTGTACGAGAAGCACCGACCATGGCGAATCGAACTATGATGGAGTTACTTCAAGCACCCACCGAGGGTTATGGAGAAGCTATTGTGATTCCCGCAATCCTTGCGGAGAATTTTGAGGTGAAAACGGGTTTGTTGTCGATGATCCAAAACAACAAATTCCGTGGTGATGAGAAGGACAATCCCCACAACCATATCCGCCAATTCAATCGTCTTACCGCCACGTGCAAATTCAAGGATGTCTCGAATGACTCGATTAAGATGATGCTTTTTCCGTTTTCTTAGCGGGGCCCGCTAAAATTTGGTTAGAGAAAGAGCCACCCAATTCTATATTGACGTGGAAGGATCTCATTTCAAAGTTTGTGAACCAATTTTTTCCGCCCTCTAAGACTACGCATTTGAAGAATGAGATTTCTAAATTTTCACAAGAATCAAATGAAAGTTTTTCAACGGCTTGGAATAGGTTTAAGGAGATGTTACACGAATGTCCTCATTATGGTTTTTCCGACTTACATCAAATCGACACGTTTTACAATGGACTTAATGATCATGAAAGAGATTATTTAAATGCCGCCGCGGGTGGTAATTTTTTGTGTAAAACGGTTGAAGAAGCTTTGGTCATAATCGAGAATAGGTCTAAGGTTTATAGCCCTCGTCACACACCGAGTGTTGCCAAAATGGGCTCATCATCGTCTCGTAGTATCAATGCCTTACAAGATGAAGCTAATGAGGAAAATCGGTTTTTCGATAGGTTTTCGACCCTTATGTCCCATTGGAAAGCTCAAGAAGCTTCGAATTCCGCTTCGGTCAAAGCGGTTTCTAAGAGTTGTTTGTCGTGTGGTGGAGCTCATGATCTTTCCGAGTGCATTACCGCGAATGGTAACACTTCGAATGCTTTTGTAGCCACGGGAACTTATAACCAAATCGGTCAAGGTTCCCGCCAAAATCAAGCTCCACCAAATCAAAATGCTAATAACTATCGCAACAACAACCAAGGTGGAAATTACCAAGGAAATCAAAGGAATTATAACAAAGGTAATTACCAAAGTGGAAATGGGCAAATTTCAAACCAAAACCAAAACCGTGATTTTCAAAACAATGCCCAAGGTTTTCAAAACGATCACACCAAAAATCTTCAAGGAGATTTTTTGAATTATGCTAAGGCTAATGATGCTAAGTTTGACAACATGCAACGTGAAATGGTTAGCTTAAGGTCCGAGTTGAAAAACGAGCTTAAAAACGAACTTGCTAATGAACTTAAAACTCATGCTAATAAAATGGAAGGAAATGTCACACGACTCCAACAAAATCAACAAAAAATGGAGCAAGGTCAACATGAGATTAAGCAAGAATTGTTAAAAGCGGATGCTAGGCAATCAAAATTTGAGGACCGTATGGCTAAGATGTTTGAAGCTATCATGTGTAAGCCCTCTTCTTCGGGTGGTCTTCCTAGTGATACCATCGTAAACCCGAAAGGAGAATTGAAGGTTATTACCACTCGTAGTGGTAAAACATTCAAAGAACCCATTTATCGTCCAAGTACTTCTATGGAGAAGGAAAAAGAGAAAGAACCCAAGGTTGTGGTTGAAAATGAGCAAATTACAAGCCCACGAAGTACCGCTCAAACCACACCTACGGTTGAACCTACACCAATCATGGAACCCGAGATTCCAAGGCCGATGCCTATGCCTACTTTGCCCCAACCCACACCACCTTTACCCTACCCTTCAAGACGAGACAAGGAAAAGGCACAAGAACGAAATAATTATCAATTTGAACTCTTTATGAAAATGTTTCGTGACTTGCATTTCAATATAAGTTTTGTCGACGCCTTAGTCATGATGCCTCGATTTGCCGCGAACTTCAAAAGTATGTTGAATAACAAAGAAAAATTGCAAAAATCATCTAGTTGTTCATCGGTTTTTCTAAGCCGCATACCTCAAAAAGTCGGTGATCCTGGAAAGTTTTTAATCCCATGTGCTATCCAAGACATGGAAGAATGCTACGCCTTGGCCGATCTTGGTGCTAGTATTAATTTGATGCCTCTTGAGATTTTTAAATCGCTCAATCTTCCAAATCTCACTCCTTCAAGAATGTCAATCGAAATGGCCAATCATTCTACGATTCTAGCTTGTGGAGTTGCCGAGGACGTCTTTATGAAAGTTGGAAAGTTCTACTATCCTGTAGACTTTATTGTTGTTGACATTCCTATCGATCCTAAAGTTCTGTTAATTTTAGGTCGATCTTTTTTGGATACCTCGAGAGCACTTATCGATGTGCATGCAAGAAAAATCACTCTTCGTTTCAATGAGGAAGAACTCGTCATTAATGCAACCCAAAACTCCACTCTTTCTCATGTGTATTCTATCACATCTTTGTACAATGTCAATCCCATCAAAAACATTTGCAAAAAGATTTCCAATAGAGTTTTAGGAATTGTTGAGAAAAATGAAGTTCCGTCCCCTCCGCCGGTGGAGGTTAAGAGTGTTAAGCCTACGCTTCCAATCTCGAGTGATTTTTCGGATGATGAATACGTTGATCCCGATGGGGAGGTTTTCTTCGTCGATAAACGTTTTGAAAACTTGCCACCACCCAAACCAAAAAGATTTCAAAATGTGAGAATTTTTAGTGTGACTAACATTGCCTTAGATACACCAAATATTTTTGACATAATCAAATCGGGTTTTCACAAGGAGAGTGTAAAAGATGCAAAAGGAAAAGATTTTGAATTTAATTTAAAAGATTTTTCTACAACTCTAACTCCGTCATCACCACGTGATTTGAGTACTACAAGCTCGTCTTCTCCTTTTGACGATGCTTTGTGTGGACTTAGTGTGGGGGAATTCCCTTATGTTCCCTCCCCCTTCTCCACCGAGGACGAGATATTTGATTCTGGAATTGCTTATATAGGGAAATCTCGGTCTTCCACCGATGCAATAAATGGAAAATCTTTTCATTTGATTGGTGCGAGTCTACCTCGAGTAGCTCAATGTTTTCATGACTTACCCATTGTCCCACCCTTCTATTTCTTCTCTCCTACTTTCTTGAAACTCTTTGAGTTTTTGTTGACCATTGATGAAGTGGCGTTGATTAGTTTTTCCAATGAAAACGAGAACGCCATCTTCGATCCCGGTATTTTGCACCATCAAAGGACTTAGTCCTTAAATACCGGTTGTTTTTGGGCCTTGTTTATCATGTAAGCCCCACCAAAAATTGACCATACCATGATTATTCCTAAATGATCACATTTATGGGGATTCGAGTCGAGCTTTTGACTCGGTTATAAAAAATAAGGTGCCTCGTGGGGGAATTCTCATGCTTATCCTTGTAAATATTTTTTCTTTTTAGTTAACTTAATGTGAGGGGATTTGTGCCCTTCCAACCTTTGTTCCATGGTTGTTTGTGCATTGTGGTTTTTAGATCATGATCTTCACGATTGGAGCCTCTCGTGTTCATTTTATGGGAGCAGTCGATCGTTTGCTTTGAAGACCTTTCCCAATATCCATATGATATATCCTTTTATGTTCTAACCTTAGGTTTTTAGCACACTTCATAAATGGCTATTAATTTATTGGTTACACCCTTTCCATGCTAGATTAGGCATTCGACTACGTCTCTAGTATGGGGGTGTTTGCACCCCTAGACTCGAAACATTGAGGACAATGTTTAACTTTAGTATGGGGGGGTGAATAGATACTTGCCTTGCCAAACCTTCACGCTTTCCAAAGTTTATCGTTTTGCTTATCGTTTTGTTGCAAAATAAGGCTAAAAATGGCCAAATTTTAAAAAATTTTCTCATGTTTTATAAGTGTTTAAAGACACGAATGTAGATTTTCCGATGGCGAGAATAAGAGTAATTTTTGACTCGACCGTGCGTGTTGAGCACTTAGCTTTGATTCCTTAACTACACATTAGGCTAAGTCTCTTAAATGAGGACGAGAAATGATAGAGTTAATTATAAGTTACTATGCTAAACGTAGAGTACTCGTATTCTTTCAAAAACTCATGTGTTCTCGTTGTTTGCTTATTCTCCCTTCGCATGTAAATATTTTTTGCTTAATAAATATTGACTTAGCGGTTTACTTAGGATTGTTGGGTTTCTAGTCTTTTCTAGTAGCTTCCGTGTAATTAAATTGGGAAGACATTAAGGTATCGTCAGCGTCACGGTTTTGAAGTATTGGCACCCGAATAATCGAAAGCTTCACCCAATAATAAGATTTCAAGTGCTCACCTAAATCTAGCAAACAATTTGAAGCCCGCCAAGGCCGAAAAATCTATGCAAAAATTGAAAGTGAATCAAGCCTTAATCTTCGAAGCTTTAAAGATCCAAAATTCGCTTTAGCGTGAGGATATACGTCTTTGGCTAATAAAACCACCGATGATGGCGGATAATAAAAAGCAAGGCAAGACCGAAGTCAT
Source organism: Glebionis coronaria (assembly GCA_025667525.1). Taxonomy (NCBI): domain Eukaryota; kingdom Viridiplantae; phylum Streptophyta; class Magnoliopsida; order Asterales; family Asteraceae; genus Glebionis; species Glebionis coronaria. The sequence continues at coordinate 117,372,702 of CM046881.1, forward strand.
AATAAAAGCTTCATGGCGAAGTTGAATAAAAGATGGAGGTAAACCAAAGATAATAAGGCCCTTCCGTTAGGGGGCGTATAAAAGTCTTGGTAATAAGTCTCATGTTCAAAACCGTTATTAAACCGTGTTTATCGATTCTTCTTGTCAACTTAATTTTTTGACATCGTTGTCTATTAGGAGGGGTTATTGATTTGATGGTCTTAGTTACACCGTTAGGACTCTATTTTTAGACCTAAATCTCTATTATCGCATAAGTCAATGATGTATCCTCGTGATCATTAAGACATAATAAAATATAAGAGATACAACTTAGGAATAATGGGAGAATAAGTACGTGATTAGGGCATATGAGTAGTGTTAGCATTACTAACTTATAATGACAATGATCTCGTTGCACGCTTGGCATGGAATTAAGGTGAAAATCGAGGACGATGAAATTATTTCTAACGAAGCATTCACGTGTTCTTGTTCTATGAACCTAAACGTCCCATTTTGCGATGAAAATCATACATTATGTCTAAAAATACAAGTAGTAGTAATAGTAGTAGTGTAGCTAGTTTATCATTTCAATAAAGTGAATAAAATGAACTTTGGAGATGCTTAGATACTTTATTCTAGCATTGCGTGAGGGCACGGAAATGGTTTAGTATGGGGGAGTGATGAGACTGCTTTTATACATGGTCTCATCGTCCAAAACAGGCTTAAATTGCATAAAATATCATTACTTATACCAAATATATGCTCGTGTTTGTTATTTGTGTATTTTTAGGTACGAATATTGAGGAAATGGCAAAAGATCACAAGAATCATTCAAAAACGAACACGGGAAACGAAGTCGCACAATGAACCAGGCCCAAGTTTGGATTTTGCAAAAAGACCCTTGAAGAATTGAAGATTGGCAACTTTAGTCCCTCATCTTTGAAGAACTTGTCACAAATGACCCTCCAAATGTCAAATGTACAAGAATGATCCCTAAAGTTTGAAGATATTACAATTCCAGTCCTTGAAGAATCCAAGAAGTACAAAAGAAACCCTTGGAAAAGTTTCTAAAAGTTTTTGTGCCAAAATTGTAAATCTGCCAAAGTTGATAAAGGAAAAATAGGCGTTGATAGCCTTTTATTACAAAGTGAAGAGAAGAGGAAAACTTGGGGACCTAAACTGCCAAACATCCAAACTCTTACCACCAGTCACCACTTGCCACCTCAGCATTACCCACCCAAACCCACAAACCGGTTTTTAAATAAACCAAGTCAAAGCCCCAGTCAACCCTTTCCCTTTTCCCAGCAAACAACAAATTTAAATAAACCCTTTCCCTTTTTGGATTAAACCACCCTTAATCCCCTTATAAACCCTAATCCACACCAGTCACAATCAACTTCAAAACAAAGGGGTATTGGCTAGATCACTCCAGATCCTTAATTTAGGTCACCCTCACCCCATCCCACACCAAAACCGTGACCCTAGACAACCCCATGTGAAAGTGGACCCCTCCCCTGCTCACGTCCCATTCACCCAAACCCAATGCCCGACCAAATCAACATCCAGGATCCTTCTACTTGGTCCCCAATGGATTTTTAACGTCCAAGATCAAATTTCAAAGCTGGCATCTTCACATGATCACATGAATCCGAAATTGACCAAATTTTCAAGACTTTTCAAAGGGCATATTAGGCAGTCCACTTGTTAGGGTTTATGCATTCTAGTAGATTCTGTAGCCAAGTATATAAGGCACCTTAGCTTAGCTATTTCACTTGTTCCAGATTTTACTCAAAATTGTAATCTTTTTAAAATATTTATAAAGTTTGGTATTTGTGTGTGAAACAAGTGTAATTCCTTTTATTGATTTTTAAAATTGATATGTTTGTGAGTAATTAATCTGAGTTCCATTTCTCTTGTGTTAACACTTAGTGGGTTTAAGGTAGGTTAAAAATTTTCAAAAGATTTCAAGATTAGTTCAAATTTCAGAAACCCGAAACTCCTTTGAAGTGAAAGTGGATAAGGAGGTGTTGGATTTGTGAGTTTGAAGCTGTTTTTGAAAGGTGTTAATTGGTTTCAAGGTTTTTGAAAAGGGTTATAAATTTTCAAAAAATCAGAAAGTGTTGTTTTGTGCTTGTTTTCATTTTCTCAGGTTTGAGCTTGTTGCTGTCCAAGGTCCAGCATAGGCCCCAGCCTATAGGAGGTGGCTAGCAGCCACTGAGGGACTTGGATGTAAGTCCCTCAAGGTAGAATCTTCTTTTCCATTTTAATTTTCAGTTTTTGGTCATTTTGTGTGATTTATAAGAGATTTGTGAAATCTGCATGCAAAGTTGTTTATTTGGTTTGATATTGCCATCTTTAGGTTTTATATGCATGATAAGAGTGTTTAGAAACAATTTGATTAGGATTTGAGTTCATTTGGTTTGACAAATTTGCTTATTTAGCTTTTAAGGGGTGTTTGGATTAAGGGTTAAATTGAGTTTAAATGACTTGAATCTTGGTTAAAACGTGTTAGATACATTCCTTAGGTTAGTGTTAGGAGATAAGTGTGTTTTGTTTTCAAATTGGTAGGTTATTGAAGCATATTGCATGTTAAAATTTGAAAAAGAAGCATAAAAACAGTAACCCCAAATCTGCTTGTTTTTCTTAAAAATTGTGCATCATAGATTGTTAAGCTGCTAGATATAGGTTGTTTTAGGGGTGTGTATCAGTTGTATGCCATGAAAATGAGTTGTGTGCAAGATTGGAACCTTTAAATCTCATTTTTGTGCATCAAATTGGACACAAAGTACCACCAGACCTGTACCAACCATCACAACAACTTGTTTCTGCTATTGTGTGCATTTTGATCTTGATTGTGGGAAGTGTATTGCTTGATTTGTGCCTGCTTTGACTCCCTACACTCCAACTGAGTGTAGGGGTGCCTGTTTGCCTACAAAAACATCACCAAATCAATACCAAGCTCCTCTTGGTAGAAATCTGCACAAGTGAATAAATCCCATTTGCTTTGTGTTCTTGGAATGTAAACTGAACCCGTTTTTGTTCATCTTGCTTAATTCTTGTTAACAAATTGGATGGTTTGTGTTTTTGTGAGTAAAAGAGATCACAGGTTTGGTGTATAAAAAGTAAAAAGAAAAAAAAATATTAAACAAAAAGGACGTGGCCAGGACTCGAACCTGCGCCACTCCTCTCACAACACAACACACTCACCACTGCGCCCTAGGGTCTTTGACTGCTAGGGTTGCATTCCATAAATACTTAAGGTGTGTTTGTGTTGGCTTATCTTAATTAAGCCGTGGCTTATTTAGCCAATTTTAAGCTTATTGGTTAGCTTTTTGGCCAGATTTCATTTTTCTTGTGTTTGTCTTATCATTTAGGACTTTTCTGTTTTAAAAGTTTATTTTTCCCTTTATTTATTTATTTATTGGGAGTATTTTTAGTTTAATTTTTAGAAAGTAAATTAAAAATAGTAAAAAGCATTTTAAAAATAAAAAAAAAATAGTTTTTAGTTTTTTTTAGTTATTTGAGGTTTACATATCAAAAAGTTTTCAAAAAGTCTAATTTTTGATTTTATTTGATTTTAGGGTTTTTAGACAACTTTAAAAATTAATATAAAATTAATAAAAAGGTTTTAGGAGCTTTTAATTACATTTTTCTCTTAGTTACATATTTAGGATTTTTGGTAATTTTTTAGAATTTATTTAAAAAACTTTTTATTTTTTGATTATTTTAATATTATTTTATTACCAAAAATAGAGAGTTTAATTTTTAACTTTTTTTCATTTTCCTAGGTTAAGGACATATAATTAGGAACTTTGTAACTTTCCAAATATTTTTTAGGCTTTTCATTTAATTTTTAGAATTAATTTAAGTTTTAATAAATTTTAATAGTTTTTAAGTGTTTAAAAATAGTTTAATTTGGTTTTAAAATTTTTAAAAATAGTTTGTAGCTTAATTAGGTCATTTTTGAGGTTTACAAACTATAAAATCTTGTTTAGGGCTTTTTAATATTTAAAAGTGATTTTTAGGGCTTTAATTAGCATTAAAAAGTCATTATTTAATTAATTAAAAGGTTTTAGCAAGTTTGGATTTTTTGTAAACTCTTAGAATTTTATTGTGGATTTTTAGTAATTTTCAGGAATTTTTAGGTTAAAATTTTAATTTTCGTGGTTTTTACGGTTCTACGTCTTAATTTTCTAGTAGTGGTTTTTGTCAATTTTTATTTTTACGTCTTCGTCATTTTCTCTTCTCTTTTCTTCTTAACAAAACCATCAATAAAAAGTCAATTCATTACACAACACACGTGCCTCCTCGAGAGAACGAACTCACTTTTAGGGTCATACACACACGGTTTTCCTAAATCGTCGTTAACGCTTACCACTATTTTGTCACCCTTTTCCTAAAGGGTACAAAAATACATACATCAACCATCTCTTTTAGCTCCTCAATAAGCTATTATGGGATATCCGATAATTAGAATAAGATAATCAGTTGTAATAAAGGTTGTAAAATATATATTAGATATTAATTTTAGTTCATAGATAAGGAACTTGTAATATACTAATCTAACTTGATTAAAGACGGGTTGCTCCTCCATAAGCTATTACCATCTCTTTTAGTTCCTCCATAAGCTATTACTATGAGATTTCAGATAATTAGAATAAGATAATGGTTGTAAATTATATATTAGATATTCTGATAATCAGAGCCATAATTTGTTTTTGCTGACTTTAAGTTATAAATCAGAGACAGTCAGGTCTAAAACGCAAATCAAACACCCTTAAGATCAAATATAATTTTGAATATTACCTTGTGGATGAGGCCATCGTCCATAATGGAACTGCTCAACTTTTTAACTTCATTGAAACAAATGTAACCCATTAGATCTGATAAGTTGTAGGAATGGCAAAGGCGACTAGCACACCAAATATATATATAATGTTCTTGATATGCCAATATAATTTTCAAGTAAATAAAAAAGGCCAATTCCAGCAACTTGCACTTGTGATGGATCCAATATATGTGCGGATTAACTTTAAGCAAATGTCTCATCAAGACCATTAAAAATACCAGAAAAGATGGTACTGCGTATTACGACAAAAATTTGAGGGTGATGTTTATAGCCTGCATAGCCATTTTAATATTAAATCCCTAAACTATATAGTAAAATAACAACAAAAATGATATTTCGTGTCTTCAACATATCATTGGTCCTAACTCATAACACGAAGTCATTAAAGCCACCAATATCTTTTTACACAGAAACAACTTCAGCAATCTTACCCACGGATTTCCCACTTGTGTATAAATTACAAAATAATGTGTTATCTATGGGAAATTCGTGGGAAAATTACCCATGGATTTCCCATGGATGTACTAATAAAAATAATAATGTGTATACCGTGGGAAATTAGTAGAAAATTTGGCACCACTTTCCCATGGGTGTATAAATAACAAAAAATAAATTTGTACTCAGTGTGAAATTTGCCATAAATTTCCCACGGATGTAGAAATAACAAATATACTGCGCAATCCGTGGGAAGTCCTTGGGTAATTTGTCACGACTTTCCGACGGAAAATTTGGTCGACGCTTTTGTGGGAAATTTCCCACGGAATTTGTTTTTTTGTCATTTCTGTGGGAAATCCGTGAGAATACCATGTTATCTTTCCCAAAGTTTTTGTTTAGTGTGAAAAATTCCGTGGGTAAAAGTTGTTTGAGTTGTAGTGGGAGATCCAAGTTCAGTGATGCATTCAATGGCCGTGACGTAGATAGTGCTTATGCTAAATGGCTAGCCGACTGTTTTTATTAACATAAAAAAGTTACGGTTTTGTTACCAGTAGCTTTTATGAGCTAGATAATCAGTTTATGATGAGGAATATTGGAACTATAATTTCTGAACAATACTTTGGTCATCCGGCTCATTCTGTCTTGTTAACAAATATCCAAGATACCAAAAATCATGGATGGTCCAGTTTAATATGATGCATTTAGGTAAGTCCGACATATAAGTAAAGACCCGATTTAAGAAAAGATCTGTAGCCAATTTCCCATAAGCAAGTAGCCTCAAGGCCCATCCAATGAACAACTAATTTCAAGAATTATTCAATGTTAACATATTTTTAAGGATTTTTTTGGTAACCATTATTTCCGACTCATTGGCCGACTAATCCACGGGGTTTGAGCCTACCGCCACACAGACTCAAACCAGGTAAAGCCCTCCCTTTTTAGGATATTTTTAAGGACTTAAGTTCATTTGTATATAAAAGTTATTTAAGATATGGAGAGACTTATCCTCACCCTACATCTCCTTACTGTCCAATGGCTGATATTAAATCCTCATTTTAGAGTGCAGGGATATCTTCGTCATTTTACCCGCACACTATATAAACATTTTTTCTTCTTTCTCTCTCATAAAAAACACACACACCGTCTCGTCTTTCTCTTTCTACACCGATCTTCTTTATCTCTCTACCCCCGATCCATCATCACTAATCGATCATTTATTTATGATGATTCCATCCGACGCGATCATCATGAATCCATGACGAATTTATCAGGAAGTTATTACCACGAACATTTATTATTGCGAATCGATGCATCCATCATCAGGTATTCTTATTTTTAGCTTATTTGATTTAAATAAGCTTATTATATTATTATCATTAAGCTTTTAATTGGCCTATTTTGAATTATTTTTCTTAACTATAATCTAACTTTTTAGAGGAGAAGTTATGAATAAGTTATGAAGTTGGATTAATAAGCTAGTTGGTTTGAATAACCTTTTTGAATTAGAGTAGAGTTATGAATAAGCCTTTGTGAATTATATGATTTTGAATTTATTATGTTTAATTATAAGCTAGGTTATTAGATTATTTTAATGAGTTATACATTTTTATGAATAAGAGAGTTTTGAGTAAGCTTCTTTTCATGTTAATAACCTGTATTATTAGTACATATATGATGTACATTCGTTATCATATATGTTGTACATTTGTTATCATATATGATGTACATTTGTTATCATATATGATAGTGCTTTTGTTATTTACAGATATATATTATCATATATGAAATGTGAATAAGTGTAACGACCCACTTTGAAAAAAGACCGTTACATGATAATTATGCCCTGTCATCAAAGCATAACAAGGTAACATGTAACAACCCACTTGGATAAGTGGACCGTTACGTGTATTTATGACGTGTCATCAAAGCATAAGGAAAATGTCCTGAAACATTAACTGACCATAACGGAAATACCGGAATCAAACATCGGTAATCCAACATAAGCTCAAAACATGAAAAATAAAAATACTGAAAGAAAGGATCGAACAATGTCCAACGGCAATATAAAAAGACGAAGTGCATAAAGTAAAGAAGTCTGGACTGCTTCCATCCAATGCACATGCTCTCATAATCTTAAGAGTATCCTGGTGTACCTGCCGTTAGAACAGGAAGAACTACGGCTGAGCATAACGCTCAGTGAACGAATATAATGCATGATAAGAATATACCGATCTAGAAATAATTAATAATTACTGAAGCTGAAAGACTGAATGTGGAGTATGATGAAAACTGTAGAAAATCTAATACGTCTGATTTATAAATAATAAAACTGAACTGTTATCTATTAAATCTGAAAACATGCATTTACTGTATTTTAATTGCCAAGAGCTTATATAGGTCATGTGCTGTAATCAACTGGTGCATGAATAACTGGAGGGGTGACCTCATCATGCTGTAGAGGGGTGACCTCTAAATACTGTGCTGGGTGGAGGGATCAGATCCAATGTGAAGGATGTAGAGCACACACCACATTCATCTGATAAATTGTAAACTGATAAGCCTAGGATACATCCATACGCCCCATTAATAATACTGATAAAATGGCCAAGCTGAGATGAGTGGGACGATGCAGGAAATCACTCTCCTGCATGTGAGTCACGACACCAGTGCCTCAAGTGTCATGGTTACGGTACCTCCGTAACTAGCACATAAACTGATCATGCTTGTATATAAAGCTCAGGCAATTTATTTAGTTATTAATCTGATTACTGATAAGCTTAAAACATATACTGGGGAAAACATTTAGCTGCAGACGGGGAATCCTAATCATGCATAGAAAGGAAGTCCTTACTAAAGGACGGAAAATCCGTACCTCTAGTCCAGAAACTGACTGAATGGAAGACTGAACGAATACTACTCTGGCTTTCATGAAAGCTACAATAATAATAGACGTGAATAAGTTACCTGATTATTATTTAATTTACTCTTCTTATTTTTCTCATTTACTTATTTTCTTTCTGAAGTTCTGCACGTATTTTACTGCTAAATATGCTCTTTAATTATAATTCATTCTAATATATTAACGACCCACTATTATTACGATACAAACGTATTCTGACGTTAATTAAATACTATAATAAGTAACTTGTTAAAATGTAAGGTTTCTAATTGGCAAGTTTCTAAAACGATTTAATTCGTATAATAAAATTATACCCTTTGAAACATTATAAACTATTTTAATTAAATACATTTAAAATACAATTTAAACATTTATAAGACAAGTAATCAAAAGGTATAATATAAAATCTTCATTTTATTATTATAATTATGCCCCGAGCCTACCAAGATACACCCCTTTCTCGGTCGCACTAAAACGCTTAAACCAAATGTAAAAATCTGTTTATTTCAATTAGAGACAGTAAAACTGTCGCTAAAAATTGTCGCCAAAAACTGAGTCTTAAAACTGCCTACAAAACAAATCTGCGACAGAATTTATTATCGCCAAACTGTCGCTAATGTCATTTATATTTTACTTTTTTTTGTCCCATTTCTTCCCACTGATTGTATACTATTCCCACTGTTTTTATTAAATTGCCACTGCTAATATTACGTTCCCACTGTCTAGTATATAGTTCTCACTGTTTTTATTCTATTCCCACCGTTAGTGTTTTCTTCTTATAATCCTAAACACCCTTTTATTAACTGTTAACCCAAACGCCCTTGTTTGGTTTTCTGCCTGCTGTCTAGAACGCCCAGACCACCATCGACCCTTATTTGGGTCGTGGTTTTCCAAAAGAAATACACAACGAGACTGTAGGGTCTCGGTTTACTTGAGTAATTACATACCCGACACCCCCCTCCCTTTTCCTTTTCTTTATGGCTCGGCTGATAATTATGACCACCACCGAGAGTTTCAAAACCCTCGATTTGCTACTGGTTCAAGACGCCCCTTTATGGGCTGTGAGAAACGCGGCTGGTCACAAGAATAAGGGTCACCGAGACTCTAAGAGTCTCGGCTGGTACAAGACCACCACAAAACTGAAAAAAATACAAACGAGGTGGTTACCTTGTGATGAATAACGAATCCAGGTGATACACACGATCTACTACGAGTGACCATCGAATTTGAAACCCCTTTTTTGTGTATATACCAGGCGGCCACCAAACCCTAATCACCTTCTGTTTTTTTTCTTTTGGTTCGACTGAATGAAACAAAGGGGTAAAGTCCCTGTTTATTTTTTTTGGTGCTAATGGGCTTGGCCCAAAATTTTCTCTCCCTTTTTTTAAAACAAAACCAGCCCAAAGAGCCCTTTTACTTTCTTTATTTTTTTTATAAACCGGCCCTCGTGTAAAACATATATACTTTTCATTTTTTTTAAAACGTAATCGTATGCTTGTATTTAATTCCAGCATTTATTTCTGTCTGTTAATTAATACATAAATAGTTTATTACGATTAAACTGCGTATTTAATCTTTAGATTTAAAATACGGGTTTTACAATTCTTCCCCTCTAAAAAGAATAATTCGTCCACGAATTAAAGATACGACCGTACTGGGTTTTACAATTCTTCCCCTCTAGAAAAAGAATTCGTCCTCGAATTATAAGGTATTTAAGCTGGTTGGGTAAAAGTTGAAAATGCTAATAAGCTGAAAGACGTAAAAGCTGAAAGGACACATAAGCTGAAAGGACATGAAAGCCGGAAAGGTCTATGAGCTGAAAGAATAATTCGTATTCTTGTTAAACTATAATACTGCTGAAATGTATAAACATGACGTGACTGAAGTGAATACGTAACGTGACATGACTGAAAAGGACATGGAACGTGACATGACTGAAAGGACATAACTGACTTATAGAAGGAAAGGATGAGAAGTCCGGATGTACTCCTTTGTTTCAAGTGGCCTCCCACTCGAAACGGTTCCTTCAAAGATTTTGACATACTATAAATCTTGTTCTTGATAACCCTGTCCTGACGATGCTGAATAGTTTCTGGTTCCATATTTAAGACGAAATTTCTGAATTCGATAGAATAAATAAGCTAAAGCATGTGGAATGCATGAACGGTACGTACGATTCTCCTGAAAAGCTGATGTTTATCTCTCTGCGTAAGCTGCTGAGAATATATAGGAATGAACGACGTGAACAATTGTGAACGTGCTACGTGAGCAATTGTGAACGTCGCTCGTGGTTATATGAGGAATACTGTGCATGAAGTATTCTATGAACGTGATACGTGCAGCATACTGTGAATGTGATACTAAGATATATCATGAATGTATGCTGAAAGAATGTCGACGATACGGCCTGAGACGTGAACGTATGTCTGGTCATGGAGAAACCATGTTAAACTTGAGTCTGGTCTTCTCAAAGTTCTGTAGTCAAATCTGGTACAAGACTTGGAACGTATCCACGGAGATGGGACATGAACCTGAATGTGAACAACGTCATGAATGCGAATTTTGAATTTAAATCATGAGATATCATAAACATGAACTGAAACAGCATCATACTGTGAATGAGACATAATCGTGAAAGTGAAGATAAACGTGAACGTAAGGTGAACGTAACATACACGTGATCGTGAGCATGAATTCTGTCTAATATGATGGTCGATGGAATACCATGAATTCTTACAATTTACTGCTAAATTTACTGTAGGTCCGGAAACTGCGTAATCCTCTCGGATGAAAGAAAATGTGTAGGCTGATTACATGGTTGCCAATGACTTAGATAGTATCATACTTTTTCTGAGTCTATGATAACTGATAACAATTTCATGGAATCTCGTCTCAATTCTGCTCAGAAATTTCTAAGGGTTGTAGTAACTCACTAACATGACGGCGTTCTATCTCGAATCTGCGGTATGTCAGGCATCTAGATATGAACATAGCTGCATCAATGTGTGATACTGCTTCTATCAACATCCTGCCTGGGATTATGGAACATTCTGGTGGAAATATGTTTGAATAGCCATGGAAGAAATTTTTAGGGAGAACTGTCGGCAATTTCTGCGGTAACAGTCAATTGAGTTCTAGGAAATTTATGCTTCATTCATAGGCGTCGGTCGGGACCATCAGGTGATGGCCTTCACCTTCGCAGGATTATCTGAAATTTCTTTCTGTTGAAGTAGGGTGGCTCAGAAATGTCACTTTGTTCATCTGGGATATACATCTGGAAAGCTGTGTATATATTTTTTCTCCTATCGGAGAATCTATACAACTGTGAGAAGATGTTTCTCGTGTTATTCTCTAGAATTTAGTAGTTCAGAAAGTTATCAATGAATTTACTAACTATTTTGTCCGAGAATCCATGGAAAAATTTTATTCATCAATTTCTTACTGTAGCTAGAGCATTTGGGAGCTCAGAAGTATAATCAAAATTTGGAAAGACCATAACGTGTGCAAAATCAGTCTTGGAAACATCATGTTCTTTCTCTTACCTCTGATGGTAACATGATCGGAAATTGTTCTGAAAGAACGTGTAAGACATCGCAGCAGATCATATAAGATTTCTATACGTGGAATGCAACATCGATTAAGAATGGCGATCTTGTAAATTTTGGTCGATACATGATCTCATGTTACCGGCCTTCTTTCTGATAGACATGAACGGTGTAGCTCCTAGTGGTGCGTTAGGGCGAATGAATCCTCGTTCCGGTAACTCTCACAGAAATTGCTGCAACTCTTTAAACTCAGCTGAAGCCCTCCAATAAAGAGTTCTAAAAACAGGTTCTGTACTTGAGACAAGATCTATGTTAAACCCTGTCTCATCGTTAGGAAGGAATTTCTGAAAAACCTCTTGGAATGATATCTGGAAACTTTGGGATAATCATGAATTTAAGGAATTTCAGAAGCGGCATCATGAATGGTGACTAGAAGTCTTCGCAAGTATAAGATAATAATTCACGTGTTGATAGAGCTGAAACAATTTTTGCTGATTTTTCTGGCAGAAGTAAAATGAATATTTTCAGGAGTTAGTAAGACGGATCTCGTCGTTAACTGAAAAGAAAACTTTAAGAATTACTGGTGATATTGTGAAGTCTTTTCTAGCTAGAAGGTAGGTAAATACTTGATTTAAAATAAAGCCGTCATAGGAATAGGTGAAGTAAACGTTGCGATTTTCACTGAATGTGTTCGTTTGTAACCTCACCGAATGAATATTGCGTGTCTAACCTGAATAATCCACCAGTGCTGGTGATTAAATTTTTAATGGTCTTATTTATGCGTGGCATGACATAACGGGTATACCCCCTTGTAGGGTACCCTGAATTTTTGAGTGCCTGGTTTAGAAGACAATACTGATATTATGAGTCTTAACTCGTGTCCTAAGAAGATATTCGTATGACGTGTACCCTGACTGGTGTCCTGATAAGTGTCTTCCGAAATGATACTTGAGACATGTGTCTTGACTATTGTCTGGACATGTATTTTAATGGGTGAGTCTGAATAATGTTAAGAATTTTTGGTAACTGTTAGGGTTGGCGGACCGGTTAGACTGTTGACCTCTGTATTCTGGTCACGTCCGTTCCGGAGTTCTAATGGCTACTAACTAATAATATAAGCACGGTGGTTGTCATTACCGTTTTTTCTGTCAGTTTCGTGACGGTCATTATTACGACCGTGATTACTGTAACTATTCTGCTGAGTGGCCGGCTGGGTACCGGTTCCCACTCTTCTTAATGAAGGTTAGCTGAGTGGAGTGTGACATCTAGCTGAGAAAGTAAAAGCCTGGAATAGAATGGTAGTGTCTAATGGTTGAAGTTTATTCTCGTCAGAAATTTCAAATTTATAGTTTTCGTCCTTGTTCTGCAAAGTCTTCATAGTATGAACATCATCAGCATCTTGAGAAATCTCCAAAGTATCAGCAGTATCAGCATTTGTGAGGTCTTCAAAGTGCTGGCAACATTAGTATCTGGTAAAATTTTCAACTCACGAGCAACATCAGCTTCTGTAGAATATCAACAAGTGGAAATGCCTGAGATGGTTGAGGATCGATTAGCAATATCTATGGAGTAGGGTACATGGAGTACACCTGGACTATTGTACATGAAGTACAAATGAATACTGCACATGGAGCATATATGAGACACTGTACGTGGAGTACACATGAAGTACTGTACATGGAGTATAACTGAGACAATGTACAAAGGGTACATATGGAATACTGTATATGGCACTGGTGGAAACTTTATGGAATGATCAATACTGGTGTCACTTGTCTGACATGATCAAGGATTAAATTGATTTAAACGGTAGTAAACTGAACTGAAACGGGTAACGTGATAGCCTGGTGATTCCTACATAGACTTAATGCTGGTGGTATAGAGGTTCAAGAATATGTTTAAACGGAATTTCAACAATGGTCAACATGACGAAATGCCTGATGAAGATCAAAACTGATTTATTATGAAAATAGGATTTTACTATAACTCTTCTGTATCTTAGCATGAAAACATCATCAACTTGCTGAAAATGAAATCCTCAGAAGGAGACATGAACTTAATCAGCATGAAAACAACATCCACTTGACGGTATGAGACTTAGAACATAAAGGTATAGTCAACTGAGGTTTAATATCAACTGGTGTGGATGGCTATGGTTCAATCTACATAATTTACAGGAGAACTCATGTGACTAAGTATGGGCGATTCTGGTTCGATCCGTACTCGTCAAATTTTCTGAGAACTGTCATGTATAGAAATTTATGATCTGGGACTAAATATGGGTGGTTGTAGTCAAATTCACACTTGTCAAAATTTTATGTAATGTCCTGATATGACAAAGGTGAACAACTACGGATCGGTTCACAAAACAACATTCGACTATAAAGCATGGAAATTCGATCTGAACATTGGTGAACGTATATGGGCTGGTTCACCAAGTAATATTCGACTGAAACAATGAATCTGACATGAGTAAGGATGAACGCCTATGGTCAGTTCATCTATACCAAAAATCTGAACGGGCAAGGGTGAACGCCTATGGTCAGTTCACCAAAACGAGAATTCGTAGAAAAGCACATGCGACTAAATATGGACAGTCATGTACCAACCTTTCTCTTAGTTAGAAACTCTAAGAAAACCGACTGATAACTGAAGAAAACTGACTGATAAATGCATGAGAAACATGAAAAATAACAACGCCAAAATCTGGTAAGTTCCTGGTGACTACCCACTAGTCATAGGTCAAGTTTTAGAGCCTATAGGTCGAACCTTGCGCTCTGATACCATAATTGTAACACCCCACTTGGATAAGTGGACCGCTACGTGTATTATGGCGTATCATCTAAGCATAAGGTAAATGTCCTAAAACATTAACTGACCATAACGGAAATACCGGAATCAAACATCAGTAATCTAACATAAGCTCAAAACATGAAAAATAAAAATACTGAAAGAAAGGACTGAACAATGTCCAACGGAAATATAAAAAGACGAAGTGCATAAAGTAAAGAAGTCTGGACTGCTTCAATCCAATGCACATGCTCTCATAATCTTAAGGGTATCCTGGTGTACCTGCCATTAGAACATGAAAGAACTACGGCTGAGCATAACGCTCAGTGAACGGATATAATGCATGATAAGAATATACTGATCTAGAAATAATTAGTAATTAATGAAGTTGGAAGACTGATATGTGGAGTATGATGGAAACTGTAGAAAATCTGATAAGTCTTATTTATAAATAATAAAACTAAACTGTTATCTGTTAAATCTGAAAACATGTATTTACTGTATTTTAATTGCCAAGAGATTATATAGGTCATGTGCTGTAAACAACTGTTGCATGAATAACTGGAGGGGTGACCTCGTCATGCTGTAGAGGGGTGACCTCTAAATAACTGTAGAGGGGTGACCTCTAAATACTGTGCTGGGTGGAGGGATCAGCTCCAATGTGAAGGATTTAGAGCACACATCACATTCACCTGATAAACTATAAACTGATAAGCCTAGGATGCATCCATACGCCCCACTAATAATACTGATTAAATGGCCAAGCTGAGCTGAGTGGGACGATGCAGGAAATCACTCTCCTGCATGTGAGTCACGACACCGGTTCCTCAAATGTCATGGTTACGGTACCTCCGTAACTAGTACATAAACTGATCATGCTTGTATATAAAGCTCATGCAATTTATTTAGTTATTAATATGATTACTGATAAGCTTAAAATATATACTGCGGAAAACATTTGGCTGCAGATGGGGAATCCTAATCATGCATAGAAAGGAAGTCCTTACTGAAGGACGGAAAATCCGTACCTCTAGTCCAGTAACTGACTGAATAGAAGACTGAACGAATACTACTCGGGCTTTCATGGAAGCTACAATAATAATAGACGTGAATAAGTTACCTGATTATTATTTATTTTACTGTTCTTATTTTTCTCTTTTACTTATTTTATTTCTAAAGTTCTGGACGTATTTTACTGCTAAATATGCTCTTTAATTATAATTCATTCTAATATATTAACGACCTACTATTATTACGATACAAACGTATTCCGACGTTAATTAAATACTATAATAAGTAACTTGTTAAAATGTAAGGTTTCTAATTAGCAAGTTTCTAAAACAATTTAATTCGTATAATAAAATTATATCCTTTGAAACATTATAAACTATTTTAATTAAATTCATTTAAAATACAATTTAAATATTTATAAGACAAGTAATCAAATGGTATAATATAAACTCTTCATTTTATTATTATAATTATGCCCCGAGCCTACCGAGAAACCCCCCTTTCTCGGTCGCACTAAAACGATTAAACCAAATGTAAAAATCTGTCTATTTCAATTAGCGACAAAAAAACTGTTGCTAAAAACTGTCGCCAAAAACTGAGTCTTAAAACTGCCTACAAAACAAATCTACGACATAATTTATTGTCGCCAAACTGTCGCTAATGTCATTTATATTTTACTGTTTTCTGTCCCATTTCTTTCCACTGATTGTATACTATTCCCACTGTTTTTATTAAATTCCCACTGCTAATATTACGTTCCCACTGTCTGGTATATAGTTCCCACTGTTTTTGTTCTACTCCCATCGTTAGTGTTTTCTGCTTATAATCCCAAACACACTTTTATTAACTGTTAACCCAAACGCCCCTGTTTGGTTTTCTGCCTGCTGTCTAGAACGCCCAGACCACCACCGACCCTTATTTGGGTCGTGGTTTTCCAAAAGAAATACACGACGAGACTGTAGGGTCTCGGTTTACTTGAGTAATTACAAACCCGACACCCCTTTTTCCTTTTCTTTATGGCTCGGCTGATAATTTTGACCACCACCGAGAGTTTCAAAACCCTCAGTTTGCTACTGGTTCAAGACGCCCCTTTATAGGCTGTGAGAAACGCGGCTGGTCACAAGAATAAGGGTCACCGAGACTCTAAGAGTCTCGGCTGGTACAAGACCACAAAAAAACTGAAAAAAATACAAACGAGGTGGTTACCTTGTGATGAATAACGAATCCAGGTGATACACATGATCTACTACGAGTGACCATCGAATTTGAAACCTCTTTTTTGGTGTTTATACCTGACGGCCACCAAACCCTAATCACCTTCTATTTTTTTTCTTTTGGTTCGACTGAATGAAACAAAGGGGTAAAGTCCCCGTTTATTTCTTTTTGGTGCTAATGGGCTTGGCCCAAAATTTTCTCTCCCTTTTTTTAAAACAAAACCAGCCCAAAGAGCCCTTTCACTTTCTTTATTTTTTTTATAAACCGACCCTTGTGTAAA
Source organism: Glebionis coronaria (assembly GCA_025667525.1). Lineage (NCBI taxonomy): Eukaryota > Viridiplantae > Streptophyta > Magnoliopsida > Asterales > Asteraceae > Glebionis > Glebionis coronaria. Next base: position 117,389,705 of record CM046881.1, read on the forward strand.
ACATATATACTTTTCATTTTTTTAAAACGTAATCGTATGCTTGTATTTAATTCCCGCGTTTATTTATGTCTGTTAATTAATACCTAAATAGTTTATTACGATTAAACTGCGTATTTAATCTTCAGATTTAAAATACGAGTTTTACATAACATGTCTTTAAATATAAATGACCATAAAGGAAAGCCGGAATCAAACATCGGCTCCCAAACATAAGCTCAAATGCATAAAGTAAATGAAGTAGGAAAAGGGACTAAACATTGTCCAACCAAGCATAAGTATATGAAATGCAGAAAGGAAAAGAAGTCTAAGGTAGCTTCCATCCTATGCACATACTCTCAAATGCTCAAGTTCGTCCCTGTGTACCTGTCGTATTGGACATGGAAAGAAAATACGGCTGAGCAATACGCTCAGTGAACACATATAATGACATGATAATAATAACTGAAACATAAGTAAAAGATATGAAGTGCAGCGGAATATGTGTATGTCCTGGAAAACCTGGGATATGTTTTATAAACAGATTTATTACTGAAAAGTCTTAATTTTTATGCATGCAATGTAATTTAAATGGCAAAGAGCTCATATAGGTCATAACATATATCAACGTGCATGAATACATAGAGGAGTGACCTCGTCATGCAATTAGAGGGGTGACCTCTAGTAATATAAGTCTGGGTGGAGGGATCAACTTCAATGTGATGGATGTAGAACACACACCACAATCACCTTGTAAACCTGCAAAACATGAACTAGGATGCACACATACGCCCCACATGATAATAATAATAATGGCCAATGTAACTAAAGGGACGCTGCGAGAAATCACTCTCGTCACGGAAGAGTCATGACAGCGGTGTCTTAAGTGTCATGGTTATGGTATCTCTATAACTAGGTGGTCATGGTCATGCATGTATATAGCTCAGGCAATTAAAATGATTAACATGGCAAACAATGAAAGTTTTTATGAAATGAAAACTGGGGAAAATAGATGGTAGAAAACGGGGAATCCTAATCATGCATAGAAAGAGATGTCTGTAACACCCCTATTTTTACCTTTACGCAGCGGAACATTGATCTGGGGTATTACTTCATAGTACCATAGTCACAATAATCGAAAATGCCAAAAAGAAATTTTTATAAAACAAATGTTATCATTCATTTATTTAAATCAGAGTTTAATAATAAACTGTACATACACTATAGAAACACAGGTTTCCCAAAGATCTAGTTTTATTGATAGAATGATAACTTATTCAAGACACCACCCTCCACAGCACGCCAGTCTTCATTCACCTGAGATATATGCTTAAAGTCAACACAAAGGTTGAGTGAATTTATAGGTTTTAAACATCATTTGAATACAAGTATGAATCTCGGGCTACAAAGTTATACACCCAGTTTTAAATTCATCGATTCTTATTGCACTAGCTCATGACCCGTGACTAGACATTATTAGAAAAATCCAACAAATTGCCCTTAAGCAGGAAGATTGCCAGACTATCCTGAGTTTATGCAAAATAAAGTATATCTGTTTAGCCTAGGAATGGACCATTAGCTGCTAGCAAGTGCAACTTTCCCAGATAGGAGATGTCAGTCTCCAATAGTACTATTCACGATATTAGCGCTCATTAAATGATTAGTGGTTCATGATTAAAAAGGGACTTTGGATGGCAACAAGTAAACATAGTGTCAATAATCATATAGGCAGCATATAAAAACACTTGTATTCCAGTTTTTCATATATCCCCCTCACGGGTTTTCAAATTGTTTTTAAGCTTTTAAAATGTGAGGCTATAAACTCACCTTAGCCTATAGAGTCTTTTTGATTATCTAACCACAACCTCCTCACGGAATCTTGACTGACACATAATATGCATATATATCAAGTGTTAGTCTTGAGTTCATTATCTTTAATTAACATTCTTTGATTTAATTAATTCGGAGTAATAGTATCAGTGTTCGGGCCATCATACTCAGAAGCCATTCTATAAATGTTTGAGGAGCGAGGGCACTTTAAATCGTAAACCCAACCACTCAGTCAGAACGTAATATCGAGATGGAATATCTTTGTACAAGGTGCCTACTAACATGATACAACATATTTTATTACATTTTTAGTTTCAATGTTGGCAAAAATTAGTCATTGTTGTTACAGTTTGGTGTATTTACACTTTTTACCCTTTAAGTATAAAGTTTCATAAATTGCAATTTAAAGTTTCATTATTTAACCTTAGGGTCTCAAACTTTAAAACATTTATTATCATAGCTATTAACTTCATAAAATGACACTTTTGGCCCAAAATGATTTATAGTTTCAAAATTGACATTTTTAGTCCTTAAACTTGTAAAAATCATATAACAAGCTCAAAAATGATCTAAATGATCTAGGATTTGAAAACAAAGTTTATGAACACATTTATAATCATAATAAAAACATTTATTTATAATTATAGCTTTTGAAATAGGTTTTTCCTCATTATTTTATGTATATTACAAAACTAGGTTTTTAAGACATATTTAACTTATAACTTTCATTTAAAATGATGAAATAACTTAGTTTCTTTTGGATTATCTTTCTAACATAATTTTGGCATTATAACAAGTATAATTAAACTTTATAACAAGATTAAAGCCATGGTTAACATAGATTTACCTAGGTAGCTCCAAAATGGCTCCTTATGGCTTCTTATGAACACAACTTGCTATCAAAGCTTCAAGAGCTTCAAGGGCTAGCTTCTAGACCTGGTTTTTGGTCATGTAGGATGTTCTAAGACGTATATAGAGGTGGAAATGGAGAATGGGTATGAGATACAAAGGAAACGGGGTGCAAGTTTCAAATGAAGCATTTCGCCTCTATTTATACTAGTTTTGACCCTTAGCCTCTAAGTTATGCATTAAAACGTGTAAGAAGGATATAGGGGTGACTAATGAAGGCTATTTAAGATCTACACAAGTTCATACCTTGTAGCTTTGTCCTAATCCTTCCTTATGGCTAGAAATAAGTCACGACAATATGTAGATAAGAATGGTGATGTGTAGCAAGCAAGGAGGTGATCCACCTACTTGTCACACTCGTAAAATATCTTAGGATGAATAAAGATCAGGTTTTCAAACTTGGAATGGATGGAAATGGTTTGAAAATGTGTTTTGGAGGGAAAATACAAAACCAGATCCTAAAACTAGGGCTTGTAACCTTATGTGTTGTGTTTTTGGTGATTAATGGCTTAGGAAAGTTATTAGTGAATGATTAGGGCTTAATTATGGTTTAGAAATTCTATTTAAGTGATTTGGGTCCTTGGTTTGAAGTTTAACAAAGGTTTGATGTGAAAATGGGAAGTATACATTTGTAGATTAGGGTTTTCTAATGATCTAGGGTTTAATCTTAGTAAATGTGATTATCCTTCACTTAGATACTGATGTAAACTTAATTTAGGTCCTATACATTGTGTCTTAAGTGTCCAATGAGTTCTCATACTTGTTTTAAGGGTTTAGTTTAGGTAAACATGTCTAAAGAGTGAAAATACCTATTTTGACCTAATTTACAGGTCATGCATTGAAATCTTGTACATTGTGCATTAGGTATGGAATCCTAATATTCCTAGATCTTTAGGCTGCTACAAACGTTTCTCATTCACTTGTTTGAATCAAGGCGGAATAGAATGAAAAACGTTTAACAAGGTGTTAAGAACAACAAACAAGATGAATTACTCCCAAAGTTACTTGTATTAATTAAACACAAATAACATCTAGACGTGTATACATTAATCCCACGTCTAGAACACACATATAGCTTTAGGTTTACATTTTGATAGTAGGAACTTAATGAATAAACCTAAGGCCCTGGGTTCCTTTTATAGTCTAAGGTCCATGGTTTTACACATGAGATAAAATCAAATAAAACATAGAAATCTTCTATTTCAATATTTGGATATGCTGAATTCTTATCAAATAAGAATTCTTTGTTATTGAAATAGGCCCCTCCATGTTTACTTCATTTATGTTTTGCCACATCAACTTTTAGACCCAACAATCTTCCCTTGGTTGATGTCGGCAAAAACTCTTTATGTATCTCTTGTGTATGGTACATGATCTTCAAATTGCTTCCCTTCAAGTTGAACATCTATATCTTCCCCTTTTTGTCACATCAAATAGGGAAGGAAATAATGTATGTAATCGAAGATTCTCCAAAAGTAGCTCTGTGTAATGATCTTGAAGAAATATAACTATAATATTTTGATGTAGAAGTAGAATAACCCAAACCTGTGTTCCATGTCTTGTACTAATCACGCAAGTCCAAAACTCACTCATCAATGAGTAGACTCCAAAACTCACGGCAATAATGAGTAGAAGCATCTTGACAAAAATAATCCTCATGCTGACAAAGTGAGGCACATATAATAGCAAATACGAGCGTAAAGCACCAATACACAGATCTCGTACCTTTGCTACCTTTTTATCAAATCCTTTGTCATAACTTGAAGCACGAACAAGTTACCTTAAAAGTCAGTGGTTGGGACTTCACGACTTTAAGATATGATAAAACAACAATCCGTGAAAATCTACTTCGAACAACAATTATCATAAGAATTCTTCCCCTTAATCATATACTTCTTCTAAAAATATCCGAGCAATAAATATCATAATGATATTCTGAATAATTCCAAAGATCCCATGTACCTGTGTGTGTAACCTCCTCGTTTTGTGTGCCAAAACGCAACCAAAAATCCAAACAGCAGCATTTCCTCCTTTACCCGAGATCTTTCACTGTCCAATAACCATATAGTATGTGTTGTCCAACATCGGACAACACTTGTCAGTGGACAAAAACCAATATCTCGGATGATACAGTCTTTCTGTCAGTGCCCATGTCAGCGTCTAACTTATTTTTGTCAGCGGCTTGGCTCAACCACTGACATCATCTAACAATGGCTTAGTATAGAACTTCCTCAGCCCATACATATAAAGCCCAGAACCAATAATTTTCCAATTTTTTATGGGATAAGTATCATCCGTATCATTCTCCTTTTAGAATGTGATTTGTAACTTCTTTAAGTAGTGCTATTCTTCTCACAAGTCACAGCCCAATCAGTCCTTCATAAACAGAAACACATATTACGTATAAAAATGGAAAAGATACATCTGAATACCTCCAAAATATGAAACATAAGTTGTAGACACAACTTCCTCCAACCAAGAAACTCCACACGTCATCCCACCTCTTTTTGTTAACATAATCCCACGTTCAAAGTAAATCACCACGTGATGCAATTGTTGGAGTACTGTTTTATAACTTTTATCACGTGGCATCATGCAGTAGAATCCCAACATTTATGCACATAATATCCCATTGTTTCAAACACGATAATGTCCAAAAATATAAAATATATACGCATATCTCTGAAAACCAGGAACCCACGTTATAAGTAGCACCAACCTATTCCATGATTTTAGTATATAGTTGTTGTACCGACCAAAATAGGAAACCGTATATTGTATTCAAGGCATGAAAGAATAAATCTTCAAAACATGACATGAATAATTTTGGATCGGTGAAACATGCTACCTGTTATTAGTTCATGACCTATTGTCCACAACAACATACGAATCAACAACCATGAACCATTAAACTGCTGTAGTTTCAAATCTCTTGCTTGTTGCTTCCTGTTTAAACGATTTGTTGTAGTCACGAATTCCATGCTGCTAGGGTTCATCAGTAATCCATAATGAATTGCTTCCCTAAAGCTAGCAGCATATCAATTATATGCAGATTAGGGTTTTAAACCTAATCAACAATTTTTAGGGTTTTGAACAAATCCTACCTTGATCTTACAATCGCAACATCAATTCGCCAACAAGAACAACTTTTCTGGTTTTTAATCCAATGATCTAGGATTTTTTAAAGAAACCATATCACAAAAGTTTTAAACATAGAATCATGAAGAACCGTTTCTGCAGCCAAATTCGTCACCCTATAACTTTTTATTGGAGGTTGATCTCGACAATCCCTCCAGTGAACATCTAGCCACATATGTGTAGAACACACATACCAAAATTCGTGGCGATCCAACGGTTCACGAAAAAGTTATATTCTTCTTACTTCTGCTGCGCACACAAAACTACCAGAAAACCCTAATACGGATTTTCTTAATTAGTTACTAACACGAACACCTTGTTGATCCTAGCATCGAGAGCCACGAGGCTCTGATACCAATTGTAGAATCCTAAGATTCCTAGATCTTTAGGCTACTAGGAACGAATCTCATTCACTTGTTTGAATCAAGGTGGAATAGAATGAAAAACGTTTAACAAGGTGTTAATAACAACAAGCAAGATGAATTACTCCAAACGTTACTTGTATAAATTAAACACAAATAACATCTAGACGTGTATACATTAATCCTACATATAGAACACACATATAGCTTTAGGTTTACATTTTGATAGTAGGAACTTAATGAATAAACCTAAGGCCCTGGGTTCCTTTTATGGTCTAAGGTCCAGGGTTTTACACATGAGATAAAATCAAATAAAACATAGAAATCTTCTATTTCAATCTTTTGATATGCTGAATTCTTATCAAATAAGAATCCCTTGTTGTCGAAATAGGCCCCTCCATGTTTACTTCATTTATGTTTTGCCACATCAACTTTTAGACCCAACATTAGGGTACTTGTACATTGTCTTAATAAAATCTTATAACCTTAATGAAGTCTTATAAGTATTTGTAGACTTGTCTAAAAAGAACTATGTGATGATTCCATGTAGATGTCTTAATATTAGGGTTTTTAGGATCCTAATGATTTTCTAACTTGGGTAATTAGGGTTTATATCTTAATGTACACTTATTCTAAGTCTTATATAGTATGTTTATGAATTCTATAGGTTCTACCTTCTTAGTTTGAGGGTTTATATAAGTTGATCATATTCTAGGGTTATTTAAATAAGATTAAGGTTCTATGCTTTGAAAACTTATACTTTATGCTTTAATAATTTGTAAATTGGTTCAAGATAAATGTATGATCATATTATGATACTTAGTTGAGTTTTATGTTTTGTTGCAAAATATTAGAGTCTAATTCATTACAGGTTAGATTTTATATGCTAATCTTGGTTTTAGGTCATTTTCTTGTAATTAGCTTGTGATTAGTGAATATTAGTGTATTGTGATTATTTAACATTCCTTTATATGGTGGATTAGAATTATTGTAGAGTGTTTAATAATAGTACATTGTCATTTTGAGATTGCATTGCTTGAAATATTAGTTTATAAGGGATTTCTAGGGATTCTATGGGAATTTAGGGCATCCTTGTTATATTTGAGTTGTTCTTATTCATTATTTGTTCATATGATAACTTTTAAAACTCAGACTTGATATATACATAGTGTTTACAACATATAGGCATATGTTGATGTGGCAATTGTGATAGTGAGATACATAAGTCAGTCATGTAGTATAGTGAAAATGCAAAAATTTCTGAGTAAAATCACCTTTTGATTTATGAACATGGATATTACATTAACCAAAACTACTGGATGTTATAGTCTCTCCCCCTTATTTAAAATCTCGTCGCGAGATTTAAATAGAACTAGGATTAACATAAGAAAATAGATGTGGATATTTAGCTCAGAATTGATCTTCACGTTCCCAAGTACACTTAGGTCCTCTTTTCGAGTTCCATCGTACCTTAATTATTGGGATACGGCTCTGCTTCAAGCGTTTCACTTATCTATCCATAATTTCCACTGGCTCTTCTATAAAATTTAGCTTATCATCGAGTTGAAGTTCTTTCATCGGTATGATGAGAGATTCATCAGATAAGCACTTCTTAAGATTCGAAACATGAAAAGTATTGTGAACATTACTACGCTCTTCAGGAAGCTCTAGTTTATATGCCATAGAGCCAATTCTTTTGGTTATTTTGGATGGTCCTATATACCTTGGATTCAGTTTCTTCTTCTTTCCCAATCGAATAACTCCTTGACGATGTGAAACTTTCAACATAACGCGATCTCCTACTACAAATTCCAAAGGTTTACGTCTAGTATTAGCGTAACTCCTTTGTCTATCTTGTGCAGCTTGTAATCGCTGTCGGATTTGGAAAATCTTTTCAGTAGTTTCATGTATTATTTCTGGTCATGTCAATTGAATATCTCCAACTTCAGCCCAGCAAACAGGCGGTCGACACTTTCTCCCATAAAGTATTTCGAAAGGCGCTGATTTAATACTAGCATGATAACTATTTTTATAAGATAATTCTACTAAAGTTAAATGTTTCTCCCATCCTTTTCCAAAATCTATCACACAAGCTCTAAGCATATCCTCGAGAGTTTAAATAGTTCTTTCACTATGTCCATCTGTTTGTGGATGATATGCCGTACTCATATCCAATTGAGTACCTAAGGCACTTTGCATTGATCTCCAAAATACAGATGTAAAAATACTACCACGATCTGAGATAATAGATACAGGCACTCTGTGTTGTGATATTATTTCCTTAATGTACAATCTCGAAAGAGTTTCCATACTATCAGTCTCTTTAATAGGAAGAAATTGTGCAGATTTTGTAAGACGATCGACGATAACCTAGATGGTGTCATGTCCATTTGATGTCTTAGGTAATTCAGTCACAAAATCCATCGTAATTCTTTCCCACTTCCATATTGGAATCTCTGGTTGTATCAATAGACCGGATGGTTTTTGATACTCTGCTTTAACTCTTGCACACGTCAAACACTTGCCAACGTATTCTGCTATGATTGCGTTCATGTTAGGCCACCAATAGAGTTTTCTTCAGATCTTGATACATCTTGTCGGAACCAGGATGTATAGAATACTTTGATTTATGAGACTCGTGCATAACCAAATCTCGTAAATTACCATAGGCAGGTAACCAACTACGATTTTTAATACAACGAATTCCATCTTGACGAACTTCAAATTATTTATCCATTCCTCTTAATTTCTCTGCTCCAACATTCTCTACTTTAAGTGCTTCTTTTTGCGCTTCGAGAATTTGTGTAGGTAACTTCGGTAAAAGAGTTTTCATTAATGATTTAACTCGTAACGGCTTAACACGTTCCTTTTGACTTAAAGCATCAGCTACTACATTGGCTTTACCTGGGTGATAACGAATTTCAAAATCGTAATCAGCAAGTAATTCTAACCAAAGTCGCTGTCTCATATTCAATTCTTTCTAATGAAGAATATATTGAAGAATCTTGTGATCGGTAAATACTACACACTTCATACCATAGAGGTAATGTCTCCAGATCTTAAGAGCAAATATCACTGCTCCTAATTCTAGATCATGAGTAGTATAATTCTTCTCATTCGGTTTAAGTTGCCTTGATGCATAAGCAATAACTTTATTCCTTTGCATAAGCACTGCTCCCATTCCTTGAATAGATGCATCACAGTAAACGATAAAGTCATCGTTACCTTCTGGTAATGCTAGGATAGGTGCTTCACACAACTTCTGCTTCAATAATTGAAAAGCTATCTCTTGACTATCTCCCCTAGTAAAACGGTTTGTTTGTATGAGTTAATTCTGTCAAAGCATTAGCAATCTTTGAAAAACCTTCGATAAATCTTCGATAATACCCAGCTAGTCCTAAAAATTATCTAATTTCCGTTGGCGTACTAGGCTTACTCCAAATTTTCACCGCTTCAATCTTCACAGGATCCACACGAATACCTTAGCCATCAATGACATGTGCTAGGAATTGAACAACATTGATCCAGAATTCGCATTTCGAGAACTTCAGATATAACTCTTCCTTCTTAAGTAACTCGAGAATTATACCAAGATGCTTGACATGTTCTTCTCTGTTATAAGAGTAAATAAGAAAATCATCGATAAAAACGATGACAAATTTATCCAAGTATGGCTTACACACTCTATTCATGAGGTCCATGAAAATGGTTAAACCAAAAGGCATAACTTGAAATTCATAATGTCTGTGTGACACCCTAGGCAAATCCCACATCGGCTGTGGCCAGGAGACATCCATGGTTCATAAGATAACAGTTGCCTTCTCATGACACAATGCGTTTTGTGGTCTACTGCACGTGGGGTTTTTAGGAACTGGCAGTTAAGCGTGCTCATGTCAGAGTAGTACTAGGTTGGGTGACCAGCCGGGAAGTACTTACAAGAGGGCCACAAAGCAAAGCCGTGAGCCTGCGGGCAAAGCGGATAATATTGTTGTCTGAGTAGGCGGGATGTTACAGTCTGTATCGTGTCCTGAAAGCAGTTTTAGGAATATCGTCTTCTTAACTCTTAATTGATGATAATCTGACCGTAAATCAATTTTCAAATATACGCTTGATCCTTGAAGTTGATCAAATAAGTCGTCGATTCTGGGTATTGGGTAACGATTCTTTATAGCAAGTTTGTTTAACTCACGATAATCGATACACATTCTAAAAGATTTATCTTTCTTTTTCACAAATAAGACTGGAGCTCCCCACGGCGATATACTTGGTCTAATAAATCCTCCATCAGTTAGTTCTTGGATTTGACTTAACAATTCTTGCATTTCCGAAGGTGCTAATCGATAAGGCGCTTTAGCAATTGGTGTTTCTCCTGGTATCAAATTGGTTTGGAATTCAACTTGACGTTCAGGTGGAAAACCAGGTAATTCTTCGGGAAATACTTCGGGAAAGTCCCTAACTATCGGAATATCTTCTAGTCGCTTTGCTTCTTGCAGCTTCTCCATCACTTGAACTAAGAAAACTTGACTACCTCGGGATACATACTTATTTATCTTTAAGCATGATATGAGATTTAGTAGAGTCTTACTTCGCTCACCATGGACAACCAAAACTTCACCGTTAATAGGAATATGAACGGCTTTCTCGTCACATAAGATTTTAGCATGGTATTTAGATAACCAATCCATCCCTATGACTACGTCAATGCTACCGAGCTTAATTGGCATAAGGTCGATTCAAAGGATTAACGTAATAAAGTAATGATACATCCTTGAATAACGGTATTAGTGCTAACTATTTTTCCATCGGCAATTTCTACATCGTACATAGTATTCATGAAAATAGTCGGTATACCTAACTTAGCAGCAATTTTAACAGATGAAACTTCTATCAGCTCCTGAGTCAAATATTACTTTAACCAGATGTTGATTTAGATGAAACATACCCGTAACTGTATTCTGATTTTGATGAGTTTCGTTCAGCAAATAAGCTTTTCCTCTACTATTGCTCTCTTTACGGCACTCATTTACCAGATGCCGTTTTTCTATACAGTTATGGCAAACCTTAGTTACCAGAATTTGATTACTCCCAGTAGCTGGTCCTTTACCTCTGTAGAATCTTGTCTGATGTCCTGTTTTTTCACAGTTCTGACACTTGATAGTGCAAAATCCTGTGTGATGTAGAGAACATTTATGACAAAAGGGTTGTCTTCCACTATAACCAGTGTTCGTAGTTATAACATAAACTTTAGAGACATCATTTCTTTTGTTCTGCTGACGATTATTGCCTTGATTATAATTACGAAAACTATTCTTCTAGAAATTACGATTAATAGGAAAGTTCCTCCTATCATCAAACTTCCTCTTGTCATTGATTGCGATTGGTGCAGAATTATACCTTATCACTTGATCTATTAACCTTTAAGTAATGGTGATAACTTCCTCTAAAGTTTGGGGTTTAGAGGCGGAACATTCTCTTCAATGCTTCTAAGCAATCCTCCAATAAAAGCTTCCATCAACTTTTCAATATTAGGCACCATGTTAGGACATAGTGATGCTAATTCCTGAAATCTTCAGATATAAGCTTTAAGATTATTCTCCTTAACTGCTAAATTATAGAATTCCTCCTCAATTTTCCTAATCTCATTGCGAGGACAATACTTCTTAGTTAGCAGATTTTTGAATTCATTCCATAGAATACGATAAGCTTGTTCTATCCCAATGGGTTATACATAAGCAATCCACCAAGACAAAGCTTCTTCTAATAACGTACCCGTAGCAAACTTCACTTTACAATCTTTAGAACAGTCACTGCGAACAAATACTGATTCAGTTCTCTCAAACCAACGGATAAGTCCAACAGCTCCTTCAGATCCTTTATAGTTAAAAGGCTAACAATTCATGAAATCCTTGTAAGTACATCTTCTTTCAACAAGAACTTCTCTTCTAGCAGCATTTCCATTACTTGCTCCGGCTACATTGGTGGCTTTTGCTTGCAAAGCTGCAGTCACACTCTTGTTGATCCCAAACTTAGATCGATTTAGCTTTATGTATACGAGATTAGATCAAGTTATACACGTAGAGAAACCTTTGTATAATCTAAGTGTTATGCGGAATTAACACTTAAACAAGAACACAATGATGTAAAAAAACTTTCACTTGATTAATGATAACAAACTTGCTTACAATGAAAGTGTTTAACGTATGAAAACTTATATTGAACAATAACCTAAAGATCTTCTTTTATAGACATAAGAAGGCTTGTACAATAATCTACGTATCAACTATTCTAGGTAAAGATAAATATAGAAAATACATTGTTGTTCCTATCTTTACTAGAAGTAATCTAGAACATAACAAACGCGTAGATCATAACCTTCCATCAGTGCTTGTCTTCAATGTATCAACGCTTGACTTTTTCTTGTCAACGCTTGATCTGTCAGCGTTTGTTTTCTTCCTATCAACGCTTGTTTTACTCTTGTCAGCGCTCAAGTAGATTGGCTATATTTTATTCCCAACAATCCTCCCCTAAACTTGATATCTACTCTAGTAATCAAGTTTCTGAATAAACATTAAGAACTAGGAGGAATCTTACAACACTTATCATATTGGTAATAAATAAATCTGATCAAATCTTTGGCCACGTCACTTGAATAATCAATTTCCAGCTGTGTAGTCTTCATCTTCTCCAAGACTTCCTTGGACATGGAATACTGAGCATCTACAAGAAGATACTTAGCAAACTTTGTAGAACTCAAATAATAAACACCAGCAGCTGAATATAAACGCCATTGAAGACAATTGAGGTCATCTTCAAGATCCTTCCAAACAGCAGGATCTTCATCTATTGGTCCACACATTCTCTTGAATGTTGACCACAGTTTTATTGCATTGACTGAAGTGGGATCTTCAGTCTCATACTTGGCCTCTAACAACCTCCATAGGTCCACCAAGTCTTCTCTATCAAAACTTGCAAACAAAGATATAAGAGTGGTAATAGTGTGAACCTCTTTTCCATACCTGCAAATCTTCCAAAACCCACATTCATCTTCTTCATAGCTTATAATAGGGTTTCTGGAATAAAGTGGTAACACTTGCACCATATCTGAAGCTTCCAATGGTGAGAGCTTGAGGCTCCTTCTTATAACAGCTTCACTTGGATTCAATCTATCCATATCTTTGGGAAACTCAAGAGGTACTCCATTCTTCACAGGTCTGGGAACAATCATTGCCTTCTTAAGCTCCATTTCTTCTGCAAGTTCTTCTTTTCTTTCATCAGAAAGAAGTCTTAGAGTGTTTTCTTCCTGCACTCTAACCCAAATGGGATAAGCTTTGAACTCCAACTCTTCAAATGTCAATCCAATCAATTTCTTATATGTCCATCATGTTCCATGACATCTGAGTAGCATGTAGTACAACTCCCTTCTATCCCTTCTCAACAATGAGAGAATATTGCTAGCCCTGTGTCTCAGAATTACCTTGCAGTCCTTTTGTACCCTTAGAAGAATCTCCAAACCCCATATCTGGTCTGAAATAGTCAAAGGTGGATTCTCCATACACCTATCTTCCCAAGCATGGTACATTTGAACAACTTCTGGCATATCAAAATCAACCTGCAATTTCAACTCATTCAACTTCTCTTTTGGCAGCTCATCACCATACTCAAGTCTTTCTGGTTGTTCTATGATCATTACACTTGAGTCTGAACTAGCTTCATCACTTCCTTCTTGCTCTTCTGAAGTGACAACAAAAGGTGATTCACCTTCCTTCTTTCTTTCTTGTTCCATAATTTGTGCAACCAACCTTCTATCAAACTCAATTTGTGCTGCATTCTTTGGAACATCTACTTCTACCATAATACCCTTACCTTTATCTAATGGATCAATTATGGGTAAGGTAGATGGTAATACCTGTGAAGAAACTTCTTTAATGATGGATGATGACTGGAATACATCAACCTCATTTGCAGGTCTGTCAACGCTCAATTTTGCTTTGTCAGCGCCCAAGATACTCATGTCAGCGTTCAAATCTTGCTTGTCAACGCCCAAATTACCTGTCTCAGCGCCTCTTGTAATTTCCTCCAACATAGCTGTAAAAGACACATTTAAGTTTGTAGGAGAGACTAGAGACGTATCAAAACCTGTCTGTTTCTTCAAACTAGTTAGGGCTTCAGCAACACCCAAAGATTCACCATCATGTGAGCCCTTATCACTCACATTTATCTGTTCATCCTCCCCTTTGAAAGATTCCTCCATCCCTCTCCTTGTGCTAGCATTTTCCAAGATAACAATCCTCTCCCTCAATTGCTTGAGTTCAAGGCCTTGTGTACTGACAATATGTACCAAGTCTGCATTTTGCTTTTGCAAGCTTATGCAGACAGCCATCAATTCCATTAATGTCATTAGTTCCAATCTGCCCTCCTCTAAAATGGTTATTTGACCTCCCAAGTTAGATTCACTGGGCATGGATGAGGTCTTAATGATGGTAGGACTGTCTTGGCCAGCTTCTAAGCCAGAACCAATAGTCCCAGCCTCATCCATAGCACCAACCACACTTGTGGTGGTGGTTCTATCTGCTACATGGCTAGGACCACTAGAGGAGAACCCTCCAGTAGTCCTTAGGCATTTTTGCAACCTATATTGTGTTGGGGGAGAAGATGATGTGGATTGGGTGGATGTGGGTTGGTTAAGGGGTGTTTGGGTCTATAAGGGATTGGTGTCAACGTTTGGATTAGGCATGTCAACGCCAACATTTAATGTGTCAACGTCGAAGGGTTCTTGGTCAATTTGCATGTGTTGTGGTGAAGGTAAAGGTTCAGGAATTGGGTCAAGTTGAGGTTGTGGGTCTGTTTGGGGTTGTGCTGCTTCAATGATAGCAAGCATAGCTGGGGTGAGGGGTAAGTCACGATGTGGGGGTGAGTTCATCTTTGTAAAAATTACTTTCTTTTGCACAGGGGTCTCATAAAAATCATCATGATCCCTTGTGCAGTAGTTTTGCACCTCAAAAACCATTTGTAAAAATCTGGGATAAGCTAAAGTCATCTTGTTCCCTTTATTTTTACACATGCCCTCAAAAATCATTTTGGAATAATTAAACTTTTGCCAGTAGCAATGCACACAATAGCACTAGCAATAGATCTATTGATCTCATTGTGTGCAATACACTTGGGACTCAAACATTGTAAGAGGACATGTATTAGGTACTTCCAGGCTGGGGGAAACTCCTGTTTATGATATTTGTTTAAAGTTCCTTAAGCAGGAAAAGGATAACCCAAAGCCCTTAGTCCTTGTTCTATTTCATTAATGGGAAGGGTGGTTATACCATCTGCATCATCAAGATGCAAAACTTGGCGAACCAAAGCTTCAGTAACCACCCATGTGCGCCCATGAACAATAGATGATAATGTAGTCACTCTATTAACTGTTGAGGAACTAACATTGTTCCAAAACTGCTTAATATGTGTGAAAGGAATGAGTGGAGCATGAGAAAGAGCATACCTAATTGGGGATGCATTCAAATACGCCACCATTTGTGTATATTGGGGAAACAGAGTGTCATCATCGTCCAAATATGCTACCATGTTATGTTGACTCCTGAACCCCAATTCCAAATCACTTGGTTTAAATTTTGGTGCCATTGTTGAAAGCTGTTTGAATGATTGATAAAGATGAAGTATAGGAGAAAATATTGTTAGACAAGAATGATAGGTACCCTGTTAAAAATAGGAGCCAAATATATAGGAGAGAAAGATGCATGTGATTGGTCAAAAATTAGGCAACTATTTTCAAAATACAATCATGAAAATATTGAAAAGAAATAAGTTTATCTCATGCATTAAATGAAAGTTATCTGCTCCCAAAATTACGGCCCAAAAATATGTCAAAAAGTAACAACTGTGTAGGTCCCATTGAGTGTCAACGGTCAAAAATAACCCATCAACGTCCAACGGCTATATTCTTATCAACGTTTGCCAAATCCATGTCAGCGTCTAAGTTGGTCACAACAACGCTTGGAAAAATACTTGTCAGCGTCCAAAAAATAAAAATTTATAAAAATAAAAAATGACCTTAACAAAGTAATTTATCCTAGAGAAGATAACCTATAAGTTGATAATTATTATAGGGCGGCAAGCACTGTCCAGTTATGCACACTTGCTTATGCAAGATAGACATAACAGTCCTCTAGTGTCCCTTGCTAACCAAAACTCTTAACAACTAAGTTACCTTATAAAATTCCTTGTTACTCCCAGGTAAAACCCATGATAAAATCATTCCCAAGTCTTCCAACAGACCACAACCAATTCTAGGCCAAAAATGTCTTGGCAGCATGCATAGTATATCAACTTTGCATGCTACAGTGCCTCATGATTTAGTAAAACTAACTCATACTCACCTGTGGACACAATCTAGAATTGTGATAAGAGTATCATAAGGATACCCAAAAGTCCTAAAGGTTCCTAAAACCTCCCCTTAAACTGTGATACACATGTTGCCAAAAATATGCATGAACATAAAAAATTTATGTCAAGATAGGAATAGAAAATTCCAACCATCATCCATAAATAAAAACATGCTCAAATACTTTGTTGATCCCAAAGTTATATCGATTTAGCTTTATGTATACGAGATTAGATCAAGTAATACACTTAGAGAAACCTTTGTATATGTATATGACAATCTAAGTGTTATGCGGAATTAACACTTAAACAAGAACACACAAGATGTAAACAAACTTTCACTTTGATTAATGATATCAAACTTGCTTACAATGAAAGTGTTTAGCGTATGAAAACTTATATTGAACAATAACCTAAAGGTCTTCTTTTATAGACACAAGAAGCCTTGTACAATAATCTACGTATCAACTATTCTAGGTAAAGATAAATATAGAAAATACATTGTTTTTCCTATCTTTACTAGAAGTAATCTAGAACATAATAAACGCGTAGATCATATCCTTCCATCAGTGCTTGTCTTCAATGTATCAACGCTTGACTTTGTCTTGTCAACGCTTGATTTGTCAGCGTTTGTTTTCTTCTTGTCAAAGCTTGTTTTACTCTTGTCAGCGCTCAAATAGACTGGCTATATTTTATTCCCAACAATCCTCCCCTAAACTTGATATCTACTCTAATAATCAAGTTTCTGAATAAACATTAAGAACTAGGAGGAATCTTACAAACCTTCTCATATTGGTAATAAATAAATCTGATCAAATCTTTGGCCACGTCACTTGAATAATCAATTTCCAGCTGAGTATTCTTCATCTTATCCAAGACTTCCTTGGACATGAAATACTGACCATCTACAAGTAGATACTCAGCAAACTTTGTAGAACTCAAATAATATACTCCAGCAGCTGAATACAATCTCCATTGAAGACCACCGAGGTCATCTTCAAGATCCTTCCAAATAGCAGGATCTTCATCAATTGGTCCACACATTCTCTTGAATGTTGACCACAGTTTTATTGCATTGACTGAAGTGGGAGCTTCAGTCTCATACTTGGCCTCTAACAACCTCCATAGGTCTACCAAGTCTTCTCTATTAAAACTCTCAAACAAAGATATAAGAGTGGTAAAAGTGTGAACCTCTTTTCCATACCTGCCAATCTTCCAAAACCCACATTCATCTTCTTCATAACTTATAATAGGGTTTCTGGAATCAAGTGGTAACACTTGTACCATATCTGAAACTTCTAATGGTGAGAGCTTGAGGCTCTATCTTATAACAGCTTCACTTAGATGTAATGGATCCATATCTTTGGGAAACTCAAGAGGGACTCCCTTTTTCACAGGTCTGGGAACAAACATTGCCTTCTTAAGCTCCATTTCCTCTGCAAGTTCTTCTTTTCTTTCATCAGAAAGAAGTCTTAAAGTGTTTTCTTCCTGCACTCTAACCCAAATGGGATAAGCTCTACACTCCAACTCTTCAAATGTCAATCCAATCAATTTCTTATGAGTCCACCCTGTTCCATGACATCCGAGTAGCATGTAGTACAACTCCATTCTATCCCTTTTCAAATTTGAGAGAACATTGCTTGCTTTGTGTTTCAAAATGACCTTGCAATCCTTTTGTACTCTGAGAAGAATCTCCAAACCCAATATCTGATCTGAAATGGTCAAATGTGGATTCTCCATACACCTATCTTCCCAAGCATGGTACATCTGAACAACTTCTGGCATATCAAAATCAACCTGCAATTTCAGCTCATTCAACTTCTCTTTTACCAATTCATCACCATACTCAAGCCTTTCTGGTTGTTCTATGATCATAACACTTGATTCTGAACTGGCTTCATCACTTCCTTCTTGCTCTTCTAAAGTGACAACAAAAGGTGATTCACCCACCTTCTTTCTTTCTTGTTCCACAATTTGTGCAGCCAACCTTCTATCAAATTCAATTTGTGCTACATTCTTTGGAACAACTTCTTCTACCGTAATACCCTTACCCTTATCTAATGGATCAACTGTTGGTAAGGTAGATGGTAATACCTGTGAAGAAACCTCTTTGATGATGGATGATGACTGGAATACATCAACCTCATTTGTAGGTCTGTCAACGCCCAATTCTGCTTTGTCAGCGCCCAAGTTAATCATGTCAGCGTTCAAATCTGTCTTGTCAACGCCCAAAGTACCTGTCTCAGCGCCTCTTGCAATTTCCTCCAACATGGCTGTAAATGACAAATTTAAGTTTGTAGGAGAGACCGTATCAAAACCTGTTTGTTTCTTCAAACTTGTGAGGGCCTCAGCAACATCCAAAGACTGACCATCATGAGAGCCCTTATCACTCACATTTATTTGTTCATCCTCCCCTTTGGAAGATTCCTCCATCCCTCTCCTTGTGCTAGCATTCTCCAAGATAACAATCCTCTCCCTCAATTGCTTGAGTTCAAGGCCTTGTGTACTGACAATATGTACCAAGTCTGCATTTTTCTTTTGCAAGCTTATGCAGACAGCCGTCAATTCCATTAGGGTCATTGGTTCCAATCTGCCCTCTTCTAAAATGGGTATTTGACCTCCCAAGTTAGATTCATTGGGCATGGATGAGGTATTAATTATGGTAGGACTGTCTTGGCCAGCTTCTAAGCCAGAACCAATAGTCCCAGCCTCATCCATAACACCAACCACACTTGTGGTGGTGGTTCTCTCTGCTACATGGCTAGGACCACTAGAGGAGAACACTCTAGTAGTCCTTTGGCATTTTTGTAACCTATATTGTGTTGGGGGAGAAGAAGATGTGGATTGGGTGGATGTGGGTTGGTTAAGGGGTGTTTGGGTCTGTGAAGGATTTGTGTCAACGTTTGAAATAGGCATGTCAACACCAACATTTAATGTGTCAGCGTCGAAGGGTTCTTGGTCAATTCGCATATGTTGTGGTGAAGGTAAAGGTTCAGGTATTGGATCAATTTGGGGTTGGGGGTATGGTTGTGGTTGAGATGCTTCAATGACAACAATCATAGCAGGGGTGAGTGGTAGGTCACGATGTGGGGGTGAGTTCATCTTCATAAAAATTGCTTTCTTTTGCACAGGGATCTCATAAAAATCATCATGATCCCTTGTGAAATAATTTTGCACCTCAAAAACCATTTGTAAAAATATGGGATAAGCTAAAGTCATTTTGTTCTCTTTATTTTTACACATGCCCTCAAAAATCATTTTGGAATAATTAAACTTTTGCCCAGTAGCAATGCACACAATAGCACTTGCAATAGATCTATTGATATCATTGTGTGCAGTACACTTGGGACTCAAACATTGTAAGAGGACATGTATTAGGTACTTCCAGGCTGGGGGAAACTCCTGTTTATGATATTTATTTAAAGTTCTTTCAGCAGGAAAAGGATAACCCAAAGCCCGTAGTCCTTGTTCTATTTCATGAATGGGGAGAGTGGTCATACCATCAGCATCATCAAGATGCAAAGCTTGGCGAACCAAAGCTTCAGTAACCACCCATGTTCTCCCATGAACAATAGAAGATAATGTAGTCACTCTATTAATTGTTGAGGAACTAACATTGTTCCAAAACTGTTTAATATGTGTGACAGGAATGAGTGGAGCATGAGAAAGAGCATACCTAATTGGGGATGCATTCAGATACGCCACCATTTGTGTATACTGGAGAAACAGAGTATCATCAGCTTCAAGATATGCTACCATGTTGTGTTGACTTCTGAACCCCAATTCCAAATTAGTTGGTTTAAATTTTGGTGCCATTGTTGAAAGCTGTTTGAATGATTGATAAAGATGAAGTTATAGGAGAAAAGTTGTGTTAGACAAGAATAATAGGTACCCTGTTTAAAATAGGAGCCAAATATATAGGAGAAGAAAAATGCATGTGATTGGCCCAAAAATAGGCAAGTATTTTCAAAAGGCAATCATGAAAATATTGAAAAAGAATAAGTTTATCTCATGCATTAAATGAAGGTTATCAGCTCCCAAAATTACGGCCTAAAAATATGTCAAAAAGTAACAACTGGGTAGGTCCCATTGAGTGTCAACGGTCAAAAATAACCTATCAACGCCCAACGGCTATATTCTTGTCAACGTTTACCAAAGCCATGTCAGCGTCTAAATTGGTCACAACAACGCTTGGAAAAATACTTGTCAGCGTCTAAAAATAAAAATGTTTAAAAATGAAAAATGACCTTAACAAAGTAATTTATCCTAGAGAAGATAACCTAAAAGTTGATAATTATTATAGGGCGGCAAGCACTGTCCAGTTATGCACACTTGCTTATGCAAGATAGACATAGCAGTCCTCTAGTGTCCCTTACTAACCAAAATTCTTAACAACTAAGTTACCTTATAAAATTCCTTGTTACTCCCAGGTAAAACCCATAATAAAATCATTCCCAAGTCTCCCAACAGACCACAACCAATTCTAGGCCAAAAATGTCTTGGCAGCATGCATAGTATATCAACTTTACATGCTATAGTGCCTCATGATTTAGTAAAACTTACTCATACTCACCTGTGGACACAATCTAGAATTGTGATAAGAGTATCATAAGGATACCCAAAAGTCCTAAAGGTTCCTAAAACCTCCCCTTAAACTGTGATACAAATGTTGCCAAAAACATGCATGAACATAAAATTTTTTTATGTCAAGATAGGAATTGAAAATTCCAACCATCATCCATAAATAAAAACATGTCCAAATGCTTCTCCAATGATCCATAAGAAACTCTGTGTCCAATGGTATACTGCTAACACCACCTGCACATTTAGATTGAAAACCACAAATCTAACATTGTTGTTGACAACACCCCGATAACACTTGTCAGCGTTAAAGAAACATTTGTCAGCGCTAGACAAATATATTGCTGACAACGTCACAATAACACTTATCAGCGTTAAAGCAACCTTTGTCAGTGTTAGAAAAAAATAGTGGAAAATCTAAATCCTCAAAAAGACCAATAACAATGCATTATCCTGTACATACTTTTACAAAAAGACTCCAAAACACATATTATGTGAGATTGATCATTCCAATACTTGTTACCAAGTATTGAAACCTTCTAGCATCAAAAGGTTTAGTTAGTAAATCTGACACATTTTCTTCTGTGTCAACCCTATCTGGTTGTATTAAACCTTTTTCAAAATAATCTCTTATAAAATGGTGTCTAATTTCTATGTGTTTAGTTTTAGAATGATGTACAAGATTCTTAATAATGCATAAGGTGCTGTTATTGTCAACAAATATCTTGGTATGCATGAAATTATACCCATAATCCAACAGCTGGTTCTGAATCCACAAAACTTGCCCACAACAAGCAGCTGCAACCACATACTCTGCCTCAGTTGTAGAATTAGCCACCACTGTTTGTTTCTTGCATTGCCAAGATATCAACCTGCTCCCAAGGAACTGACATCCACCAGTTGTGGATTTTCTATCAAACTTATCACCTCCATAGTCACTGTCTCTATATGCAATAAGCTCCAAAGGTGAATCTTTTGGATACCACAAGCCAAGACAAGGATAACATCTTAGGTACCTAAAGATTCTCTTGACAGCATAAAGATGACATTCTTTGGGAGTCACTTGATGGCGTGCACAAGCACACAAAACAAACATGATGTCAGGTCTGGAGGCTGTGAGATACATCAATCAACCAATCATTGATCTATAGTGCCTGACATCCACATCCTTTACATCTCCAATCTTTCCCCAAGGGTGTTCTCTATCCATAGGAGTAGTAGCCCTCTTTTCATATGGAGAAAAGCCAAACTTCTTCAAGATCTCTGCCACATACTTATCCTGGGAGATGAAGATACCATCTTCTTTCTGCTGAACTTGTAACCCAAGAAAGAAGTTCATCTCCCCCATAGCACTCATCTTTAATTTGTCTGTCATAAGCTTGAAGAAATCCTCACTCATCTTTAGATCTGTAGATCCAAAGATGATATCATCAACATAGACCTGAACAAGTAAAACATCCTTACCCTTCTTCTTTGTAAACAATGTCTGATCTATGGTGCCCCTCTTGAATCCATTGTCCACCAAATAAGTGGATAATGTGCCATACCATGCTCTTGGGGCTTGATGAAGTCCATACATAGCCTTCTTGACTCTATACACCTTGTCTGGATTCTCTGGATCCTCAAAACCAGGAGGCTGCATGACATACACCTCCTCAACAATTGTTCCATAGAGGAAGGCACTCTTGACATCCATTTGATAGACAGTGAAGCCCATGCAGGATGCATAGGCTAGAAAGATCCTTATAGCTTCAATCCTTGCAACTGGTGCAAAGACCTCCTCATAGTCTATCCCCTCCTCTTGTGTATATCCCTGAGCCACTAATCTTGCCTTGTTTCTGACCACAATACCTCTTTCATCTCTCTTGTTTCTTAGAACCCATCTTGTCCCTATAGGTCTGACATATCTAGGACAATCAACCAACTCCCAAACATCCTAAATTGCAAATTGGTGAAGCTCATCCTGCATTGCTTCCACCCAACTTGGTTCTTTGAGAGCATCAAAGATCTTCTTGGGTTCCTGTTGTGACAGAAAACAGGCAAACAAACATGCTTGCACAAGAGGGGTATCAACCTTCTTGTGAATATTGGCAATAAATCCACCAAGACATTGATGAGATCTTCTAGTCTGAACAGGAGTTATAATATCACCAATGATTTGAGAAGTAGGGTGATTCTTCATAGTATAAGTGAGAACTCCTCCTTCAAAAAGTCTGTTGTCCTCAATCTCATCCTCCAAGTTGCCAATATCTTCTTCTTCAGACTCTCTTTCATCAACATGAGGATGAACCTCTTCATATAAATTGGAAGGTTCACCCTGTTCAAAAGTAGAAGAGAAAAGATGCGCAAAAGTGTTGTCAACGCCTGAACCTTGGTTGTCAGCGTTTGGGCTAACAACGCTAGAAAAGTTGTTGTCAACGTTTGAGCCATCAACGTCTGAATTTTTCCTGTCAGCGCTAGATTTGCCTTTGTCAGCGCCTGAAGGACCATGCATGTTGTTATCTGGTGGTACTTGGGGACCACCATTATCTTTTCCAGCAGCAGCAGCAGCAGCAAAAGCATCTGTCCATATGGGAATTGTGACATACTCTAGTATAGGAGATGACTTTTCTGCTTGTGATCCAACCTCTTTATTAACCCGTGTACCTGAAACATCAACAACTTGTTCTTCCACAACATTTGAACTTACCTTCACAATGTCTAGATTAGTGACAGGCATATAATTTAAAGCCCTAGATAAAGGTTCCAAGTCAAACAACCTATTTGGACCACTTTCAGGATCACTAGGTTTACTCTCTAAAAACCTAACATGTACTCTTTCAAGTATACATTTTTCCTTTTTAAGATAAACCCTATATCCCTTGCTCTGCACTGAATACCCTATGAAATAACCTTCATCACCTTTTGCATTAAATTTACCTAAAGCATCACTAGTATCTAAAACAACTACATGACAACCAAAAGGTCTGAGAAAACCAATATTAGGTTTTCTTCCCCAAAGTAACTCATAAGGTGTTTTGTTCTGTATCTTGTTGACCAATGCTCTATTTTGAACATAGCAAGCTGTATTAACATCCTCAGCCCAAAAGGCAATGGGGAAATGGGCATCAGCCAACATGGTTCTGGCTGCTTCAATTAGGGTTCTATTCTTTCTTTCTGCAACCCCATTTTGCTGTGGGGTTCTGGCAACACTAAACTACCTAGTAATCCCTTTCCTGGCACAAAAATCATCTAACACTTTATTCCTAAATTCACCACCATTATCACTCCTAAGCATTTTAACTTCATTACCTGTCTTCTTCTCAATCTGAGTGATAAAGTCAATTAAAGTGTTAGCTGTATCACTCTTCATAGCTAAAAAGAAAGTCCAAGTAAACCTAGAAAAGTCATCTGTGATGACAAAGCAGTATGATTTACCATTCAAACTCTCTATATTGGTTGGACCAAAAAGGTCCATATGAAGCAAGTGAAGAGGTCTAGTACTAGAGTACACCTGTTTGGACTTGAATGAGACCTTGTGCTGCTTGCCTTTAAGACATGCAACACAAGAGTGGTCATTGTGGAAAGCCTTTTGAGGAAAGCCATCAACCAAGCCAAGTCTCACAAGCCTGTTTATATTCTTAAAGTTTATGTGCCCTAGTCTCCTGTGCCATAGATTACTTTCATCTGCTGAAGCTTTAGCATAAAAACATGACATATCTTTATTCATTCTAATCCTATTCAGATTTACATTATATATGTCTTTATGTCTGGGTGTTCTATAGTCAATATATTTCTCATCAGGGATCTTATAATCCTTGCTTAACACCAAACATTCAGTATCAGTAAATAGAACTTTATTTTTGTTATCACAAACTTGTGATACACTAAAAAGATTGTAATCAAGTTCCTTTACCAGAAATACGTTCTCAAAATGCAAGTTCTTGGTGAGAAGTGTTCCTTTGCCTATGATAGTTCCATATCCGCCTCCAAAGTAAACCTTATCACCATCCTTAATGGGAGTGAAGTTAGTCAGATAATCTTCCTTCCCTGTCATGTGCCTTGAGCATCCACTATCCCAATATCCATAATCATTGACCTATTTTTGAATGCCCTGCACATAAAGAAAACAAGTTAGTTTTCTTTGGGAACCCAAGCCTTAGCAGACTTGGATTCATCTGGTTCTTCAACAAGAACAGACTTAGTTCTCATAACAACCCCTTGTTCATCCCTCCTTGGATGAAATACCCAGTTAACCCCAATAGGTTTTGTAATGACCTTTGAAATGTAATTAAATCTGTTGCAGGTCAATGAAATCCCATTATCATTAGGGTTTTGGTCTTTCTTAGGTCTCCATGTCAAACTTGAAGAATCTTTAGACCCCTTACCCTGTGGTTGCAAATATTTAGGTCTGGTCACGTTTCTGTCAGCGTTGGATTTGGTCTAGTCAACGCTGAAATTACCCTTGTCAGCGTTGAACCTAGGGTTTGCTACAGAAACCCATTGCCTATTAGACCAAATATTTGTCTTTTGAAATGGCCTTTGTCCATGAGTGTTAGACCCTCTAGTGAAGAATGGGGCAGGTCTAACAACTTGTGGACTTTGCTGCACACAAGGTTTGGGTCTGACAACGTTTGACTTTCTAACAGCGTTGACTTTAGAAACGTTGACACACTTATATGCTAAATGTGAAAAGCTACCACAAGTGTAACAGGCTTTTCTAGACACAACCTAGGTCTAGAAGAGAAGAAACATGTTCCATCATTACTAACTTGGCTTTTAGGTGACCTAGTATTCCTATACATTTCTGCATACTTGACACTAGGTTTTCTAACAGTGTTTGAGCCAAGGTCAACAGCCTTACCAATGATTGGGTTTGTAACCTTAATAGGGGTTAACACATTAGGACTTTCACATAATAAGCCACCCTTAACAAATAAGGTAGGATTGGCTTTCTTCCATTCATTCAAGTCAGTCAACTTCTATTGATACTCTTCAACTGGGGTAACAACTCTTGGTGGAGGAATGAATTCCTCCTCTTGGAGTTCTGGCAAACCAGTCCAAGATAGGTCCTTTTGTTGGACACCATAGAAGTCACCAGCTGGTGGTGGAACCACAGAGTAGTCTTTCATCCCAATCCCAGTCATGTCCTTGGGATCCCTTTGTTTATTAACACATTCTCCTAGGGTTTGTGTGGCCCTATCAAATCTCTGAATTTTAAGGCCAACATTATCTTTATTCTTAATAGCCTCATCTAACTTAGCCTGTAATTCACTATTAACCCTTTCCATGATGTTCCTAACATCATTACTAGCATCTAACTCATGTTTTAAGATATTTATTTTATCCTTTAAATCAAATTCCATTTTCTTGTATTCAGAAACTGTTTTCTCAGTTTGAGTGAGAGCTAATTGATAGTTAGATAGTTTGCATCTCTCAATACTCACATCATCTAACAACCTTACCACCTCTTTGTTAAGTTTCTCAATATTTAACCTACAACCCTTACTACAAAAAGTATCATCATATACATCATTATCTGATGAGGAGGAGGAGTGTGCCATGAGAGCATATTGAACATGCTCTTCTTCTTCGATTTCAGCAACCAAAGCTTTATCCTCTTCCACATCCTTAGCCAAATAGCTCCAATCCCATCCCATACCATCAATTCCTTGAACTGTAACCATGGCCTTAGGATCCTGAGCCTTAACAATTTGGCATGAGGGTGTACCAGCATCAGATCTTCTAGGAGATCTGCATTCCCTCATGAAGTGCCCCATACGATGACAGTTGTAGCACTCAACTTTGGATTTATCAAATCCAGCTGTGTCCTTTGCATTGAAGGTCATCTTCTTCTTAAACCTTCTATTTCACCTGTTTGCTCTTATACTAGCAAGAGCCATGTTCCACTTAATATCCATCTCTTCCAAGTTTTCATCACTTATTTGCTCAAGGTCCTCATATGTAATCACTGAACCATTGGGTAAAGAAGCAATATAAGCACATACAGTATCTAGATCCAAACCAACAGGTTTAACTCTTGGTGAGTCACTTTTGTAAGTGTCAACGTCTGAATATGAGGCGTTGAAAGGACATGTTCCAGCGTTGACATATGTTGATCCAGTGACTGGATGCATGTAAGAGTCCTTCTGATAAAATTGGCCTTCACTTTGTAAGAAGAAGGCCATGTTACTATTAGTAGGCTTACTTCCATGCTCCAAAAGGGTTTCATTCTCCAACAGCCTTAGTTTGTTGTAGATATCATCAAAAGTAGAGCTTTTGTGAGTGTTGTTGGCAAGTATAGATCTTGCCTCAATCTTCCACACATCACCAAGACTTTTAAGAAAAGTGGCATTAATGTCAACATCACCAAGTTGTGTCCCCATGAAGGACAACTTGCTTGTAATGTCAAGCAGTTTGCTTCTCACACTGCTAAGCTTCTCATTAGGTTGAGCCTTGAAAACATCATAATCATGCATGAGTTGCTTCTTATTTTCTTCCCTAGTATCTTCATTGCCACCATATGCAACTTCAAGAGCTGCCCAAAAGTCTTTAGCAGAGTCATAACCTCTATATTTATGTTGGTTCTCTTGTCCCAAAGAGAGTTTCAGAATATTTAGGGTTTTCATATCAACCCTTCTCTTTGCTATGTCTTCAGCAAACAGAGCTCTACCATCACCAGGTTTTTCTTTCTTATTTGCTTCTGGACATCCAGCAACAGCAGTTCTTGTAGCAATAGCAGCAGCAACCTTTTCAGCTCTATTGAATGTGTTTCCATACTCAATGAGCTCCCAGAGAGTGTAGTCATAGATCCCTAGATATTGCTCAAAGTTGAATTTCCACAATTCAAAGTTGGTTGCATCAAGCATGGGAATCTTGATGTTTGGCAAAGGTGAGGAGGAAGAGGTTATTTCTGGATTTGACATGATGTTGTTTAGGGTTTTGAGAAAATTAGGGTTTTGGTGATTTTAGGGTTCTTGTGTTCTTTAAGATCTAAAGTTCCTCAACAAGCTCTGATACCACTTGTTGATCCCAAACTTAGATCGATTTAGCTTTATGTATACGAGATTAGATCAAGTAATACACTTAGAGAAACCTTTGTATATGTATATGACAATCTAAGTGTTATGCGGAATTAACAGTTAAACAAGAACACACAAGATGTAAACAAACTTTCACTTTGATTAATGATATCAAACTTGCTTACAATGAAAGTGTTTAACGTATGAAAACTTATATTGAACAATAACCTAAAGGTCTTCTTTTTTAGACACAAGAAGCCTTGTATAATAATCTACGTATCAACTATTCTAGGTAAAGATAAATATAGAAAATACATTGTTTTTCCTATCTTTACTAGAAGTAATCTAGAACATAATAAACGCGTAGATTATATCCTTCCATCAGTGCTTGTCTTCAATGTATCAACGCTTGACTTTGTCTTGTCAACGCTTGATCTGTCAGTGTTTGTTTTCTTCTTGTCAACGCTTGTTTTACTCTTGTCAGCGCTCAAATAGACTGGCTATATTTAATTCCCAACATACTTTTCCAATGATCCATAAGCAACTCTGTATCCAATGGTATAATGCTAAAACCACCTGCACATTTAGATGGAAAACCACAAAACTAACATTGTTGCTGACAACGCCCCGATAACACTTGTCAGCGTTAAGGAAACATTTGTCAGCGTTAGACAAATATATTGCTGACAACGTCACAATAACACTTATCAGCGTTAAAGTAACCTTTGTTAGTGTTAGAAAAATATAGTGGAAAATCTAAATCCTCAAACAGACCAATAACAGTGCATTATCCTGTACATACTTTTACAAAAAGACCCCAAAACACATATTATGTAAGATTGATCATTCCAATACTTGTTACCAAGTATTGAAACCTTCCAGCATCAAAAGGTTTAGTTAGTAAATATGACACATTCTCTTCTGTGTCAACCCTATCTGGTTGTATTAAACCCTTTTCAAAACAATCTCTTTAAAAATGGTGTCTAATTTCTATGTGTTTAGTTTTAGAATGATGTACAGGATTCTTAATAATGCATAAAGTGCTGTTATTGTCAACAAATATCTTGGTATGCATGAAATTATACCCATAGTCCAACAGCTGGTTCTGAATCCATAATCATTGACCTGTTTTTGAATGCCCTGCACATAAAGAAAACAAGTTAGTTTTCTTTAGGAACCCAAGCCTTAGCAGACTTGGATTCATCTGGTTGTTCAACAAGAACATACTTAGTTCTCATAACAACCCATTGTTCATCCCTCTTTGGATGAAATACCCAGTTAACCCCAATAGGTTTTGTAATGACCTTTGAAATGTAATTAAATCTGTTGTAGGTCATTGAAATCCTATTTTCATTAGGGTTTTGATCTTTCTTTGGTCTCCATGTCAAGCTTGAAGAAGCTTTAGACCCCTTACCCTGTGGCTGCAAATATTTAGGTCTGGTCACGTTTCTGTCAGCGTTGGATTTGGTCTTGTCAACGCTGAGATTACCCTTGTTAGCGTTGAACCTAGGGTTTGCTACAAAAACCCATTGCCTGTTAGACCAAGTATTTTTCTTTTGAAATGGTCTTTTTCCATGAGTGTTAGACCCTCTAGTGAAGAAACGGCAGGTCTAACAACTTGTAGACTTTGCTGCACACAAGGTTTGGGTCTGACAACATTTGACTTTTTAACAGCGTTGACCTTGGAAGCGTTGACACACTTATATGCTAAATGTGAAAAGCTACCACAAGTGTAACAGGCTTTTCTAGACACAACCATAGGTCTAGAAGAGAAGAAGCCTGTTCCATCACTACTAACTTGGCTTTTAGGTGTCCTAGTATTCCTATACATTTCTGCATACTTGATGCTAGGTTTTCTAACAGTGTTTAAGCCAAGGTCAGCAGCCTTACCAGTGATTAGGTTTGTTACCTTAATGGGGTTTGACTCATTTGGACTTTCACATAACAAGCCACCCTTAACAAATAAGGTAGGGCTGGCTTTCTTCCATTCATTCGATTCAGTCAACTTCTGTTGATACTCTTCAACTGGGGTAATGACTCTTGGTGGAGGAATAAATTCCTCCAATTGGAGTTCTGGTAAACCAGTCCAAGATAGGTCCTTTCTTTGGACACCATAGAAGTCACCAGCTGGTGGTGGAACCACAGTATAGTCTTTCATCCCAATCCCAGTCATGTCCTTAGGATCCCTTTGTTTATTAACACATTCTCCTAGGGTTTGTGTGGCCTTATCAAATCTCTGAATTTTAAGGCCAACATTATCCTTATTCTTAATGGCCTCATCTAACTTAGCCTGTAACTCACCATTAACCCTTTCCATGATGCTCCTAACATCATTACTAGCATTTAACTCATGTTTTAAAATATTTATTTTATCTTTTAAGTCAAATTCCATTTTCTTGTATTCAGAAACTGTCTTCTCAGTTTGAGTGAGAGCAAGTTGATAATTAGACAGTTTGCATCTTTCAGTACTCACATCATCTAATAATCTTAACACCTCTTTGTTAAGTTTCTCAGTATTTAACCTACAACCCTTACTACAAAAAGCATCATCGTATACCTCATTATCTGATGAAGAGGAGGAGTGTGCCATGAGAGCATAATGAACATGCTCTTCTTCTTCAAATTTAGCAACCAAATCTTTATCCTCTTCCACATCCTAGCCAAATAGCTCTAGTCCCATCCCATACCATCAATTTCTTGCACTGCAACCATGGCCTTAGGATCCTGAGCCTTAACAATTTGGCTTGAGGGTTTGCCAGCATTAGATCTTCTTGGAGATCTGTATTCCCTCATGAAGTGCCCCATACGATGACAGTTGTAGCACTCAACTTTGGATTTATCAAATCCAGCAGTGTCCTTTGCATTGAAGGTCATCTTCTTCTTAAACCTTCTATTCCACCTGTTTGCTCTTATACTAGCAAGAGCCATGTTCCACTTAATATCCATCTCCTCCAAGTGCTCATCACTTATCTGCTCAAGGTCCTCATATGTAATCACTGAACCATTGGGCAAAGAATCAATGTAAGCACATACAGTATCTAGATCCAAACTAGCAGGTTTAACTCTTGGTGAGTCACTTTTGTATGTGTCAACGTCTGAATATGAGGCGTTGACAGGACATGTTCCCGCGTTGACACATGTTGATCCAGTAACTGGATGCATGTAAGAGTCCTTCTGATTGAATTTACCTTCACTATGTGAGAAGAAGGCCATGTTGCTGTTGGTAGACTTGCTTCCATACTCCAAAAGAGTTTCATTCTCCAACAGCCTCAGTTTGTTGTAGATATCATCAAAAGTAGAACTTTTGTGAGTGTTATTGGCAAGTATAGATCTTGCCTCAATCTTCCATGCTTCACCAAGGCTTTTAAGAAAAGTAGCAATGGTGTCAACGTCACCAAATTGTGTCCCCATGAAGGACAATTTGCTAGGTTGAGCTTTGAAAACAGCATACTCATGCATGAGTTGCTTCTTCTTCTCTTCCTTAGTATCATCATTGCCACCATATGCAACTTCAAGAGCTGCCCAAAGGTCCTTTGCAGATTCATAACCTCTGTATTTATGCTGGTTCTCTTGTCCCAAAGAGAGTTTCAGAATGTTTAGGGTTTTCATATCAACCCTTTTCTTTGCTATGTCTTCAGCAGACACAGCTCTACCATCATTAGGTTTTTCTTTCTTATCTGCTTTTGAACATCCAGCAACAGCTGATCTTGTAGCAATGGCATCAGCAATCTTTTGAGCTTTATTGAATATGTTTCCATATTCAATAATCTCCTAGAGTGTGTAGTCATAGATCCCCAGATATTACTCAAAGTTGAATTTCCACAATTCAAAGTTGGTTGCATCAAGCATGGGAATCTTGATGTTTGGTAAAGGTGAGGAGGACGAGGTTACTTCTGGATTTGACATGATGTTTTTAGGGTTTTGTGAAAATTAGGTTTTTGGTGATTTTAGGGTTCTTGTGTTCTTTAAGATCAAAAGTTTCTCAACAAGCTCTGATACCACTTGTTGATCCCAAACTTAGATCGATTTAGCTTTATGTATACGAGATTAGATCAAGTTATACACGTAGAGAAACCTTTGTATATGTATATGATAATCTAAGAGTTATGCGGAATTAACACTTAAACAAGAACACAATGATGTAAACAAACTTTCACTTGATTAATGATAACAAACTTACTTACAATGAAAGTTTTTAACGTATGAAAACTTATATTGAACAATAACCTAAAGATCTTCTTTTATAGACATAAGAAGCCTTGTACAATAATCTACGTATCAACTATTCTAGGTAAAGATAAATATAGAAAATACATTGTTGTTCCTATCTTTAATAGAAGTAATCTAGAACATAATAAACGCGTGGATCATAACCTTCCATCAGTGCTTGTCTTCAATGTATCAACGCTTGACTTCTTCTTGTCAACACTTGATCTGTTAACGTTTGTTTTCTTCCTATCAACGCTTGTTTTTCTATTGTCAGCGCTCAATTAGACTGGCTATATTTTATTCCCAACAACTCTCAGCAACCAATTGCCTTATTTCATCTGGTGTCATATTTATTGTCGCAGATGTTGATGCTCTTGTAGGAGCCATCCTACCACATAATAACACTTGATATTAAATTTTCATACGTGGAGTATGGAATAAATTTAATATATCATTGTCGAGTTCTCATTCTTTCGGGAATTTCATATATGAGGATTCATAATATGAATGACGAATTTCTTAACAAATTCATATATGAGGATTCATAATACAAATTATGATAAAATGACAAGAGTTTCAAGAACAAAATCACACTTCTTTATTTATTAACAACTTATCGTTCATAGTTACACGATAAGCATCAATGTTACATAAAGGAAACTGTACATTTTTACAAACAGATACTAGATTTCTAAGCTTAATTTCTCATTTTGATCTCCTCAGTTCTGTCCAAAACATATCCGGAGTCAGATTGTTGAGTATTTTTGAGATCTTCAGTGAGTGTTTCTAAATTAAGCCCAGTTCTCATGAGTCCTTCTCTCAGTTCAGCGTTCTCCTTATCAAGTCTTGTCATCGCTACTTCGAAATGATTCATTCTTTTACTCAGCTTAATCTTATGGCGTCGGGTAACGTCCATTTTATATTCCAACTGCGTAAAATGTTCTTCAATTTATGTTCTTCCTCTTATCAAATTTCTAACATTACTTTCTACTGTTCTAAAAGCTTCTAAGGAAATTTCATCGAAGTGACTTGCAATTGCAGATAATTGCCGGTCATACTTTTCCACAATTCGTGCTCTAGAAACCTCTTTAGTTTCATAAGGCTCTTCGCGACTTCGATTGGGAGACGAATAAAGATCCTCAGGTAAGAGAAAATAAGACGTAGGTGAAGGTGTACTATTCATCACTTCAGTTTTATGTGAGAAATATTCTTGTACTTTAGGGGTATCGTAAAAAGACAAATTCGAAACACGCACATCTGTGGAAGATGGAGTGAACATCGGAATGTCTCTTTCATTATCGTCGGAGATGAGAATATATGTGGAAGTAGACATCCTTGTAGTTTTTATAACATAATAACATGAGATATGCTTCTAAAGAGATAAAAATCTTACGATGGCGCTGCTGTTAGCTGGTAGTCTTGAATGTTTAAAATCTCAGTTATAGTTTAGGAAAACCTTATTCTCTATGACTGTAAGCTATGATGCCAATCTGTAACACCCCCATTTTTACCTTTACGTAGCGGTACATTGATCTGGGGTATTACTTCATAGTACCATAGTCACAATAATAGAAAATACCAAAAAGAAATTTTTATAAAATAAATGTTATCATTCATTTATTTAAATTAGAGTTTAATAAACAACTGTACATACGTTGTACAAACACAAGTTTCCCAAAGATCTAGTTTTATTGATAGAATGATAACTTATTCAAGACACCACCCTCCACAGCACGCCAGTCTTCATTCACCTGAGATATATGCTTAAAGTCAACACAAAGGTTGAGTGAATTTATAGGTTTTATACATCATTTGAATACAAGTATGACTCTTGGGCTATTGTGTTATACACCCAGTTTTAAATTCATCGAATCTTATTGCACTAGCTCATGACCCGCGACTAGACATTATCAGAAAAATCCAACAAATTGCCCTTAAGTAGGAAGATTTCCATACTATCCTGAGTTTACGCAAAATAAAGTATATCTGTTTAGCCTAGGAATGGAACATTAGCTTCTAGCAAGTGCGACTTGCCCAGATAGGAGATGTCAGTCTCCAATAGTACTATTCACGATATTAGTGCTCATTAAATGATTAGCGATTCACGATTAAAAAGGGACTTTGGATGGGAAAGTAAACATAGTGTCAATAATCATATAGGCAGCATAAAAAACACTTGTATTCCAATTTTTCATATATCCCCCTCACGGGTTTTCAAATTGTTTGTAAGCTTTTAAAATGTGAGGCTATAAACTCACCTTAGCCTATAGAGTCTTTTTGATTATCCAACCACAACCTCCTCGCGGAATCTGGACTGACACACAATATGCATATATATCAAGTGTTAGTCTTGAGTTCATTCTCTTTAATTAACATTCTTTGATTGAATTAATTTGGAGTAATAATATCAGTGTTCGTGCCATCATACTCAGAAGCCATTCTATAAACGTTTGAGGAGCGAGGGAACTTTATATCTTAAACCCAACTACTCAGTTAGAACGTAATATCGAGATGGAACATGTTTGTAAAAAGCTCCCTACACAACATATTTTATTACATTTTTTTTAGTTTCAATGTTGGAAAAAATAGTCCTTGTTGTTAGTTTGGTGTATTTACACTTTTTACCCTTTAATTATAAAGTTTCATAAATTGCAATGTAAACCTTCCTTATTTAACCTTAGGGTCTCAAACTTTACAACATTTATTCTTATAGATTTTACTTTCATAAAATGACATCTTTAACTTATAACTTTGCTCATTATTTTATGTAAATTATAAAACTAGGGTTTTAAGACATCTTTAACTTATAAATTTCTATTAAAATGATGAAATGACTTAGTTTCTTTTGGATTATCTTTCTAACATAATTTTGGAATTATAACAAGTCTAATTAAACTTTATAACAAGATAAAATCCTTGGTTAACATAGATTTACCTAGGTAGCTTCAAAATGGCTCCTTATGGCTTCTTATAAACACAAATTGCTATCAATGCTTCAAGAGCTTCAATGTCTAGCTTCTAGACCTGTTTGTTGGTCTTGTGGGATTTTCTAAGATGTATATAGAGGTGGAATTGGAATATGGGTATGAGATACAAAGGAAACGGGGTGCAAGTTTCAAATGAAGCATTTCGCCTCTATTTATACTAGTTTTGATGCTTAGCCTCCAAGTTATGCATTCAAACGTGTAAGAAGGATATAGGGGTGACTAATGAAGGCTAATGAAGGTCTACACAAGTTCATAGCTGGTAGCTTTGTCCTAATCCTTCCTCATGGCTAGAAATAAGTCACGACAATATGTAGATAAGAATGGTGATGTGTAGCAAGCAAGGAGGTGATCCACCTACTTGTCACACTCCTAACGTATCTTAGGATGAATAAATATCAGGTTTCCAAACTTTTAATGGAGGGAAATGGTTTGAAAATGTGTTTTGGAGGGAAAATACAAAACCGGATCCTAAAACTAGGGCTTGTAACTTATGTTTTGTGTTTAAGGTGATTAAGGGCTTAGGAAATTTATTAGTGAATTATTAGGGATTAATTAGGGTTTAGACATTCGGTTTAATAGATTTGGGTCCTTGGTTTAAAGTTTAACAAAGGTTTGATGTGAAAATGGGAAGTATACATTTGTAGATTAGGGTTTCCTAATGATCTAGGGTTTAATCTTAGTAAATGTGATTATCCTCCTCTTAGCTACTGATGTAAGCTTAATTTAGGTCCTATATATTGTTTCTTAAGTGTCCAATGAGTTCTCACCTTGGTTTAAGGGTTTACTTTAGGTAAACATGTCTAAAGAGTGAAAATACCTATTTTGACCTAATTTACAAGTCATGCATTGAAATCTTGTACCTTGTGAATTAGGGTACTTGTACATTGTCTTAATATAATCTTATAACCTTAATGAAGTCCTATAAGTATTTTTAGACTTTTCCTAAAAGAACTATGTGATGATTCCATGTAGATTTCTTAATATTAGGGTTTCTAGGTAATTAATCCAAATGATTTTCTAGCTTAGGTAATTAGGGTTTATATCTTAATATACACTTATTCTAAGTCTTATATAGTATGTTTATGACTTCTATGGGTTCTACATTCTTAGTTTGAGGGTTTATATAAGTTGATCATATTCTAGGGTTATTTAAATAAGATTAAGGTTCTATGCTTTGAAAACTTGTACTTTATGATTTAATAATTTGTAAATTGGTTCAAGATAAATGTATAATCATATTATGATACTTAGTTGAGTTTTATGTTTTGTTGCAAAAGATTAGAGTCTAATTCATTATAGGTTAGATTTTATCTGCTAATCTTGGTTTTAGGTCATTTTCTTGTAATTAGCTTGGGATTAGTGAATATTAGTGGTTTGAGATTATTTAACTCTTCTTTATATGGTGGATTAGAATTAGTTTAGAGTGTTTAATAATAGTACATTGTCATTTTGTGATTACATTTCTTCAAATATTAGTTTATAAGGGATTTCTAAGATTTCTATGGGAATTTAGGGTATCCTTGTTATATTTGAGTTGTTCTTATTCATTGTTTGTTCATATGATAACTTTAAGAACTCAGACTTGATATATACATAATGTTTACAACATATAGGCATATGTTGATGTGGCAATTGTGATAGTGAGATCCATAAGTCAGTCATGTAGTATATTGAAAATGGAAAAATTTCTGAGTAAAATCACCTTTTTATTTATGAACATGGATATTACATTAACCAAAACTACTTGAAGTTATAATGTACTTACTGAAGGACGGAATATCTGTACCTTATGTCCAGTAAACGAATGAAGATGAAAGGCGGAAAGTACTACTCGGACTTCACGAGTGCTACATAATAAAGGACGTGTATGAGTTGTTTGTTCATGTATAACTTACTGATTCTTAGTTTGTTTTGCTTGTTCTTGACTTGTCTTACTTGTTCTTGACTTGTTTTACTTATTCATGTTTTATCGAGTCTTTCTTAGTATTATACGTTTCATGTGCTCTTGATTAATGTATTACATGTTTCATGTGTTATTATACTTGATGTTTCCATAATTAGTAACTTTCTAAAGATAGCAGGTTTCTATATATAGCAACTTTCCAAAAATAGCAGGTTTCCATATATAGTAACTTTCCAAAACTAGTAAGTTTTCATAAATAGTAAGTTTCAAAAAATAGTAAGTTTCCATAAATAGTAAGTTTCCAAAAATAGAAAGTGTCTATAAATAGTAAGTTTCCATAAATAGTAATAAGCTTGTTTAATAAGCATATAATATAAGCTGAAGCTTAACAAACATATTCTGTAAGTCATGATTCATTAAATGATATAATAGTAAAGTTTATTAATAAATACTTTTACATGTTATATTCTTATAATTAATTATTAATTTATAATGTAGCATGGTTTAATTGATTATTAATTAATAATAAGACATGATTATATTTTAATAATAATACTTTGCCATAAACTTGCTAAGTTGTCAAATTAAATTAAAAGTAACACTTAAATTAATTAGACCATGGTTAAAATATAATTAATTTAATAGGCTAAGTCTTTAATTAATTTAATTTAATTATACCATGATTAATTTCACTATAACTTAATAAATTAATATTTTTAAATCCAAATTAACTTAGCAGATATCAAAACCAAACACCCCCTTTGGTGTTCAGTTTAACCGAGCCCCACAACTAAGCCCACAGAGAACACGAGGTCTCGGTTGCACGAATAACCAAACAACCAAACACCCCCGCTGCAGCCCTTGCTGCCGCGGGTTGCCACTGTTCATCCAAAGCAGCCGCCGCATCCCCATGGCTTGTGGCGCTTGTGGCAGCTTGGTTCCTGCTTCCCACCGAAGATGAAGTTTAAATTATTTATAATGTTTAAATTAATATGTATTTTCATGTATTTTATATTGTCATGTATTTATGCGGGTTTTACAATAAGTTAGTGTTAAAGTTATTTATAAGGAGAAAGAAGATGATAAAGAGGGCTTGTTTTTACAGAGAGTGTGTACTTTACCAGGTATGTTCAGTTTTCACAATTTTTAGATATATATAGATTTTGTATATATGTGTATCATATATGATAATCACATGTTATCATATATGATATTTCTTTTTTGTTTTTGATAATCAAATATATGCAATTTCACTATATTTCTTTAGTTTATTTTTTGTATTATTGATAACTAGATTTGATAACTAGGTTTTTACCTAGTAAGAAATTAAAGTTCGTTGTGTTGGTCTAATCGAATTGATCTAGGTTCTACTATGTGTGACTCTGCTGTTCTTTGGTGAAACCAAAGTTGTGTCGTTGTAGTAATTAAAAAGTGCAAAACTTTAAAAGTAAAAGGCAAGTATTTAAAAGCGAGACTAAAATTAAAAGGCACTAAAAGTAAATAACGCAAACTTAAATCTATCTAGGAAACTTAAAACGCAACTAAAACTAAAACTTAAACTAAGGCAAGGATAAAATAAATCTAAGGCAAATAAACTTAAAGAGCGACTAAGTAAAAAGGCGGAAAAAATAAAGCTTGAAATTAAAAAGCAGAAACTTAAAAACTGAAATTAAAAGAACCTGAAATTCAGCTCATCCGGAATAATACCCTCATTCGGAATAAACACTCATCCGGAATGTCACCTTCATTCGGAATGTTTTTCTTCACTCGGAATATTCACCAAATACCTTGATCCGGAATAAGTCCTTTATCCGGAATATGTCACTTATCCGGAATAAATTCCTTGATTCGGAATGTTGGTCTTGTTTTGGAATGTTGATGTTGATCCGAAATAATCCTTGATCCGGAATAATATTCCGAATAAAGCCTTTGATTCGGAATGTCAAAATATTCCGAATGAACTTGCTTGATCCGGAATATTATTTGATTCGGAATGTTAGGTTGATCCGGAATATTCCCTTGATCTGGAATTATCCTGCTGATCCGGAATAAAAGGTTGATCCGGAACTTTTGGTTGATCTGGATTATTATTCCGAACGAAGCACCTTGATTCAGAATGTTTTAATATTCCGAATAAAGCACCTGATTCGGAATAAATATTATTCCGAATAAACTCAACTGATCCGAAATATCCAATATTCCGGATGAACACCCTTTGAAATCCTTCGTTCGAAATATCTGGGAAGAACAGAACCTGGGAATACAGTAACAACACAAGCGAAGAACAAGGAACAAGAAAAAGATACGGATCTAATAAAAATTAAGCAAAATCAACCACAAGATTAAATCAAACTAATCACAAAACATCTATTAATCATAAACAATCAATCCAAAACAACAAAACTAACAATTATGATCAAGATAATCAAAACCCACTTGAATAATCAATAAAAATCAAGAACATGAACATGAACAATAAACATAAAGATCGAGATTAAAGAAAGGAAGAAGGAGATCAAACAATAATGATAAAGATAAAGATTAACAAGAATTAAAAGAACACTTACTTGAAATTAAATGGTAATTAAGGTGCAAGACAATTAATGTAAATGACAAGGTAATTAAATTGCAAGGTAATTAAAAGTGGAAGAACTAATTGTTACTATTAGCCAACAAAATGAAATTATTAACTTCCTAATCTATATATAGGGGAGGTTAAGGAGTTCTTAGGAAGCTTCCTCCCCTCCTTCATTTCTTCTTAATTTCATCATTAGGTCCTTCTGTAACACCCCCAAATTTATACAACTCAATACAGCGGAAGACTAGTTGGTGTTACGGGATAGCACATTACTCACATCATAGACAACGCATAAAAATCGCGTCGTTTAATAATAAAGCATTTCCATTCATAAATATCAAAGTTACATCGGTCCCAAGTCATTATATTTCATACAAACTTTTACAAAGTATTTGAATGGAAAATATAGTTTAGGTGCGGGCCATGAATTCTTGTCGTCTTCCCGAGAATTACCTTCAAGTACCTGAGATAAAACATGTTAAGAAAAGGTCAGCGATAACGCTGAGTGAATTCATAGAGTTTAATAAATTCCATCAATATAATATCAGTATAAAATTATTACTGAAAATCATTTTGTACAAATCATTTTGATAGGCCATAAAATAGCCAAAGTCATTTTATACAAATCCATATCGAAAATCATAATATAGGCATTTGCCTTAAAAATCAGTATACGAGCCAATGTCGTAAAAACATCATACGATACGTCTTATGACGTCGTATAAAATCAAATAAAAACCGTTATATGAATATGGTTATGAAAACCAAAACACAAACATAATATCAATAGTATGACCCTGTATTGCTAGTCAGGCAATACATCGTAATTCGGAGCGTCTAGTAATATTTATGTGATTTGGATTATTATAAGCCGCATGACATTGTTACCTTACTAAACCAAAACGGGTAGCTAACCCGATACCAATTTTGCCCATCTAAAGTAGCGTGTCGTCACAAAGGTCACGCTGTGGAAAACTTCTCATACATAAATTCGCTTACCAATCAATGTGGCACGACGGGGATCAACCGTCAAGGTGCGAACTGGGGTGATCGTCCCCAAATAGTACTATTAAATGCATAAGCGTCTACCAAATCCCGGTAGTTCACAATTCATGCTAATGGGACTTTTAGTGACATAACCTAACTTTAATAATCCATTTAATTTCATCTATCGGGTCCTTTAATCATTTATCGGGTCATACAATCGGGTCATTCAATCATTCGGGTCCAAATCAATAAACAAACAATCGGGACAAATGGTGTCCTATTTAATAAAAACTAACATGTTATCTCCCTCGCGGGTTTATAAAACATTTATAAAACATTTAAAAGAGTGTGAGGCTATGAACTCACGTTGATGTGGGAAGGCGGGTTATCGGCAACTCGGACGTACGGTACGTGCTTCAATCATGGAAACCTAGACAAATAATACTCGGTCTTAGACGTTTGTCCAATGACTTTATAGAAATAACAATTATGTATACATATGATGATTATATATATATGATGATCAAGTGGGTTTACATATTCTCGTTTACTCATTTTAGTGTTATATGTCGATAACTTTTATACTAGTTTACTAGTTTTACCTATTTACGTGTTTTAAGTCCAATAGGCCTATTATAAGTTCTTAACTTGTATTAATCCTTTTTTTACTCATATTATCAGTACATACACTTTCAAGTCGGGCCCAAATGGGTTAAGTCCAATAATAAGTTTATAAGTGTTCTAGTCCATTTTTGTTGTATTATTAGTCCAATAACGTTAATTTAGTCCGTTAACGTCCGTATTTCTTATAGTTCGGGTTTTATCGGTTTTTACTTGTATTAGTTACTTAAACATCAGTATATGACTTTTTATAAACTTTACATTAGACGGGTTTGGTCGTCTAAGTTTTATTTGGCGAAAAACGTTAATTTCACGGCGATAGCCGAAAAAGTCGTAAAAATCAAGTTTATAGTTTTTAACTTATAAATATTATTTTACCACCATTTATATAATTTACCCATTTAATTAACCTTTTATACATTTATATAAATAAGTTTTATAAGTTAGTGGGTTTATATTTTTACATTTTATACATTATAATGTGAGTGCTTATATAATAATAATAAACATTATTTCCAAAAATCTTATTTTTAACTTCATGTTCACCATATTTAACATATCTAGAGTTCTATAATGAATTAGAAGCTCAAATTTTTATCACATAAACTACATGATATGTGCTACATTTAACTCTTCTATGGCTACTGTTGAATCATCTTTTAAATATTTTCTAAAAATCGTCCAAAACAGTAACCTCAGATTTATACCCTAAACTTGTTTTGATCATATCTCACTCATTACAATGATTCCATTGCATGGCCATCTCTCACATGTGTACAAGACCCATAGCTTACTGTAAATCCATTCTACTTCATTATTTTATCAGATTACCATATAGTTCTTTACTCTTTTATACAGTCATCAAATTTAACCAAGATTTTAACCTTGTTTCTTATGGTTTTTCACCTTTTTATCCATGATTATCAACAACAAATCCCCACATAACATTTTTATCATCATATAATCATCATAAATATATAAAATAGGAAATAAATATATGATTACATAACCAAAAATAACAAGAAGATGAGGAGGACAATCTTTATACCACCAAATTGATGTAGGTTATGAGTTTGACATGGTTTTGGATGGAGAAACTTAGGATGCACCAAGACCACCTTCATGACCACCATTCTTCATAGAAAACTTGTGGAAAATCAGCCCTCCTACTCCATGAAAACTTCTCCTTGGATGTTATAAGCACCACCAATCTTCATCTTTTTGAATGGAGAATAACATATGTTAATTATAACATATGTTTATGGTTAAATTTTGATCAATGATGGTGTTTTTGTGGAGAGAATGGGACGTCTCAAGAGAGAGTAGAGAGGAAATTTGGGTGGTTTGCATGTAGGAATGAGATAAGTGGTAAGTTCATGGTTTTGTGTAAACCTTAGCTTACATTGTAAGCAAAGGACAAGTGTAGGTTTATTAAGTAAAAACTTGACACCAAAGTGGTATATGTTGCTAGTGTTGGCCGGTTTTGGAGTGAGGTGGGACAAGTGTCCCACTTGTCTCATCCCATTTATTTACGGGTACTCCTCGATTCTAGTTTCCTCGATTTGCGTGCCCTCGGGTCGTTTTACGAAAAACGTTTTTATAAATTATGAATCAACGGCACAAAACGAATCTAATAAAAATTGTCTCATCAAAAACGGAGTTCGAAAACGTAAATACGTAATCCTAGGGTTTCCGGTTTAGTCGTAAAGGACGTTAAAATAAAATCGTAAGTCCTAATCTCTTCTCGTAAATTTGTGAGTTTATGAACCAACTCAAATTTAAAACTCCAAAATAACATTCATGGACAAATTTATTTTCTGAAATGTCGGACTGTCACCAAAGACGGTGTATGTAAACGTAAGCACGTAACGTTGAATCCTCCGGTTCAGACGTAGTCGATGCTACTTCAAGACGTAAATCCAAATTTCTTCCCAAAAATATGTGAGTTCATATTGTAACATTAAAATAATATTTTCAAATAATATTTGAGAATAAAATATCAACCATAAATTGACGGATTGTCATAGCATTTACCCCTAAACAGGATCTTTGTCCTCAAAGATCATCTTACTACTCGCTTCTTATAGAGTTAAAGTCATGTGGGTATTTCCTCCACATTCGGTCTTTTCTCACAAGTGCAATCCATTATAATACGCGAGTTTCATCAAACATAACTACGGGAATAAGATCAGGCTTAATGTTGACTTACTTTCTCTATCCATGATGTTCACGGGTTTTTGATGAATGCAACTTTTCGCCGATCTAAGCTCTACTAAGAATAATCAGATTCTCACTTGATAGATATTCCATCAAGTTCGATATACGAATCATAGTTCACGTAGTTCTTGAAGTCCTAGGGTAGATCCAGCTTATATGCCTTTCAATCCCAACTTTTACATCATCTCAATGGTCCCATACAACGGGGACTTATATCCCATGATTTGTCAGATCATGAATTCATTTTTCCAAGGTTAAAAATTGTGGCATAACTTCGCTACCCATTTGGCACTTCAAGATCTACTTTTCACATTCACATATCCTCTTGCCCACTACCGGCAGTCAGTAATCAGATCTTAATTTCAACAATCATTTCAGATCTCGCGGGTCGGGTATTTTGCAAGGTTAGGTTCGCCATCATAGGAACCTTAAACCTAAAAGACATGTCCAACTCACAGTGGGTGTATGTCGGGTGTCTTTATCTCAACTCCTGCTTACAGATGTTCTAATATTTAGATTCTAACAAGATTCGATCTCAATCCTAATACGATGATTATCAAGGATAATCTCTCCAAAGGAAAACGATTACACGGTCTATTACCAAAGGTCAATCATTCAAACATAAACAGCACTTATATTACTTTGTATCGTTACTTTACCTCGTCCCTTCGATTTGGGATGGTAAACAGTACTCTCATCAAGATTCGTTCTCAATGAATTCTGAGCAAATCTCTAGAAATTCGATGCGAAGCGAGGATCTTGATAAAGATGTTTGATACAAGCACACTATGTTTACATAACTCTTTTTGCATTTATCATTAACGGGAATGATATTAGCA
Organism: Glebionis coronaria; assembly: GCA_025667525.1. Lineage (NCBI taxonomy): Eukaryota > Viridiplantae > Streptophyta > Magnoliopsida > Asterales > Asteraceae > Glebionis > Glebionis coronaria. The sequence goes on from CM046881.1 coordinate 117,434,235, forward strand.
GATTTGGTCAGTCTGTCGACGATGACCCAAATCGAATCAAATTCAGATGATGACCTTTGCAATAGCTAGACGTTCACTAATGTATGAGGCGATGTCTGCCTTCATAATTTGTCATTAGTACAACTTCTTCAGACAAAGATACTTTTAGTCATAAATGACATAAATAGAATACTTATACTTACAAATTCCAATCATAACTATATCTCACAATCTTCATATTTAGACAGTCACAAGTGGTCTTTTATACATTTAACGCCATCGGCTTCTTAATTCTAATGGTTCACATTAGTCGCGAATCCCTTTTTACAAACATTATTTATTTTTATATCGTCCAGCAAGTTATTTTTCACCTTCATTATTAAGGAACATGTCCTAACTGGTTCTTTATCTTTTATACATAATGCGTCGGTATCTATATTCACTTCTCATGATGATATAATTATCATGTCCACAATTCACTCAGATATTCTTTCTATATTATGCGTCAGTAATTACATTCACCTTTCTTCATATTTTCTAAGTTTCAGTTTCGTCTTTACTATCATTTTTATCCGTTTTACTCAATCCGTCGTCTAAGGCGTCGATAATTATTATGATTAATTAAATAATTATTAGTTAATTTTTATGAAGCGTAAACGTAAAAGTTTTAAATTTCTTAGTTCGACCAATTATATAAAATGTTCAAAGATAAATTTGAATTTAATTAACAAGATTTTTGTTGATTTATCGAAAATAATTAATAAGATTCGTAAATGTTTGAAAAATCTTTGTTTATACTTTGGTAAAAATTTCCTTAGTTTGAAAAGCGTAAATTATCGTTTCAAATTTCAAGTCATGTTTTAAATGGTTTTCCTCAATCCTTCTTAGGTTGTCTAGAAGTATACACAAACATTTACCCCTAAACAGAAGTTTAGTTAAATGGTTTGTGTATAAGAGAATAATCCCTTTAAAAATCCTTTGGTAAAACATTTGTCAAAACATATTTCCATTTCTTTTTAGTAAAACCCAAAGTCTTAAAAGGGCTCTTAATTTTTGAAGAGTCTATATGCATACATCTTACCATTATTAATCCAACGGTCATTTTATGTAAAGGATTAAGATTTTAATCCCTAAGCGTTAATGGTTCTAATCTTTGAAAAGTCAATATAGCCTCCATTATCTATTAATCACACGGTTAAATCATGTAAAGAATTAAGTCTTAAGTCTTATGTTATATATTCAAGGTACAGGTTTTCGTTGTTCGGCCAATCCAGGGCAATCTATAATTAATTATTAACTCATTCTTATTCTTACAATTAAACAAATAGTCCTTATTGATCACAAGCATGAATTTATCAAATTACAGCCTACATACGTGATTCACCAAATTTATGAATACTACATGTGCATCGGTCAATCCAAACGACATCACGTGAAACTCATAATGTTCATCACAAGTTCTGGATGTAATGATTGGAATAGATAATCTTTTTCGCAGATGCGAAGTTGATGATAACCATGCCGTGGATCAAATCTTTAAAACATATGCTAGAACCTTGTAAATGATCGAACAAATCTTCCATTTCGAGTTATGGATATCGTTTTCGATTGTCAATTTACTCAGTCATGGTAATCTATAAATATAAGGAATGATATCACCATAGCTCTTCATGATGACAGGCTTGGTATAATATAATCTTTCTCCGACAACTCTCAGTTTTACCGTAATTCCTTTAATATAGATGGTGCTGACGTACAGTGCACAAGCCATAGGTGCAGCACCGGGAATATAATCAAATACCAAATTCTACTTGCCTTAATGGCAAAAGTCTAGGTAATTTACCAACAAATACCTTCTAAAATTTCAGATAACAGAAACATCTTTTAATAAATTCATATTAGGTTCTTTCTATATTATAATATCTATGACTAATTCACAGCCATTCATGGTATAATTTCAAGTCTAAATGCAGGATATAATCATCCATCAAGAATTATTTAGATCACTTTTGATAATCAACATCTTATCGTTTAGGGGAATTCAATTCGAGTTCCCATCAATTAAGACAATGTCGTCATATCATAATCAATCAATCCATTCTACTGGCATTATCAACTTTCCAGTTTCATTGCCGTCGATAAGATGTGAACTTCTCAAAAGACTAATAATAACTCATAATCCTTCACAATTTCAGGGATATTAGGATACACAACTACTATTAAAAGAGTAAGGTCAACGCATAATCTATGCGAGAAAATTTCAAATCAGATACAGATGAAAACATTTAACGAATATGAATATATCCCATGTTTTCATAATTTGAGTACGCATTCGAAAGCTCCTCGGATCGTTACCCAGGTCATTCGAATGAAATCAATTCAAAAGAAATGATAGGAACGTCGATACATCCAGTCGGGTATCAACACTCGGTAATCAGATACTTTTCCTAAGAATCTCACTACGGGAGAATTGGACAAGAAAGAATTGTCAATTGTCAAATAAGACAATTTCCACAGATGAGTAAATTCGACTCAAAAGAATAGATGCTACAGGCACATATGTAGGTGTCCCTAACACTATGTCCCTATTTTTCACTTCTTGCAGATCTCATAAAATTTAATCTTTCACAATCTTCAAAGAAAATGTAGTGTTTATTCATTAGTTTTATGGGGACTACTAATCAGTCTTGCATGGTCCATTCCAAATTGTATGTAGGCGCGCAACTATATACAATTTCAACATTAACGATGCAATACTCAGTTCGTCAAAACTTTATCATCATGTTTATAATAAAAATATTTTCATGCTTAATTCTTAGATAAGAATCAAAATAAATTTACAAAGATTTTCCCTGTTATGAAAACAATTAAGTTTCTACATCGTTTCATAAACAACTTCATTTCGATAACAATCACTTATAAATCTCACTTTGAATAATCCTTATAGTGACAAAAATTAAATTTTCTCAAAGGATACTGTTTTAACTTATAAAAACAATGAGTGATCTGCAAAAGAGTGATGAAAAGTTGTTCACCAAGAACTAACTTCAATATGATAGGAAATGAGCTTAGTCAATTAATCATGAGGTTCATGATCTCGATGGCACTCAAAAGAATAATCCACAACGTAACTTAATTCGAGATGAGTACTTGCTCAATGGTTGCATCACTAATGCTAACATTAGGAAGAAGCAAGAAGAGATAGATAACATCGATACATGTAGAATTTAGCAATCAAAGGTAGTCTTTCCATTAATCACAAACAAGTCAAAATTGTACCGTAACACATTACGTGTCACTATGTCATACAATTCTCAGAACTCATCCTACCAACTGATATCTCAGTTAAGTTAGGGATTTTTTTAGATACCACAATGAATACTAATCTACAAGAGTCATTAGGTGTTCCACATGTCCCAGAAGATCCATCGGTCTCAATTCAGAAGAAGATTTCTTCAATTTATTTCTTGGACACTGGGCATCCTCGTCAGTGGACAATGGCCTAGGAACAACCTTTAACACAAACTAACAATCAATTAAATCTTTATAACTCAATCACAAAACTTAACGACTTCCTCTTAACAATCTTACATCCCATACAAGTTAAATTTTACTTTATTCAAGTTTTAACCAATTTTATACTCAATTCGATATCCTACCTCATTATCCAATACTTACAACCTTATTCTTCGGCCTTGTAAAGGCAATACAATCTCAATATGAATCAACACTTAATTTCCAATCCTATTAGCTCTTACAACAACAATTATCAAATGAGTCACTAGTATGAAATGACTTGATCATTCAACTAGACTTCTCGGAAGGGTATTAGTGGCATGAAGCTTTTGGGTAATGGTTCCAATGACAGCCTCAAGTGCAACATTCACCCTTTCGATTTCAATTTAAGAATTGGATAACAACGAATCAGATGACATCTTTCCAGGTGATAATGTTTTGTCAAACTCCACTCTATATGGAAAGATTTTCATGACATCGATATCAGATTTAATCTTGCCAATTTTTTTTTCAATATCACAATCAACTACTATCTACATTCCTACGAGTATCAACCATTTGTTGGGATCATAAATATCCACAACTTGGTTTAGATCTAGGATAGCTAGAATTCCTATGAGAATAGCTTCGATTAATTTACTAGGGGATTTAGGGTTACTTGTGACAATCTACGTCGTATAAATACCTCGTATAAAAATCAAAATAATCATCAAACAATCATGTAATAAAATTACATCATATATATATATAATTCAAGTTATATATATATATTAAAATAATACTTCTCAGTCTGGCCTTGTCGGTAACTCGGGAATTCTTCGGCACCGTTATAGTCAAAAGATTATTAGACATTTTTAGAAAAATGTTTATAGTTAAAAGATTTTGAAATGTTTTATTCAAAACCTTAGTTTTAAAAATCTTTCGTTCTCTATAACGAGAGCTCTGGTACCAAACTGTAACACCCCCAAATTTATACAACTCAATACATCGGAAGACTAGTTGGTGTTACGGGATAGCACATTACTCACATCATAGACAACGCATAAAAATCGCGTCGTTTAATAATAAAGCATTTCCATTCATAAATATCAAAGTTACATCGGTCCCAAGTCATTATATTTCATACAAAGTTTTACAAAGTATTTGAATGGAAAATATAGTTTAGGTGCGGGCCATGAATTCTTGTCGTCTTCCCGAGAATTACCTTCAAGTACCTGAGATAAAACATGTTAAAAGAAAAGGTCAGCGATAACGCCGAGTGAATTCATAGAGTTTAATAAATTCCATCAATATAATATCAGTATAAAATTATTACTGAAAATCATTTTGTACAAATCATTTTGATAGGCCATAAAATAGCCAAAGTCATTTTATACAAATCCATATCGAAAATCATAATATAGGCATTTGCCTTAAAAATCAGTATACGAGCCAATGTCGTAAAAACATCATACGATACGTCTTATGACGTCGTATAAAATCAAATAAAAACCGTTATATGAATATCGTTATGAAAACCAAAACACAAACATAATATCAATAGTATGACCCTGTATTGCTAGTCAGGCAATACATCGTAATTCGGAGCGTCTAGTAATATTTCTGTGATTTGGATTATTATAAGCCGCATGACATTGTTACCTTACTAAACCAAAACGGGTAGCTAACCCGATACCAATTTTGCCCATCTAAAGTAGCGTGTCGTCACAAAGGTCACGCTGTGGAAAACTTCTCATACATAAATTCGCTTACCAATCAATGTGGCACGACGGGGATCAACCGTCAAGGCGCGAACTGGGGTGATCGTCCCCAAATAGTACTATTAAATGCATAAGCGTCTACCAAATCCCGGTAGTTCACAATTCATGCTAATGGGACTTTTAGTGACATAACCTAACTTTAATAATCCATTTAATTTCATCTATCGGGTCCTTTAATCATTTATCGGGTCATACAATCAGGTCATTCAATCATTCGGGTCCAAATCAATAAACAAACAATCGGGACAAATGGTGTCCTATTTAATAAAAACTAACATGTTATCTCCCTCGCGGGTTTATAAAACATTTATAAAACATTTAAAAGAGTGCAAGGCAATGAACTCACGTTGATGTGGGAAGGCGGGTTATCGGCAACTCGGACGTACGGTACGTGCTTCAATCACGGAAACCTAGACAAATAATACTCGGTCTTAGACGTTTTTCCAATGACTTTATAGAAATAACAATTATGTATACATATGATGATTATATATATATGATGATCAAGTGGGTTTACATATTCTCGTTTACTCATTTTAGTGTTATATGTCGATAACTTTTATACTAGTTTACTAGTTTTACCTATTTACGTGTTTTAAGTCCAATAGGCCTATTATAAGTTCTTAACTTGTATTAATCCTTTTTGTACTCATATTATCAGTACATACACTTTTAAGTCGGGCCCAAATGGGTTAAGTCCAATAATAAGTTTATAAGTGTTCTAGTCCATTTTTGTTGTATTATTAGTCCAATAACGTTAATTTAGTCCGTTAACGTCCGTATTTCTTATAGTTCGGGTTTTATCGGTTTTTACTTGTATTAGTTACTTAATCATCAGTATATGAATTTTTATAAACTTTACATTAGACGGGTTTGGTCGTCTAAGTTTTATTTGGCGAAAAACGTTAATTTCACGGCGATAGCCGAAAAAGTCGTAAAAATCAAGTTTATAGTTTTTATTACTTATAAATATTATTTTACCACCATTTATATAATTTACCCATTTAATTAACCTTTTATACATTTATATAAATAAGTTTTATAAGTTAGTGGGTTTATATTTTTACATTTTATACATTATAATGTGAGTGCTTATATAATAATAATAAACATTATTTCCAAAAATCTGATTTTTAACTTCATGTTCACCATTTTTAACATATCTAGAGTTCTATAATGAATTAGAAGCTCAAATTTTTATCACATAAACTACATGATATGTGCTACATTTAACTCTTCCATGGATACTGTTGAATCATCTTCTAAATATTTTCTAAAAATCGTCCAAAACAGTAACCTCAGATTTATACCCTAAACTTGTTTTGATCATATCTCACTCATTACAATGATTCCATTGCATGGCCAACTCTCACATGTGTACAAGACCCATAGCTTACTGTAAATCCATTCTACTTCATCATTTTATCAGATTACCATATAGTTCTTTACTGTTTTATACAGTCATCAAATTTAACCAAGATTTTAACCTTGTTTCTTATGGTTTTTCACCTTTTTATCCATGATTATCAACAACAAATCCCCACATAACATTTTTATCATCATATAATCATCATAAATATATACAATAGGAAATAAATACATGATTACATAACCAAAAATAACAAGAAGATGAGGAGGACAATCTTTATACCACCAACTTGATGTAGGTTATGAGTTTGACATGGTTTTGGATGGAGAAACTTATGATGCACCAAGACCACCTTCATGACCACCATTATTCATAGAAAACTTGTGGAAAATCAGCCCTCCTACTCCATGAAAACTTCTCCTTGGATGATATAAGCACCACCAATCTTCATCTTTTTGAATGGAGATTAACATATGTTAATTATAACATATGTTTATGGTTAAATTTTGATCAATGATGGTGTTTTTGTGGAGAGAATGGGACGGCTCAAGAGAGAGTAGAGAGGAAATTTGGGTGGTTTGCATGTAGGAATGAGATAAGTGGTAAGTTGCTCATGGTTTTGTGTAAACCTTAGCTTACATTGTAAGCAAAGGACAAGTGTAGGTTTATTAAGTAAAAACTTGACACCAAAGTGGTATATGTTGCTAGTGTTGGCCGGTTTTGGAGTGGGGTGGGACAAGTGTCCCACTTGTCTCATCCCATTTATTTACGGGTACTCCTTGATTCTAGTTTCCTCGATTTGCGTGCCCTCGGGTCGTTTTACGAAAAACGTTTTTATAAATTATGAATCAACGGCACAAAACGAATCTAATAAAAATTGTCTCATCAAAAACGGAGTTCGAAAACGTAAATACGTAATCCTAGGGTTTCCGGTTTAGTCGTAAAGGACGTTAAAATAAAATCGTAAGTCCTAATCTCTTCTCGTAAATTTGTGAGTTTATGAACCAACTCAAATTTAAAACTCCAAAATAATATTCATGGAAAAATTTATTTTCTGAAATGTCGGACTGTCACCAAAGACGGTGTATGTAAACGTAAGCACGTAACGTTGAATCCTCCGGTTCAGACGTAGTCGATGCTACTTCAAGACGTAAATCCAAATTTCTTCCCAAAAATATGTGAGTTCATATTGTAACATTAAAATAATATTTTCAAATAATATTTGAGAATAAAATATCAACTATAAATTGACGGATTGTCACACCTTCTCTTCTTAATCTTTTGTTAATTGCACCATTAGTCCTTAAGCCTTTTAATCTTCTTAAATCTTGGACTTAAATGACTTTTGGCTCGGGATTTCTTTGGACTCGTCTTTTAATTCTTCAATAAATAAGACTTGAGTTCTTCGGCTTTTAGTAAACTTCCGTCTTTTGACTTTTTCTTCGATAAATCTTCAGAATTGGTCTTGGACTTCTGTTCTTTTTGCACTCTTGACTTCTTGACTTCATCTTTCATCTTTTTCTTCAATAAAAGCCCGTAAATGTCGGTGTTTTCTCCACTTTTCACCTTTTCGTCCTAAATCACAACAAAAACACAAACCACGCATAATTCTGAAATAAATGACATAAAATACACGTTTTGGCTCGGTTATTATTGTAATTAAGTGGTAAAAAGGATGGGTGTTTACACACCTATCAAATCCCCTATACTTAACCATTGCAATGTCCTCATGCAATGCATTAGTTACAAAGCACGTTTATATTTTTCATCATAATCAATCCACGTTGGCCTTTATTAAAGAGATAGAAAACTATAAACATTCAAAGTAAAGAAATCAAAAGCATACCTTGGGTTTTGGAAATGTCATGAATAATCATCATCCTCAAGTTTTCACTTTCTCCAAACCAAGCTTAACAACGAGATCATTGTTATTATAAGTTAGCAAACCATCACGAACTCATGTGGGCCAATTATTCACTTAGACTCCCTTATTCCTAGGGGTATCTCTTATATTTTATTGTTGTCTTATTTCGATAGTTTATTAGGCTGAAAATAAAGTGAACGATTTAATCAATAGTTAGCTAAAGGACAAAATCATTTAAAACTGCTTCTCGGGACCTCATAAAGTTCATATCTTGGCATAACTCGCTTCGCGATTTGAGACCTTTCTCGGACCGATACTTGGCAGCGACTTCATACTTCAAACCTTGAGAGACGTTCATGAAATAATGGCCTTCTCTTCATATAGGAATTTCTTCACTTGAAGTTTTGAGAGATTCTTCATAAATGGACCACGACTTCTTCATTTTTCTCCAATCTTTATTTTGGACTTTGATATACAACGATCCGCCTCCTTTTTGGACTTTTTATTTATCCTCATACCTTGTTAGGGTCTTTTCGGATAGACTTCTCCATGACTTTTGGGGAGTTTTTGCTTTTCGTCGTGTGTCTCGATCCTTCATATTGATTTTTGATAAATGATTCTTCACATCACTTTGGATCTTTAGCAACAAAATATAGCCCTCATGCCTTGTTAGGACCTTTTTGGACTTGCCAATCTTCGCATCCCGCTTCAATAAGTTATGCCTTGGCTATGAACTCTAATCCATACCGAGCAACTTTTAAACGATCTTGGGCTAGAAGCTAAGTAACTTTTCAAATCGTACAACCTTATTTATTGCAGATAAATTTATTAGCAAGCGATGGGAGAATAGGCTTATAATTAACACACATAAATTCACGAATGAATACCGAACTTATAATTGGCTCTATTATCTCTCGTTCTCCACAGTTTAAAATCTCAAAGAATGAGACTCGTGGATGCTTAGCCTATTAAATCAAAGTTTTGGGTTTTCGAGTCGCCTATAGGATCTTGCAAATTCTTAGACTTTTTCAAGTTTAGAAATCGCGTTTTAAAGTTCCCTTGATAAACGACTCTCTAGGATCAGTTATAGGAACTTGCGAAAAGTTCTTGTTCTTAACCCGTGAGAGTTAAGACTTTCGCGTTTTATAGCTCCCTATATAAAAGCCTAGCAATACTTGACTTAAACATGTTAAGGATACTAGCTAGAGTAAACTTAAATAAGTAAACTCGGGTTGAGTCAAAAGATTCACAACGTTTGAAAATTAAAACCACTTTATTAAGGATTTATTCTAGTAAAGAAAGAAAATAACCATACAAAGGGAAAAAACTAATAGGCCAAAATAGATCAAAAATTTTGAAAAATGTCGAAAAATTGATTTTCCGGTTAAAATGAGGACAAATACAAGGTAAAGGCCACTTAACTTTGATAGAAGTCCCCCCTATACTTAATATAAACATTGTCCTCAATGTTTAAGCATGTGGGAGTAAACTCCCCTACACTTAGGACATTGTGCACTTTGTTTAAATCTCGCTAAGGAAGAGACAACTAAAGAGATTCCTATTTTAATATTTAGAGATATAAAATAGTGAATCGAAAAGAGTTTAGGATAGAACCGGGAAAATGGAATACGGGATCACGGTAGTCAAAAATCATCAAGAGTGGATCATTGAGCGCTCAAATCCCTGATTAGAAGAGAGGAAATAGCAAACCAAAGGGTCTCCCCTACACTTAGGATAAAGAAAGCTAAAAGATAGATGCATGGGTTGCCTCCCAAGAAGCGCTTGATTTTTGTTAACCGAGTCGTGAGCCTGACTCGACCTTGATTATCAACGGAAGAAGCAAGAAACATATCCACCGGGATCAAAGACATAGTTTTCGTCCATCAAATAGCACAAGCTTAAGGCGAACAAGGAAAGGCAAAGAAGAATAGGGAAGGTTCCCTTAAGCAGCGATGGAGCACGGTGGGAGAAAGTATGGTGAGGTGCAGGCATGTATTCAATAGTTCCAAAGATTTTTCCTTTTATTTCATCAGGTGGATACTGAGATGGCTGCAAAATATCGATACCGGGGTCGAACACCTTTTCCTTTAAGGGAAAATAGCACTCAGGCTCACCAGAATGTGAAGAAGATCCGCGAAGAAGATGCACAACCTCGTCCTCAGAAGGTGGACAAAGAGGTGTTAACTCATACGTGCTGCGGATATTGGTGTCGTCCGGTTGCTTCTCCTTTGAAAGAATTTTCTTCAAATCAAAAGTAGGATCAAGACGATAATCTTCAAAGTCCAAAGGAGGTGCATCACTCTCATGAGGGAAGTAAGTATTAAGAAAAGTTGAAAAGTCTTCCTTAAATGAGTAATCGTCCAAAGTAGGATTTAGTGATGGCGGAGGATCTTCATCATGTGAAGAATCACTCGAAAGAGTATCGGCCTCATCAAAATCATCATAAAAGGGCATGTCGGGATACTCGGAAGTATAATCATAATCATCCGAATCTGAGCTAGAATCATCATCATAAGCATCAAAGATCGGTGGAGAAGCATAAATGGGAGAAGTTTCCAAATTGGAGAGAGAATCATGCACATCATCTTGAAAAAGTGGATTATCAATGCAAGAGTCGAATAGAAGATTGTTGTAGACGACAAAATCATCAAGCACATTAATCATATTCGTAGATTCTTGTCCATAAGATTTGCTTGTAAGCTTCCCCATTTTGAAACCTTGTGCATCATTCCCGACTCTTAAGATTAACTCACCTTCGGCAACATCAACTAGAGCTCTTCCGGTTCTCAAGAATGGCCGACCAAGTATTAAAGGAATACGAGGGTCCATTTCATAATCAACAACGACAAAGTCGACCGGAAAGTAAATGTGCCAACTTTAATGAAAACGTCTTCGGCAATACCAACGGGGTAAGCGAGAGTGTGATTTGCAAGTTCAAGAGTCATCTTTGTTGAGTGAGGTCGGGTAATGATAGTGTTTTCCAAACACTTAAAGGCATAAGATTAATACTGGCCCCGAGATCAGCTAGGGCAGTAAATTCTTCAGTTTTGTTAAAGATGCAAGGCAACACAAAACGACCGGGATCTCTAAGTTTTTCTGGAAGTTCTTTAAGAATAACTGCGGAGCAGTTTTCATTTAAGCGTGTGTTGGCGAGCTCAATCAACTTCTCTTTCTTGCTACGCAATTCCTTGAATGCTTTGACAAATTTCGGCATGTGGACAAGTGCTTCAACAAGGCTAATGTTGATGTTCATTTGAGATAGCATCTTCACATAGCTCGACACTTGACAGTCATTCTTGGTTAACTCATTGGTCTTGCCCAAGCGAGAAGGATATGGGATATTGGGTTTGTGTGGTGAAGGTGTAGACGGTGTAGCAGGTAAAGGTTGAGATGTTGAAGGGTCCTTCCTAGGTACATCGTCATGACGAGGCAGAGACGGTAATGGTGCACTAAGACTAGGTGTAGGAGGAGTAGGGATAAATGGTGGTGGAGGAGGTGTAGATGATGGGGCGGGATAGGTGGTCCTACGATGGTAACTCCACTATGGGTAGTAATAGCACTCACATTCGCTCGCGGATTGGTGACGGTGTTTGAAGGTAGAGAACTCGAAGTAGAAGGTTGAGCGGCGGGCAAGAAACTAGCAAGCATATTCTTCAAATCATTGGTTTGATTGATGAAGGAGGATTGAATATTATCTCGAAGCTCGGTTCTAATGTCATTCCCTTGCTTGGTGATATCTCCTTTCAGATTGATAATTTGGCTCTTTAGATTCTTGATTTGCTCACCTTAGGTTCTCATGATAGCTTCAACATCGAGGTTAGTGGGTGGGGTTTATTGAGCGGGTGGGTGATAAGGATTAGAAGCTCTTGGTGGGATTTGGTTGCTTCTATTGTAGTTGTTGGTGGGGTTTTGGTTTTGAGGAGAAAAATCGGGTGAAAGGTAGTTGTTTGATCGGTAACTCAGCAAATTTCTATCCCCTTGAGGTCGAGCTTGGTAATTTTCCGGTGAATAATTACCATAAGCTGCATACACATTTTCCGGATTTCCTTGTATAGAAGGACAATCGGTGTATGAGTGTGGACCGCCGCATGTTTCACAAGGATTAGCAACCGCTTTAACGTGTTGTTGTTGGTTTGAAGCGAGAAGCAAGATACTTTTGTTCATTTCAGTCATCATGCGTGTGAATTCGGTCATATCAGGGCTTGCTGAAGTAGAGGAAACATTGACTCTCGGGTTGTTCCTTGAAGAAGCGGAGGAATCCCAATTTTTGTGGTGAGTAGTCATGTTTTCAATTAGCTCTCTACACTCCTCGGGTCTCCTTTTCATAAATGTGCCACCGGCGGCTGCATTAATTGTATCACAATCACGAAAAGTCAAACCGTTGTAGAAAGTATCAATCAATGTGACTGGAAGCATGTTGTGGTTTGGACAACGATCAATCAAGACATTATATCTTTCCCAAGCATCAAAAAGAGATTCATCGGGTTCTTGCATGAAACCGCTGATTTGATTGCGAAGGCTCGTGACCATGGATGGTGGAAAGTAGCGCGACAAAAAGCGTTGAGTCATGTCATCCCAAGTATGAATTGAATTCTTCGGGAGACGATCAAACCATTTCTCGGCGTGGTGTGATAAAGTATGTGGAAAGAGTTGAAGGCGTAAAACATCCATTGTGGCACCGGGCAACTTCATGCTTTGGGTGATTGTAATTAACTTGTCGAGGTGTTTGTTGGCATCATCATCAGGCATTCCTCTAAAAGGATTTGTTTGCACTTGCTGAATCATGTGGTGCTTCAACGAAAACTCCGGAGCGTTGATTTGCGTCGGCGCAATCGGTCCTCCTCGTCCAAACATGGTAGGTTGACAAAGCTCTTCCATTGTCCGAAGATCGGGCTGTGGAAGAACATTGTTGTTATTATTGAGGTGCGGTGGATTATTGTTGTTGTTAACACCTGCCATACTTAAATCTTCTCGAGTCTCGGGATCTTGATAATTAGAAGATCTAGTACGCATACACCTACAAAGGCAAAAGAAAACAATACCAAACACAAAAAAATATATATACACAATAAAAATAAAATCTTTTTGGATTTTTGAAATTTTTAATTTTTATGGATTTTTAACAATTTTTAATTTTTATGGTTTTTTGAATTTTTAAGCAAGAAAATAACGCTCACAAGTAAACGGATCCCAAAAAGCAACACGTCTCTCACAGAAAACCGTTAATCTTTACGAAAAGAGCCGGCAGCGGCGCCATTTGATAACTAGGTTTTTACCTAGTAAGAAATTAAAGTTCGTTGTGTTGGTCTAATCGAATTGATCAAGGTTCTACTATGTGTGACTTTGATGATCTTTGGTGAAACCAAAGTTGTGTCGTTGTAGTAATTAAAAAGTGCAAAACCTTAAAAGTAAAAGGCAAGTATATAAAAGCGAGACTAAAATTAAAAGGCACTAAAAGTAAATAACGTAAACTTAAATCTATCTAGGCAAACTTAAAAAGCAACTAAAACTAAAACTTAAACTAAGGCAAGGCTAAAATAAATCTAAGGCAAATAAACTTAAAGTGCGACTAAGTAAAAAGGCGGGAAAAATAAAGCTTGAAATTAAAAAGCAGAAACTTAAAAACTGAAATTAAAAGAACCTGAAATTTAGCTCATCCGGAATAATACCCTCATTCGGAATAAACACTCATCCGGAATGTCACCTTCGTTCAGAATGTTTTTCTTCACTCGGAATATTCACCAAATACCTTGATCCGGAATAAGTCCTTTATCCGGAATATGTCACTTATCCGGAATAAATTCCTTGATTCGGAATGTTGGTCTTGATTCGGAATGTTGCTGTTGATCCGGAATAATCCTTGATCCGGAATAATATTCCGAATAAAGCCTTTGATTCGGAATGTCAAAATATTCCGAATAAACTCCTTGATCCGGAATAATAAATTATTCCGGATGAACCTGCTTGATCCGGAATATTATTTGATTCGGAATGTTAGGTTGATCCGGAATATTCCCTTGATCCGGAATATCCTGCTGATCCGGAATAAAAGGTTGATCCGGAACTTTTGGTTGATCCGGAATATTATTCCGAACGAAGCACCTTGATTCGGAATGTTTTAATATTCCGAATAAAGCACCTTGAATCGGAATAAATATTATTCCGAATAAACTCAACTAATCCGGAATATCCAATATTCCGGAAGAACACCCTTTGAAATCCTTCGTTCGGAATATCTGGGAAGATCAGAACCTGGGAATACAGTAACAACACAAGCGAAGAACAAGGAACAAGAAAAAGATACGGATCTAATAAAAATTAAGCAAAATCAACCACAAGATTAAATCAAACTAATCACAAAACATCTATTAATCATAAACAATCAATCCAAAACAACAAAACTAACAATTATGATCAAGATAATCAAAACCCACTTGAATAAATCAATAAAAATCAAGAACATGAACATGAACAATAAACATAAAGATCGAGATTAAAGAAAGGAAGAAGGAGATCAAACAATAAAGATAAAGATAAAGATTAACAAGAATTAAAAGAACACTTACTTGAAATTAAATGGTAATTAAGGTGCAAGACAATTAATGTAAATGACAAGGTAATTACAAGGTAATTAAAAGTGGAAGAACTAATTGTCACTATTAGCCAACAAAATGAAATGATTAACTTCCTAATCTATATATAGGGGAGGTTAAGGGGTGCTTAGGAAGCTTCCTCCCCTCCTTCATTTCTTCTTAATTGCATCATTAGGTCCTTCTCTTCTTAATCTTTTGTTAATTGCACCATTAGTCCTTAAGCCTTTTAATATTCTTAAATCTTGGACTTATATGACTTTTGGCTCGGGATTTCTTTGGACTCGTCTTTTAATTCTTCAATAAATAAGACTTGAGTTCTTCGGCTTTTAGTAAACTTCCGTCTTTTGACTTTTTCTTCGATAAATCTTCAGAATTGGTCTTGGACTTCCATTCTTTTTGCACTCTTGACTTCTTGACTTCATCTTTCATCTTTTTCTTCAATAAAAGCCTGTAAATATCTGTGTTTTCTCCACTTTTCACCTTTTCGTCCTAAATCACAACAAAAACACAAACCACGCATAATTCTGACATAAATGACATAAAATACACGTTTTGGCTCGGTTATTATTGTAATTAAGTGGTAAAAAGGATGGGTGTTTACACACCTATCAATTATCAAATATGATAGTTGTGTTTTTTGTGAATTTTTAGGTGACGCGGGACATATGAACAGTTTTTAGTAAGAAGTTGAAAGATGTTGAGTTTGATTGTCCAAATTGTTTTTCCAAGATAAGTGTTTTTGATTTGGAAGAACTTTTAACGATTATTCAGTTTTGGTTTAGATTAAGTAGGATTGTTTTTTTTTGTTTTTTTATGTTTTTAGATTCAGCAAAATTTTTATCATATATGATATGATTTGGTTATCATATTTGATTTTATTTGACTACTAGGTTGGATCGGATGTTAACCTGTAGATGCACCATTTGTGACTATTGGACAATTTCCCCTTTTGTTTTCTTCTTGTTCTTTGCCATAACGCCCATTCTGGGATGAGTTAGTTTTGTTTGTATTTGGATAATCATATATGATAATATGTTAAAACTCTTCTTTTTGATAGTTTTGGTTTTGGTTCACCTCTTATGTATCATCATTTTTGATACATTATGTTGTATGATATATGATAAACTAGTAATCCTAGAAGTGGTGATTTATATTTTTATGTTACCCCCATGTATCATAGATGATAAAGTATCAAGGCAGTTTGATTTTTGATATATGATATACTTTTTATCAAATATGATAAACTTTGTATCATATATGTAAACTTTGTATCATATATAATAATTTATCAAGACTGTTTTATTTTTTCGAACAAGTAACTGTATTTTGATATAAAGTTTGTTCACTAAATCCAAATTCAAATTATTACGAAAGCGTCCATTAGAGTCATAATATAAAAATAAAATCTAGTGCATACATGTTTTTTCCATTGCATAATATCTGAAAATAGGCTTAATTTAAGGTTATGGACCAACAAATTCAACTTATGCTTTTGGAGCCTTTATCCCAAGATCTACATTGCCTATAGGAGTCAAGCTGTATGGTTTTTTCACCACGATTACTTCTTCTTGTATGCGCCTTAAGGATCTTAGAGCATATGTACCAGTTGTTCTTGAACTTGAAGCAATTTATGGATGTGGAAAGATGACACCAGGTGGTAGTTGTTCTAGTCCTTGGGTCTTGATACGCACTTGGATGTTTTCTTCATGAAGCAAATAAATGAATTGGCATTCAAGATTTCTAGATTTTATGAAGTTGGTTAAATCATCACTATGTGAGTAAGTTGATGAATCACTATATGAAACACCACATGAATCACCAGATGAGTCAAGGGAATGCTTATCTTTAGATGTAACTTTCTTCACCGTAAAATGTACAAATATAGTAATTAAAGAGTCGTTAAGTCTAGTCAACCTTTGAAAATTGGCTTGACATCTTCGTTGTTATCTAAAAATAAAAACTAGTCAATAATTAACATAGTTGATACTTTAGATCACTAAACAATAGACTGCATAATCTCAAAACCCTTGACACATCAGAAACCCTCAACTTTTAATTTATCAAATGTGATACTTAAAAGTATCATATTTGATAATGCAATCTAATTTTTTTTAGTATCACGTGTTTATAACTTGAGCTATTTCCTATTTTTCAAGTATCAAATTTTCTATTTCATATCTTTCAAGTATCAAATGTGATACTTGAAAGTATCATATTTGATACTTGAAAGTATCATATTTGATACTTGAAAGTATCATGCTTGATTCTGCAGTCGTATGTGATACTTGAAAGTATCATGTTCGATTCTGCAGTCGTATGTGATACTTGAAAGTATCATGCATGATAACCTAATCTAGTTAATAATTTTTCTACTATTAGTTTTGATGTTCCTCATTGTTCATGTCTATCATTCCTTCTCGAATATCATCTATTCATCATCATATTTATTTGTAATACTGATTTCGTAATCCATAACCACATTTATTCTAAAGAACCTAATACCATCAACATACTCATCATACTTATCATACTCATTTTACTTCGAATAAAAACTGAGTGATTCAATAATAATTACATTCGATTCATAAAAAATGCTATGTAATTCAAAATAACAATCGTAAAAAGCAGTAAATGTGTGATTTATACCTTGTTGCTTCTTTTTAATTCTCGTTTTTCCTGTGTTTCTTGTATATGCTTCTATGTTTACTTTTATATTCATTGTAGATGTTCTTTGATCGTGATTTTGATTTTGTTATATAATTTACCAGACGATTTTAATGATTTTGTATGTGTGTGTGTATGTTCTCGTGTGTGTGTTACGAACTGTGATAGATTAAATTAGGTTGTGGAAAAGAAGGTATGCGATGTAGGATTGGGGCAAGGGTGTTAAATTACGAAAATACCGGTCTGTTTGTTTTAATCTTGGCATTTGATCAAAATTAGATGGAAGGCTGGAATTGGTACCCTTGTATTCAAAGGATAAAAGGTATCCAATATAACCTTTGTGTTAATGCAATGATGCCTAAAAACGTTACTTGCATTTTTTGGTCTCACTTTGTTTTGATTACGACAATATGTAAAAACAAGCATTTATGAGAACAACAAAAAACGAATTCTTGAGTTCATGTATTTTTCATTTCAACCATTATCACTTAAGGTATGAACAAACAAGTACTCATCCTAATTAAGTGATCAAGGATTTAATCTTTTCTTAAAACTCACTTTTTATTAAGTGTGACAAGCTTTTTTATTAAACTTTTTTAAGAAAATGTTTTATTAAATTAATTAATTGAAAATTTGAAATTTGAAAATGCCATATTCTATCTTGGTTTGGAATATCCTTTCTGGATATTTTAATCCCCGGATTCGAACCAATCCACTAAAATACAAATGGGAGCAGAGTCTATGCAGGAGGTTCCTTAGCACCTATAGCGGTTCCTTATCGATAAGGAACCGCGAGCTCCAATAAGGAACCGCGGACAGATATAGCCGTTGGATGTTTGTCTTATAAATAGTGGACCATTCTCAGACTTTCAGTTCACCTCTTTTGCACATACATCTCCAGATTCTTTCATACTTCTTAAATCACTCAAATCCTTGATCATTTGTAAGATTACTACTTGTTTAGAAGTGAATCTTTCTCCTCTCATCTTTTCCTCTCAAAGTGCAACGAGAAGAACACTATCATTCTTGAAGTGTTGTGTCTACCTCAAAGATCCATTGAAGATCCAAACTTATATATTCATTGTTGTAAAGATCCAAGTAGTAGTGTCTATTTGGAAGTTGTGTATGTTTTAAGGTTAATACTTGGTCCTTAAATTATATTGGTGTAGATTGGTCCTAGCTAAGATAGGGCTCGACTTTTAGCTTAGAATCGGAAATTGGTTAAGCGACGTTGTATACGGTTTCTCCGCCTTAAGGAGCTTGTTGATTAGCGAAATCTCGAGTAAGGAGTACTCGAGGAGTGGAGTAGGAACGAGGAGTGAGCTTTGTTGTCGAACCACTATAAATCCTTGGTGTTTGGTTTGATCTTTCCTTCCCTTATCTCTTTACATTCATTATTCTTTATATTTGTGATTATTAGTTTAGTTGCACTATGCCTTGTACATATTGTGTATAAGAAGGTTTCACATAAATTCTCAAGCCTAAGTTTTTGAAAAGGATTTTTAAAAACCGATCTTTAACAAGTAAATTTAAGAAACTATTCAACCCCCCCCCCCCTTCTAGTTTCTAATATATGTATCAGAGCGTGGTTGCTCAAGCCTTTTTAAAATATATTGTATTTTAAAACCTGAATCAATCTATGGATTTCAACAAGTATCTAGAAGGTCAATCCATGCAAAGACCACCTCTTTTTGAAACTGATAGTTTTATTTATTGGAAAAATAGATTTGAGACTATGTGAAATCAAAATATTTAGATCTTTGGCATGTTATTACCAATGGTGATTTTTTTCCTTATCAATATAATGAAGTTTCTAAAAGCAAAGAGATAGTCACTTTTGACAAACCTGAAAATGATACTAAAAGGAAACTTGCTAAAAATAATGAGGCTAAAATGGTGATTTATAATGATTTACCATAGAAAGAGTACGAAAGGATTTTTATGTGTGAAACCGCTAAAGATATTCGGAACACTCTTTTAGTAACCCACCAATGTAATAGCCAAGTCAAAGAAAGTAAAATCGATCTTCTTGTTCAACAATATGAACAATTTGTCATCTTAGAAGATGAAACTATTGATATTGCATTTTTTAGATTTAACACTAATATTACTAGTCTAAAAGCACTTGATGGGTTTTCTAGCAAGAACAATGTTAGGAAATTTCTTAGGGCGTTGCATCTAAAATGGAGAGCTGAAGTCATGGCGATTGAAAAATCAAAGGATCTCGCCAAATTATCACTCGATGAACTCATTGGTAACTTGAAGGTTCATGAGATGATAATTTTGAAGGACTCGGAAATGTTGAAAACTAAGAGTGAAAGAAAGTCTCTTACACTCAAAGACAAGGCGCAAAGTGACCATGAAAGCTCCTCGGATAGTGATGATGAGGAATATGCCATGGCGGTTAGAGAATTTAAGAAGTTCTTCAAAAGACGAGGTCAATACGTGAGGCAACCAAACAACGACAAGAAACCCTTCTCCAAAAACCGATTTGCCAAATATGATAAAGGTGATAGGAAATGCTTTAGATGTGGTGATCCAAATCATTTCATCGGTGATTGTTCTAAGCCTTCACGCGACAAGAACCACACGGCGTTTGTTGGAGGTTCATGGAGCGATAACGGTGAAGATGTTGATGACAACCCCAAAGATGAGAAATGTCTCATGGCTCACACTTCTAAAGAGGTATATTCCGAAACCGATTATTATAGCAATAATAGTTCTTCTCAAGATGATAGTGAATTAGAAGGCCAATATAATAACTTACATAAGCTTAGTCTTAAATTCATTGAAAAGAACAAAGTGCTAAAATCAACTAGAACTAATCTTGAGAATGAAATTAGAGAGCTAAGAGAGAAATTAGCTAAGCTTGAGTGAAACAAAGAAGTTGATCTAGGTTGTTTAAAATGTGAAAACCTTAGACAAAAAAATGAAAATCTCAAGAGCACTTCCACTAGACTTGAAAAGTTCATGAGACATACTAATACTCTTGATGATATGTTATATTCATTCTAAAGAAAAACTTGGGTTAGGATATAACACAAATGAAGAATCAACTAGTGAACTAAAACAAGTTAAGTTTTCAGAAAAACGCACCCCTATACGCGGTTCTCCAGCATATGGTGCGGTTCCTTATTGCTATGAAACCGCGGGTGAAGCTAAAGAACCGTGGACAAAAGAAGGCTTTTGTGAAAATCCTGAACTTTCTGAAAATTCTATTTTAGGTGAAGGACCAAAACATATTCTTATTAATGATTGTAGTAAAATACGACCTTTAGGAAAAGGAAGTACAAATAGTGGTAGTATTAAGTGTCGGTTTAGGAAAACCGAGCACTAATGACCCAAATAAAGTCCAAGTTCGTTTCCCAAGGAGGCAAGTGCGTTGTGTATTGAATTGATTAATGATGTTTGTGATTATGAATCAAGAAGAAAAGAAATTAGAAAGGAAAGAAGAGACGGTTACGATAATGAATTAAACTACGACGAAAAAGGCGTAAACGTAAAACCGTGAATAGTGACAAAATTAAAATTTTAACCTAAAAATTTCTAAAAATTCCTAAAAATCCCCAATAATATTCTAAGAGTTTACAAAAAATCCAAACTTGCTAAAACCGTTTAATTAATTAAATAATGACTTTTTAATGCTAATTAAAGCCCTAAAAATCACTTTTAATTATTAAAAAGCCCTAAACAAGATTTTATAGTTTGTAAACCTCAAAAATGACCTAATTAAGCTAAAAACTATTTTTATAAATTTTAAAACCAAATTAAACTATTTTTAAACACTTAAAAACAATTAAAATGTATTAAATCTTAAATTAAATCTAGAAATTAATTGAAAAGTCTAAAAAATATTTGGAAAGTGACAAAACTCCTAATTTAATTTCCTTAACCTAGGAAAAATGTAAAAAGTAGAAAAAATAAAACTTTCTATTTTTATGAATAAAATAATATTAAAATAATGCAAAAAATAAAAAGTTTATAAAATAAATTCTAAAAATTTTCTAAAAACCTAAATAAGAGAAAAATGAAAATTAAAGTTCCTAAAACCTCTTAATTAATTTTATATTTAATTTTTAAAGTTTAATAAAAAACCTAAAATCAAATAAAATTAAAAATTAAAGTTTTTGAAAATCTAACTAGATGTAAACCTCAAGTTATTAAATTAAAACTTAAAAATTATTTTTCTAAAATTTAAAACCTACTGTAGCTATTTTTAATCTAATTAAATAGATACGGGTACTTAAAACTTGATTAAAAATAAATGACTAAAGTAAAAAAAAATAAACTGGGCCAGAAAAGTCCTAAATTGTATAACTATCTCATGAAAAATGAAAATCAGTCACAAAGCTTATTAAATAAGCTGAGTTGGGCTTACAATGCTACGGCTTAAATGAATAAGCCCAAACTGAAAAGGGTGTAAATAGGTAATCCCTTGAGACTTTATCAGTAAAAGTCCCAAGGGCAGGATGGTAGTGTGTGTGTGCTTTGGCAGTGGTGGCGCAGGTTCGAGTCCTGGCCACGCCAAAATTTTTTATAATTTTTTTTTACTTTTTCTTTTAAAACACTTGTACTCAGAAACTCCCACTCACCAAAACACAAACACACGTCTCTGAATTAAGCTAGAACTATCCCAAATTAATCAAACAAATCACAGACCTGGGATCTCTTTTTCTTTCTTGTTTTCAGACAAACACTACTACCGAAACACTAACACTCCCACTACCGAAAAACACAAACACTAGTCAAATTTAAGCCTAAATTACACCTAAAGTAATCAAAAAGGTCTCAGACCTGAACTTTCTTTCCTTTTTATCTGTTCTTGTTTGTGTTCTTTTTTTGGACAGTCAAAACCCCCACTTGCAGTTGGCTTGTGGGGGTGTATTAAACTAGCAAAAAGCAGTCAAACAAACACGCATACAATCTGATTAAAGAATCAATAAGCAGGCAGGTTCAAACACTTAATCAATTACAACCCAAATCAAAACTTACTTAATAAATCATGCAGAAATAATAAACTAAACAGACTTAGCACTCACGGGTTGATGTTCAGAAGCAGTAAGCATACAAAAGTTAACGAATCCTAAGGCAATTCTAACCACTCAGCAGGCAACTATATAAATGACCAAATCAGACGCAAATTCAGACTAATACAAGCTTATGCTGCGCAGGTACTCCTAGAAAGTATACTGACTGACTTCTTCCACCTATTAAGCACAAGCTAACATGCATCCTAGATACCAATCTAGCATATACTAATTAAGCCGATGACACCCAAGCAGTAGACTTTCAGTTTACACTAATCAGCTCAAACTAAAACACAGTTAAAAACACGCCAACTTAGACTAAGATTAAACAATGCAACAAGCTATCATTAAATCCTAAGTGAGCGTATTTTATTACCAATTTTAAACAGTTTAAACTAGAATAACAATCCTAAGTAAACTTTACTGATTATACTGTTTTAACTAAACTCAGAAAATTTACTCAACTCATTAAACCAGCAAACTTTGTTAAGCAGTTAACACTTAGAACAATCATACAACTAGCAAAAATAAATAAAAAAAAGAAAGAAAGGAAGAGATTGCAATACCTACCCTTGTTTGCATCCAACAAGGGTCAGCTAAGCTCCCCTGACCTCAACCAACAACTAGGTGAGGCAGGGGTGTCTTGGACAAGGAAATGAGGATGGGGTGGTTCGTTGGGGTTCAACAGCTGAACCGAAGCACCCTGAATGAAAAGAAAAGCTGCTAAGAATAAAGAGAAATCCAAGAATCAAGACCTATGGTCTTGATTCAGTAAGTTCACAAGATAACGAATCCACTTTTCTTTTCACAATCTTTTTCAAAAGCACTCAAATACTTAATACTTTAAATGAGAATGATGATAACTTTAAACAATAAAATTTTAATTCCACTTCTACACACTTACTGATTATCTCAAACAAAAAAACTCCAACTTAAATTAAAAAAAACATTAACTTAAATCATAAAACATAAAGTAAATTGGAACTCGGATGATTTTTTTAAAACTTCAAACTTTTCATTCATAAAAAAAGTAAATTACAAAAATCCGAGACAAGGGAAATGGGTACCACAAGTCGGTCCTCATTTATAGACCCCCTCAGATTGTTCTAGAATAGAAAGAAAAAGAAACCCTAATCTAATGAATTTCCCAATGAGCCCTCGCATATTCTTCAAGAATATGCTTTGGTTGAATATGCATTTGGTCAAAAGAGGGTACCCGTGATGTTGCTAGCTGTGATGGATTGTTGCTGGACGTTGGATTTGTTGTGGGAAATAAGCAACCTTCCTAGACCCTTGATCTTCTACCATACTTTGTCTTGTTCTTCACATGGAGATAACGTGAGCTGGTGGGGGGGGGGGGGGACCAAATGGAGATGCGGACAAATTCTGGGTGAGGGGCTTAGCTGGGTGTGGGGTAAATTAAACATAATCATGGGTAATTTGGATTTACCCTATGATTGTTCGATTTGGGGATTAGGGTTTTTGGGGAGAGTTTGTGCGTTGATCTTTTTAGTTTTAGGGTAAATGTGTTTAAGGGGAGAACACGTTTATTAAACGTGTGTTATAAAATTAATGGGTCAACCGGGTTTGGGGTATGGGTATTGGGTAAACGGGTTTTTAAGTTGGGTTATGGTGACGTGTCAGATTTTGGTTGGGTGGTGGAGTTTGATTGTTTCCCAAGATTGCCCCCTCATGTTTACCTTTTTCTTCACTTTGTATTATCAGCTCAAAACAAGACTTCCTTTGTAGATAACTTTCAAACACTTGTCAATTTTGGCACAATTTGTTTATAAACTTGTAATAAGGACTAAACATGCAATTTCTTCATATTCCAAGGACTGATTTTGACATGTTTTCATACTCCAAGGCTTTGACTTGTGTGTTGACTTCTTGAAGGACTATTATTGACAATTTAGATTTGTTGAGGGACTAAATTTGCCAATTCTTCAAAGGTAAGGGTCCTTTTTATAATTTTTGACAAACTTTAGGGACCACACTTGTAATTATGAAGATACAAGGGTATAAAGTGTCAATTCTTCAAACTTGGAGGACCATTCTTCAATATTCTTCAAATCTTCAAGGGTTTTCTTTGGAAAATTCTTCATTAGGGCTTGGTTCAATGTGCGGCTTCGTTTCCCGTGTTCGTTTTTGATTGATTCTTGTGATCTTTTGTCATTTTCTCAATATCCGTACCTAAAATACACAAGCAACAAACACAAGCATATATCTGGGTATTTTGATGATATTTAATGCATTTTAAGCCCAATTTGGACGATGAGACTATGTATAAAAGCAGTCTCATCACTCCCCCATACTAAACTATTGTCGTGCCCTCACGCAATGCTAGAATAAAGTATCGTAGCATCTCCAAAATTCATTTTTATTTACTTTATTGAAATGATAAACTAGCTACACTACTACTATTACTACTACTTGTGTTATAGACATAATGTATGATTTTCATCGCAAAATGGGACGTTTAGGTTCATAGAATAAGAACACGTGAATGCTTCGTTAGAAATAATTTCATCGTCCTCGATTTTCACTTCAATTCCATGCTAAGCGTGCAACGAGATCATTGTCATTATAAGTTAGTAATGCTAACACTACTCATATGCCCTAATCACGTACTTATCCTCCCATTATTCCTAAGTTGTATCTCTTATATTTTATTTTGTCTTGAATGTTTCACGAGGATACATTGTTTGACTTATGCGATAATAGAGATTTAGGTCTAAAAATAGAGTCCTAACGGTGTAACTAAGACCATCAAATCAATAACCCCTCCTAATAGACAACGATGTTAAAAAAATTAAGTTGACAAGAAGAATCGATAAACACGGTTTTATAACGGTTTTGAACATGAGACTTATTACCAAGACTTTTATACGCCCCCTAACGGAAGGGCCTTATTATCTTTGGTTTACCTCCATCTTTTATTCAACTTCGCCATGAAGCTTTTATTATGACTTCGGTCTTGCCTTGCCTTTTATTATCCGCCTCATCGGTGGTTTTATTAGCCAAAGACGTATATCCTCACGCTAAGGCGAATTTTGGATCTTTAAAGCTTCGAAGATTAAGGCTTGATTCACTTTTAATTTTGCATAGATTTTAGGCCTTGTGAGGCTTCAAATTGTTTGCTATATTTAGGTGAGCACTTGAAATCTTATTATTGGGTGAAGCTTTCGATTATTCGGGTGCCAATACTTCAAAACCGTGACGCTGGCGATACCTTAATGTCTTCCCAATTTAATTACACGGAAGCTACTAGAAAAGACTAGAAACCCAACAATCCTAACTAAACCGCTAAGTCAATATTTATTAAGCAAAAAATATTTACAAGCGAAGGGAGAATAAGAAAACAACGAGAACACGTGAGTTTTTGAAAGAATACGAGTACTCTACGTTTAGCATAGTAACTTATAATTAACTCTATCATTTCTCGTCCTCATTTAAGAGACTTAGCCTAATGTGTAGTTAAGGAATCAAAGCTAAGTGCTCAACACGCACGGTCGAGTCAAAAATTACTCTTATTCTCGCCATCGGAAAATCTACATTCGTGTCTTCAAACACTTATAAAACATGAGAAAAATTTAAAATTTGGCCATTTTTAGCCTTATTTTGCAACAAAAAATGATAAACAAAACGATAAACTTTGGAAAGCGTGAAGGTTTGGCAAGGCAAGTATCTATTCACCCCCCCCCCCCCCCCATACTAAAGTTAAACATTGTCCTCAATGTTTCGAGTCTAGGGGTGCAAACACCCCCATACTAGAGACGTAGTCGAATGCCTAATCTAGCATGGAAAGGGTGTAACCGTTAAATTTAAAGCCGTTTATGAAGTGTGCTAAAAACCTAAGGTTAGAACATCAAAAGGATATATCATGGATATTGAGAAATGTCTCCAAAGCAAACGATCGAGTGCTCCCATAGAACGAACACGAGAGGCTCCAATCGTGAAGATCATGATCTAAAAACCACATATCACAAACAACCACGGAACAACGGTTGGAAGGGCACGAATCCCCACACGTAAGCTACATTAGACTAAGAAAGCGATAATATGTACATAGGATAAGCATGGGACTCCCCCACGAGGCACCTCGTTTTTGATTACTGAGTCATGAGCTCGACTCGATCCCCTCAATACTAATTATCATTGGGGAAGGTGACTTGGTCGAGGTAGTTCAAGGATGGAACTTCCCCGCCAAAGTAGTGCTTCAACCTATGTCCATTCACCTTGAAGTTAGGACCATCATCTTGAGCTAGCTCGATGGTCCCATAAGGAAACACTTGAGTCACGGTGAATGGACCGGACCAACGGGATTTCAATTTACCGGAAAAGATTTTCAATCTTGAATTAAAAAGCAAAACTTGATCCCCAATGTTTAAAACCCGGTTTTTAATTTTTGAATCATGCAACTTTTTAGTTTTCTCTTTGTAAATCAATGAATTTTCATAAGCAATATCCCTTAATTCATCCAATTCATTTAATTGCATTTTCTGGTGTTTTCCCGCGGTCTCCATATCATGATTACAATGCTTTAGGGCCCAATAAGCCTTGTGTTCTAACTCGATAGGCAAATGACAATTCTTTCCATACACAAGCTTATAGGGAGTGCACCCAGTGGGTGTCTTATGAGCGGTCCTAAAGGCCCATAAAGCATCGTCTAACTTATCCGACCAAGATTGTCGGTTTTCCCCCACGGATCTCTCCAAGATCCTCTTCAATGCTCGGTTTGAAACCTCGACTTGCCCACTCGTTTGTGGGTGATAAGCCGTAGAAAGACGATGTGTAACCCCATATTTCCTTAGAACCCTTTCAAATTGGTCATTACAAAAATGGGTTCCACGATCGCTTATGATAGCACGAGGGGTTCCAAACCTAGCAAACAAACTTTTCAAGAACTTAACTACCACACGAGCATCATTGGTGGGCAAGGCCTTTGCCTCTACCCACTTAGATAGGTAGTCAACCGCAACGAGAATGTACTTATTACCACGAGATGATGGGAACGGCCCCATAAAGTCTATGCCCCACACGTCAAAGATCTCACATACTTGAATGATATTTTGTGGCATTTCATCTTTTTGTGAGGCTTTTCCTTGTCGTTGGCATGCATCACACGACTTCACAAGATCTTGTGCATCTCGGTAAATAGTAGGCCAAAAGAACCCGGCATCAAACACCTTTTTAGCCGTGAGATTAGCACCGTGGTGACCACCCGTGGGTCCCTCATGGCAAGCTCTAAGGATGTTAGAAGCTTCGGTGCCAAATACACAACGTCGGATGATTTGATCCGCACAAGTTCGAAACAAGTAAGGGTCGTTCCAAAAATAGAACTTGACATCACGAAAGAATTTTCGTTTTTCTTGAGTCGTCATACCCTTAACGATGAAGTTACCCGCATGGTAATTTGCAAAATCCGCAAACCATGGGGTGGAAGAATCAAGCTTAGAATTCACTACACCAAGTGTCTCGAGCGGAAATGTTTCAGTGATTTCCTTTGGCTCGTAAACACTTTGGTGAGGATCTTCCAAACGAGAGAGATGATCGGCCGCTAGATTCTCGGCTCCTTTTTTTGTCAACGATTTTGTGATCAAATTCTTGAAGGAGAAGAATCCAACGAAGTAATCTCGGCTTAGCATCTTGCTTTGCCATGAGATACTTGATAGCCGAATGGTCCGTATACACTATGCATTTCGTCAAGACGAGGTAAGGTCGGAATTTCTCAAATGCATACACCACGGCAAGGAAATCCTTTTCCGTTGTAGTGTATTTAAGTTGAGCCTCGGTCATCGTCTTGCTAGCATAGTGAATAGGCAAGAAGTGCTTATCATGACGTTGCCCCAAAATGGCCCCTATAGCGTAATCACTTGCATCACACATTAGTTCGAAGGGGAGGTTCCAATTTGGAGCAACAAGAATGGGAGTTTCGGTAAGTTTCCTCTTAAGGATCTCAAAGGCTCGTACACAATCTTCGTCAAAGACAAAACGTGCCTCTTTTTCAAGAAGATGTGTAATGGGTCGAGAAATCTTCGAGAAATCCTTGATGAATCGTCGATAAAAGCCCGCGTGGCCTAGGAAACTCCTAACTCCCTTGACGGTTTTGGGATGAGGTAATTTGGCGATGACGTCTACCTTAGCTTGATCTACCTCAATCCCCGCTTTCGAGACCTTGTGCCCTAAGACGATTCCACTCTTAACCATAAAATGACACTTTTCCCAATTGAGCACAAGGTTGGTTTCCTCACAACGTTTTAACATTCTCTCTAGATTCGACAAACACGAAGTAAAGGAATCACCAAACACGGAAAAGTCATCCATGAAGACTTCCATCGTCTTCTCGATCATATCATGAAAAATAGCCATCATGCATCGTTGAAAAGTTCCTGGTGCATTGCAAAGTCCGAATGGCATTCTACGATAGGCAAACGTTCCATATGGACACGTAAACGTAGTTTTTTCTTGATCACGAGGATCGATGGGAATTTGGAAGTAACCGGAAAAACCATCTAAAAAGCAATAGAAATCGTTTCCCGCAAGACGCTCCAACATTTGGTCCATGAAGGGCAAGGGAAAATGGTCTTTTCGAGTGGCTTCATTCAACTTACGATAGTCAATGCACACTCTCCATCCGGTCACGAGTCTAGTGGGAATCAACTCGTTGGCATCGTTTGGCACAACGGTCATCCCTCCCTTTTTAGGGACACAATGAATAGGACTCACCCAAGGGCTATCGGAAATAGGGTAAATCATTCCCGCGTCAAGGAGTTTAAGGACCTCCTTTTTTATGACGTCGTGAATTTTGGGGTTCACCCTCCTTTGACTTTGGATTGTTGGCTTGAAATCCTCCTCCATTAATATTTTGTGTGTACAAAATTTAGGATCGATTCCCTTAATGTCGGATAAATTCCACGCAATCGCCCCTTTGTGGTCCTTAAGAACATCGACAAGTGCGGTTTTTTCGTCATTCGAAAGTTCCTTCGCAATAATAACCGGCAACTTGTCGTCCTCCTTCAAATAGACGTATTCGAGGTGAGGAGGTAAATCTTTCAACTCGAGAATAGGTGGTTCCTCAAGTGAAGATTTAGGCTCGATACTCATAACCTCCTCGGGTGGAGGAAATGGGAAATCGTTAAGAAAATCCTTGATAATCGAGAAGTCCTCATCGTTACCGAGGTCTTCGTCACAAGTACGTGGAACATCAAATTCTTCCAACGTAAAACCACCACCTTCGAAAGGAGTGAAGGTTGGTGTCGAATTATCAAGAATTGGATCTAACATAGTGGGATTGCCACTAGTTTCTTCATCACCAAACCCTAAAACTTCTTGTGAGAATTCCTCGTAAACCACGTCGATCATATCAACGAGGTTTATGGTAGCAACGGAATAAACATGAGAAAGTTGAGAATTTTGAGTTGCGTTTATAACAAGTTCCTCGTCGTTGAAACGTAAGGTGATCTTTCTAGCATGAACATCAATTAAAGCCATAGACGTATCTAAAAACGAACGACCTAAAATAAGAGGAACTTGAGGATCCGTGGGGATATCGACAACGATAAAGTCTACGGGATAGTAGAACTTCCCCACTTTCACAAAAACGTCTTCCGCCAAACCACATGCAAGAATCGTGGAATGGTCGGCCAACTCAATAGACATTCGTGAAGGAGTAAGATTAGGAAGATTGAGCGACTTGTAGATTGCAAGTGGCATCAAGTTAATGCTAGCACCAAGATCGGCCAAGGCATAGCATTCTTCCATATCTTGAATTGCACAAGGGATCAAAAATTTACCGGGATCACCGACTTTTTGAGGTATGCGATTAAGATAAACCGACGAACAACTAGACATTTGGTGTAATTTCTCCTTGTTGTTCAACATACTCTTAAAGTTAGCGGCAAATCGAGGCATCATGACCAAAGCATCAGCGAAACTCACATTAAAGTGCAAATCACGAAACATTTTCATAAAAAGCTCAAATTGGTAGTTGTCGCGCTCTTGTCGTTTCTCCTTCCTAAGTCTCGATGGGTAAGGCAAGGGTGGTGTGGGTTGGGGCATAGGCATAGCCTTTGGAATCTCGGGTTCCAATATGGGTAATGGGTCAACCGTAGGTGTGGCATGAGCGGTACTTTGTGGGCTTGAAATATGCTCCTTTTCGACCACCACCTCGGGTTCTTCCTCAATTTCCTCCACCG
Source organism: Glebionis coronaria (assembly GCA_025667525.1). NCBI lineage: Eukaryota > Viridiplantae > Streptophyta > Magnoliopsida > Asterales > Asteraceae > Glebionis > Glebionis coronaria. Next base: position 117,465,205 of record CM046881.1, read on the forward strand.
TTGGAGTAATTGGTTGAGGAGTTGGTTCTTTAAGTGTCTTACCACTTCGTGTGGTAATCACTTTCATCTCTCCCTTCGGGTTTGAAACGGTGTTACTAGGCAAACTACCCGAAGTAGAGGCTTTGTTCCCCATGACGGCTTCTAAAATGGCATTAAGCTTAACATCAAAACCATTAAACTTCAAATCTTGACTAGCGGCTTTTTGGTCAATTCTTTGTTCAAGCCTAGCATGACTTTGCTCTATCTTGTTGTTTTGACCTCGAATTTGGTTAGCAAAATCATTTTTCAATTCATTTCTCATGGCAAGATTTTCCTTAACAAAATTAGCTAACTCCTTTGCGTTCTTAGCCGTGTCCCTAGCTTGACTAGCCAATTGCTCTTGAATGTTTTCCAAAATCTTATCATTTGAAGTAGCGTAATTCAAAAAGTCCATTGGAAGTTCTTTAGTGTGAGCATTTTGAAGACCTTGACTCGTGTTTTGAAAATTACGGTTTTGATTTTGATTTTGCAATTGGCTACTACTACTCCCTTGATTCCCATAGTTGTTATTACCCTTATAATTGTTCCTTTGATTGCTTTGGTAACCAACTTGATTGTTTCGATAATTGTTAGCATTTTGATTTGGTGAAAAACCCGGTGGACTCAATTGATTAGTGCGAGGAACTTGACCGTTTTGGTTATAAGTTCCCGCGGCCGCGAAGGCACTCGAAGTGTTACCACCGTTGGTAATGCACTCGGAATAATCGTGAGCTCCACCACAATACATACAAGAAACCTCAACCGCTTTAATCGTAGCGGGAGCGGGTTGTTCACCAACTTTAAACTCAACTAACAAGCCTTTCACAATATCGAAAATTTTGTTTTCCAAATTAGCCTCGACTTGGCAAGCATCAACGGTGTGTGACAAACTAGGTGAAGATGAAGACGAAGCCTTACGAACACTCGACGTGCTACGAGGACTATACACCTTAGACCTATTCTCAATGATTAACAATGCTTCCTCGACCGTCTTACACAAAAAATTACCACCCGCGGCGGCATTAAGATAATCACGCTCATGATCGTTCAAGCCATTGTAAAACGTGTCTATTTGATGCAAGTCGGAAAAACCATGATGAGGACATTCGTGCAACATTTCCTTAAACCTATTCCAAGCCGTTGAAAAACTCTCATTATACTCTTGCGAAAACTTTGAAATCTCGTTTTTCAAGTGCGTAGTCTTAGAGGGCGGAAAAAATTGGTTCACGAATTTTGAAACGAGATCCTTCCACGTCAATATAGAATTGGGTGGCTCTTTCTCTAACCAAATTTTTGCGGGCCCCGCTAAGGAATACGGAAAAAGCATCATCTTAATCGAGTCGTTTGAAACATCCTTAAACTTGCACGTGGCGGTGAGACGATTAAATTGGCGAATGTGGTTATGAGGGTTGTCCTTTTCGTCCCCTCGAAACTTGTTGTTTTGAATCATGGACAACAAACCCGTCTTAACCTCAAAATTCTCCGCAAGGATAGCGGGAATCACAATCGCTTCTCCATAACCCTCGGTGGGTGCTTGAAGCAACTCCATCATAGTTCGATTAGCCATGGGTGCTTCTTTCACTATAATGGGTTCGTCAATAGGAGATTCCTCACTAGTAGGAGTGAGTGATTTGTTTCTTCGTTTACGAGCACGTCTTGCTTTAGAGCGAGTTTGCATAAACGTCACGTACAACGAGAAGGCGAGCAAAGAAGATTCTTTTTGGTGTTTTTACTTTTTCAATTTTTTTTTTGTGGTTTTTGATTGTTTTTAACTTTTTTTTGGATTTTTGGAATGTATTAAGTAGACACAAATCTACAAATCTCCTCCTTAATCAAATCTCTCGATTAAAGAAGCCTCAAGGAATGAAAACGATCACGTGAAGTGATCGCCTTCGATGACTTTAGAACGATGGTGGAACACCAAATCGTTCAAGAGGGTTTAATCAAATGAAACCAAGAAAATATATATGATACTTAGTAATACTTTGGGCGGCAAAACCCTCGATTAGCCTTCAAAATCAAAATACGCACAAGCAAGTGGAGGAAACGAGGCGGCGCGAAGCACTTAAGAGCCTTTTTCCTTTAGGTCGTGAAATACAACCGCCTTATACCCACCTTATAGTTTGTATTTCTCAAAATCGAGCTTCTCGAAAGTATTTATCTATTTTTGCCTTTTTCTTTGGTTTGAGATTCGAATACAATGATCGAGTGATGAAATCCCGAGTCAAGGTTGTGATTGCTCACGTATTTGGAGTACTTGTAAATTTATTGTTCTACGTATACAATATAGTAATAATATTCACACAAAAACCGAAAAACGATAATACGTATTAATAGAGTGCTATTAATAAAAATACTTTTATGGCTAATATAAAAAACAACAATGGTTCAACCAAAACACAACACGCCTCCCCGGCAGCGGTGCCAAAATGATTGTAGTAAAATACGACCTTTAGGAAAAGGAAGTACAAATAGTGGTAGTATTAAGTGTCGGTTTAGAAAAACCGAGCACTAATGACCCAAATGAAGTCCAAGTTCGTTTCCCAAGGAGGCAAGTGCGTTGTGTATTGAAATGATTAATGATGTTTGTGATTATGAATCAAGAAGAAAAGAAATTAGAAAGGAAAGAAGCGACGGTTACGATAATGAATTAAACTACGACGAAAAAGGCGTAAACGTAAAACCGTGAATAGTGACAAAATTAAAACTTTAACCAAAAATTTCTAAAAATTCCTAAAAATCCCCAATAATATTCTAAGAGTTTACAAAAAATCCAAACTTTCTAAAACCTTTTAATTAATTAAATAATGACTTTTTAATGCTAATTAAAGCCCTAAAAATCACTTTTAATTATTAAAAAGCCCTAAACAAGATTTTATAGTTTGTAAACCTCAAAAATGACCTAATTAAGCTAAAAACTATTTTTAAAAATTTTAAAACCAAATTAAACTATTTTTAAACACTTAAAAACTATTAAAATGTATTAAATCTTAAATTAAATCTAGAAATTAATTGAAAAGTCTAAAAAATATTTGGAAAGTGACAAAACTCCTAATTTAATGTCCTTAACCTAGGAAAAATGTAAAAAGTAGAAAAAATAAAACTTTCTATTTTTATGAATAAAATAATATTAAAATAATGCAAAAAATAAAAAGTTTATAAAATAAATTCTAAAAAATTTCTAAAAACCTAGAATAATATAACTAAGAGAAAAATGAAAATTAAAGTTCCTAAAACCTCTTAATTAATTTTATATTTAATTTTTAAAGTTTAATAAAAAACCTAAAATCAAATAAAATTAAAAATTAAAGTTTTTGAAAATCTAACTAGATGTAAACCTCAAGTTATTAAATTAAAACTTAAAAATCATTTTTCTAAAATTTAAAACCTACTGTAGCTATTTTTAATCTAATTAAATAGATACGGGTACTTAAAACTTGATTAAAAATAAATGACTAAAGTAAAAAAAAAATAAACTGGGCCAGAAAAGTCCTAAATTGTATAACTATCTCATGAAAAATGAAAATCAGTCACAAAGCTTATTAAATAAGCTGAGTTGGGCTTACAATGCTACGGCTTAAATGAATAAGCCCAAACTGAAAAGGGTGTAAGTAGGTAATCCCTTGAGACTTTATCAGTAAAAGTCCCAAGGGCAGGATGGTAGTGTGTGTGTGCTTTGGCAGTGGTGGCGCAGGTTCGAGTCCTGGCCACGCCAAATTTTTTATAATTTTTTTTTTACTTTTTCTTTTAAAACACTTGTACTCAGAAACTCCCACTCACCAAAACACAAACACACGTCTCTGAATTAAGCTAGAACTATCCCAAATTAATCAAACAAATCACAGACCTGGGATCTCTTTTTCTTTCTTGTTTTCAGACAAACACTACTACCCAAACACTAACACTCCATTACCCAAAAACACAAACACTAGTCAAATTTAAGCCTAAATTACACCTAAAATAATCAAATAGGTCTCAGACCTGAACTTTCTTTCCTTTTTATCTGTTCTTGTTTGTGTTCTTTTTTTGGACAGTCAAAACCCCCACTTGCAGTTGGCTTGTGGGGGTGTATTAAACTAGCAAAAAGCAGTCAAACAAACACGCATACAATCTGATTAAAGAATCAATAAGCATGCAGGTTCAAACACTTAATCAATTACAACCCAAATCAAAACTTACTTAATAAATCATGCCGAAATAATAAACTAAACAGACTTAGCACTCACGGGTTGATGTTCAGAAGCAGTAAGCATACAAAAGTTAACGAATCCTAAGGCATTTCTAACCACTCAGCAGGCAACTATATAAATGACCAAATCAGACGCAAATTCAGACTAATACAAGCTTATGCTGCGCAGGTAATCCTAGAAAGCATACTGACTGACTTCTTCCACCTATTAAGCACAAGCTAACATGCATCCTAGATACCAATCTAGCATATACTAATTAAGCCGATGACACCCAAGCAGTAGACTTTCAGTTTACACTAATCAGCTCAAACTAAAACACAGTTAAAAACACGCCAACTTAGACTAAGATTAAACAATGCAACAAGCTATCATTAAATCCTAAGTGAGCATATTTTATTACCAATTTTAAACAGTTTAAACTAGAATAACAATCCTAAGTAAACTTTACTGATTATACTGTTTTAACTAAACTCAGAAAATTTACTCAACTCATTAAACCAGCAAACTTTGTTAAGCAGTTAACACTCAGAACAATCATACAACTAGCAAAAATAAATAAAAAAAGAAAGAAAGGAAGAGATTGCAATACCTACCCTTGTTTGCATCCAACAAGGGTCAGCTAAGCTCCCCTGACCTCAACCAACAACTAGGTGAGGCACGGGTGTCTTGGACAAGGAAATGAGGATAGGGTGGTTCGTTGGGGTTCAACAGCTGAACCGAAGCACCCTGAATGAAAAGAAAAGCTGCTAAGAATAAAGAGAAATCCAAGAATCAAGACCTATGGTCTTGATTCAGTAAGTTCACAAGATAACGAATCCACTTTTCTTTTCACAATCTTTTTCAAAAGCACTCAAATACTTAATACTTTAAATGAGAATGATGATAACTTTAAAAAATAAAATTTTAATTCCACTTCTACACACTTACTGATTATCTCAAACAAAAAAACTCCAACTTAAATTAAAAAAAAACATTAACTTAAATCATAAAACATAAAGTAAATTGGAACTCGGATGATTTTTTTAAAACTTCAAACTTTTCATTCATAAAAAAAGTAAATTACAAAAATCCGAGACAAGGGAAATGGGTACCACAAGTCGGTCCTCATTTATAGACCCCCTCAGATTGTTCTAGAATCGAAAGAAAAAGAAACCCTAATCTAATGAATTTCCCAATGAGCCCTCGCATATTCTTCAAGAATATGCTTTGGTTGAATATGCATTTGGTCAAAAGAGGGTACCCGTGATGTTGCTAGCTGTGATGGATTGTTGCTGGACGTTGGATTCGTTGTGGGAAATAAGCAACCTTCCTAGACCCTTGATCTTCTGCCATACTTTGTCTTGTTCTTCACATGGAGATAACGTGAGCTGGTAGGGGGGACCAAATAGAGATGCGGACAAATTCTGGGTGAGGGGCTTAGCTGGGTGTGGGGTAAATTAAACATAATCATGGGTAATTTGGATTTACCCTATGATTGTTCGATTTGGGGATTAGGGTTTTTGGGGAGAGTTTGTGCGTTGATCTTTTTAGTTTTAGGGTAAATGTGTTTAAGGGGAGAACACGTTTATTAAACGTGTGTTATAAAATTAATGGGTCAACCGGGTTTGGGGTATGGGTATTGGGTAAACGGGTTTTTAAGTTGGGTTATGGTGACGTGTCAGATTTTGGTTTGGTGGTGGAGTTTGATTGTTTCCCAAGATTGCCCCCTCATGTTTACCTTTTTCTTCACTTTGTATTATCAGCTCAAAACAAGACTTCCTTTGTAGATAACTTTCAAACACTTGTCAATTTTGGCACAATTTGTTTATAAACTTGTAATAAGGACTAAACATGCAATTTCTTCATATTCCAAGGACTGATTTTGACATGTTTTCATACTCCAAGGCTTTGACTTGTGTGTTGACTTCTTGAAGGACTATTATTGACAATTTAGATTTGTTGAGGGACTAAATTTGCCAATTCTTCAAAGGTAAGGGTCCTTTTTGTAATTTTTGACAAACTTTAGGGACCAAACTTGTAATTATGAAGATACAAGGGTATAAAGTGTCAATTCTTCAAACTTGGAGGACCATTCTTCAATATTCTTCAAATCTTCAAGGGTTTTCTTTGGAAAATTCTTCATTAGGTCTTGGTTCAATGTGCGGCTTCGTTTCCCGTGTTCGTTTTTGATTGATTCTTGTGATCTTTTGTCATTTTCTCAATATCCGTCCCTAAAATACACAAGCAACAAACACAAGCATATATCTGGGTATTTTGATGATATTTAATGCATTTTAAGCCCAATTTGGACGATGAGACTATGTATAAAAGCAGTCTCATCAATTAACAAGGTCGAAGTACCAATTATTGAAAAGCCTACTGTAGATAAATTCTACAAGCCCTTGAGTAAACCTCTAATGGGAACTAAAAACTTATCTAGACAAACATCTACTCCTCCAAGAGTACGAAATGAGTCTAAACCTAGAAGTAGAACACCTACACTAAAAAGAGATGATCAAGCTAAATCACGACCTAAAAGTAAAACTCCAACACCTAGGAGGAATAACAATAATTCTAGATCAAGATCAAAGACACCTAGGAGAAAATATGGACAACAAAATGGCCATATGAATTGGAATAATTTTCAACAAAAATACTTTTCTCCATGGGGAATGTCTCCTTCATTCATACATTCCAACCAAATGCAAGGGATGTTTGGAACTAACAACTTTGGACCCATGAGATATTGGGGACCAAATTTTTGATCTCGTGTGTTGTTACCTAGATATGCTTGGGAATCAATTTAGAGCTCGATGAGTGGATTAAGGATAGTGGTTGTTCTAAACACATGACGGGTAATCGAAGTTTATTCTCGCACTACAAAGCATATGATGGAGGTAATGTTACATTAGCAAGTAATCGACGTGGTAATATTATTGGCAAAGGTACGGTCTCTCTTGACTCTATGACTATAGAAAACGTAGAACACGTAGATAACTTTGGTTTTAACCTTCTAAGTATAGGTCAAATTTGTGAGAATAAGTGTAAGTTCATCTTTTCGGAATATGACAGTGAAATCGTAAAATATGGAAAGGTCATTGGAAAAGGTGTTAGAAAGCATGGGATTTATGTCATGAAGGTCAATAGGAAGTCAAAGGACAACTTATGTCTAGCGACTTTATATGATAGTTCTACTCTTTGGCATACGAGATTTGGTCACGCTAATATGCGTTTAATTCAATCTTTAGTCTCGAAGGAGTTGGTAAGACATCTCCCCAAGATGAAGTTTGATAGTCACTTTTGTTATGCTTGCAAAATTAGGAAGCAATTTCACTCAAGTCACAAAGCCAATAATTTGGTTTCGACCTTTCGGTGCTTAGAGCTCCTACATATGGATCTCTTTGGACCTTCCGCCATACGAAGTTATGGACGTAACCTTTACACCCTAGTTATAGTTGATGACAATTCTAGATTCACTTGGACTAGATTTTTGGCGTCTAAGAATGAAGCTTTCAATCACTTTGAAACCTTTAGTCGAAGAATTCAAAATCAACTAGGATGCTCAATTGTTTCTATTAAGACGGATCATGGTAGGGAATTTGATAATGAAGTGCAATTCGGGGCCTTTTGTGAAGCTCATGGTATTACCAATAACTTCTCGGCTCCTCGCACTCCACAATCAAATGGGATAGTTGAAAGGAAGAATTAGACCATCCAAGAGATGAGTAGGACGATGTTAAATGAGCAATCTTTGCCATAAAAAGTTTGGTGCAATGTCGTGGACACATCGAGCTACATTCTCAACCGGATTCTTATTCGACCCTTTCTAGGAATGACCCCCTATGAGATTCTTAAAGGTAAGAAGCCCTGATTGGAATACTTTAGGGTGTTTGGAAGCAAGTGCTTCAATTTCAACACCAAAGATTACCTTACTAATTTCGACCTAAAGTCTTACGAAGGTATCTTTGATGAAACCCCTCCTTAATCAAAGACACCACCTTTGGTAGATGATGACTTGGATGAAATAGACACAGTTAATGCCAAAGATGTTAGAAACATAGGAGTTGAAGACCTTAGTGTTGAAAAGGGAGTAAACATTAAGGAGTCAAAGGATCATGCTCTTGATAACGTCATAGGCGAATTAAATCAAAGGACCCTAAGATCTCAAGTCCAAAATCAAAGTAACTTCTTTTGTTTCGTCTCTTTGATTGAACCAAAGAATGTTAAAGAAGCTTTGATGGATGAGAGTTGGGTCATCGCTATGCAAGAAAAACTGAATCAATTCATTGCTAATAACGTTTGGGAACTTGTTCCTCCACCTAGAAGTTTGACCATCATAGGAACCAAATGGGTATATAGGAATAAGTTAGACGAGAATGGTGTTGTGTCTCGTAACAAGGCTAGACTTATAGATCAAGGCTATAATCAACAAGAAGGTATTGGTTATGACGAGACATACGCACCCGTAGCAAGATTAGAATCCATTAGAATCCTTTTAGCTTATGCTTGTGTCTTAGACTTTAAGCTTCAACAAATGGATGTAAAGAGTGCATTTCTTAATGGTTTGATCAATGAGGAGGTATATGTGGCTCAACCTCCCAGCTTCATTGATTTTGAGAAGCCGGATCATGTTTACAAGCTTAAGAAAGCTCTTTATGGTCTTAAACAATCACCCAAAGCTTGGTATGATAGACTTAAAGTGTTTCTTGTAAAACATGAGTATACCATAGGGATGGTAGACAATACACTCTTTACAAAGAAGAAAGGTTCTCACCTCATTATCGTACAAATATATATTGATGACATTATATTTGGTTCAACTTGTCAATCATTGTGTGATGACTTTGCCAAAATCATGCATGGCAAGTTTGAAATGAGTATGATGGGAGAACTTAACTTCTTTTTAGGATTCCAAATTAAACAAATGGACGATGGTATTTTCTTTAATCAGTCCAAGTATGTTAAAGAAATGCTAAAGAAATTTGGATTAGAAGACTCTGATCGATGAAGACCCCTATAGCCTCGAATACTAAACTCATCGTAGATGATGATTGTGAGTCGGTAGACAACACCAAATATAGAGTTAATGCAATGATGCCTAAAAACGTTACTTGCATTTTTCGGTCTCACTTTGTCTTGATTACGACAATATGTAAAAACAAGCATTCACGAAAACAACGAAAAATGAATTCTTGAGTTCAAGTATTTTTCATTTCAACCATTATCACTTAAGGTATGAACAAACAAGTACTCATCCTAATTAAGTGATCAAGGATTTAAATCGTTTTTTAAAACTCACTTTTTATTAAGTGTGACAAGTTTTTTTATTAAAATTTATTTTTAAGAAAATGTTTTATTAAATTAATTATTTGAAAAATTGAAATTTGAAAACGGCATATTCTATCTTAGTTTGGAATATCCTTTCAGGATATTTTCATCCCCAGATTCGAACCAACCCACTAAAAGACAAAAGGGAGCGGAGTCTATGCAGGCGGTTCCTTAGCATCTATAGCGGTTCCTTATCGATAAGGAACTGTGGGCTCCAATAAGGAACTGCGGGCAGATATAGCCGTTGGATGTTTGTCTTATAAATAGTGGACCATTATCAGACTTTCAATTCACCTCTTTTGCACATATATTTCCATATTCTTTCATACTTCTTAAATCACTCAAATCCTTGATCATTTGTTTGATTACTACTTGTTTAGAATTGAATCTTTCTCCTCTCATCTTTTCCTCTCAAAGTGCAAAGAGAAGAACACTATCATCCTTGAAGTGTTGTGTCTACCTCAATGATCCATTGAAGATCCAAACTTATTTATTCATTGTTGTGTCATTGTTGCGAAGATCCAAGTAGTAGTGTCTATTTAGAAGTTGTGTATGTATTAAGGTTAATACTTGGTACTTAAAGTATATTGGTGTAGATTGGTCCTAGCTAAGATTAGGGCTCTACTTTTAGCTTAGAGTCGGAAATTGATTAAGCGACGTTGTGTACGGTTTCTACACCTTAAGGAGCTTGTTGATTAGTGAACTCTCGAGTACGGAGTACTCGAGGAGTGGAGTAGGAACTAGGAGTGAGCTTCGTTGCCGAACCACTATAAATCCTTGGTGTTTGGTTTGATCTTTCCCTCTCTTATCTCTTTAAATTCATTATTCTTTATACTTGTGATTATTAGTTTAGTTGCACTATACCTTGTTCATATTGTGTATAAGAAGGTTTCACATAAATTCTCAAGCCTAAGTTTTTTTAAAAGGATTTTTAAAAACCGATCTTTAACAAGTAAATTTAAGAAACTATTCAAACCCTATCCTTCTAGTTTCTACACTCTCTATTTTAAGATATCATTCAACTTAAAATAATTACTTTTATTCTATCTTTCCTAAAACTTATCATCTAAACATAATTGTTAACCGAAGAATCGAAAACAAAATATCATTATCCTAAAATCGAAATCAGAATATCATTATCCTAACATTATCCGATTGTCACACTTCAAGTACCAATTAGAGATGGCAAAAAACTTTAAACCTGACGGAGAATCCGATACCCGACTTCGATTTTACCAGAGATTCTCGAGTTGACATGGTATGGGTATGGGGGTGGGGATTTCCTGATAATAAAAAGCGGGTATGGAGGCGGGGATGGTGATACCCTCGGTTCCCCAAACCCATCCCCAGACCCGCCTCTGAATATCTTTATTTTACATATACATTTATATATTTGTTAGGTATTTGAAACACTGTTAGTCGATTGTTAATATCTCTTTTGAAATTAACCTTCTAAGGTGAGCTCTTGTATGTTAATGTTGTTATTGTTAATATTGAGCACAAGCGCATGAATTTAATGTGGTTAACATTAAACTAAGTATGCTAAATCATATAAGATAACCCAAAATATCTTGTAACGAAGAATAACCAAAGTATTTGTAGAACAATGATAATCTTTATGATTCAAGAGGGTTGATGTTTTCTAGTGAGAGAAACTTAGAGAGAGAAATGAAAGAAACTATTTGTTATTAATGTGAGAAATGAAACGACCAACACCTCTTTCCATGGTGGAAAGAGGCTTATATACCCAAGTCCTTAATGGACTTGGGCCTCCGGCCCATGAACATGCTCATGGGTCGGGATATTTAATAAATGTTACTAAAACACTACTACGAGCCTATAACTATATTGTTGGAGTGACCGAGACTTTCTTTATACGTAAAACGTAGTTCTAACAATCTCCCCCAAAGGGAGGTCACTCCAAATTTACAAAGTCCTAATCTAGCATGTTAGATCTTGTTCTTGAGCTCGTCGTCCACTTTCTCTTTTCTTTCTTTCTTTTTCTTCCTTTTGTGAATATGTGTTGAATAATATCAGCCTTTTGCTTGGAACACGTTCTTTTGGCCTTTCACGTGCAGTCTTTATCTTCTTGTGATGTTCGCCTCTTCATGACTTCATGTCCCACACACTTATCCTTTGTTGAATTCTTGAAAGTTTCAGAGTCGATACAGCGGAAGACTTTTAGGTCAAACTTTCTTGAATTTGCAGAAGTATTCGATGTAGAAGTAATAAGCATGTGAGGACGTCTTCAACAAGTACACCGCAACGCTACCGTCTTCGAATGCAGCAACATAATAAGACACTAATAAAATGTATTTGACATTTTATTTTAATTCGGTAGCATGTTACCTCCGGTCGGTGAAGACCGTTAGACGATATTAGATATCGTACCCGTGACGGATAGTTTCAATTAAGTAACTTCCTGACAGGATTTCGTGGGTAAACCCGTTTTTTTTATTCGACCGTCCAAAGCTGACTGCGAACATAAAGAGTGAATCATTTGGATTAAAAATCCTTATGATTGAAGTCGTCAATTCATGAAACCTGGAACAAGTGAATTTCAATTAAGATATTCACCATCGTTGCTTTCCAGTTGTCACAAACTTAATTCAAATAGAATCTTGCTTGTCACCTACCAAGTGTTGTTTGATGTTAACACTAGAAGGATTTCCACTCGTCATTGTGAACACTAAAGAGTGTCACTCTGAGTGTTATGGCAAGATCATACGATAATGCGTAGAGGCCTGGAACGAGTTTAAGTTCAATTAAGAATTAAGCTACTGTTTCTTTCTAGTTTTCACAAGATTGGTTCTTAAAGAACCGCACGTGTCACCTACCATGAGCTTGTTTGATGTTGGCTCAAGCAGGATTTCCATCTTCATTGTAATACTTGTGTATCACTCGGATGTTCTGGCAATGTTACAAGAATACTACGTAGGACTCATAATGATCTCTTACTTTTCACAGTGTGTGAAGAAGCAAGGAATAAATGGAAAGTGTCCTAGTGATACTTTTGATGATCTCGTGGCTCTAGACTCGATAGTGCGTTTGGATTTAGTGGGCGATGGCTGGAGAGGAGTGCCACCTATCCAATATCAGTCTATTCGGAGTGAATAAACCAATATATAACGGGTTGATCTCCGTGTGATTAAAACAAATACCTTTTGAGAGATATTTAAGTTAGCTGGGGAGGGTTGTGCATTGCATCACTGGGTTCATGATGTCTTTCTTCAATATCGAGAATCATTAACAAATGATCTCAATAGCATATGTATTGACCCGGTTTCTGCCTAAAGTTGTAAGGAGGGCTTCTTTCTTTACACCCTTTATCTTTACAATTCTTTTTCATTCTTCAACCACTTGAATGCTTACCAATACGTCATCACTAGCACCTTGTTGTGATTGTTCCAGTGCTAGCTTAAGTACTTGGTCTACATTCAGCTACGTTCACAATCATTCTCCATCTTTCCTAGGACTTCTAATTCTATCTAGGAATTGTCCTTGGGAAGATTCCATCGGTTCTGATGAATCATTGGACTAATACCTATACCTACCACCCTTTTGTCACCACATCCGTCGTGAATTAAGTGTGTTTTGGGTAAGTATTGTCACCATGAAAAATCCTTGAAAAATCACTATAAAGCACTTGTGATTTTATAATCAAAGTTTTTGTGCCTTAAGTGTTTTGATCACCAAAAACGCTCCCCCTTAACATGTGCGTTACACATATTAAGTTAGTTTATCTTTTAAGCCTTTTTCATTGATTAGCCAAAAAATCATTAAGTCTCCTTAATCCCATTTTCTCCCCTTTCCAAAATGTTAACCATCAATATTTTGGATATTAATGGATTAACCAGTCTTTGGGTAATAAAATGAATATAGATGTTGGCCAAAGAGCATATTAATGCTCCCCCTCAAATTAATGACGGTTAGTTGGAGTGCTTGAGTACGATATGTTTGAAAGATTTAGAATCTCGAGAGAAATTCTTGAAAAAATATCATACTTTTACACTACAACATGCCACAAAAGCTGATTATACAAAAAGTTAACATATTCACAATTATAGACATATGGAGTTGACCTGTTATAATACGAACCATAATTAAATGGCTCGTTCCGTGAACCTATGGTGAGCTCCATATGGTCGTCCACCAACGAATCATTCTATACTTCGTAGCAACCGGCGCTTCCTTAGAAGTTCCTCAATCTTCTTGATTGCGTACTTTGCTCCCTTTATGCACTGGTGATAACTAGCTTTTTAGTTATAAAAATTGTTCTTTGTCGTATGTCTAATCGAATTGAGTACTGGTTTAAAGTGTGACTCAATTGTTTTTGGTTAAGAAAAATATTTGTCGTTGTTTAAAAATAAAAGTGCAAAAACTTTAAAGTAAATAGCAGGGTAAATAAATCTTAAAACTAATTGAAAATAAATGACGGGAAATTAAAGCGTGACGAAAAATAAATAACGCAAACTTAAATCTATCCTAAAGGCAAGCTTAAAATAAATCTAAGGCAAGTAAACTAAAAGTGCGACTAAGGAAAAAGGCGGGAAAAGTAAAGTTTAAAACTTAAAAACATAAACTTAAAATGTTCTAAAAATACTCATTCGGAATAAACCTTCGTTCAGAATAATCACTCGTTCGGAATGTCACCTTCATTCGGAATAATTCTTCTTCACTCAGAATAATTACCTCATGCGGAATAAAACGCTCATCCGGAATAATTAAACAAAACCTTCATTCGGAATAATCTAGTTGGTTCGGAATAAGGAGCTCATCTGGAATGTTGTGTTCATCCGGAATAAACCCTCGTTCGGAATGTAGAGCTTTATCCGGAATAAACGCTTCGTTCGGAATAATACGCTGATTCGGAATAAAGTGCTTGTTCGGAATAAATGGAACAAAGTGTTGGTTCGGAATATCAAAGCTTGGTTCAGAATAATCAAAAGAAATTTCTCGTTCGGAATAATTATAAAGGAAACCTTCGTTCGGAATATAAGCTCATCCGGAATGTTTTATTCATCCGGAATAATTAACATGAAACGTTGGTTCGGAATATGTTGGCTCGTTCGTAATAATAAACTAAAGAGAAACTGGTTCGGAATCTGGGCAACTAAAAAGAAACCAAGAACAGGGAAAGGATAACTAAGCACGAATCATAATCAAATCTAACCAAATCAACCAAAAGATTAAACCAAACTAACTAACAAACATCTACTAATGAATAACTAACAATAATCAATCAAACCAAATCAAACAAACTAACAATAATAACCAAAATAATCAAAACCCACTTGATCAAATCAATAAAAACTAAAGAACATGAACATAAACATGAGATTAAATCCAAACAAGAAGAGTAGATAGGAGGAGATTAACAATAAAAGTAAAGGTTCAATAAACATAAAAAGTAAACTTACTTGATAATTAAAGTGCAAGACAAGGTAATTAAATGGCAATGAAATAAAAGTGCAAGTAATTAAAAATGGAGAGACTAATTTTGTCAAAATTAGCTAACAAGTTTAACAAATGAATCTAATCTCCTATTTATAGTGGAGGAGGAGAGGGAGTGGGAGGCAGCTTCCTCCTCTCTTTCTTCTTTCTTTCTTTCTCGTTTAGTCCCCAGTCTTCTTAATTCTTCGACTTTTTCGACTTTTGTCTCGGGATTACTTTAAACTCGTCTTGTAATTTCTTCATAAATTAGACTTGAGTTCTTCGGCTTTATTAAACTTCCGTCTTTGGACTTTTTCTTCGATAAATCTTCAGAATAGGCCTTGGACTTCCGTTCTTTTTGCACTCTTAATTTCTTGACTTCATCTTTTGTCTTTTTCTTCGATAAAACCCATGAAAGCCCGTGTTTTCTTCCCTTTTTACATTTTGATCCTAAAATCACAACAAAAATACAAACCACGCATAATTCCGACATTTACGACATAAAATACACGTTATGGTCTTGTTTTCATTATAATTAAGTGGTAAAAGGATGGGTGTTTTCACACCTATCAAATCCCCTACACTTGACCATTGCAATGTCCTCATGCAATGCATTAATTACAAAGCAAGATTACACTTTTCATCACAATCAATCCACATTCGACTTTATTAAAGAGATAGAAAATAACAAAACAATTAAAGAAATCAAAGACTTACCTTAGCGTTTTGGAATGTCATGAATGATTATCATCCTCAAGTTTCACGTTCCCGTTACCAAGCTTAAAAACGAGATCATTGTTATTATAAGTTAGCAAACTAACACAAACTCATGTGGGCCAATTATTCACTTAGACTCCCTTATTCCTAGGTGTATCTCTTATATATTAGTTTTGTCTTGAATGATCACAAGGATGCATTGTTGACTTGTTTTGATAGTTTATTTAGGCCGAAAATAAAGTAGGACGATTTAATCAATAGTTAGCTAAAGGACAAAATCTTTTAAAACTGCTTCTCGAGACCTCATAAAGTTCATATCTTGGCATAACTCGCTTCACGATTTGAGACCTTTCTCGGACCGATATTTGGCAGTGAATTCATACTTCAAATCTTGAGAGACGTTCATGAAATAATGGTCTTCTCTTTATAATAGGAATTTCTTCACTTGAAGTTTTGAGAGATTCTTCATACTTGGACCACGACTTCTTCATTTTTCTCCAATCTTTATTTGGTATTTTGATATAAAACGATCCGCCTCCTTTTAGGACTTGGATCTATTTATCCTCATACCTTGTTAGGGCCTTTTTGGATAGACTTCTCCATGATCTTTACGGGAGTATTTGCTTTTCGTCGTGTGTCTCGATCCTTCATATTTATTCTTGATAAATGATTCTTCACATCACTTGGGATATTTAGCAACAAAATGTAGCCCTCATGCCTTGTTAGGGCCTTTTCGGACTCGCCAATCTTCGCGTCCCGCTTCAATAAGTTATGCCTTGGCTATGAACTCTAATTAATACCGAGCAACTTTTAAACGATCTTGGGCTAGAAGCTAAGTAACTTTTCAAATCGTACGACCTTACTTATTGCAGATAAATTTATTAACAAGCGATGGGAGAATAGGCTTATAATCAACTCACATAAATTCACGAAAGAATACCAAACTTATAATTGACTCTATCATCTCTCGTTCTCCACAATTTAAAATCTCAAGGAATGAGACTCGTGGATGCTTAGCCAAATAAATCAAATTTTTGGGTTTTCGAGTCATCTATAGGATCTTGCAATTTCTTAGGCTCTTTCAAGTTTAGAATTCGCATTTTAAAGTTCCCTTGATAAACGACTCTCTAGGATCAATTATAGGAACTTGCGAAAAGTTCTTGTTCTTAACCCGTGAGAGTTAATACTTTCGTGTTTTAAAGCTCCCTATATAAAAGCCTAGCAAAACTTGACTTAAACACGTTAAGGATACTAGCTAGAGTAAACTTAGATAAGTAAACTCGGGTTGAGTCAAAAGATTCACAACGTTGAAAATTAAAACCACTTTATTAAAATTTATTCTAGTAAAGAAAGAAAATAACTATAACAAAGGAAAAACTAATAGGCCAAAATAGATCAAAAATTTTGAAAAATGTCGAAAAATTGATTTTCTGGTTAAAATGAGGACAAATACATGGAAAAGGCCACTTAACTTCGATAGAAGTCCCCCTACACTTGATATAAACATTGTCCTCAATGTTTAAGCATGTGGGAGTAAACTCCCCTACACTTAGGACATTGTGCACGTTGATTAAATCTTGCTAAGAAAGAGACAACTAAAGAGATTCCTATTTTAATATTGAGAAATATAAAATAGTGAATCGAAAAGAGTTTAGGATAGAACCGGGAAGACGGAAACACGGAATCACGGGTCGTCAAAAATCATCAAGAGTGGATCATTGAACGCTCGAATCCCTGAGTATGAGAAGAGAGAAAATAGCAAACACCAACGGGTCTCCCCTACACTTAGGATAAAAGATAGATACTTGGGTTGCCTCCCAAGAAGCGCTTGATTTTTGTTAACCGAGTCGTGAGCCTGACTCGACCTTGATTATCATGGAAAGAACCTTGAAAAACATCCATCGGGATCAAATACGTAGTTTTTGTCCATCAAATAGCACAAGCTTAAGGCGAACAAGGCAAGCCAAAGAAGAGTAGGCAAGGTTCCCTTAAGCAAAAATGGAGCACGGTGGTAGCAAGGGTGAAGTGCAAGCATATCTCCATAAGTTCCAAAGATTTTTCCTTTTATTTCATCAGATGGATACTGAGATGGCTTGAAAATTTCAATACCGGGATCGAACACCTTTTCCTTTAGGGGAAATAACACTCAGGCTCAGCAGAATTTGAAGAGGGTCCGCTCATAAATCGCACAATCTCATCCGACGAAGGTGGATAGAGAGGTGTCAAAACATAAGAACTGCGGATGTTGGTGTCGTCCGGTTTCTTCTCCTTTGAAGCGGGTTTCTTCATATCCAAAGAAGGATAAAGACCATAATCATCAAAGTCCAAAGGAGGGGCATCACTCTCATGAGGGAAGTATGTATTTAGAAAAGTAGAAAAGTCTTCCTCAAATGAGTAGTCATCCAAAGTAGGATCAAGTGTTGTTGGCGGAGGATCTTCATCATGAGAAGAATTACTCGAAAGAGTATCGGCCTCATCAAAATCATCATAAGTGGGCATGTCTGGATACTCAGAAGTAAAATCATCATAATCATCTCCATTAGAAGTAGAATCGTCATCATAAGTATCAAAGATCGGTGGAGAATCATAAATTGGTGGAGGATCAGAATTGGAGAGAGAATCATCCACATCGTCTTGGAAAAGTGGATTATCAAAGCAAGAATCGAATAGAGGATTGTTGTAGACGACAAAATCATCAAGAACATTAATCATATTCGTTGATTCTCTTCCATAGGATTTGTTTGTGATCTTCCCCATTTCGAACACTTGTGCATCATTCCCGACCTTTATGATTAACTTACCTTCGGCAACATCAACTAAAGCTTTTTCGGTCCTCAAGAATGGCCGACCAAGTATTAAAGGAATACGAGGGTCCATTTCATAATCTACGACAACAAAGTCGACCGGAAAAGTGAAGGTGCCAACTTTAATGAACACATATTCGGCAATACCAACGGGGTAAGCGAGAGTGCGATTTGCAAGCTCAAGAGTCATCTTCGTTGGTGTAAGATCGGGTAATGATAACTTTTTCCAAACACTTAAAGGCATCAAATTTATACTTGCCCCGAGATCGGCTAAGGCAGTAAATTCGTCGGTTTGGTTAAAAGTACATGGTAGCACAAAACGACCAGGATCTCCAAGTGTTTTCGGAAGTTCTTTAAGAAGGATTGTAGAGCAATTTTCATTCAAGCGAGTATTAACAAACTCGGCCATCTTCTCCTTCTTATTAAGCAATTCCTTAAACATCTTGACAAATTATGGCATTTGGGCAAGAGCTTCAGCAAGGGTAATGGTGACGGTCATGCCGGCAATCTTGTTCAAAAAGTTAGAGATTTGAACGTTATTCTTAGTCAAAATTCTAGCCTTGTTGAGTCGAGAAGGGTAAGGAATGCTTGGGTTGGGTGGTGGAGGTGTAGAAGGTGAAGGTTGAGATGTTGAAGGGTTAAAGGTGGAAGGTGGGGTTGGTGGAGGATTCTTCTTGGGTACTTCTTCATTACGAGGTGGAGACGGTAATGGTGAACTAATACTAGGTGTGGTTGTAGTAGGGATAAATGGTGGTGGAGAAGGTGTAGATGGTGTAACTAGGGGTGGGATAGATGGTCCTACTAAAGTTGCTCCACTACGGGTAGTAATAGCACTCACATTCGCTCTCGGGTTGGTGACGGTGTTTGAAGGTAGAGAGCCCGAAGTAGAGGGTTGAGTGGTTGGTAAGAAACTAGCCAGCATATTCTTCAAATCATTCGTTTGAGTGCTGAAGGAGGTTTGAATATCATGTCGAAGCTCGGATCTAATGTCATTACCTTGCTTAGTGATATCCCCTTTCAAGTTGATAATTTGGCTTTGCAGATTCTTAATTTGCTCTCCTTGGGTTCTCATTAAGGCTTCAATATCGTGATTAATGGGTAGGGCTTGTTGAGCGGGTGGGTGATAAGGATTAGAAGCTCGAGGTGGGATTTGGTTGCTTCTATTGTAATTGTTGTTGGGGTTGTGGTTTTGAGGAGAAAAACCGGGTGAAAGATAGTTGTTAGACCGGTAACTTAGCAAATTTCGATCCCCTTGAGGTCGGGCTTGGTAATTTTCCGGTGAATAGTTACCATAATCCGCATACACGTTTTCCGGATTGCCTTGAGTAGAAGGACAATCGGTGTATGAATGAGGACCACCGCATGTCTCACAAGAAATTGCTACAACTTTAACTTGTTGTTGTTGGTTTGTAGCGATGAGCAAGATATTTTTGTTCATTTCGGCCATCATGCTGGTGAATTCGGTCATATCGGGGTTTGCTGAAGTATAAGAAACATTGACTCTCGGGTTGTTCCTTGAAGAAGCGTAGGAATCCCAATTTTTGTGATGAGTAGTCATGTTTTCAATAAGCTCTCTACACTCCTCGGGCCTTCTTTTCATAAATGTGCCACCGACGGCTGCATTAATCGTATCATGATCACGAAAAGTCAAACCGTTGTAGAAAGTATCAATTAAGGTAACGGGGAGCATGTTGTGGTTTGGACATCGGTCGATCAAAACATTATATCTTTCCCAAGCATCAAAGAGAGATTCATCGGGTTCTTGCATGAAACCGCTGATTTGATTTCGAAGGCTCGTGACCATGGATGGTGGAAAGTAGCGCGACAAAAATCTTTGAGTCATGTCGTCCCAAGTATGAATGGAATTCTTCGGGAGACGATCAAACAATTTTTCGGCGTGGTGGGATAAAGTATGCGGAAAGAGCTGTAGGCGAAGGATATCCATAGTAACACCGGGCAACTTCATGCTTTGAGTAATAGTAATGAATTTTTCGAGGTGCTTGTTGGCATCATCATCAGGCAATCCGCGAAATGGATTAGTCTGCACTTGTTGGATCATGTGATGCTTCAACGAAAACTCCGGAGCTGTGATTTGCATCGGCGCAATCGGTCCTCCTCGTCCAAACATTGTGGGTTGACAAATCTCCTCCATTGTCCGAAGATCGGGCTGTGGAAGAACATTGTTGTTGTTATTGTTGAGGTGCGGTGGATTATTGTTGTTGTTCACACCTGCCATAGCTAAATCTTCACGAGTCTCGGGCTCTGGATAAGTAGAAGATCTAGTACGCATACACCTGCAAAAGCAAAAGAAAACAATACCAAAGAAATAGACAATATATATACACTATAAAAATAAAAATAAAATCTTTTTGGACTTTTGAAAATTTTTAATTTTTATGGATTTTTGAAAAATTTTGTACACGAAAAATAACGCTCACGAATGAACGGATCCCAAAAAGCAATGCGTCTCTCACAGAAAACCGTTAATCTTTACAAAAAGAGCCGGCAGCGGCGCCATTTGATAACTAGCTTTTTAGTTATAGAAATTGTTCTTTGTCGTATGTCTAATCGAATTGATTACTGGTTTAAAGTGTGACTCAATTGTTTTTGGTTAAGAAAAATATTTGTCGATATTTAAAAAATAAAAGTGCCAAAACTTTAAAGTAAAGAGCAGGGTAAATAAATGTTAAAACTAAATGAAAATAAATGACGGGAAATTAAAGCGTGAAGAGAAATAAATAACGCAAACTTAAATCTATCCTAAAGGCAAGCTTAAAATAAATCTAAGGCAAGTAAACTAAAAGTGCGACTAAGGAAAAAGGCGGGAAAAGTAAAGTTAAAAACTTAAAAACATAAACTTAAAATGTTCTAAAAATACTCATTCGGAATAAACCTTCGTTCAGAATAATCACTCGTTCGGAATGTCACCTTCATTCGGAATAATTCTTCTGCACTCGGAATAATTACCTTATGCGGAATAAAACACTCATCCGGAATAATTAAACAAAACCTTCATTCGGAATAATCTAGTTGGTTCGGAATAAGGAGCTCATCCGTAATATTGTGTTCATCCGGAATAAACCCTCGTTCGGAATGTAGAGCTTTATCCGGAATAAACGCTTCGTTCGGAATAATACTCTGATTCGGAATAAAGTGCTTGTTCGGAATAAATGGAACAAAGTGTCGGTTCGGAATATCAAAGCTTGGTTCGGAATAATCAACAGAAATTGCTCGTTCGGAATAATTATAAAGGAAACCTTCGTTCGGAATATAAGCTCATCCGGAATGTTTTATTCATCCGGAATAATTAACATGAAACGTTGGTTCGGAATATGTTGGCTCGTTCGGAATAATAAACTAAAGAGAAACTGGTTCGGAATCTGGGCAACTAAAAAGAAACGAAGAATAGGGAAAGGATAACTAAGCACGAATCTTAATCAAATCTAACCAAATCAACCAAAAGATTAAACCAAACTAACTAACAAACATCTACTAATGAATAACTAACAATAATCAATCAAACCAAATCAAACAAACTAACAATAATAACCAAAATAATCAAAACCCACTTGATCAAATCAATAAAAACTAAAGAACATGAACATAAACATGAGATTAAATCCAAACAAGAAGAGTAGATAGGAGGAGATTAACAATAAAAGTAAAGATTCAATAAACATAAAAAGTAAACTTACTTGATAATAAAAGTGCAAGACAAGGTAATTAAATGGCAATGAAATAAAAGTGCAAGTAATTAAAAATGGAGAGACTAATTTTGTCAAAATTAGCTAACAAGTTTAACAAATGAATCTAATCTCCTATTTATAGTGGAGGAGGAGAGGGAGTGGGAGGAAGCTTCCTCCTCTCTTTCTTCTTTCTTTCTTTCTCGTTTAGTCCTCAGTCTTCTTAATTCTTTGACTTTTTCGACTTTTGTCTCGGGATTATTTTAAACTCGTCTTGTGATTTCTTCATAAATTAGACTTGAGTTCTTCGGCTTTATTAAACTTCCGTCTTTGGACGTTTTCTTCGATAATTCTTCAGAATAGGCCTTGGACTTCCGTTCTTTTTACACTCTTGATTTCTTGACTTCGTCTTTTGTCTTTTCTTCGATAAAAGCCCGTGAAAGCCCGTGTTTTCTTCCCTTTTACATTTTGAACCTAAAATCACAACAAAAACACAAACCACGCATACTTCCGACATTTACGACATAAAATACACGTTATGGTCTTGTTTTCATTATAATTAAGTGGTAAAAGGATGGGTGTTTTCACACCTATCAACTGGCTTGTCCAGGGGTACTTGACTGCTGGAAGCGGTAGTTTGGCATTGAGAACCGTCAGATCATCTCGAACATGCTTGAGCGTACCATCACTGAATTTGTGCAGTTCGGAGAATCGCATAAACTGCATGACTCCAGTTTCTTTTGGATAAAATATCCCTGCTTCTGGTGTCGTGGTCCTCATGTACGGTTTCTTGTTTTTGTGAAAATTGCTGAGCGGAGTAGTATGGGGACGTTGCAAGTTTAGCTGTTTTTGATAGCTCTCTACTCCAAGTTGAAAGTCTTCCACCCGGTTTTGAATGACAATTTTTCTTGCATATTGGCGAAAGTTGGAGCTCAATGCAATGACAATCTCAGGTTGTAGATGGTCAACTTTTTCCAGAGCCAATAATAGCAGAAGATCTTCGATGTCTTCCAGTTGAAGGTACTGGAGATCACTTTCGTCGATTCGGTATTCTTTCTCATCAGTACGTTTGAACACGGTTACATTCAAGTAATCATAACCGAATACCGTCTGAGTGGTTGCTCCTTGAATGCTTTTAATTCCGTGAGCTGAGATAATAGAAGAACCTCTCTTTGGACGGTGGAAGTGATTGTAAGCTAACCTTTTCTTCGCATTCCAGTGAGAGATGCCAAGTGATGCAAAGGTATCATAAAACTTCAGCAGTTTCTTTCTCCATAATGCATCAGGTACTTTATCCTCAATCCATGGAACATTCTCCAAATTAACAGCCTTGAGCATGGTAAGTGACGTGGCATATTTATTTGCACCTTTTTCGAGGTATTCAAGATCGTGAGAAACAAAGTGTTCTATTGGGATCGTTGCAGAACCGGCAATGACCGTGGGTGTAAGAAGTCGTAACAAAGGAGTTTGAATTCCCGTAGTCGTCGCTCTCATTGCCTTGGTAAGCTCATTCAAGTGATATTCTACTTCATTATGGCTGATCTTCAAAGTATCAAAGAAGTCCACATTTGCGGCAGCCATTTTGATGAGATCTGGAGTCATTGTCGGTTTCCCATGAGAATACCTTAGAAAGGTCGAGAAATCGATAGGGTTTTTTAGGAATTGAGTCAGCTCCATTTCAGTTGCAGTGTCAAAAGGATGATGTGGTGTTGAATTTGTGAGCCAGAGTTGCTCTTGTACCGTGTCATCGATGAGCAGAGATTCAGCAAACGTTGGTTCTGGCACATTTAATTCTTCAAAATCCATATCAGAAATGTGTTGATCTTCAGATGGTGTTGAAGGTTTTTCTTGTGTCACCGGTATATCATCAGTTGGCATAGAGACTGGAATTTTGTCTTCTAGCATATGGTCTGCAGATTCATTGTGAGAATCAGTAGTTAACACTGGTTCACTAGATATACCTGTGTCAATTTGCTGAGTATCTGGTACAATAGACGCCACTGTCTTTTCTGCGGTTTCAGCAATGCTTTCTACAGCTTCCTCAATACCTTTTTGTGTTGGCTTATCACCTTCATCCTTGTTTGACTCTTCGGCATTAGTAATCGTTTCGTCATTCTTATCACCCTTGTTGATTCCATTACCGTCTTCATTATCATCATCGTCATCCTCATCCTCATCTGTACCCTCTTCCTCCTCTTCATCTTCATCCTTATCCTTTTCTTCCTCATCCTCTTCTTCCTCCTCATCTTCTTCCTTATCCTCTTCCTCATTTTGATCATTGTCACCATCATCCTCATCACCGTTACCCTCCTTATCTTCCTCCTCTAGTTCGTCTTCACTGTCAGACTCAGAGTCGGTATTATCTGTTGGTGTATCGTCAATAATTACTTTGTTGAGATATTGTAGAACATTTCGTTTGTTTTTCGATTTATGAGCCCCCATATTTAGCAGACGTGTCTGTAACAATGTCATTAGTTGAAGTGTAGATAAAACATTACCGACAAAAGTTAGTAGCTGCTGATCAACATATGACTTGACTTCTCGTCGAATGATCTTGGTCATCTTCTCATCAATTGACCCAAGAAAGGCAGCATTCTCTTTGTCACGAGTTTTCTTCTCTCCAAGAAATGATTTGTGTTGTGCTTTGAGTTTAGACACTCTGTCAGATACTTTCTGAAGTGTAGGCTCATCAGGTTGCGGTTCCTTGAGAGGAGAGGTGAATCTTTCAGTCAATGAAGTTATTTGTTTAGCTTGAGCCTCTAGCTGTTGTTGAAGAGACTGGATTAGTGGATCATTGACTGTGAGGAATGGGTT
The DNA here is from genome assembly GCA_025667525.1 of Glebionis coronaria. NCBI lineage: Eukaryota > Viridiplantae > Streptophyta > Magnoliopsida > Asterales > Asteraceae > Glebionis > Glebionis coronaria. The sequence goes on from CM046881.1 coordinate 117,490,171, forward strand.
GGAGGTGGATGATACTTGTTGTTCTGTTGGTGGAGGTGTAACCATAACTGTTAAGGTGGTGGTGGATGATACTGGTTGTTCAAGGATAGGTGTTGATGTACATGCAGTGATTGGGGTGGTAGTTGATACAGGTTGTTCAGTTGTTGATGACGGTGTAGATTCAGTGGTTAGGGTGGTGGTTGATACCGGTTGTTCAACAGGTGCTTGTGTGATAGCTGGTGTTCTGACCTCACTGATGATCGGGGTGGATAATGGGGGAGTGGTGGTTGATGTAATAGTAGTTATGGGGACATCCACCGTTTCTTCATTTATCGATGGGTCAGTATTTGTAACCTCGACACCCTCCCCTTCCAAATTAAGATATTTCATAACATCGTCAGAGCCAGAAGTAGACTTACTTTGAAGTTGAGTTTCTGGTATGAAAGTTGCATGAGCATCATCGTGTACCACTGTGTGAGTGGGTTCTGGTAAGGACGTGGTGATATTGGCGTCTCGATACATCAAACTTGTATCTGTGTTTGCACTGCTACCACCTTCTTCACTCTGCTCACGACTTTCAAAGTGGAAGTTATCAGCATCTTCATAAGCTTCTTCATCGGTAGGATCTTCATAAAAGGCCATATCAGCATCAGGATTACCAAATTCCTCCAAGTCTTCAAACATTCTGGAGCCTGATCCTGCGGAAGTTGCAAAAGCTTCCTGTCTGCTTTGTTAAAGAACGATACGCAGTCGTTTGGCTTCAGAAATGCGTTGTTGAGCAGGTTCATCTGAAGCAACACTTGCTTCTTTATCTTTAGTCTGCTTTGCTTTCTTAGGCCTTCGGAGTGGTACTTCTTCCTGTTCTTCCTCATTATTGATCGTCTCATCTTCATCATCATCTTCATCAACTATTTGCATTTTCCCTATGCCTTTATCTTTAGAAGAAGCAGTTGATTGGCGCTTTGAAACTCTTTTCTTGCGTTTACCTTTTTGCTTCTCTAATGGAAGTGAATTTGCACGTCGAAACTGTGGGTCAATATCATTAAGCATCTCTTGATATTTATCACTTTCCTTGATTCCGTCATTTATCATTATGTCAGGTACTAGGGCAGGACGTAATGCATACTTTGTGGAATTAGTGTCTGCATTCATTGTGAGAATCACATAGTCATCATCTTTGGTGTGGTAGAAGAAATTCCCGCGAGTGTAAATGGTTGGGTCATTCTTCATAAAGTGGTTGATAATGAGCTTGGTGAATCTTGGGGAACGGAAGATGCACGGATTTCTTCTTTGTTCCAGTAAACTGATAACAAAATTCTTGCCAGAGAAGAAGTGCATAGTCTACTTTAGACGCAGTGTACAATCCCCAAAATAAGTGAGCCTGAGGTGGTCTCATTGCATCAGTGCCCCTAGTCTTTCCAGTAAGACACTTGACAATGATGGTGATAATTGCTTTCCAGGGTTTCCCTATGTGTGATGTGTTGAACTGGGATAGGTTGTGGATTTCACCTTCATAATTCATGGCACGAATGACTCGAAGCACTTCATCGTTCTTTGGGTTAGCCACAAATTGTTCTCCTTGTACCAACCTAGGAAGTTTAAACAGTTGCCGAAAGATGCTCAAGTTAAGTACCCTTGGCGTGTTGTTCAGTTGGAATGAGATAGTCTTTTTAGTAAGAGATGCAGTGTTCCAGAACTCGTGCATGTAGACTTCGGGAACAGAGGCAGTACATCTGAGTGTATCTCTGATGGGTGAGATGTCTAGGATATCCGTGGCGATTTTGAAAGCGGGTAAAGACGGATCATAATCCTCTTGTAGACGAGAGTTGTTCTCAGCATATGGTAGCCTGTCGCTGAGCGAAACAAGTTCGAGATCACGTTGTTGTTGTTGTTGTTCTGTGATCGACATTTTCCTGCTTTGATGACATGAGCACAAATGATATACACAAAATATATATATCTTAAGTCTATGCCAATATGTAGCCTTTGCAATAACACACGACGATCATAGCACATTACATTTATAAAACAACCATAACTAGATCACGACATAAGTCTATAGGTGCCACCTAACATTATGGTAGCAAGATAATCCTATAACTCAACACTACCTTATAGTGATAACATAATAATAAAAGCTATCACACTATTACCAAGATTACACATTGCAAGCTTACAAGTCATCGGAATAATAATCGTCCTAAATCCATCGCAATATATCAATCCATCGGAATCCAAACATATCTATCGCAATGATGAAAACATCGCAATCCTATCGAAAGCATGTTCTATCTCAATATCTAAGTCCATCGCAATAATTATGTTTCCATCAGAAGGTTTGAGAAATCATCGCAATATGTCCCATCGTAATACCATTACAATGCCATCGCAATGACGCATCGGAATGCCTCATCGCAATATGCCATCGCAATGCGTCATCGGAATGACCCATCGCAATGAGCCATCGCAATGACCCATCGCAATAGCCCATCGCAATGAGCCATCGCAATGAGACATCGCAATGAGCCATCGCAATGAGCCATCGGAATGACCCATCGCAATATCCCATCGCAATGAGCCATCGGAATGACTCATCGCAATGACAGGCATCGCAATGTAGGTATCGTAATGATCATCGGAATTCGTGACAGGGATCCGATCTAAACTTTGACTTCTCAAAATTAGGAGCTTGGCAACGTTTTAAACAATTCTGGGCAAAACCATTGTGCATCTAGTCATTCTAAGCAAATCCCACAACTTAATTTACATATACATCGCAAAACGTAAAACCCTAATTTTTTTATATATCTTTGATCTTACGGTTTATTTGAGATGATAGATAAATAGATAAGTGATAGCAAATGACGCATGAAATAATACCTAGATGAGTAAACAGATAGCACGAAATCACAAAATCAAAGAATGAAGGTTTTAGCAAGCTCCAATAATGGCGGGGAGTGTTTTGGTAGTGTGTGTTTTGCGATGGAGAGGAAACAGGGAACGGGGGGGGGGGGGGGTGAAGTGTTTGACTTTGGTCAAAAATTTTTCCAAGTTTACACATGAAACCCCAAGTTTGCAATATTTGCAACAATTCTCCCCCGGTTTTATAGTATTTGTATTAAAGTTATTAGGATTAACCAAATAGACTTAACGAAATACCAACCCGCTCACAAACACGAACACAAATACTTAACGCCAAAATTCAAATAACCTATACATGAATTTCTATTTCACACAAGGCACATTTAGCACTTAATGATGATGAAGAACGGTTTATGTTTCCTGAAAAATCCTTTTTGAAGACCAAATTTAATTCCAAGAAGATATAATATTTGCTCCCCCTTAACACAGACCCGTTTTCTATTTAAAGAGTTGTAGTCAATGATTTTAAGGACGCAAATATTCATGAAGACATTTTCCGGTTAAGTGATTGGTTGGAACGATTCTGGTGGCAATAAGATTTCTCTTATTTTGACAAAATAAGTGCACTGATACGTACACTAATTTGTGTTAGACCAAGTTATAAAGTAAACTTAGTCCCTTACAAGGTTTTAAAGTAAACCTTGCCTGAGAAAATTAATTCCCGTTGTGAGCCAACGTTTTCATAAGAAATACGTGACTTTAATGCGAAAAGCGGGTTGCAGTCTGAAATAACTACAAGCCATAATGGGCATGTTTTAAAAAACATGTAGAAATTTTATACGGACTCTATTTATGGCGCCGTGTCAATTTTAATCGACATTTCTAAGGCCGTAAATATTACGGTACTAAAAGAATGCCCGTTTTGAAAATGAAAAATATTTTTGGATTTTACTGATTTTATATTTTTTATGGTTTTTGTATGTTTTATATTTTTGTATTTATCTTTTGGTGGTTTAAATATATACTAAAATATATAAGATCACGATCAAAGGATACTCTAGAATAGTTTACCACCACTATTCTTTAGATTCTTCTGCCAACTCCTTAAGTGTCGCCGGTGAGAATGATTTCATGCCTAGCTTTTCGATCAAAAACTCGATACGTCCTCGATCTAAGGCCTTTGTGAATATATCTGCCAGCTGATACTCAGTGTTGACGAAGTATAGTTCAATCACTCCATTTTCCACTTTCTCTTTGATGAAGTGGTAGCGTATGTCAATGTGCTTCGCCCGGGAATGTTGAACATAGTTTCAGCACAGAGCAATTGCACTTTTGTTATCACAGTACATCGGGATTTTGTTGAATCCAAGACCGTAGTCAGTTAATTATGATCTCATCCAAAGAACTTGAGCATAACAACCGGACATAGCAATGTATTCAGCCTCTGTACTTGATATCGCAGCGCTTTTCTGCCTTTTAGATGCCCAACTAATAAGTCTATCTCCAAGAAGTTGCACACTTCCAGAAGTGCTACGTCTAGTATTTTGACACCCAGCATAATCCGCATCTGTATATGAGATTAGTGCAATAGACGAATCCTTCGGATACCACAGACCACGATTAAGTGTTCCTTTAAGATACCGAAAGATCCTTTTCACAACATGTAAGTGCTTTTCGGTTGGCCGAGCCTGATACCGGGCACACATGCATATAGCAAATTGCAAATCAGGCCTGCTAGCAGTCAGATAGAGAAGGGTGCCGATCATTCCACGGTAAAGTTTAGGATCGACAACTATCCCTTCCTCATCTTCATCTAACTTGGATCTCTCCACCATTGGAGTATCTACGGGGTCACAATTTTCAGAATGATACTTCTTTAACGATTGAAGAGCAAATTTGGAGTGATTAATGAAGATGCCTCTGGGATTCTGAGAAATCTGTAACCCTAAGAAAAATGAAATTTTTCCCATCATCGACATCTTACAAAGTGTGGACATAATTTTCTCAAAATGGTCAGACAATCGTTGATTAGTAGCAGCAAATATTATATCATCAACATAAATTTGTACCAGTATCATGGCGTTGTCCTCCTTGAGAATAAATAATGTTGGGTCCACTTTGCCTTTGGAGAAGCCTTTCGAGATGAGATACGACGATAGGAGATCGTACCACGCGCGTGGAGCTTGTTTCAACCGATAAAGAGCCTTCTTGATCTTGTACACGTGATTAGGATACTCCGAGTTGACGAATCCATTCGGCTGGCTTACGTAGACATCTTCCCTTAATTCACCATTAAGAAATGTCGTCTTAACATCCATTTGGTAGACGATCATGTTCATATGAGCAGTATAAGCAAGGAATAGTCTAATTGCCTCCAATCGTGCCACAGGAGCAAATGATTCTTCAAAGTCAATACCCAAAGCTTGTTTGTAACCTCTAGCAACCAATCTAGCTTTGTTCTTTAGCACTCCACCTAACTCATCGAGTTTAACCTTATATACCCACAACAATGTAAGGATTTCAACGTTGCTGGGTAAAGGAACTAATTCCCACACTTCAAGACGTTGAAATTCATTAAGTTCCTCTTGCATGGCTTTAATCCAAGATGATTTGGTCATGGCTTGTTGCCAGTTTTTAGGTTAAGTGTCGGAAAGAAATGCATCAAAATAGCAGTATAATGCATGTTCTTGGAGTTGGTGGCGTGTTAAGACTGGTCGATCGATGTCACCAATTATATTGCGGATTGGGTGATCCTTTGTCGATTTTGTGTTGTGATTTTCAATCCTTGGTGGTCGGGAGTGAACGATTGCAGGAGCTCCCTCTGAAGTAGACGCATCGTTAGGGTCTTCAGGTATTTGTGAACCAAAGAAGGGAAGCTCTTGTAAGTGAGCATATTCCAAGTCGTGATCATAGGGATCCTCTTCAACATCATTAGGAACGAGTGGGGGTGATGATTCAGGTGTAGTTTGTGAATTGGTGGGGGATAGGACATCTGGTTCAAGAGTAACAGTAGATGTCTTGGACTGATTTCCATTATCTTGAGCAACAACTTCGGGAATCGGAGCTACTGCTGCAGGTGCTGGAGAATCAATACTAGGTGGATCAAAGAATTCATCAAACATAGGCTGAAATAACTCATCCCACTCGGACCTTGTTGGTGGTTTAAATGATGGAGAAGTAGGATTGTTGAGAATTAATCCGGAACTGATTGTACCGTTTCCCATCTCATGTAATGCGGGTTCAGAGCTGTGTTGCTCAGAAGCCATCGCTGTCAGCTCATCAAAATCGGCATCTAAAGTTTCTACTATCTTGCCAAGACGTCGGTTATAAATTCGGTAAGCTTTCTTTTCGGGCGAGTAACCAATGAAAATTCCAATATCAGCCTTCGGTTGAAGTTTGCCCAAATTCTCACTATTTTTATTTGGATAACATAGCGCACCAAACACATGAAGAAATGAAATATCGGTTTTATGTCCATGAAGTAGCTCATATGGAGTTTTACCATGGCGTTTACGAAAGATGGAGCGGTTTTGCGTATAACATGCGGTTGCCACTGCTTCAGCCCATAAAAATAAAGGAGCATTCGCATAAATCAACATCGTTCTAGCAGCTTCCATAAGTGTACGGTTACGTCTTTCCACGACACCGTTTTGTTGTGGAGTGCGAGCAACAGAAGTTTCATGTGAGATACCGACCTTTTCATAATAATCCTGTAGAGTTTGATTAACGAACTCAGTACCGTTATCAGTTCGAATGCGGCGAACAGTAGCATTAAGGCGTACTTGGATCATCTTTAAGAAAGTGATAATATACTCTGGTGCTTGATCCTTTGATGCTAAAAATTTTACCCATGTAAACCTTGAGAAAGCATCCACCATGACGAGGATGTATTTTCTACCACTCACACTAGCCGTACGCATTGGCCCGCAAAGATCCATATGCAAAAGATACAGTGGTTCTTGGTTGGTGTCTTCAGCTTTAGGTTTGTATGATTTCTTGGTACTTTTCCCCAAAGAACACGCGGAACATAAATGATCCTTGTCGAACTTAAGTTTTGGAAGACCACGAACAAGTTCGTTTTTAGCCAAATGGTTTATAGCGTCAAAGTTAAGATGAGATAAACGGCGATGCCACAACCATTACTTGGTCTTGGATGCTTTGGAGAGAAGGCATACAGGAGAGGCGGCCATCATGTTTTGAATGGACAGTGTATAGAGATTATCCCCTCGAGAACCCTTTAATAAATCATTTCCTCCAAGATCGCGAATAAAGCAAGTATGTTGTCGAAAAGCCACCTCAAGGTTTGAATCGCAAAATTGTCCCACTGAAAATAGATTGTGACCCAGTCCCTCCACATAATACACCCTTGAAATCATAACATTCCCAATTTGGTATTCACCATAACCCATGATCTTCGCAATATGGTCGTTGCCGAATTTAACCGTTCCTAGAAACTTGCTGACGAAATTTCTGAGCATCGAGCGGTCTCCAGTCATATGTTTGGAGCACCCCGAGTCCAAATACCAAAGAATAATTTGGACGACCTGAAAATATCACCAAACAAAGACGATGTATCGGAATCTAATTGTTCCTCTGAGTTAGTAGGTACAGATGTAATTATCTTGGATTTGCTATCAGAAGAAACTTTAGGCTTCCAAATTTTCTTACTAGTTGTTGGCTTAGATTCTAGTTGTCTAGTATTATGAGGTACTTTTTGACTAGGGACATTATCACTGGTAGGCACAATAGTGGGGGCAGACCTAGTGAAAGGGCGCTTTTTTCATCTTATTGCTAGTGTTCCTATTTAAAGGACGTTGAGACCTAACTTCCGTGGATGTGATCCTAGTTAAAGGGCACGTAGTTCCATTAGAAGTGAAGGTCCCACCAGTGGGTTTCCATTACCAACCAACTTGGGTGAATTTCTTCCCCGTTGGAATCTATTCAAGATTGTTCCTAATAGCATACATTTTGTTCACGTGATCAACAAGGCATAAATCATGACGCTGAGAAAACATGCATTCATTACAATTTCAACATTTCAAATTAGAATTCACATTTTGCTTAGGTTTCCATTCAGAGGGAGAATCTTTTGTCTTAGCTACATGATTCTTTTTATTTAAAACTGAAATAACATTCCTAGGGTGAACTTCTACTTTCTTCTTGGCAGTCCTACTAGTGGAAGGCTTGATCCTATCTTTCTTGTCTTGCGATCCTTTAGCCTTAGTAGACATAATTACTCCTGTAGAAGCCATGGGAACATTAGTGACAGATTTTGATGTAGCCTTGATGGATTCTTATTGAATGGAGTAATGGCAATGGTGGGGGTTTGTTGTTTCGGGGGTACAGATATCGGTTGCCCAATGTACTCTAAGTTTGCTAAACAATCCTGAACGCGATCCACATATAGTAAAAGCTCATATATAAGATGACTTATGGGATCTAGTTCACGCATGTCATCAACGATCTCTCTAGCAAAATCAACATGTTCTAAGGCATTTTTCATATATGTGGCAAACTTAGTGGGACTCTTCTTAAATTTTGGATCCTGATATAGCACACGTGGGTTGGTTTTGGGAGCACTAGAGGTCGAGGCAGAGACAGTAGCAGGATTATCAACACTTTCTCGTCCTTTGAGTTGAAGTGTCTCCTTTAATTCAGCTATAACCATGTTTTTGTCTATGAGCTGAATATTTAGGTCAGAGGTTTCCTCACATTTCTTGTTCAGTTGGTCAATTAATGACTTTTGTTCTGTCGCATTAAAAGCGAGGCGTTCTTTTATTGAACCAGAATTTTGTGAGTCACCCTGCCTTACTTGTTCACGCTCTCCTAGTATAGAATTAATTTTATTTTCTAGGACATGATTCTTAGTCTCTGCAACCTCTAGTTCCGTTTTTGTTTCTAGTAATTCTCTCTTAATTCTCATCATCTCTTCCTCTAAATTCTGAACCATCTGAATCATCTTGTCACTTGTCTCAACGGAGTTTTCACAATCATTTGTTTTTGAAAGAGTTTCATTTTTAGATTGATTTTTAATTTCAAGTGATGTAGAATGTTGTTGAAGCTCATTGAAACTTTTTGAAAGTGTGTTATACGAATCTTGAAGCTTTAAAAATTCAGCGTTGGATTCATGACAAGAATGATTATCTACATTAATCACAGGCTCAACAATATTTACAGACATATCATACACATCATCACATTTATTCACATTAGATGAAATCTCATGAGCATATTTAAAAATAACAACTTGCATCACTTCGAGAGACACCATATGTTTTAAGAATCGGTCATATTCGGATAAAATCTTTTCTTTTTCAATTAAATGTTGTTCATAAGCATCATCCATTTCATAGAAAACTTTTTGAACTTCACTAATTTCAAAACTTAGATTACCCGCTAGATCATAGACTCCATTTTTAATATGGTTCACAAACGAAACGATCTCTTTCTCAAACACCGTTTTCATGTGTTCGAACGCCCATTCTCCAGCGGTTAGAGCCGTTGAAGTCGTACATTCCAGGATGACCTTGTCAAACTCAGTAAGGTATCGCTCAATCTCTTCCAAGCTGAGCTTTACCGTACTAACCGGTGGAAGTTCTTAGGAATTTCCTTCGGTTCGTCCAAGTTAACGAGTGTAGGAATTATACTAAGGCATTCTCTAGTAGGAATGAAAGTGGATGTTTGGATAGTTCTCTTTTGTATATTAAATCGAGTTCTAAGATCTATTTTAGCATTTGTTGCATTCATTTGAGCATAGTCATATTCAGGATATGTAGGAAGTAATTTGAACTGCTTCTCTTCATATGGTGTCATGCTCTTAGATTCATTCAAGAACACAATCGGATCTAATACCAATCCTAACTTGGTTGCATCATAAAGTCGTGGGTTGTGGTGAAATGCTTGCTTTGCATACCCCGGGTTAGGTGGTAGGTCTATTAGACGCGATAGATTGAACTCTTTAAATGATGCATGAAACAAGTGTACTAGATGTGAAGCAGAGTATTGGTTTTAAAGCTTAATTTCCGTTTCTTTTATTCTTTCAGACGTCTTAATTTCTGTTTCAATCTTTTTGGACTCAAGAATTTCGAAATCCGTTTGAAGTTGTTGAAAATTATTAACGACTGACTCTTTTTCTTTAAGTTCATTCGAAAGATTTGCTCTTAAACTCTCAATTTCTAGCAGATTGTCCATTTAAACTTTCCTAAACCTATCAAATTCAGGATTGGTTAAGGTAGTGGACACTGGAGTCAATTCTAAGGTTTTAACCTTTTCCTTATGCAAAGCAAGCTCGGCAGATAAAGTCTGATTAACACTGAGGGTTGCCCGGACCCCATTATTCATTTGGCTAAGCATAGAGGCCGACACCATAACTAAATCGGGTTGAGCAAACGAATTTGTAGTCGTAATAGCTCCCGGTTGTGGTTGACTCAAAGTCTGGGGACTTGCATTGATATTGCTATCATTGGTAGTCTCCTCGTTTGAGTTACTAGCCACCGGAGGCTGTTCCAAATACTCCGACACTTGCTCAACCTGATAAGGTATAATACTAGTATCCATAGCAGTAATTGGTACCTCAGAGATTGTATCAGCTCCATAAAGTGAAAGATTTGCCATGAGAGCTTCTTTGGCGGTATTGAGATCATCACAGTCATAGTTGTATGCATCCAAATCATCACATTGATATGCGGCATTGTTGGTGATGGCTGCTGTGAGACCGTCAGTGTCCGTGACTCCCGGATCTGCGAGAAATGCCAACTCTTCTTCATCGAGCTCACGTCCTTGGGCTTGAGCATTCACCAGGTAGATCTTCTCCTGAAACCATGTGTTGTCCCTTTTCCTCTTGGGCTTCTTACACTCTCTGGCCATGTGCCCTTCCCCTTTGCAGTTGTAGCATATAACCACCTTCGTTTTTCCAGTGCCATTACCTCTTGTAGCAGCAGTATTAGATGAACGTTCACCAGCAGTAGATGAATTGGGTCTCCCCTGAAGTGGTTGCACCATGACTTTGCCATCTTGAATTGTAGCCTGTTGTCGAGAGTTAGAAGAGTTCCTTAACTGATTGTTAGTTGTTGCTGGAGCTCTGTAACCTCGTTTGTTCAATGTTTGAGTGAGATAAGCAGACATTTGAGTAAGTATATCAGTAGGACTATCCCCTTGCCTAAACTCAGGGACAGGGATCTCATCATCACAATAGAATGCTGGTGCTGATTGAGCTACAATCTGATTTGATGGAACACTGACTGTTGAGAGTAATGGGGTTGAGGAGCCTCAAGTTGTGGATAGGTAAAATAAGGGTTTGTTGGAGGTATATAAGGTGAATACTGGTGTGAAGCATAAGGTAACGGATGTGAATCTCCTTGTGATGATGTTGTTGGTTGCTTTTATTGTTGGTGATAAGATGTAGGCGGTTATGGCAAGATCGAGTACTGTGGGAAGCTTGGTGTTTGATACACTGGTTGATAAGAAGATTGTTGTCCCAAACCAAACGGAGAGTTGTGATATGACAATGTAGGATTGTTTGCCATTAATGCTAATGGTTCTTGATAAGATCCCTGAGAGATGCGTTTTTAGATCACGTGCTTCTCGTGTTGTTGCAAGAAGGCATAAAGTTGATCTAAATTTGACTTGTGCAAATCTCGAATCATCTTAACATCGGTGACATACTGACTCCATTCTTGGGGTAACGTGTTCAAGAACTTTGTGTTTAATTGAAACTGTTCAATCCTTAGATTATACACGTTCATGTCATTCATCAAAGTGGTGAAACGCCAGTAGTAATCATGAAGAGTCTCCCCTGGAATGTATGTAAACCTATCAAACGAATCATACAATTGACACTCTCGTTCTTGCTTAGTTAGAGATGTCCCTTGTAACAAAACAGCTAATCGATCCCCAAGATTCTTTGCCACTGTGTGTTCACTTACCATTCTAAAGATATCGGGTGGAACGGCTTGAAGAATTGTCTGAACGACCATTTCATCTGCATCGGCAATGATTTTGTTAGCATCGGTTAACTCATGATACTCCCTAGCCCTTGTCACATTGTTGACGGTAACTTCTCCTCAATCTAATGGACCTTTTTCAATTGATTGAAGCATAAGTCGACCATTGGGTTTTCCCATGATGTAAGTTTTCATGCGGCCTTGCCATGCTTCAAATGAATCTTTGATGAGCAAAGGTGGGCGAGTGTCGATACCCGAGATGATTGAGATATCGGTAAGCGAAGTCATTGTTGGCATATATGAATGTGAATTCATTTTATGATCCATTGAAAAAAGATTATCAAAAATGATCGAACAATGAAATAAGGTTATGTGTTTTTGTGTTGTTAAATGAAAGATGTTGTTATCTTGTTGTTGTGTTTGTTTTTGAAATTTTCCAAATTACCAAATTAATGCACGATAGAAAAATCGTCTAAGTATCCAAAAACAAATTCTATCGGAATGTGCAAGTATCAGAATGTTGCTTCCTGTCGGAATACCCTTTCTGTCGGAATGTTGCTGGTATCCGAATGCTTGGTTCTATCGGAATAACAATCTATCGGAATGTCCTTATGTCTGAATCTTAGATCGCAATGTCTACCTGTCGGAATTCTTAGATCGCAGTGCACTGTCGGAATGTTTAGATCGGAATATGGCTAAAACAAATTTGGCAGAGTAACGACTCAAAAATCCCTTGAAACCGTCGGAATCCCAGATCGCAATGCACGATCGGAATGTCACGTCGGAATAAGGTATCGAAATCCAGTGATCGCAAAGTAGAACCAAAAGGTTATTGCGATCAAACCACACTTACGTTGTACTTTCCGATGGAAAACCTTGCAAGAATTTCGGAATGATGAAAAACAAGAGATTTCTCAACTTTCGATCCAAAAGGCTTGTGTTTTAGCCAAAAACCAAGATACCCAAGTTACTACGACACGATTAAAGAAGGTATACAACTTAGAAACATAAACAAACACGAAAAAAATTTGATGTTTCGGCAAAGAACACTCAAAAACCTACGAAATGCTTAAGAAAGCATACACAACACGAAAACCAACCTATATTTCATCCCATGCTCTTGATACCAATTGTAGAACAATGATAATCTTTATGATTCAAGAGGGTTGATGTTTTCTAGAGAGAGAAACTTAGAGAGAGAAATGAAAGAAACTATTTGTTATTAATGTGAGAAATGAAACAACCAACACCTCTTTCTATGGTGGAAAGAGGGTTATATACCCAAGTCCTTAATGGACTTGGGCCTCCGGCCCATGAACATGCTCATGGGTCGGGCTATTTAATAAATGTTACTAAAACACTACTACGAGCCTATAACTATATTTTTGGAGTGACCGAGACTTTCTTTATACGTAAAACGTATTTCCAACAGTATTCTCTTAAAAGAAAAATTTAAACAAAAAACGAAAAAAAATTCAAATAAACCAATTAAACGATTATTAATAGCTTAATAGATAAAATAAACCCTAAACGTCATTATATTTTTTGATTGTTCCTTCTTTTGGTCTCAGAAAGCAACAGAAACAACAACCACACAAGAGGTTGGTTTTTATTGACCCATCATAGCCAAAAGAATTGGAACCCTCTTTTCCATTAGCTGCCCATAGACCAACATTTCTGTTATGTGTATTTGATTAAAAGTGATGAAAAATAATGGTAGTAGGGATCCGTGTTTATAAGGTTATAAAATAGCTTCGATACCTTGTTAGAATAATAAAACCCTATTCATATTATGCTTTATTGATTGATGATTTATTATAGTAATTACATGTGAAACCTAATGCACTTTAAACTCACAAACTGTGTTAGACCGTATTTATGCACTAATAATTAATATACTACATAAAGAAGATACCAAAAACCCATGAGAGTATATGACAATGATATTTACTTGCTCGTTAACATCAGCCTCAAGCTTTTTGTCAAATTTGATACATAAGCCTTGGTCACACTTTTACTTCATGTTGAACTATTGGTACTCTTGAGCTTTGGCATAAACTATTGAGCGCATACTGTAAACTTGTAAGAAAATGCACATGTTGAAAAACTATAAGACAATATAATTATCAAGAATGTATAAAGGAAGATACTATCATATAAAATTGATAAGTTACACATAGTCATGCATCATAGATTGGTAATGTGACATATACCAAAGTAAATGCTCTTAGAAATACTATCTAACGATAATTTTTTAGAATTCTGCTCTATGCTAGTCATTTGAGTTACAAAACATTTTGTCCAATAGCAAGTAACATGACATGGTACCTTAAAAAATATGTAAAAATCAAGAAATATACATCTTAAAACTTTGCAAAAATGAAAATAATGATTACCTCCTTGCACTCGGTTGGGATCAGGGATAAAATCAGGACACAAAAATGATTAGGTGCACTTACAATAAACTAAACAATATTATGAATACAATTCTCAAGGATAAAGTGCATTTAGAACAAATCTAAAAAAATCAAAGTTTTATAAAAAACTAATACCATGTAACAAAAATTCATTAGTGTCCGGAAGCCTCTTAGACCCACTGATATGTGTGAAAACACATACTTTATTTTCTGGGAAAATGGACTTAAATAATTAAATATAGTAAACATTTCCTTGTGTATGTGTGTGTTTTCGTTTGTGCATGTGAAGGTACGGATATCACAAGAAAATGATCAAAAGACGGCAAAACGAACACAAGATTTGAAGAAGTACAAAAAGGCGAAGTCGAGGATGCATTTTATGGATTTTAGAAAAACCCTAAACCCAAAAACTACTCAAAATACCCTTAATGTTTAACCCTTTTCATTTTAAGTCCCTAAAAATATTTCACCATCAGTCTTTATTCACTACACAGTTAGTCCTATTAACTAACCAAAGTTAATAAAGAGTAGCGGCTGTTATCTTTTTTATTCTTAAGCCGAACCCAAAACTAAACCAAGCCCAAACCTTATGTTAGGAATACGATTTTACCGTTATAAGTCTCGATCACTACAACGATAGCATTAGCGGGCTCGTAGATAATTTAATACTTCACATTGTAAGCAAACCAGGCCAAGTTCATATAAGAATGGGCTTGGCCTGCGGCCCATGTCTATCACATATGGACATGGGTATATATAAACCTCCTCTTTAGATGGAGAGGTTGTTGGTTGTTTTATATATCACATAGTATATACACATATTCTCTCTACTTTCTCTCTCTCTAACTATTCTTCTAACCTTACTCTTTCCATCTCTAGATAGATTAAGCATTTAATAAGTTTTTTAATTTGTATCAAGAGCCACGGAGTGATTGTTCGGTTTTTGTTTTAAGTTTGAATTCATGTGTTTTCATTCATAAACACACGGCTTCAAAAAAATTTCTTGTTTTCATGGCTTAAATATTCACAAAAAGATCATATCTTGATCTACTATCTTTGTGGTATAGGTGAAGTTGCTCAAAAACATGAAAAATCATCTTTGTTTGGTTATTATTAGTTTAAATTTGTCAAAACAAGTACAATTCTTGATTTTGAACATTTTTGCTTAAAAATTGAAAGTTTGCATTATAAAGTCTTTAGATATCTTAGTAGTCGAAAGTACAAGTGGTTTCGTGGTAAAAACCTCACAAAGTGTGTTTTTGTTAGATTTGAAAAATTGTATTTCGGAGAAATATTCACTGTTTCTCTCGGCGAAAATCTTAAAAACCCTCGGCGAAATTCAAGTTTTTAAGATGGCGAAATAATATGTTTAGGTTCGTAGAAATTAATACTTTGAAGACGGCCAAATAATTGGTTTGAGATTCGGCAAAATTAATACTCTGTGGGACGGCGAAATTCAAGTTTTGTAATTGGCTAAATACCAATAAATCATCTCGACAAAATACTGGTTTTGTGCTTGGCGAAATAGACACTTGAACTCTTCTCGGCGACATAAATATTTTCTTCGATGAAATAGATTTTTTAGTTGAACTAGCGAAATAAAATTCTGGACTAGATGAAAGTCATTTGGACTTAGGAGAAACACTCATTTTGAATTAAGGAGAATTCAAAAAGTAGACTTAGGGGAAATATACTTGGTGGACTTTGAGATAACACATCAACTTAATACAAAGACTTGAGAATTTTACAGTTTATCTATTTGGTTTGTAAAAATCTGCGATAACATAATTTCTTGGTTTCTCCAAGATTTATAAAATCTCATATTGTTCTAAACTCAACAAACACAATCACTTTCTTTCACCGCTCGATCTAGAGTAATCCTTAATCACATCGACTTCATAATGGCAACTCTTTCCGACAAGTCAATCCTTTCGCGTACCGATAATCGTCCACCCATACTTGAGAAAGAACTTTATGAATCATGGAAGAGTAGAATGGAGCTATGCATGTTGAATCGACCCTATGTACGAATGATAATAGAATCCATCGAAAATGGTCCATTAGTTTGGTCTACTATCGAGGAAAATAATGTGACTCGACCAAAGAAATATAGTGAGTTAACACCAGCTGATCCACTTCAAGCCGATTTTGATGTCAAAGCCACTAATATTATTCTCCAAGTGCTTCCACCAAAGATTTATCCACTCGTCAGTCATCATCATGTAGCGAGTGAGTTATGGGAAAGAATCAACACATTGATGCAAGGCACCTCGTTGTCCAAGCAGGAACGAAGAGTGCAAGTAGTATGATGCATTTGATAGGTTTTCATATGTTTCAGGGGAGTCACTTCACGATTTTTATTGTAGATTCCCATTGTTGATTAATGAGATGAATATCTACAAAATAAATATCGAGCAATTTCATATTAACACCATGTTTTTTAATACTATTCCCCATGAATAGAGCAAGTTTGTTACCGATGTGAAATTAGTGAAAGACTTACATATAACAAATGTGGATCAACTTCAGGCTTATTTGAATCAATACGAGCAACATGTGAATGTGATTCGTATATTGAAACAACATTCTCATGATCCACTAGCCCTTGTTGCCTCACATCAAATGACTCTGTATCATGATCCGGTTTACATATATCAACAACAGTCATTTCAACAACAATTGTATCAACCACAGAATCTACCACAATATTCATATCAACAAAATTTCACTTATCAAGCACGAGCATCTCAAGTAGTAACTTATCAACCACAGGAAGTTCATCACAACAACTACTCACATCAGGTTAGTACTCCTCAAAGTGGCTATACTCCTACTTTGGATGTTCAAGAATCACAAGCTTTCTTTAGTAGCGAACTTCAAGAAATTCCTGTGCCAGTGTTCCAACAAAGTGATAATCTCATTGATGCATTGAATCACCTTACCATCTGTTTTCTAAACTTATCACACATATAGGAATTCCTACAACAATCAATAAACTATGAACTTCATCGAATCCTCTTCAGCAAGCAACTATTCAAGATGGTAGGGTCACCATGCAAACAATTCAGGGGATAAGAACTCTTCAGGAATGGGTACAGGGACTTTTAACGCAACAACAAGTGGAATTTATACTGGGAAACCTAACACAGTGTCTTGTTACAACTGCAAGTGGGATGGTCATATGGCTAAGCAATGCACACAACCAAAGAGGAGAAGGGATGCTTCATGGTTTAAGAATAAGGTATTATTGGTCAGAGCTTAGGCACATGGTCGTAACTTGGATGACGAACAATTGGCATTTCTAGCAGACCATGGTGTTGCAGATAATTGTCTTAATTTGATTGTTTTCATATTTAGCCCTTCAAGTTAAACTACACCAGAAATCGTATGAATTACTATCGAAATTCCTAATTTATATATAGTCTATGGGTCAATCGTCATTTCAAACATGTATAATTTGGTTTTTATCAGTTCCTAAGATGCTAAGAAATCTATGAGGTTCATAATTGAGCTGCTTTAAGTTTAGAAGTTGTTTAAGGCTTGTTTACCTAGCCGGATTAGGGTTTTAAGGTGATCGGGGTTTTGTTCTTTGTAGATAGGGTTTAAATTAGTGTTAAGAGATAGTTTAAGGTTAGTTTAGTGATTATACATTATGTTTAAGGTGTTTGTAAAGTTGGTTTAAAAGGTTGTACATGTTTGAAATAGTTTTGGCGGGAAAGTGCCTAATTTGAATATGTTTGCATAAATGACTTTTACATTGGCTTTAGGAGGGTTTTACTAATATTTATGATGAAACTATAACTTATATGTTGTGCTATATGGACTTTTACTCTTGGTTTAGATGTTTGTATAAAGCTTATAATAGAAATGGAGGAAAAAAATATGATTTTGAATATTATGCATCAAAGGGTTGTACACTGAGCTTAAAGGAGTTTTTTATACTCTTGGAGGGAAAATATATTCAAATATATGCTATTGAATTTTAAAAATATACTTTGAAAACTTGTACATGTGTTTTGAATAATGATATTTCATGAAATTAAGGTTTCGAGATAACAGTTATATAATATGTTTAGTTTATATTAAACAATTAAATGTGAGTGTTAAATTATTATCATATAATAAAATTTTAATTTTAGAATATATAATTGAGATATAATGTGTGCTTGAAAGCAACAATGATATTTTTGGCAATAGTGGTTGCGTGTTCCCGTTTACTTTCCTATGTAATTCATTTTACATAGTTGATCACATGAAATAAAACAAACACTTCTCCATGGAAAATGGCAATTATATATATCATAACAATAATATACATTGTTAAAAATAGTGGGTTGTTATAAGATCGAATGAGGAAACTAGGCAAATTCTATATATGCAAGAAAGCCTTCACTTCTTTGTCTTCTTAAGTTTACACGATAGAAGCTTGAGGCGGATAGTAAACTTGATCACTTCGGTATCTTGGTCTCCACATCTCTTCTTATTTTTGAAAAGCCTATTAAAAGCATATTATTATTTCACGTGTATTTTATACTTTACGTATTTCTTGAACTGTCATCGTTAGACAATTCACGACCAACATTTAACTTTTTCAATAGACGGACACTTTGATATACTTTCGAAAGACTTTTTTCTCTCATTTTTTCATGCATTTTAAAGTTTTTTCTTTATTTTTTTAGTTGTTAAAACTTGCACGGTGAAACCACATGTGATTAAACACTAATTTAAATATGTTTGTAAAATCACATGTGATATAACACTAATACCAAATGTGAGTTAACAGTAATATCCAATTAGTTGTGATTTTATTAAAATTACATATCATATGTTATTTAACACTAATATCATATGTGATTTAACGTACTAATATCGAATTATATGTGATTTCTTTAGAATTTCATATCAGATGTGATTTTAACAATAATATTATATGTCATTTAACACTAATATCACATATGATTTTATTAGAATATTCAAATTAGTTTTTAATCACATGTGATTTCTCATGCATGTTTCAACAAGAAAATAGATAAAAAGATGAAAAATGTTTGAAACGTGAAAATACGCGAAAAAGGTAAAACAAAGTTTTTTGAAAATATATTAAAGTGCATATTTATAAAAAGATAATTATATTGTTGTTGAATGATATATTTTTTTGTTTAACAATTTAAGATATATTGGTATTTGAAAAAGAAAGATGAGTTTTTATAGTTTAATCACATCCATTAGATGAAAATGAAGATTAACGTTGAGTATTATTCTATTGATAACAAATAAAGTTTGATACTTAAATGAATTTAAATCAAAACTATAAGAATGTATTATTTCTTAGTAACCTTTTTAATCCTAATTTATGTAATTTATGAATACTTAAATGAGAGTAGCAGTTTGAGAATTACTATGTACATACATTTGAAGAAGTTACATAAATGTAAAAGTTTGTGAATAATATATTTGAAAAGAAAAAATCATTTTATTATATTTTAAATTTCTAATGTTTAGTATACACGGAGGTTACTAAAGTTTCCCCAAAGTAAGATTTTGTTACTAACATTTAAAACCATACACTTGGGTTACTCATGTATACGGGTGTGGTTAATTTGTTACTAAACGTTCAGAAAAAGTATCCCGCCATGTCATCTTTTGTGGCCCCTTTTCTCTTTTTTGACCGTTGCAACATATCTTTTTATTTGTATACCCCAAATAAACACACCCGACCCACCTTTTTATACCAAATAAATACACACACACAAAAAAATAGGGTTCTATCAATATCAATTTTTGAATACCCAAAACACGAATGTCAAACCACATTGTTTGCGGATGTGGCCAAGTAGCTTGATGTCGAACCTCTTGGACACCACCCATGAAGAATATTTCTTGGATGCCCCAATTATATCGATCTATTATTTAATTTCAAATTCTTTAGGTGGGTTGACATGCCTCTATCCAATCAATGGTACCAAACAAGGATGTACCAGAACCATCTTCATCTTATGGCTGCACAACAAGAGATTGTTCAATTAAACAATGAAAGGGCTCGTTATCGCTTCTACAACTGGGTCTTCATTGTAATCTTGGTGTTGTTTCTTGTTAGGTTGTTTTAGGTATCATTGGTAAGATTTGGTAGGCTGCTAGTAGTTTTAGGGTGTTTTGTTTTGCCTATCTTTTGTAACAACTAGTATGTAAACCCTAGATAACTCAAGTACTTGTTGTATCTTCAATCATGGAATGAACATGAACTCTTTTGTTAGAAGTATGTAAACCCTAGATAAGTCAAGTACCTTTTGTAATTTCAATCTTGGAATGAATATGTGTTAGAAGTATATGTGTTGTTGTAATTTCAATCCTTGTTGTAATTTCAGTACTTGTTGTAATTTCAATCCTAGAAAGTATGATAAAAACAAGAGTAACAATGAAAAAGATTGTCTTAATATGATAATGAAGACATTGTATCTTTCATAACAAAGTTGCCTAAGTTTGCAACTGATTACAGATAAACAAAACTCCCATCTATGTGGATTGGAATCTAAAGTTACCATGTTCCTAAGTTACCATGTTCCTAAGTTACAAGTTCATACAATACTTAAATGGCTTATAAAACAAAAGTGCCAATCATATGGATGCCACTATAAGTCTAACAGAATTACCAATTTGCTACTCAATTGAAATTGCATCATCTTCAGTTAAGCCATGTCCTGGTTCAAGTAGCCTATTGACGTTTTTAAGCTTCAACCTTTCTGAAGTTCTTTTGTTTGGTGTTACTTGAACATCATTAGATTCCCCTTGAGATGGAAATGGTTGAACATCAGTATGATCCAATCGTTCTGAAGTCCTTCTATTGGGTGTTAGTTGAAAATCATTAGCTTCTTCTTGAGATGGCAATGGTTGAGAGCAAGATACTGGAATCAACTCTTGATTGTTGGCATTAATCCTTGCATCAATGGGTGTAATTTCTTCTGGCCATGCTGGTCTAGGAATTCCTCTGCTGTCCTTCAACTAAAACGAATAAGATTACATTCATGAAACAATAAATTGGAAACAAAATGACAATGTTCAAGTGTCAAGATACTTACTCCAAGCATGGTTTGCCCATCTATTGGATCCCAAGAAACGCAAAATCCTATTGGACTGCCATTACCTCCTCTTCCCCTTGTTCTAAACACTATTCCATTAACTGTCCTAACAACTAGACTGCCACCACCTCTAACTTTGACACCACTGCTAGTGATTCTCACACCTGGATTGCCACAACTCCTACCAGCTGAACCACAAATCCTACCACCTGAACCACCACTCCTACCACCTGAGCCTCTTCCACTAACACCTGAACATCCACTCCTACCACCAGAAGCTACAAGCAGACTACCTGAACCTCTTCCACTACCAACAAAACCACCACTCCTACCACCTGAACCTCTTCCACTACCAACTGAACCACCACTCCTACCACCTGAACCTCTTCCACTCCTACCACCTGAACCACCACTCCTAACACCTCTTGTAGGTGTCCTACCACCTCTTGAAGGGGTCCTACCACCTTTTGTAGAGGTGGAACCACCTCAATTTTCATCTCCATTCCCTGTACATGCCATCTGATTGTGTCTTTAGTTACCACATTTTGTACAATGATTTACTTGTCCCTTCCTACTAAGCCTTGACATGTTAACATCATTTTCAGAAGCATCTCTTTTCCTGTTATGTGGTGGTCTACATGGCATCCTTGTGGTAAGTGGAGGTAAGGGATTTTGTAAGGTTGAGGAAGGCCATTGATCCATTCCATTGAGACCATCAATGTAGTGGTTGTAACCAGGCACAAACTTTCCTTTTAAATACCAATCTGAAACATATTCTTCAGGTCCTTATGTAAATGGTATAAAACAGCAAAGACATGCTGAAATGGTAAACCTGCTAACTGCCAAGCCCTACAAGTGCATGTCCTAAGCCTTTCATCCACCTTAAACCCATCATACCCATTCCTAACTTCATTCGTTGTTTCACTACTTGGTACCACTTTCCAGTTCCTACAAAACATAATGAATTGTTAGGACATATCACTTTAGCCCACATTAAAAGTTAAACTAAAAGTAAGAAAATAATATTACTTGTGAAGACATTTAAGTTTTTCAAACTTCTTTTTTATGTTAGAACATATCACTTCAGCCCATTTTGCATGTTTTTGTGTCATCTTTTGCATCCTTTCCATTAACCTAATCCTAATATACTATAACATGTTGATGACTGGTTTTCTTATTGCCTCCACTATAAGTGAGTTAAAACACTCACTTATTACATTTTCTATAGCATCACAAACCCTATATGTTCTTATGTAAGCCCTACTCCAGGTTTCAGGATTTCTATCCATTAGATGTTTGTGTGACTCTTTGCTTAGTGCTTCTATTCCCTTCATTACCTTTCTAAATTTGTCTGGATAAGTTGCCTTGGCTTCTTACCAACACAAGTTCCTAAACTGGACACCAGTGAACTTCTTTTTAAAGTTAGAATATATGTGCCTTGTACATTGTCTATGCTATGCTAAAGGCATAACAGCTTTACCAGCTTCAATAATACCCTACAATAAGCATCAAAACTTTAGGACATATATGATTTAGATATTGAGCATTGTATATGTAAAGAAAGTAAATTAAGATATGATGTTTGGTTATTACCTTATGTTGGTCAAATATGATTGTTAAACCTTCACCAGCTACCATTCCCAAGTCATCAGTTAGGCACTGCATGAACCAACTTCAGTTTTCCTTGTTCTCAACATTAACCACAACCAAAGCTATTGGATATATTTGGTTATTTACATTTCTCTTTACAAATGATAACAGTTGTCCTTTGTAAATTGTTTTAAGAAAGCACCCATCTAGTCCAATTACCCTCATACATTCTTCTAGCTATCCATCTCTCAGACTTAAAACACACATAAAATTAGCTAAAGTATGTCTTAACATCATCCCCATGCTCAATTCCTAGTCTGCAAGTAGATCCTTCATTATAATTAAGGATATCAGCAGCATCAGACTACAACTTCCCATAGTGATCTTCTAAGCAAGTTTTATATTGCTGCAGAGCCATGGCCTTACCCCTTCTTTCTTGACTAATGGTAACCTTGCATTTGTATTTCTTAAGGACTAAAGAAATTATCTCTTTAGGTTTTATGATATGATTAAACATTATCTTTTTAGCATAATTCCTTGCTATCCAGTTACTACTTATTAATGTGACATACTCATAAGTCCTAGAACATACATGGTCATCTACCAAATTTTTAATTTGAAATGATTTTTCTGCTTATATCCAACTGGCCCACAACCTAAAAGGACATTTCTTTCTTTATCATCTTTTGAACACTTAGCTACTAGTCTGTTTTTATGGTTAACTTCAAAATAAAGCTTGTAGCCATGTGCCACATCATAGTATGTCAAAGCTCTTTTACGTTGGTCAAGACCGTCAAACCTTTCTCCTAAGCATGGTCTCATAAGCTTCTATTTGATGTTGGTTCATGTACTAGATAATGATCACCTATGATATCTGGCTAATCTGGCTTAGGAACACTAGAATCATTAAAGTCATCCCTAGGAAGCCTATTATAAACACTTGTGAAAAAATTTATCAAACATTTTATTTGCTTTTTTCCTAGGTGCAGGCTCTGGTATCTTAGTCCTAACGGCTAATACTTCTTCCCCACCTTTTGACAAGTGGTCAATAAATGCTGTGTCACTCTCTTCCTCACTCCAATAATCTTAAACATGTGTATCATCATCTTCTAAATCACTACCACTATCCACATCAATAGTATCTCCCATTATCATCAATCTCTTCCAAATGTGGATGTAAAACAAACTTAGTGTTGGAAGCATAAACATGCATTACCTTTTCACTTGCCCTTTATTTAACAAAGCCTTAAAAGTCTGTTTTATTTTTAAGGGTTTCAAACCTAAATGAAACTCTAATCTAGACACAACATAATACAATGACTTAAAACTAGCAGTAAAGTCAGTTTTCAAACGATTAATAAACCCACCCAATTTATATCAATATTGATAGAACGTCGAATTAGCAAATTCATTTGTACGACCAACATTCTAATATTAATTTTTAGACTTTAACTGTATAAAATTTAATTACTTTTGAACATGTTTTTGTTATTTCCTATTCCATCCATGCAAAATTAGTCTCTCTTTCCATTTTGGGTTGTTTTGAATTATCGTACAATATTAAAAACTGATAGGAAGTTTAATCAAGTTTACCATATTACCATTATTACAAACTTTAACTAATTAGCTAAAGGGTTAAACTATTATTCTACTAAAAAGTAAGAGAGATAAAACAGTAATAAATACACTTTTTTGAACTATATATTTTTGTTGGGGACAATAGTTTCAGAACGAAACAAGCATTAACTAGGCCAAACTTAACTAAATAGTTAACTTTCATCTATCTTATAGTTAAATATAATGCAATGATAAAAGTTGTATGAAAAGTTAAATAAAACACACAAAATTTCTCAACGTTTAATTTTTATTAAGTAAAGAACGATAAATTGTTTTATGCGGAACTACAACAAAATTGACTAGATAATATATGTGTGTGGTGATTTTCTCTCTAACAAATCATTATAACTCTAGTAGTTATATGATTTGATAATGAAGACAACAATGAGTTAAAATTACATGCTTATTCTATTTAAAGAATACAATATGGCTTTGAATATTAAACTTTTAGTGCACAAACTTATTCTACTCTTTTACATCTTTTACTATTTATAGAGCTAGAGTTTGGTATGGACCGGTATTCGTTATGTATTTATCCTCTTTGTGTGTAGATAGTACTAACATACATTGTTAGTACAGTGATCGATCGGGGTCGAATATAGATCTAAGTACTCATCGGTAGGTCCTTAGATGCTTTATGTTGTAGAGGGATCTTGTACTATCAAGAGATATTATTGACGATTTTCTACACACGTAGAGTAACACCGTTAGTCCTTACCGTGGGGACGGACCTCACGATTAGACTACAACGTGAGAGTAAGTATTCATATCGTCCGAGATATATGTGTGTTTAAAGATGAGTGAGAAAATCGTACCTCGTTTGGAGTGCAAGTGAGTACTATTTATAGGAGAAAGTATTGGGCTTTTCCCCATTTCTCGGATAGTACTTGGGAGTGAGCCTTTGTGGTCCAAAGACCCATTTGTCCGTGGTCTGATCGTGCCCTACGGATTATCCTTTAGAAGAATTATCCACAGAGGTCTCGGACATACCTATGCCCGGTCAATGCGCCGCGACTCCACTTGTCGGAAGCGGATCCGCTTGGAGCTTTTGCCACAATGATAGGCTTTTGTGTACTTGGGTCTAGGCCCAAAATTTGGTGTATGGTTTTAGACCCAATGGGTCGTATCCATGCTGTACGCCATCATACATCTTTGTCTATACTTATACTAAGTAAGAGGAAAACGTCTCTTTAAATTGCCAGTACCTTTTTAATACTTATAAGGGGATGTTTGACTTTTAGGATTGTTCTTTGATTTTATTCATTTGGAACTTATCCCGCTCATTCTTTACACTTCATAACTCTTCATGGATTTATCATGCCTAAAAGATCGTATGAGGTTAAGTGAGCTTAATAACACAACTCATTTAACTCATCACATTCTTTTTCATATCAAGATACATCATTCACTGAGTGTCGCCTTACTGAATACGTAAGTGTTGCTTATAAATTATGACTAAGAACTTAAAAGTACCTCACTGAGCAATTGTACACTCAGTGACTTGATAGTGTTTAAGGTTATTGACACTTAGGTTATTTATTATTCAAATCCTAAGATATGTATAATTAGACACTAAATTGACCTAACAATTTTTAGTAAATTAATAGCGAAGATGATCACAATGATAATATATAATTCATGTTTTGTAACCGACGTGGTATATTTGATTGTACAATGTGAGTATACTTGTGTATTACTTTTGTTTATTTTTTTTGAAAGTAGTCTGAGAAGAACATCTTTCTACGTAAAGATATCCATATATACTTATAAAGCATATTGGTCTTTTATTTTTAACATACTTAACATTTCAACTTACATATGTTTATACATAATGGACAACCATACAAACATAATTCGAAAATTTCAATTAACATACTAATATAATTTAATACTCATTAGAACTAGTAAATAAATAACTCGTAAGGTATTCGTGCGTTGCAGCTTCGACAAAAATAATTTTAATTATATGCTTTTTAAACATTGCTAATAGCGAAAATATATTAGTTTGAGTAAATTTTAGAATATGATGGATAATATTAAGCTAATAAATATAAAACTTATAAAATATGACCATATGTAGCGTTCATATAAAAACGATAATTAGTAATGTTACATGGCATATATATGTATTAACTGCACAAAGTAACTAAAAAGTTTATTTTCATTAAAAGAATCGTATGTTCATAGTACTTACTTACTGTATATGTTAACAAATTACGAATATCATCTTTTAGATTGAAATATATTTTTTATGAACATGTTTATATTATTAACAATGTATATTGAACTTGTCTCGTCTCACATAGATAAAAAGTACAAACAAGGAAGGCTTATATTGTAAAAAAAAATTATGTTAAAAAAATCAAGTGGATATAACAATAGACATTATAATTATTACTATTATCATTAGATTAACACTTAGCACTTTGCCCATTTGCATCACTTGTGTTTAAAAGATTGTCCAAATTTTTATAAAAGATCTTTTTTGCTTTTGTGGTTAAATTTATTAGAAAAAACTTCAAAACTTAATTGGTTCTTAAGGCACTCTTACAGTTTTGGTAAACAACATATGCTTTTATATTGTGTTTTTTAATAATAAGGTGTATTAATTATATATTAATTAGTATTAATTAATTTTATTATTATGTATGTATTAATTATTATGTATTAAACAGTTTTAATATAAATAATATTTGTATTAATTGAGTGTTATAAAATTTATTTCTTATTTTATGTTTGTTTTTGTTCTAAATCTAGCATTAAAGTTGTATGTTTTTTTCAACTTTTCAATATTCTTTTTAAAAGTCTAATAAGCTTTGATCAATGAAATTCACACAATGATTTAACGCATGTAATAGCCCAGAAAGCATAACAATTTCTCTTTTTATTTTTTTACCCTCTATAAATTGGTGAAAAATTATTTTGTAAATTATATTCTATATATTCTTTATAGATTTAGCCAAACTTATATGCTTTATATATATTATAAATAATTAATATACACATAAGAAAATATTAATATTAACATTAATTAATATATAACTAATACAACACATTACTTAAAAACACAATAATTAAAAATACAATTATATATGTACATTATATAATAATTAAAAATATATATATTCACAATAGCCGTCTAAAATCGAGATCAATCGAAAACATGAGTAACCACCGGTTTAAGTGACAAATAAAAGTCGTTCAAAAATGAAGTGACCGAAAGTTATAGAAATGAATTAACCATGTCCAATCAAGATTATTTTCTTTTTATTATGCTCTCGCCTTATCACGTTGATAACTCCCGGTAAATATAAGAGCATCTCCAATGATGCAAACCAAAAATGACATTTTCCATTAATTACAATTAATTTTGTAATAAATTATATTTTATAAAAAGTCATTCTTCAAACCTCCTTCAATGCATACAAACTTTTCTAAAAACTTTTACTACTTGTAATTTATATTCATTGATAGGTGTGAGATAAAAGTTTAATAAACTTTCATAGAATGCATAGTGAAAAGTCATTGTGTCAAAAGCTTTTTATTTATAAAGTTATTGTGTAAAAATCTTTTTGTAAATCTTTTCTCCCAATGAATAAACTCATTCATATAGCTTATTAAAATAATAAAAAGTCTTTTGTTAACCTTGGGGATGCTTTAAATATAATGATCGATTAAATGCAAACTACGGAGTAAGAGCATCTACAATGCATAAACCTATGAATGACTTTTTTCATTTATGATAATTAATATTTCATTAACTTTTACATTTCAACAAGTCATTTATATAAAACTACTCCAATGCTTAAAAGCTTTCTAAAAGCTTTTTGTTATACCTTCATTAAATGAAAATAGCTTGTAGATTTTGTGTCAAACACTTGACATCTACCAAGTCATTCTTGTAAAAGTCATTGTGAAAGCTTTTGTTACAATGGAACAAGTCATTAAAATGACTTTTTCAAATAGTAAAAAGTCATGTAAAAAACTTGCATTGCATATGCTCTAATATTGTAGCATTCGGATATTGAAAGTCTAGTATATTCATTAATGGCAGTTTGAATTTAATACCGTAACTATTTGAGGTATTTAATTTATGTATGGAATACTCTTAAATGAATTGTCTGAAAATTTTCATCTCATTGCGTTATATAAGGTTACATAATCGCATGGAGAAATAGTCGTAATAATACTATTTTCATTTTGCTCAGATAGCTATGGCAACATCATGTCCATCACCCGTTCACGTTGTTTTGTTTCCATTCATGGCCAAAGGCCACACAATTCCAATCATGCAATTAGCCCGGATGCTTCTCAGCCGTAACGCCACCGTCACTCTCTTCACGACCCCCGCTAATCACCCTTACATATCGACATCACTCTCCGACACACCAACAACCATCATCTCCATCCCATTTCCGGAGATAGTGGGTGTTCCTTTAAGTGTCGAAAGCATTGACAAGCTACCCTCTTTGTCACTCTTTCTTCCTTTTGTAACCTCTACAAAACTTATGAAATCCGATTTTGAACAAGTCGTCCGGTCCCTAAAGACGCCAGTGACATTCATGATCACTGACGGCTTCTTTGGTTGGACAGTTGAATCAGCTAAAAAGTTGAATATTCCCCGGTTGGTTTACTATGGAATGAGCAATTTTGCCGTAACCATGTCGAGGGTCATTTCCTTAAACAAACACATTTTCAAAGGATGTATTGGCAATGACCTATTTGTAGTCCCAGAATTCCCTTGGTTAACCGCGACCAGGAGTGAGTTCGATGATGCATTTACTGGACTTAACTCCGATAGTCCATATGTTGAATGGGTGAAAGAAATCGACCAAGCAACATCAGAGAGCTATGGTCTAGTTACTAATAGCTTCTTTGAGCTCGAACCGGTGTTCACTCAATATTGGAACTTAAAATTCGAACCAAAATCATGGTCAGTGGGCCCTTTCTGTCTTGGTCAACACATGACCAGAACAGAATCTTTACCGAGCCAGAAACCATCATGGATGGTTTGGCTGGACAAAAAGCTTGAGATTGGAAGTCCAGTTTTATACGTGGCATTCGGATCACAAGCCGAGATATCTCAAGAACAAATAGAAGAGATCAAGCTTGGTCTTGAAGGATCCGAAGTCAGTTTCTTATGGGTAGTAAGAAAAAGAGACGAGGAGGTCCATCCTAACCACCTTTTCGACGATGGGTTCGAGGAAAGAGTGAAGGAAAAGGGAATTGTGGTTCAAGAATGGGTGAATCAAAGGGAAATATTGGAGCATGAGATAGTGAAAGGGTTTGTGAGTCATTGTGGATGGAACTCAGTGTTGGAGAGTATATGCGCGGGTGTGCCTATTCTTGCATGGCCATTGTCAGCGGAGCAACCGTTGAATGCAAAATTCGTAGTAGATGAAATCAAGATTGGTCTGAGGGTGGAAACTTGTGATGGAAGTGTTAATGGCTTTGTGAAGGGTGGAGAGTTGGAAAAGAAGGTAAAGGCGTTGATGGAAGGCGAGAAAGGGAAACAGGTGCGGAAAAAGGTGGTAGAGCTCAGTAACTCCGCCAGGAAGGCGGTGGAAGAAGGTGGTTCGTCATGGCGAAGCTTAAATGAGCTCATTGATGACCTTCAAAATAAGTCAACAGCATCATAAATTGTACTCTCAAGGTTTGTGCATGTAAAATGTGTTGATGTTTGTCTAGCAACCTGGTTGGCACATGCATCAATAAAATGTAGTTAGCCTATAGCATTTATATCTATGAAAAATAAGCATCGTTGAGAGAAATACAAACATATAAGACTGGTGGGAGTGGTGGGTAACTCACTCACTGTCATCTTAGCGTCACGTCAGCTTTTTACCAAACTCACTAAAACTCACTTAAACTTACCACAGGAGGTAATGACACTCACCCAAACTCACTCAAACTCACTTCACATCACCCCTATTTTTTCATTAAATATTTTTTATTCATACAATTAAAACATTTATTCATACATTTAATTAAAACACGGGTACACAGAAAATTAAAACACAATACGAAATTAAAAATAAAAACATAGAAAATTAAAGCACAATACGAAAATAAAAATAAAAACATAGAAAATGAAAAAAAAACATTTAAAAAAAACTAATACGGGATATTATAGGCTTCCTTGATTTGAGATTTGCGCCACTTCGCGACTGCGAGATCACGTCCCGTCAAATGATCTATCGGCTGCATATAAAAGTCCAAGTCTTCCTTTTCCTGCTTTTTTCGGGCTATTCCCACTTCTTTTTTCCGGACTTGAATCTCTTTATTCTTCATCTCAAAATATGCGGCATGTTGTTCACCCTGCACAACAAAAGCCCGTTCTTGTTGTTCACCCAACCCTGACAACATCAACCTAGCCAAAGCCTCGTCGTTTGTACTTGACTCCCCCGAAGCTCTGCTCCCTTTAGACTTAGCCTTAGCTCTATCCCTTCCCATTGGATGTAGGATCGGTTGCACTTCTTCATTATCAGTGGCATCAACATCCACACTGTTACTTGCATCCATAGAATTTGTATTAAACGAACTAGACCCAGATGACTTGTATCTCTTGCTTACTTTGGAAGTCCTAGCTAATTCTTTAGGCAATTCTTGCTCCTTCCATTTCTCGATGTCTTTCACAACCTCCCAGCAATGATGAAATTTGAACGGTAGTCCAACTTGAGTCTCATAATGCATCAACGCCTCATTAACCATATCAGCATCCGATGCACCACTTCTAGGCCCCATCTGCATCAGTTGACCATAAACACCACAAAAACGAGCTATACAAGGTCGAATTGACTTCCACTTACCGTTCAAAGAATCATAAGTACGAACCTCGGGTTCCCCGTTTTGCTCTCAAAGTACTCAAGGATTTTTGTCCAAAATCCCTGCGTACTCATTTCGTTTCCATGAATGTTGTCATTAGACACGGAAACCCAACCTTTTGCCAAAAAAAATTACTCCGCTGTTGTCCAATGTTGTTGTCGTTTTGGAGGTTCTTCGACCGCCTTCTTGTAGGTCTAAAGTTTCTTAGGATTTAGCAATGTTTGATTTATCTATTGAATGGAAGGGAGAAGGAAGAACTAGAGACAGAAAGGTAGAGAGAGAAAGGACAAAGAATAGAAGAAAGATGGAAATGATAAAATGACTAAGTGTTCAACCCCTCCTAACATGCTAGGAGGGGGTTTATATAGCCACCCTACATGTGGGCTTTGGTGGGCTATATGTTTATTCATTGGATCACGAGCCCAATACTTGAATCTATCTTTGGAGTGACCGATCCTTTCTAAATACGTAAAAACGTATTTCCAACAATCTCCCCCTAAGGGAGGTCACTCCAAGTTACAATGTCCTAAATAGTCTATAGCTCGTGATCTATGGTAACAATGATGTGACCGAGACTTTCTTTGGAAAAACGTATTTCCAACAATCTCCCCCTAAGGGAGGTCACACCATTTTACAAAATCTTAAACCTAGCATACTATGCTTGAGTCTTCGATCTTGTTCTTGTGAATATGCATATGAGATCTTTTGCTTTAGTCTTGAGCATGTTTCCTTGCCTTGACCTTGTGCATTCATCACTTGTGATATTTGCCTCCTCGTGACTTCGTGTTCCACATACTTATACTTTTATAAATTCTTGAAAGCTTCAGAGTTTGATACAGCAGAAGACTTGACTTTTAGACTTTCTTGAATTTGTCGAAGTATTAAGTGCATACAGTATAAGCATGTGGTGACAAATTCTTCTGGATTGTACACCGCAATGCCACCTTCTTGTTATGCTGCAAAATACAATTAGCAACAAAACATATACACGGATGAAATGGCCTTGAACATTTCATTCTAATTCGGTAGCATTTTACCTCCGGTCGGTGAAGAACGTTGGACGATATAAAATATCGTACTTGTGACAGGTAGTTTCAACTAAGAACCTCCTTGACAAGATTTCGCGGGTAAACCCGTTCTCTTTATTCGACCGTCCAAAGTTGACTGCGAACATAAAGAGTGAATCATTTGGATAATAATATCCGCATGATTTGAAGCCGTCAATTCATGTTCCTGGAACAAGTGAAATTCAATTAAGAACCGCACCATCGTTGCTTTCAAGTTGTCACGAGCTTGATTCGTATAGAATCTTGTAAGTTACCTACCAAGTGCTGTTTGAGGTTAACACTAGAAGGATTTCCACTCATCACTGTGAACACTAAGGTATCACTCTAAGTGTTCTGGCAAGACCACTAAGATATTGCGTAGAGGCCTAGAACGTGTTTAAATTCAGTTAAGAATTAAACCACTGTTGCTTTCCAGTTATCACAAGTTTGATTCATGAAGAATCGCACAAGTCACCTACCATGAGCTTTTTCATATTCGCTCAAGAAGGATTTCCATCTTTATTGTAAATACTTTCGTATTACTCGGATGTTCAGGCAAGATCATGAAGATTTTGCGTAGGACTCTTAAGTTCTTTCTTACTTTTCACAATGTGCGAAGAAGCAAGGAATTATGAAAGTGTGTCCTAATGAGATATTTGATGATCTCAAATGGGTTTAGACTCGATCGTGCATTTTGGATTTTAGTGATCGGAGGCTGGAGAGGAGTGCCACCATTTCAATACCAACTTATTCGGAGTGAATAAATCGATAGAAGACATGTTGATCTCCGTGTTATTAAAACAAATACCTTTTTAGAGATATCTGAGTTAGCTGGGTTGGGTTCTGCATTGCATCACTGGGTCCATGATGTCTATCTTCAATATCGAGCATCATTAAAAATGATCTCAATAGCATATGTGTTGACCCGGTTTCTGCCTAAGTTGTAAGGAGGGCTTCTTTCTTTTCACCCTTTATCTTTACATTTCTTTTTCATTCTTCAACCCCTTCAATGCTTACCAATACGTCATAACTAGCACCTTGTTGTGATTGTTCCAGTGCTAACTTAAGTACTTGGTCGGCATTCAGCTACATTCACAATCTTTCTCCATCTTTCCTAAGGACTACTATTTCTAGCTATGGAATGTCCTTGGGAAGATTCCTCCAGTTTTAGAAGAATCATTGGACTTAACCTATCCTACCATCCTTATGTTACCACAATCGTCACCGTCGTGAATAGAGATGTTGTGGGTAAGTATATGTCACCATGAAATCCATTTTGATATCCAAATCCATTTTGCTCCCCCTTAACATATGCCACGATATTCGAAAAC
The DNA here is from genome assembly GCA_025667525.1 of Glebionis coronaria. Classification (NCBI taxonomy): domain Eukaryota; kingdom Viridiplantae; phylum Streptophyta; class Magnoliopsida; order Asterales; family Asteraceae; genus Glebionis; species Glebionis coronaria. The sequence goes on from CM046881.1 coordinate 117,523,856, forward strand.
ATTTCACACATGTCGGGATGAGCCAGCACATTAAGTCAAACCATTAAATTGATTGATCTCATTATTAAATCACATTTTCTCCCCCATATTAAATATATTAACCTAATCGATGTTTTTAATATTAATTGATTTAATAAAGTTTTAAGAAAATTTAGGAAGAAAAATGCAAATCCAATTATCTTCATGCTTTAAACAAGCTTCCCCTCAAATTAATGAGGGTGTACTTGAAACGTGAATGAAGTACCTTTTAACACAAGTGTAAGGTACTTATCACATGCAAAGATCATATATGATAATGTATTCACAAGATTAGCGATTTATGAGGTTGGACCTGAATGATGGAGAACATCATATGAAAGAAGCACATGGTTCTTGTTCACGAGTGTTGGTCGCCTCATCACGTCTGAAGTTATCTCTTGACTCCATGTGTACGATTGATATCGTTGTCTTGACACCAACATGTGGAACTTGGCACTTTCGGCGTCAAATATTCTGAATGCTGGATAATTGCTCCCCCTCAATTGTTGACCCGTGTTCTGTTGAAAGAGCTGTAGTCGTCGTTTGAGTAGTCGCATCGTCGAGTATGTAGATATAAATTGTAAATTGCTACGGTTAGTGGAGATGATAACTTTATAAAAACAAGATTTCTCTTGTTTTAACAAATAAATGCAACTGACACGTACATATATTCGTGTTAGATTGTGTTATTACGTAAACACAATCCCTTACATGGTTATAAAGTAAACCATGCCCGAGAAAATTAATTCTCGTTGTTGAGTCAAAGCTTTCCGGTGAAATGCTTGACTTGAGTATGAAAATCGGGTTACTATCTGAAATAATAGCAAGCCATTTAGAACATGTTTTAAATCATTTAAACTTCCGCTCAAACTTTATTTACAACCCCGTGTCATTATTGAACGACATTTCTAGGTTCGTAAATATTATCGATTGCAGAAGACATGTTCTTTTTATCAAAACATTTTTGAACACACAATTTTGAAATTTAGAAAAACCTTTTGAGAAATTCTCGAAAAAATTGTGTTCAAAGTTTTGAAAACCAATTACTTGAGCTTAAGATGTTGAATATCTTACAAAACGAGCTCAAGTCCGAGAAGTTGTAAACTTCCCGTTGTGAGGATAAGTTTATCATCGGCGATAAACTTTCCTTTTAACTGAAGAACGAGTCCTAAGTTGACATTTACTTAGAAGTCGTTTTCATGAGCTTGAAAACTTTTGAATGTTTTAATGTAAAGCTCATGACCAAGAAAGATGAATTTCTCGTTGTGAAGAAAAGTTCTCTTATTTAAAAGATACACTTTTCTTTATGAGCTTAAAACTTGGAATGTTTTAATACAAGCTCATGACCGAGAAAATGAATTTCCCGTTAAGAGGATAAGTTATCATTAAAGATAATCTTTCCTAAAGTTGAAGTCCGAGTTACAGTCTGATATTTAACTGTAAGTCTTAGTGCATGAGCTTAAAAACTTCGAATGTTTTTAATATAAGCTCATGCCCGAGAAAAATTAATTTCTCGTTGTAAGGATAAGTTTATCATCGGCGATAAACTTTCCTTTCTTTGAGGTCCGGGACATAATCTGACATGTGAATATACGCCATTTACACGAGCTTAAAATCCTTGAATAATTTTAATGTAAGCTCGTGTCCGAGAAAATTTAATTTCTGGTTAATGAGGATAAGTTTATCATCGGCGATAAACTTTCCTTTATTTGAAGAAAGGGTCATTGTTTGACAGTTAACAATGAACCATATACACGAGCTTAAAACCTTTGAATGGTTTTAGGATAAGCTCGTGTCCGAGAAAACTTAATTTCTCGTTTTGAGGGTAAGTTATCGTTGCGTAGATAAACTTCCCTTTCTCTGAAGTCCGGGTCATCGTCTGTCATTTAACGAGGAGCCATAGTGCATGAGCTTAAAAACTTAGAGTGTTTTTTATATAAGCTCATGCCCGAGAAAAATTAATTTCTCGTTGTGAGGGTAAGTTATCGTTGACGAGATAAACTTCCCTTTCTTTGAAGAACGAGTCACACACTGTGATTTGTCTATAAGCCTTAATACACGAGCTTAACCGCAAATCCCCTGAGACACTTGTTTCTTAGATATCAGCTTCTTCAGCAACCAAACTTTGAGAGTGTCCTTAATTGAATGGTATACAACGATTGGAACGTTGTGTGCTTGTTGAATGTTAACATTGGTACCTGCATTCTCATTAGAAAGTTGGATGCTTTTATGTGGGTTAGCGATATCTATTTTAGAACCATGTGGGGGTTCACAGTTGGCCTTACTTGTGCCAGAGGTGACCTTAGGAGATGATTCACTTGTCTTAGTTGGCAAACGTTTCCTTTTATAGAAAACCTTAAGTTCGTGCTTAAGTGATGTGTCATTCTCTTCAATTTCCTCCCTAGTAGTCTTAGTAGAATCGGAGACTATCCTAGTTAAAGGGCACTCGTTTCCTAAAAGAGTGAAATTACTACCAGTGGGGCGCCACATTTTACCAATGGGTTTGATTTTAGCTACCCACTGGGATTTAAGTCTAGCACGGGAGTTCACCTCATTAAGTTATTTCTTGATACAAGAATCATGATTGGCTTTAAAGACACATTTCCTACATGTTTGACCAAAAATAATTAATAGATTGAAACAAAAAAAAAATTTGAACACAAATTCATTAAACTAAAAGAAAGAGATAGACGAGAGAAAAAGAATTATGAAAGGAGAAAAGTTTTACCACAAAATCAATAGATAAAAAACACGCAAATCCGAAGAATCAACTAAAGCTCTTGATACCAATTGTAGGTCTAAAGTTTCTTAGGATTTAGCAATGTTTGATTTATCTATTGAATGGAAGGGAGAAGCAAGAACTAGAGAGAGAAAGGTATAGAGAGAAAGGAGAGAGAATAGAAGAAAGATGGAAATGATAAAATGAATAAGTGTTCAACCCCTCCTAACATGCTAGGAGGGGGTTTATATAGCCATGATGAGACTGCTTTTATACATAGTCTCATCGTCCAAAAACGGCTTAAAATGCATTAAATATCATGAAAATACCCAAATATATGCTTGTGTTTGTTGCTTGTGTATTTTAGGTACGGATATTGAGAAAATGACAGAAGATCACAAGAATCATGCAAAAACAAACACGGGAAACGAAGCCGCACATTGAACCAAGCCCTAATGAAGATTTTCCAAAGAAAACCCATGAAGATTTGAAGATTAATGAAGAAGGGTCCTCCAATATGGAAGAATTGACACTTTATACCCTTTTTTCTTCATAATTACAAGATTGGTCCCTAAAGTTTGTCAAAATTGCAAAAAGGGCCCTCCACTTTGAAGAATTGGCAACTTTAGTCCCTCAACAAAGCTAAATTGTCAACCATTATCTTCCACAAAGTCAAATATATCATGAAGTCCTTCAAAGTACAAGAAAAGACAAGTTTGGTCCTTGAAATATGTTAATTTGCAAAAAGGACCCTTGACTTTAAACATTTGGCAAGAATGGTCCCTCATAAATGAAGACTTGGCAATTTTAGTCCTCCAAAACGCCAATCATACAAGTCAAGACCATAATCCTTGAAGAAAATACCAAAACAACCCTTCAAGAATCACAAAATAGCAAGAAATACCCCTGAAAATACTTTGGAAAAGTATTTGGGGCAAAAGTGTGAAAATGAAAAGTTTGCTAATGAAGGAAAACGGTTTGTGGCTATTTAAACTTGAAATGACAACAAAGGGAAAGATAGGGGGTTATTCGTGGCCGACATCCATTATAACCTAGACCAATCCTAGCCTGCCACCTCACCCCACTCACATTTTCCACCAATCAGCTTCCACCCCCTTGCCACCTCACCCATCCACTAACCCGGATTAAATACTTATTTAATCTTGGCGCCTTAACAACAAATTTAAGCATAACCACCCCTAATCCGGATTAAACACGCCTACTATTCACTCAAGAACACAATTAGGTATTCTTAATTATGTTGTAATTAGGCCCTAAGGTTGTCCAGATCCATGATTAAGCATCCCATAAACACAACCCAACCTTAAAAATACTTGCCACATCACTCCCTTGCCCCACAAGAGATTCCCCTGCTACAAACAAATAGGATACTGCCAAAAACCAACAGCAATCCAACGTTTGAGATTGAAGCTTACTTTTTAAGCTTGTTAAAAGCTCTTAGATGCACTCACACATGCCAGCTACAACAAACTGCCAAGAAAAATCACATGATCAAGCATGCATTCAAACTTCACAAAGGGCAAATTTGGAACTTCATTAGCTAGGGTTTATGTTATTTTCAGCTTTCCTAGTTCATTGTATGCCTATATAAAGGCCTTAGTTCATTACATTTTAGCTTGCTCTTGAATTTTCCTTTGTTCAAAATTCTTTAAATCTCATATTCAGTTAATGAAATGTGTTTGAATCTTTGAAGAAAACTCAAGTGCCATTGTTGTTTACTGCTTACTATTGTTACTTATTTGTTAATCTTGAATCTCAAAACCTGTTTTCAAGGAGTGTGCAAAAGTTTGCACATTTTCCTTCAAGCTTGATATTTTGCTAAGTTCTTGGTCTATCTTAGAATTCTTAGGCTATAAAGCTGATCATAGCATCCTGATATTGTGTTATCAAGGTGTGGTGAAGCTTATAACTTGGGGATAATCAAGTGTGGTGTACAAGAGTTGCATTAATCAAGGCTTTTCAACCTTACTATTTTTGATATTTTTCTTCTAACCTTGTTGAATCTTACCAGGCTTTGTTGTGGAAGCTTGTACTTGTTCTTGCTAGTACATAAGCTCAAAATTCGTGGGTGTGGATGTACATCCATGAGGTTTGCATACTTAATCCCAAAATCTGTTAAAATCTTGATTTTTGGTGATATTTGTGTGTGACTTGTGTTCTTGCTGATTTTGTTGCTTAATCTTGCTTAAATCTGCTTAATATATCTGTTATTGAGTTAATTTGGGTTTGGGTGGTCTTAAAATTCACTTTTGATTTGAAAAATCTTGATTTGAAAAGTTAAAAGGGTGTTTGGGATTACATGTTTTAAATCATAAGTGGTTATTGTGTTGTTAGAAGTTTGTGTATTTGATTTGTATCTGATATATGCTAGTTTGAGTGCATTTTGCTGCAAGTTTTTGGGTTTGAAACCTTGAATCACACATTGTGCTATATCTTGTTGAGTTTGACTGATTTTGGCCTAAGATTTTGGTAAAATCTAGAATTTATGCATGCTTAGGGTTAAAAGTTGTTTAAACATCATTTATATAACATATGTGATAGATCTCAGTGATTGAATCTGGCTTGTTGGTCAATTGCATCAGCAAAGTGAAAAAACTGCATGTTTAGTGTTCATCAGTAACTTTAAGTGCTTGAATCTTGCTTAATACTTTGAATCAGTGCATGAAACCTGTTTAGACTTGCTTATTTAAGTTTAATATTGTTTGTGTATGCATTTGGTTAAGTTTGGCTGGTTGAATTGTGCTATAAGTGCTTATTGAACCTCAACTGCTTATTTGTTCATGCCTGTGAGTGATCTGGTGATTGATTGATTAAACTGTACTAATTGGCTGTTGTTGATTGTGATTTCTTTGTTGTTATTGACTCCTCTTGATCCACTGGTCAATTGGGTTCCTTTGTGAAACTTGAGTCTCCAAAAAAGTCACTAAAGACAAAAAAGTCAAGAAGTCAAGCAGTGGAAAAAGTTTCCACTGCTCAACACCCAAAACCAGCCCCTGCTAGTACAAATTTTCAGTTTGTTTATCAATAAGCCATTTTGGCTTCTCCAGACCTGCAACAACTTATTTTTTTGTGATATATCTTCATTATTTGACCCATTTGATTGAACTGGAGCTTATTAGACTTTGACTTTGACTTCTTGCTAGAAAACCAACTTATTTGACTTTTTCATAAGTGCTTATTTGCTTTTTCCAGCTTATTGAGTCAACTTATTTGAAAATTTTTTGTTGATTAAGCTTAGTTAAGTCATTTAAAAGCTTTAGAAACTTGAATCAGCTCTTAGGATAGCCTAGAACTCAAAAACGACTATTTTTTGTTTTCTATAGATTGCTTTTTCCATTTTCAGGCTTATTCCTTTGGCTTATTTCAAATTTCTTTTTACAGAAGTCTTAAGCAATTAAAAAGAAGCTTGTGTGTCTAATTTGAGCTTATGGCCTCAACTTATAGCTTAATGGGCCAAAAAGCCCATTAAGAATAAGTTGTTTGGTATAAGTCAGCTTATTTTACATTTTTAGCTTTTGGGCCTTTGAAAAGTTGTATTTAAAATCAAATTTTGAGTCAGATAGGAGCTTTTGGGCTTAATTTGACCACATTTTTCTTATTGGGCTTATTTTGGCCCATTAAGGTGACTGTTTGGACTTTTGGCCCATTTAGAGGCCCATTAGGGGTATTTTGTAATTTCAAGTTCATTTTCTGCTTATTTAGGTTAAATTAAGCTAGTTTGCAAGTTTTTAGAATTTTTTATAAATTTGGATTTTTAATATTATTTTATTATTATTTTACTATTAAAAATTAAAATTTAGATTTTTCAAGTTTTTACATTTTTCTTAGGTTAAATACATAAAGTTAAGAATTTTCCAACTTTTAGAATATTTTTATTGTGTTTAGATTAATTTTTATAATTATTTTAAGTTTTAATAGTTTTTAATTGTTTTTAAATAGTTTTAATTAATTTTAAAATTTTTAAAAATAGTTTTAAATTAAGTTAGGGTATTTTAGAGGTTTTCAAAGTGATAAAACTCATTTTGGGCTTTTTGTTAGTTAAATTGATTTTTAGGGCTTTAATTAGCATTAAAAAATCATTATTTAATTAGTTAAAAGGTTTGGGTGATTTTTGATTTTTTGTAAACTGTTATTACATTTATTGCAATTTTCTAGGAATTTTTAGAGTAAATTTTTAATTTTGGTGCTTTTACGGTTTTACGTGTATGACCTTTTCGTCTTAGTGTAATCCGTCATCGTAACTGTCATTCTCTTCTTACCTCATTTCTATTTTCTTTCTCATAATCATATAATCACATAATTAATCATTTCATTACACACACACCAAGCCTCCTTGAGAACGATCCCCACTTTGGGTCATAACTTGTGATTTTCCTAAGTCACTTGTTAATACTTGCCCTAATTTGCCCTCTTTTCTTAAAGAGTGGTAAAAACTCCAACATCAATTTTGGCGCCGCTGCCGGGAAGGCGTGTTGTGTTTGATTTGGAAATTGATGTTTTTATATATAGCCATAATATCTATTTGTATTAGTAGCACTCTACTAATACGTATTATCGATTTTTTTTTGTGTGAATATTATTAATATATTGTATACGTAGAACAATAAATTCACAAGTACTACAAAAGTGAGAAATAACAACCTTGACTTGGGAGGTCATTACCCAATCATTGTATTCGAATCTCAAACCAAAGAAAAAGGCAAAAGTAGATAAATACTTTCGTGAAGCTCGATTTTGAAAAATACAAACTATAAGGTGGGTATAAGGCGGGTATTATAAAATATACCCTAACGAAAAAGGCTCTTAAGTGCTTCGCGCCTCCTCGTTTCCCCGCTTGCTTGTGAGTATTTGATTTGGAGAGCTAATCGAGGGTTTTGCCGCCCAAAGTATTATTAAGTATCATATATACTTTCTTGGTTTCATTGATTAATCCCTCTTGAACGTTTTGGTGTTCCACCAACGTTCTAAAGTCATCAAAGGCGATCACTTCACGTGATCGTTTTCATTCCTTGAGGCCTCTTTAATCAAGAGATTTGATTAAGGAGGAGATTTGTAGATTTTGGTCTACTTAATACAATCACAAAAATCTAAAAAAAAGTAAAAACAATCAAAAACCACCAAAAATTTGGAAAAATACAAAACACCAAAAAGAATCTTCTTTGCTCATCCACTCGTTGTACGTGACGTTTATGCAAACCCGCAACCAAGCAAGACGTACACGTAAACGAAAAAACCGAAAGGAGTCAACACCTACTCCTAATCTTTCTAGTGAGGAGTCTCCTAATGACGAACCCATTATAAGAGAAGAACCAACCATGGCGAATCGAACTATGATGGAGTTACTTCAAGCACCCACCAAGGGTTATGGAGAGGCTATTGTGATTCCCGCTATCCTTGCGGAGAATTTTGAGGTGAAAACGGGTTTGTTGTCGATGATCCAAAACAACAAATTCCGTGGTGATGAGAAGGACAATCCGCACAACCATATCCGCCAATTCAATCGTCTTACCGCCACTTGCAAATTTAATGATGTTGCTAATGACTCGATTAAGATGATGCTTTTTCCGTATTCCTTAGCGGGGCCCGCTAAAATTTGGTTAGAGAAAGAGCCACCCAATTCTATATTGACGTGAAAGGATCTCGTGTCTAAGTTTGTGAACCAATTTTTTCCACCCTCTAAGACTACGCACTTGAAAAACGAGATTTCAAAATTTTCACAAAAATTTAATGGAAGTTGTTCAACGGCTTGGAATAGGTTTAAGGAAATGTTACATGAATGTCCTCATCACGGTTTTTCCGACTTGCATCAAATTGACACGTTTTACAATGGACTTAATGATCATGAAAGGGATTATTTAAATGCCACCGCGGGTGGTAATTTTTTGTGTAAAACGGTTGAGGAAGCTTTGGTGATAATTGAGAATAGATCTAAGGTGTATAGTCCTCGTAGCACGTCTAGTGTTCGTAAGGCTTCGTCTTCGGCTTCACTTTCTTTGTCTACTACCATCGATGCTTGCCAAATTGAGGCGAACTTGGAAAACCAAATCTTTGATAAGCTTAAAGGTCTTTTGATTGAGTTCAAAGTTGGAGAACCAAGTGCTCCCGCTACGGCTAAAGTGGTTGAGGTTTCATGCATGTATTGTGGTGGAGGTAATGATTTCTCCGATTGCATTACCAACGGTGGTAACACTTCGAGTGCCTACGCGGCCACGAGAACTTACAACCAAAACGTTCAAGTTACCCGCTCTAATCAATTGACTCCACCGGGTTTTGGTTCAAATCAAAATGCTAACAACAACTATCACAACAATCAAGTTGGTTTCAAAAACAATTACAACAAGGGAAACTATGGTAATCAAGGAGCTAATAATCAAGTTTCAAACAAAAATCAAAATTACTTTCAAAACAACAACAAAATTTTGCAAACGTTGAAAGATCTTCCAAATGAATTTGTTGAATACGCTAATGGGAACGATGCTAGGTTTGACAACATTCAAAGAGAAATCATTAGCCTAAGATCCGAGTTTAAGAACGACTTGAAGAAAGAGTTGAAAAATGAGTTAGCAAATGAGCTTAAAATCCATACCAACAAGATGGAAGAAAATGTAACAAGGTTACAACAAAACCAACAAAAAATGGAACAAGGGAAACATGAAATTAAGCAAGAGATGATTAAAGCCGAGAAGAGGCAATCCATGTTTGAGGATAAGATTTCATCTATGTTTGAGGCAATTATGTGCAAACCGTCTTCGAGTAGTCTTCCTAGCAACACCGTATCAAACACTAAGGGTGAGATGAAAGTGATTACCACACGTAGTGGTAAGACACTTAAGGAACCGACTCCTCAACAAGTTGCTCCTACGGAGCAAGGAATTGAGGAAGAACCCGAGGTGGTGGTCCAAAAGGAGCATGTTCCAATCCCACGAAGTACCGCTCATGCCACACCTACTGTTGACCCATTACCAACCTTGGAACCCGAGATTCCAAAGGCTATGCCTATGCCTCAACCCACACCACCTTTGCCCTATCCATCGAGACTTAGAAAGGAGAAACGTCAAGAGCGCGACAATTATCAATTTGAGCGTTTTATGAAAATGTTTCGTGATTTGCACTTTAATGTGAGTTTCACCGATGCTTTGGTCATGATGCCTCGATTTGCCGCTAACTTTAAGAGTATGTTGAACAACAAGGAGAAATTGCATCAAATGTCTAGTTGTTCATCGGTTTATCTTAATCGCATACCTCAAAAAGTCGGTGATCCTGGTAAATTTTTGTCCCCTTGTGCAATCCAAGATATGGAAGAATGCTTTGCCTTGGCCGATCTTGGTGCTAGCATTAACTTGATGCCACTTGCAATCTTCAAGTCGCTCAATCTTCCTAATCTTACTCCTTCACTAATGTCTATCGAGTTGGCCGACCATTCCACGATTCCCGCATGTGGATTGGCGGAAGACGTTTTTGTGAAAGTGGGAAAGTTCTATTATCCGGTAGACTTTATCGTTGTCGATATTCCCACGGATCCTCAAGTTCCTCTCATTTTAGGTCGTTCGTTTTTAGACACGTCTATGGCTTTGATCGATGTTCATGCTAGAAAGATCACCTTACGTTTCAACGACGAGGAACTTGTTATAAACGCAACTCAAAACTCTAAAATTTCTCATGTTTATTCCGTTGCGACCATAAACCTCGTTGATATGATTGACGTTGTTTGCGAGGAATTTTCACAAGAAGTTCTAGGTTTTGGTGATGATGAAAATAGTGGCAATCCCACTATGTTAGATCCCATTCTTGATAACTCGACACCAACCTTCACTCCATTTGAAGGTGGTGGTTTTACGTTGGAAGAATTCGATGTTCCACGTACTTGTAACGAAGACATCGACAATGATGAGGACTTCTCGATTATCAAGGATTTTCTTAACGATTTCCCATTTCCTCCACCCGAGGAGGTTATGAGTATCGAGCTTGAGGAACCACCTATCCTCGAGTTGAAAGATTTATCACCTCATCTCGAATATGTCTTTTTGGAGGAGGGCGACAAGTTGCCGGTTATTATTGTTAAGGAACTTTTGGATGATGAAAAAACCGCACTTGTCGATGTTCTAAAGGATCACAAAGGGGCAATTGCGTGGAAGTTATCCGACATTAAGGGGATCGATCCCAAATTTTGTACCCACAAAATCTTAATGGAAGAGGATTACAAGCCCGCAATCCAATGTCAAAGGAGGGTGAACCCCAAAATTCACGACGTCATTAAAAAGGAAGTCCTAAAACTCCTTGACGCGGGAATGATTTACCCTATTTCCGATAGCCCTTGGGTGAGTCCTATTCATTGTGTCCCTAAGAAGGGAGGAATGACCGTTGTGCCAAACGATGCCAACGAGTTAATTCCCACTAGACTCGTGACCGGATGGAGAGTGTGCATTGACTATCGAAAGTTGAATGAAGCTACTCGTAAAGACCATTTTCCCTTGCCCTTCATGGACCAAATGTTGGAGCGTCTTGCGGGAAACGATTTCTATTGCTTTTTAGATGGTTTTTCCGGTTACTTCCAAATTCCCAGCGATCCTCGTGATCAAGAAAAAACTACGTTTACGTGTCCATATGAAACCTTTGCCTATCGTAGAATGCCATTCGGACTTTGTAATGCACCGGGAACCTTTCAAAGGTGCATGATGGCTATTTTTTCATGATATGACCGAGAAGACGATGGAAGTCTTCATGGATGACTTTTCCGTGTTTGGTAATTCGTTCACTTCATGTTTGTCGAATTTCGAGAGAATGTTGAAACGTTGTGAGGAAACCAACCTTGTGCTCAATTGGGAAAAATGTCATTTTATGGTTAAAAGTGGAATCGTCTTAGGGCACAAGGTCTCAAAAGCGGGGATTGAGGTATATCAAGCTAAGGTAGACGTCATCGCCAAATTACCTCATCCCAAAACCGTTGAGGGAGTTAGGAGTTTCCTAGGCCACGCGGGATTTTATCGTCGATTCATCAAGGATTTTTCAAAGATCTCTCGACCTATTACACATCTTCTTGAAAAAGAGGCACGTTTTGTCTTTGACGAAGATTGTGTACGAGCCTTTGAAATCCTTAAGGGGAAACTTACCGAAGCTCCCATTCTTGTTGCTCCCAATTGGAACCTCCCATTTGAGCTCATGTGTGATGCTAGTGACTACGCTATTGGGGCCGTATTGGGGCAACGTCATGAAAAGCACTTCTTGCCTATTCACTATGCTATCAAGACGATGACCGAGGCTCAACTAAAATACACTACAACGAAAAAGGAATTCCTTGCCGTGGTGTATGCATTTGAGAAATTCCGACCTTATCTCGTCTTGACAAAATGCATAGTGTATACGGATCATTTGGCTATCAAGTATCTTATGGCTAAACAAGATGCTAAGCCGAGATTACTTCGTTGGATTCTCCTCCTTCAAGAATTTGATCACAAAATCGTTGACAAAAAAGGAGCCGAGAATCTAGCGGCCGATCATCTTTCTCGTTTGGAAGATCCTCACCAAAGTGTTTACGAGCCAAAGGAAATCACCGAAACATTTCCGCTCGAGACACTTGGTGTAGTGAATTCTAAGCTTGATTTTTCCACCCCATGGTTTGCGGACATCACAAATTACCATGCGGGCAACTTGATCATCAAGGGTATGACAACTCAAGAAAAACGAAAATTCTTTCGTGACGTCAAGTTCTACTTTTGGAACGACCTTACTTGTTTCGAACTTGTGCGGATCAAATCATCCGACGTTGTGTCTTTGGTACCGAAGCTTCTAACATCCTTAGAGCTTGTCACGAGGGACCCACGGGTGGTCACCACGGTGCTAATCTCACGGCTAAGAAGGTGTTTGATGCCGGCTTCTTTTGGCCTACTATTTACCGAGATGCACATGAGCTTGTGAAGTCGTGTGACTCATGCCAACAACAAGGAAAAGCCTTACAAAAATATGAAATGCCACAAAATATCATCCAAGTGTGAGAGATCTTTGACGTTTGGGGCATCGACTTTATGGGGCCGTTCCCATCATCTCGTGGTAATAAGTACATCCTTGTCGCGGTTGACTACCTATCTAAGTGGGTGGAAGCTAAGGCTTTGCCCACCAATGATGCTCGTGTGGTAGTCAAGTTTTTGAAAAGCTTGTTTTCTCTGTTTGGAACCCCTCGTGCGATCATAAGCGATCGTGGAACCCATTTTTGTAACGACCAATTCGAAAGGGTCCTAAGGAAATATGGGGTTACACATCGGCTTTCTACGGATTATCACCCACAAACGGGTGGGCAAGTCGAGGTTTCAAACCGAGCGTTGAAGATGATCTTGGAGAGATCCGTTGGGGAAAACCAACAATCTTGGTCGGATAAGTTGGACGATGCTTTATGCGCCTTTAGGACCGCTCATAAGACGCCCATTGGGTGCACTCCCTATAAGCTTGTGTATGGGAAAAATTGTCACTTGCCAATTGAATTGGAATACAAGGCTTATTGGGCCCTTAAGCATTGTAATGATGACATGGAGACCGCGGTAAAACACCGGAAAATGCAATTAAATGAATTGGATGAATTAAGGGATATTGCTTATGAAAATTCATTTATTTATAAAGAAAAGACTAAAAAGTTGCATGATTCTAAAATTAAAAATCGGGTTTTTAACATTGGGGATCAAGTTTTGCTTTTTAATGCTCGATTGAAAATCTTTTCCGGTAAGTTGAAATCCTGTTGGTCCGGTCCATTCACCGTGACTCAAGTTTTTCCATATGGGACCATCAAGATAGCTCAAAATGATGGCCCCAATTTCAAGGTGAATGGACATAGGTTGAAGCACTACTTTGGCGGGGAAGTTCCATACTTGAACTACCTCGACCAAATCACCTTCCCCAATGATAATTAGTATTGAGGGGATCGAGTCGAGCTCATGACTCGGTAATCAAAAACGAGGTGCCTCGTGGGGGAGTCCCATGCTTATCCTATGTACATATTATCGCTTTCTAATGTAGTAACGTGTGGGGATTTGTGCCCTTCCAACCTTTGTTTCGTGGTTGTTTGTGAATTGTGGATTTTAGATGATCATGATCTTCACGATTGGAGCCTCTCGTGTTCGTTTTATGGGAGCACTCGATCGTTTGCTTTGAAGACTTTCTCAATATCCATGATATATCCTTTGATGTTCTAGCCTTAGGTTTATAGGACACTTCATAAACGGCTTTAAGTTTAACGGTTACACCCTTTCCATGCTAGATTAGGCATTCGACTATGTCTCTAGCATGGGGGTGTTTGCACCCTTAGACTCGAAACATTGAGGACAATGTTTAACTTTAGTATGGGGGGTGAATAGATACTTGCCTTGCCAAACCTTTACGCTTTCCAAAGTTTATCTTTTTGTTTATCGTTTTGTTGCAGAATAAGGCTAAAAATGGCCAAATTTTAAAATTTTTCTCATGTTTTATAAGTGTTTGAAGACACGAATGTAGGTTTTCCGATGGCGAGAATAAGAGTAATTTTTGACTCGACCGTGCGTGTTGAGCACTTAGCTTTGATTCCTTAACTTCACATTAGGCTAAGTCTCTTAAATGAGGACGAGAAATGATAGGGTTAATTATAATTTAGTATGCTAAACGTAGAGTACTAGTATTCTTTAAAAAATCATGTGTTCTCGTTGTTTGCTTATTCTCCCTTCGCTTGTAAATATTTTTTGCTTAATAAATATTGACTTAGGGGTTTAGTCTTGATTGTTGGGTTTCTAGTCTTTTCTAGTAGCTTCCGTGTAATTAAATTGGGAAGACATTAAGGTATCGCCAGCGTCACGGTTTTGAAGTATTGGCACCCGAATAATCAAAAGCTTCACCCAATAATAAGATTTCAAGTGCTCACCTAAATCAGGCAAACAATTTGAAGCCCCACAAGGCCGAAAAATCTATGCAAAAATTGAAAGTGAATCAAGCCTTAATCTTTGAAGCTTTAAAGATCCAAAATTCGCCTTAGCGTGAGGATATACGTCTTTGGCTAATAAAACTACCGATGAGGTGGATAATAAAAGGCAAGGCAAGACCGAAGTCATAATAAAATCTTCATGGCGAAGTTGAATAAAAGATGGAGGTAAACCAAAGATAATAAGGCCCTTCCGTTAGGGGCGTATAAAAGTCTTGGTAATAAGTCTCATGTTCAAAACCGTTATAAAACCGTGTTTATCGATCCTTCTTGTTGACTTAATTTTTTGACATCGTTGTCTATTAGGAGGGGTTATTGATTTGATGGTCTTGGTTACACCGTTAGGACTCTATTTTCAGACCTAAATCTCTATTATCGCTAAGTCAAACAATGTATCCTCGTGAAACATTTAAGACATAATAAAATATAAGAGATACAACTTAGGAAATTGGGAGGATAAGTACGTGATTAGGGCATATGAGTAGTGTTAGCATTACTAACTTATAATGACAATGATCTCGTTACACGCTTGGCATGGAATTGGGGTGAAAATGAGGACGACGAAATTATTTCTAACGAAGCATTCACGTGTTCTTATTCTATGAACCTAAACGTCCCATTGTGCGATGAAAATCATACATTATGTTTAAAACGCAAGTAGTAGTAATAGTAGTAGTGTAGCTAGTTTATCATTCAATAAAGTGAATAAAAATGAATTTTGGAGGTGCTACGATACTTTATTCTAGCATTGCGTGAGGGCACGACAAGGGTTTAGTATGGGGGAGTGATGAGACTGCTTTTGTACATAGTCTCATCGTCCAAAAAGGGCTTAAAATGCATTAAATGTCATAAAAATACCCAAATATATGCTTGTGTTTGTTGCTTGTGTATTTTAGGTACGGATATTGAGAAAATGACAAAAGATCACAAGAATCATGCAAAAACGAACACGGGAAACGAAGCTGCACATTGAACCAAGCCCTAATGAAGATTTTACAAAGAAAACCCATGAAGATTTGAAGATTAAAGAAGAAGGGTCCTCCAATATGGAAGAATTGACACTTTATACCCTTGTATCTTCATAATTACAAGATTGGTCCCTAAAGTTTGTCAAAATTACCAAAAGAGCCCTCCACTTTGAAGAATTGGCAACTTTTGTCCCTCAACAAAACTAAATTGTCAACCATTATCTTCCACAAAGTCAAATATATCATGAAGTCCTTCAAAGTACAAGAAAAGACAAGTTTGGTCTTTGAAATATGTTAATTTACAAAAAGGACCCTTGACTTTCAACATTTGGCAAGAATGGTCCCTCATAAATGAAGACTTGGCAATTTTAGTCCTCCAAAATGCCAATCATACAAGTCAAGACCATAATCCTTGAATAAAATACCAAAACAGCCCTTCAAGAATCACAAAATGGCAAGAAATACCCCTGAAAATACTTTGGAAAAGTATTTGGGGCAAAAGTGTGAAAATGAAAAGTTTGCTAATGAAGGAAAACGGTTTGTGGCTATTTAAACTTGAAATGACAACAAAGGGAAAGATAGGGGGTTATTTGTGGCCGACATCCATTATAACCTAGACCAATCCCAGCCTGCAACCTCACCCCACTCACATTTTCCACCAATCAGCTTCCAACCCCTTGCCACCTCACCCATCCACTAACCCGGATTAAATACTTATTTAATCTTTACGCCTTAACACCAAATTTAAACATAACCACCCCTAATCCGGATTAAACACGCCTACTATTCACTTAAGAACACAATTAGGTATTCTTAATTGTGTTGTAATTAGGCCCTAAGATTGTCCAAATCCATGATTAAGCATCCCATAAACACAACCCAACCTTAAAAATACTTGCCACATCACTCCCTTGCCCCACAAGAGATTCCCCTGCTGCAAACAAAGAGGATACTACCAAAAACCAACAGCAATACAACGTTTGAGATTGAAGCTTACTTTTTAAGCTTGTTACAATCCCTTGGATGCACTCACACATGCCAGCTACAACAAACTGCCAAGAAAAATCACATGATCAAGCATGTATTCAAACTTCACAAGGGGCAAATTTGGAACTTCATTAGCTAGGGTTTACGTTTTTTTCATCTTTCCTAGTTCATTGTATGCCTATATAAAGGCCTTAGTTCATTACATTTTAGCTTGCTCTTAAATTTTCCTTTGTTCAAAATTCTGTAAATCTCATATTCAGTTAATGAAATATGTTTGAATCTTTGAAGAAAACTCAAGTGCCATTGTTGTTTACCGCTTACTATTTTTACTTATTTGTTAATCTTGAATCTCAAAACCTATTTTCAAGGAGTGTGCAAAAGTTTGCACATTTTCCTTCAAGCTTGATATTTTGCTAAGTTCTTGGTCTATCTTGGAATTCTTGGGCTATAAAGCTGATCATAGCATCCTGATATTGTGTTATCAAGGTGTGGTGAAGCTTATAACTTCGGGATAATCAAGTGTGGAGTACAAGAGTTGCATTAATCAAGGCTTTTCAACCTTACTGTTTTTGATATTTTGCTTCTAACCTTGTTGAATCTTAGCAGGCTTTGTTGTGGAAGCTTGTACTTGTTCTTGCTAGTACATAAGCTCAAAATTCGTGGGTGTGGATGTACACCCATGAGGTTTGCATACTTAATCCCAAAATGTGTTAAAATCTTGATTTTTGGTGATATTTGTGTGTGACTTGTGTTCTTGCTGATTTTGTTGCTTAATCTTGCTTAATCTTGCTTAAATCTGCTTAATATATCTATTATTGAGTTAATTTGGGCTTGGGTGGTCTTAAAATTCACTTTTGATTTGAAAAATCTTGATTTGAAAAATTAAAAGGGTGTTTGGGAATACCTGTTTTGAATCATAAGTGGTTATTGTGTTGTTAGAAGTTTGTGTATTTGATTGGTATTTGATATATGCTTGTTTGAGTGCATTTTGCTGCAAGTTTTTAGGTTTGAAACCTTGAATCACACATTATGTTATATCTTGTTGAGTTTGACTGATTTTGGCCTAAGATTTTGGTAAAATCTAAAATTTATGCATGCTTAGGGTTAAAAGTTGTTTAAACATCATTTATATAACATATGTGATAGATCTCAGTGATTGAATCTGGCTTGTTGGGCAATTGCATCAGCGAAGTGAAAAAACTGCATGTTTAGTGTTCATCAGTAACTTTAAGTGCTTGAATCTTGCTTAATACTTTGAATCAGTGCATGAAACCTGTTTAGACTTGCTTATTTAAGTTTAATATTGTTTGTGTATGCATTTGGTTAAGTTTGGCTGGTTGAATTGTGCTATAAGTGCTTATTGAACCTCAACTGCTTATTTGTTCATGTCTGTGAGTGATCTGGTGATTGATTGATTAAACTGTACTAATTGGTTGTTGTTGATTGTGATTTCTTTGTTGTTATTGACTCCTCTTGATCCACTGATCAATTGGGTGCCTTTGTGAAACTTGAGTCGCCAAAAAAGTCACTAAAGACAAAAAAGTCAAGAAGTCAAGCAGTGGAAAAGTTTCCACTACTCAACACCCAAAACTAGCCCCTGCTAGTACAAATTTTCAGTTTGCTTATCAATAAGCCATTTTGGCTTATCCAGACCTGCAACAACTTATTTTTTGTGATAGATCTTCATTATTTGACCCATTTGATTGAACTCGAGCTTATTAGACTTTGACTTTGACTTTTTACTAGAAAACCAACTTATTTGACTTTTTCATAAGTGCTTATTTGCTTTTACAGCTTATTGAGTGAACTTATTTGAAAACTTTTTGTTGATTAAGCTTAGTTAAGTCATTTAAAAGCTTTAGAAACTTGAATCAGCTCTTGGGATAGCCTAGAACTCAAAAAACGACTATTTTGTCGTTTTCTGTAGATTGTTTTTTGCATTTTCAGGCCTATTCCTTTAGCTTATTTCAAATTTCTTTTTACAGAAGTCTTAAGCAACTCAAAAGAAGCTTGTGTGTCTAATTTGAGCTTATGGCATCAGCTTATAACTTAATGGGCCAAAAAGCCCATTAAGAATAAGCTGTTTGGTATAAGTCAGCTTACTTCTCATTTTCAGCTTTTGGTCCTTTGAAAAGTTGTGTTTAAAATCAAATTTTGAGTCAGATAGGAGCTTTTGGGCTTAATTGGACAACATTTTTCTTATTGGGCTTATTTTGGCCCATTAAGGTGACTGTTTGGACTTTTGGCCCATTTGGAGGCCCATTAGGGGTATTTTTGTAATTTCCAGTTCATTTTGTGCTTGTTTAGGTTAAATCAAGCTAGTTTGGAAGTTTTTAGAATTTTTTATAAATTTTGGATTTTTAATATTATTTTATTATTATTTTATTATTAAAAATTAAAATTTAGATTTTTCAAGTTTTTACATTTTTCTTAGGTTAAATACATAACGTTAGGAATTTTCCAACTTTTAGAATATTTTTATTGTGTTTAGATTAATTTTTATAATTATTTTAAGTTTTAATAGTTTTTAATTGTTTTTAAATAGTTTTAATTAATTTTAAAACTTTCAAAAATAGTTTTAAATTAAGTTAGGGTATTTTAGAGGTTTACAAAGTGATATAACTCATTTTGGGCTTTTTGTTAATTAAACTGATTTTTAGGGCTTTAATTAGCATTAAAAAATCATTATTTAATTAATTAAAAGGTTTGGGTGATTTTTGATTTTTTGTAAACTCTTATTACATTATTTAGGATTTATTGCAATTTTCTAGGAATTTTTAGAGTAAATTTTTAATTTTGGTGCTTTTACGGTTTTACGTGTATGGCCTTTTCGTATTAGTGTAATCCGTCATCGTAACCGTCATTCTCTTCTTACCTCATTTCTATTTTCTTTCTCATAATCATATAATCACATAATTAATCATTTCATTACACACACACCAAGCCTCCTTGAGAACGATCCCCACTTTGGGTCATAACTTGTGATTTTCCAAAGTCACATGTTAATACTTGCCCTAATTTGCCCTCTTTTCCTAAAGAGTGGTAAAAACTCCAACATCAAGCCACCCTACATGTGGGCTTTGGTGGTCTATATGTTTATACATTGGATCACGATCCCAATACTTGAATCTATCTTTGGAGTGACCGATCCTTTCTAAATACGTAAAAATGTATTTCCAACACTTCTTCTTTTGACGTCCCCTAGATAGTGTCTTCTTTGGTTTAGGTTTTTGGACCGTTGGTTGAGTTTCGGGAACGGTTTCCAGCTCGGGAGACCCGGTTTGTTGATACGAAGCAAATCCTTGACTTTCATACGAGTCTGAATACTGTGGGATGTAGCAATCTTGAGTTTCATAGGCGGGTTGTGATGAGGAACCACCCCTATGGCTTTGGTATTGGCTTGGGTTTTGGTTATGGTATTGATTTAGGTATTGGGTAGGGTATTGGGTAGGGTATTGGGTAAGGTATTGTCTTGGTTCTGCGCAACGGTAAGGTGTGTTTTGGTAAGGTTGTGGGTGATTCAATGATGGTGGTCGTATGGTGATACCGGGTGACGGTTTTCTAGGTCGAAAGTTCCTAGCGGTGTGGGTGGTGAATTTTGGGTATTTGGCCTACCTCGACGTTTGTTGGTGGTTCGGGGTGTGTTTTCTTGAGACATGATTTCGAGGAGATGAAGATGAGATGTTTGATTTTTTGTGTGTGAAAAATAAAGAAGATGATGGGGTATTTATTAGTAAATTTTGGGTAAAAAAAAATTTTATTTGAAAAAAATGCATAGATTTTAGTGGTGGGGCCCAGTGGTATAAACTCACCTGGGTGAGTTTTCCCTGTTTTTTTTCTTGGCTGGGAAAAATCGCGCGCGGGTTGTATGGGGGGGGGGGGGGGGTAGGGGCTGCCCATGGCTTTGGCCAAGCAACGGGTGGGTTAAGTCCCACTCCCACCAGCCTAAGGACTAACGTCCTAAAACAATCAATTTATCATTTATGTCATTAGGTTGACACAGCTAGCTAAAGGCATAAATATGAGAATAGAGTAATATAATTACGAATTAACAACAAAAATAAAAGTGAGCTTTTCTGACGCACATTTTATTTTGGCATGTTGCGAGTGAGTGTTTATGTCATGCGTAGAAAAACATAATTTAAGAGATCTAAAATCACTTTCAAATAGATTAAACAAGATTTAAAGTAACAAATTGAATAAACAAAGCTAATACTATCAGCGTTAATCACGTGTAATCTTATTATTTACATGATAATAGTTTTATAAATCAAAATATAAAAAAGAAAGATCAAACTAGAATTTCAAAATCAGGGAACAAGAGAAAGAGTAATTGTGTGAGAAAACATACATAATAATAAAAAACATACAAACAAAGTATGAAACCCTAGCACTCTTAATCAAGGCTTAGTGGGCTTAAGAGCCATTAGTCATATGGGCTTGGCAGTCATGGACTGGGTCCAAGAGAAGTTTGTCCAAGAGACAACTTCAGTTCCTCTTTCCTATAGCAATCTTCACAGCAAGTCTAAAGAGTAACTGAAAGTTTGAAAATAAATATAATAAGTCCCTGAGATTAATTATGGGTTGCAGATTAGGCCATATGTTTTAACATCATGTTGTCAGTGAGGATCCATAGGACGACGATGTTATGATTACAGATATATAAAACAATGTTTAAAGTGAGAATGCCTACAATAACGAAACTTTAATTTTATCTTTCTTATGGTATGCATATTAGATATAGTAGTATAGTAAAGAGAAACTTTGGCACATGTTTTATCCAACTGAGAGAGAACTTCTCTTAGAGAAGGTTGTTTCTCACGCATTATATAAGCATGAGATGACTTCTTTGTAACTAGGTCATTCGGTGTATCATTCACCAGGTTCTATACATGTAATATCGCGTGTGCTTCATCCCAATCAATCGTCAGATTACGGTAATATCGTGTGTGCTTGCTTCTACTTTTTGTCGATATATATTCTCTTGTGTGTGTCGTGTATTTCTTTAAGGTCGGAGTTACACGTTCTATTTTCCGGATTGTTGGTTGAATAAACTAACTACCTGTATCAAGAGCCTTGTTTCGAAGGTGAGAGAAACTAGGTTTGATTCTTGTTGAAGATTTTTCAATGTCACCTGGTTTGGGCAGCAAAAAATTGTGCGTTTAAAAGGTTCAATAATTTAGAGTTTCTTGTGTTCGATTCTTGGTCAGAAGAAGGTGCTAGAGGTTGTAAAGAATTTGTGAACGGTTATTTCCACACGCGTGTCATGTTTAGAATATTGAGGTAGACAAAATTGTTGAAGGGCCATACACATCGGTTACTTTGTTAGATCGTGTTTTGTGTAGATAGATTTACAAAAAGGTTAAACGGTTAGCAAAAAGTTAAAAGAACGATAACGGGGTGATCTGCTCTCGATGGCCGTTATAGGTTTTCTTTTATGTTATCAAATTTTACTATAGTGTTTATATTTTTCCGACTTTACTTATTAGAGAACACATATTGACAGTGTAATTTATCAAATCATAGAATAGATTGATAAGTACGGTGTCGATCGCTAAAAGCTAGAATTTTAATTTTTAATTCTATCAATATTTTATTATGTATATAAGCTTAGTCTAATTTATGTTAAACTTGCTTCTAATTATAACGTTTAAATGAGGGTTTATATGAATAATTAACAAAGTTTTCTATGGTGACTTTAACCTAATTTCTCTACACTAAGACACAAGCGGCTAGGCTCATGATAAAAAAAACGTGGTAACCATGATAAGAAACTTTGATAACCATGTTTACATATATCTTTTCAATTACATTTACCAACAAGATTAAAAACGTACTTTAAATTACATTGCTAACCAGATATTTACACATCCTTACCACTACATGCTCTTGCATAATTACAAACTCTCAACGGAACGAAACATTACGCTCTAAAGACAAGTGTGTAACCCGACGTATTGTGCGGGTTTGCATGCCTCATAAATATAAATATGGTGATTGACTAAATGAAAACTAATATTCGGTTATTGAATGTCTAGTATATTCATCAATGTTTTAAAACCCGGGTTTTTAGTCGACCCGGTTAATTCACCGGTTCACCGGTTCAACCAGTTGAACCGCCGATCAAACCGGTTTTATGTCAAAATACAACTCTGTCAACATAAAAAAGTGGAGCATTGTACGCTTACAGCATAGTGAAATCACCATAATATCATAGAAAATTGTAAAGTATTGGTATAGTATGAAAGGTTACCCGAAAGTTTTTGACATTTACTGTGTATGTTATTAAAAGTCAGTAGAACTAGACTAGAAGTATAGGTTAGCTCTTGCTAGCTTTCATTATCACCTTTACCAATATTGTTTTATTTCAACCCATTCAACCCAAACCAACATAACAACATTATTTGATACTCTTACTCCCATCCAAGGCTAAAGATTTCTCCAGTACTCTTCACAAGGATATTGGTCGCCATTTTTCAACAACCATCAACATCCATCTCATCTTGTTAATCGAAACCACATCTTGTTACTTTCAGCTAACTTACAAAAAACCATATGTCAATCAATAACAACATGGAAAGAGCTATAAGATATTATATTATTAGATGATATATTATCCCATATTAATTGTGACATGATAATATCAAATTAAATATAATCGATTTACTCTTAATGGTATTTGATATCTTTCCTGTTTTAGGTGTTAGTATTGATGGACATGCTAACAAACAAGTCCTTATATAAACTATGTCCTCACCCTGCCCTAAAAACACACACAAAAGAAAATACCGTAGAATTATTTTGGCTCTCCATCAAGCTTTCTACAATAAGGTGGGTCAAGGGTGAGAAGCTAGTTTGTGCTCTAAGGTGTTCTTTGCACCATGTCAACACCATTTTGTGGCTTCTGGTATGTTATCTCTATCATCTTACCTATGTGGTTATTATTTTATTCTAAGATCTTGTGGTATAATGATTTAATGTGTTTATCAATTAATGGTTAATGTTAATGTCTATACATTATAATAATGTTTGTACATGTGGTATCAAAGCCAAGGTTTTGAGTTAGATAATGATCTATTTTTTTTCTAATCTTATTTGAAATTCGTTTTAAAATCTGCTCCGTATGTGTTTACTTACAAAATACGCTTGAATGATGTGTTTAAATAATTGTTGTGAGACAATTGAATAAAAGAGAAGTCATATGAATATGCACTTCTTTGATTTTATGTGATTAGTATATGTATAAAATCATGTCAGATCCATACGAATATGCACTTCTTTGATTTTATGTGGTTAGTATTGTTGGGAATAAATTATGGGTCAGTTCACTAGACGCTGATAAGAAGAATTCAAGCGCTGATAAGATGACATTGGACGCTGACAGCCAAGCGTTGACATTTGAAGAAGTCAACGCTGACAGCCTTGAAGACTAGCACTGATGGAATATATCTTCATACGAATCTTTTTGTTTATTTGTTTCTTTATTTGTGTATGGTAAAGATAAGCTCGACATTGTATTTTCCATTATTATCTTTACCTAGAATAGTTGATTCGTAGCTTATTGTACAAGACTTCTTAATCTATAAAAGAAGATCTTTTAGGTTAATGTTAATCATCAGTTATAATAAGTTTTCACAAGTTAAACCTCTTTCATTGTAATCAAGTTCGATCATTCTAATACAAGTGAAAGTTTGTTTAACATCTTTGTGTTTTAGATTAAGTGTTAATTCCGCATAACACTTAGTTACTTTATTCATAAGCAAAGGTTTCTCTACGTGTATTACTTGATCTAATCTCGTATACACAAAGCTTAATCGATCTAAGTTTGGGATCAACAAGTGGTATCAGAGCTTGTTGAGAAACTTTTGATCTTTAAGTAACGCAAGAACCCTAAAACACCAAAAACCCTAAAAACCCTAAAATTCTAAAAACCCTAAAAACATCATGTCTGACTCAGAACAACCTCCTGCTCCTGTTTTGCTTCAAAACAACACCACAAACCCTAGTATCAAAATTCCCATGTTTGATGCCAGGAACTTCGAGCTTTGGAAGTCCAATTTTGAGCAATATGTAGCCATCCATGACTACACTCTTTGGGAGATTGTTGAATATGGGAACACATTCAACAAAGCTCAAAAGATTGCTAATGCTATTGCTACAAGGATAGCTGTTCCTAATTGTCCTGAAGCTGATAAGAAGGAAAAGCCTGAAGATGGAAGAGCTGTATCTACTGAAGATATAGCCAAGAAAAGGGTGGACATGAAAATTTTGAACATCATGAAACACGCCTTAGGTCATGAGAATCAGCACAAGTACAAACGCTTTGAGTCTGCAAAAGAGCTTTGGGAAGCTCTTAAAGTAGCACATGGTGGCAATGCTGACACAAAAGAAGAAAAGAAGAAGCAACTCATGCATGAGTATGTTGTCTTTAAGGCTCAACCCAATGAGAATCTCAGCAGTGTGAGAAGTAGACTGCTTGACATTACAAGTCAACTTTCCTTCATGGGAACACAGATTGATGACCCTGACTTGAATGCTACTTTTCTCAAAAGCCTTGGTGATGTAAGGAAGATTGAGGCAAGATCCATTCTTGTCAATAACACCCACAAGACCTCTAGGTTTGATGACATCTTCAACAAACTAAGACTGTTGGAGAATGAATGGCTTTTGGAGAGTGATAATAAATCTTCCAGTAGCAACATGGCCTTCTTCTCACAAAGTGAAGGTCAATTTGA
This sequence comes from Glebionis coronaria, assembly GCA_025667525.1. Taxonomy (NCBI): domain Eukaryota; kingdom Viridiplantae; phylum Streptophyta; class Magnoliopsida; order Asterales; family Asteraceae; genus Glebionis; species Glebionis coronaria. The sequence continues at coordinate 117,549,239 of CM046881.1, forward strand.
TTCCATGAACTCCTATGGACATCCAGTCACTGGATCTGCATGTGTCAACGCTGGATCACATCCTATCAGCGTTGGAACACATCCTGTCAGCGCTGGATCATATCCTGTCAACGCCTCATACTCAAGCGTTGACACTCACAACTTTGGCACTGATAGAATTAAACCTGCTGGTTTAGATCTAGATACTGTATGTGCATTCATTGCTTCTTTTCCCAGTGATTCAAGGATTACATATGAGGATCTTGAGCAGATAAGTGATGAGCAATTGGAAGAGATGGACATCAAGTATACTATGGCTCTTGTAAGTTTAAGAGCAAATAGGTTTAATAAAAGGTTCAAGAAGAAGATGACCTTTGATGCTAAGGATGTTGCTGGATTTGACAAATCCAAAGTTGAGTGCTATAATTGTCATCGTATGGGGCACTTTATGAGGGAATGTAGATCTCCAAGAAGATCTGATGCTGGTAAGCCTTCAAGCCAAATGGTTAAGAGCCAAGAATCCAAGGCCATGGTAGCTGTTCAACAAATTGATGGTGTTGGAGGATGGGACTGGAGCTGGAACTTTTTGGCTAAGGATGAGGAAGAGGACAGAGCTTTGGTTGCTGAAGTTAAGGAAGAGCATGTTGAATATGCTCTCATGGCACACTCCTCCTCTTCATCAGATAATGAGGTATATGATGATGCTTTCTGTTCTAAGGGTTGTCGTTTAAATACTGAAAAACTAAATCAAGAGATAGTAAAATTATTAGATGAGGCAAGTGCTGAAAGATGCAAAGTATCTAATTATCAAATTGCTCTCACCCAAACAGAAAAGACAGTAGCTGAGTATAAGAAAATGGAGTTTGATTTAAAGGATAAAATAAATATCTTAAAACATGAGTTACATCAAAGTAAAGATATTCAAGATATCACAAACAGGGTTAATCTTGATTTGATAGCTAAGTTAGATGAGGCTAACAAAAATAAAGATAATGTGAGTCTTAAAATCCAGAGATTTGATAAGGCCACACAACCCCTAGGAGAGTGTGTTAGTAAACAAAGAGACTCTAAGGACATGAGTGGGATTGGGATGAAAGATTATACTGGTGTTCCACCACCAGCTGGGGATTTCTATGGTGTCCAATCAAAGGACTTATCTTGGACTGGCTTGCCAGAACTCCAAGAGAAGGAATTCATTCCTCCACCTAGAGTGACTTCCCTAGTTGAAGAATATAAACAAAAACTGACTGACCTAGATGAGTGGAAGAAAGCTAACCACACTTTGTTTGTTAAGGGAGGGTTGTTGTGTGAAAGTCCAAATGAGCCCACACCAATCACGAGCCATGATCCTACACCTATTAAAATCACACACCCAACCACTGGCAAAGCTGTTGACCTTGGCTCACAAACTGTTAGAAAACCTAGTGTTAAGTATGCAGAGATGTATAGGAATACTAGGTCACCAAAAAGCCAAGTTAGTAACCATGGAACAGGCTTCTTTGCTTCTAGACCTAAGACTATGTCTAGAAAAGCCTGTTACACTTGTGGTAGCTTTTCACATTTGGCATACAAATATTTCAACGCTTCAAATGTCAACGCTGATAGGAACCATTTCAGCGCTGACAAAAGTCAACATAGGTCAAACACTGTCAGACCCAATACATTTGTGAACAAAAGTTCACAAGTTGTTAGACCAGCCCCATTCTTTTCTAGAGAGTCTAACACACATGGCCTAAGACCTTTCCAAAAGTCAAACACTTGGTCCAATAGGCAATGGGTTCCTGTAGCAAACCCTAGGTTTAACGCTGATAAAGGCAATCAGGGCGCTGACAAGAACAATTTCAGCGCTGACAGACACACTGCCAAACCTAGGTATTTGCAACCACAGGGAAATGGGTCTAAAGCTTCTACTAGCTTAACATGGATACCAAAACAAGACCAAAACCCTAATTCTACTGGTCTTTCTATGACATTCAACAGGTTTCATTATATTTCAAAGGTCATGTCAAGACCAATTGGGGTTAACTGGGCATTTCATCCAAAAAGGGATGAAAATGGGGTTGTTATGAGAACCAAGTCTGTTCTTGTTGAACAACCAGATGAATCCAAGTCTTCCAAGGCTTGGGTTCCCAAAGAAAACTAATGTGTTTTCTTTATGTGCAGGGCATTCAGAAGAAGATCAATGATTATGGATATTGGGATAGTGGATGCTCAAGGCACATGACAGGAAAGGAAGACTATCTGACGAACTTCACTCCTATTCAAGATGGTGATAAGGTATACTTTGGAGGGGGCTATGGCACCATCACAGGAAAAGGAACCCTTATCACCAATAATCTACGTTTTGAGAATGTCTTCCTGGTAAAAGAACTGGATTATAATTTGTTTAGTGTATCACAAGTGTGTGATAACAAAAATAAGGTTCTTTTCACTGATATTGAGTGCTTGGTGTTAAGCAAAGATTACAAGCTCCCTGAGGAGAAATACATAGAATTTAGAACACCAAGGCATAAAGACATATATAATGTGAATCTTAATGGAATTAAGATGAACAATAAAATGATGACATGTTTTTATGCTAAAGCTTCAGTAGATGAAAGTAATCTTTGGCACAGGAGATTAGGGCACATAAACTTTAAAAATATCAATAGACTTGTGAGGCTTGGTTTAGTTGATGGTTTGCCTGAAAAGGATTTCCACAATGACCACTCTTGTGTTGCATGTCTTAAGGGCAAGCAGCACAAGGTCTCATTCAAGTCTAAACAGGTGCACTCTAGTTCTAAACCACTTCACTTATTGCATATGGACCTCTTTGGTCCAACTAATATAGAAAGTTTGAAGGGTAAATCATATTGTTTTGTCATCACTAATGATTTTTCCAGGTTTACATGGACTTTCTTTTTAGCCAAGAAAAGTGAAACTGCCCAAAGTTTGATCAATTTCATTACCCAGATTGAGAAGAAGAATGGTAATGAGGTCAAAATTCTTAGAAGTGACAATGGGGGTGAGTTTAGAAATCAGCTGTTAGATGATTTTTGTGCCAAGAAAGGGATTACTAGGCAGTTTAGCATAGCTAGAACCCCACAGCAAAATGGGGTTGCTGAAAGGAAGAATAGAACCCTAATTGAAGCAGCCAGAACCATGTTGGCTGATGCCCACTTTCCTATAGCCTTTTGGGCTGAAGCTGTTAACACAGCTTGTTATGTTCAAAATAGGGCATTGGTCAACAAAATACATAATAAGACACCTTATGAGCTACTTTGGGGAAGGAAGCTAAATATTGGCTTTCTCAAGCCTTTTGGTTGTCATGTAGTTGTTTTAGAAACTAGTGATGCCCTAGGTAAATTTGATGCAAAAGGTGATGAAGGCTATTTCATGGGTTATTCAGTGCAGAGCAAAGGATATAGGGTTTACATTAAAAAGGAAAAACGTATACTTGAAAAAGTACATGTTAGGTTTTTAGAGAGTAAACCTAGTGATCCTAAAAGTGGTCCAAATTGGTTGTTTGACTTGGAACCTTTATCTAGAGCTTTAAATTATATGCCTGTTACTAATCCAGACATTGTGAAGGTAACTTCAAGTGTTTTGGAAAAGAGAATTGGTAATGTTTCAGGTACACAGGTTGCTAAGAAGGATGGACCACCAGCAGTTGAGTCATCTCCCACACAAGAATATGTTACACTTCCTATATGGACAGATGAGTATTATGCTGCTGCTGCTGCTGCTAGAAAGGATAAAGGTGGTTCTTCAATACCACCAGTTGATAACATGCATGGTCATTCAGACGCTGACAAGAACAATTCTGGCGCTGACAAGACCACTTCAGACACTGATGGCTCAAACGTTGACAATAATGATTCTGGCGCTGACAAAAGTAATTCCAGCGCTGACAAGCAAAAATCCAACGTTGACAACACTTATGAGTATTTTGTATCTTCCACTTTTGAACAAGGTGAACCTTCAAGAATAAATGAAGAGGTTCAAGATGGAAGAGAGTCTGAAGAAGATATTAGTAACATGGAGGATGATATTGAAGACAACAGAATTATTGAAAATGGAATTCCTAGATCTACTTTGAAGAATCATCCTCCCTCTCAAATCATTGGGAATATCATGACTTCTGTTCAAACTAGAAGATATCACCAGACTCATGATAGCTTCATTGCTAATATCCACAAGAAGGTTGATACCCCTCTTGTACAAACATGTTTGTTTGCCTGTTTTCTGTCACAACAGGAACCCAAGAAGATTTTTGATGCTCTCAAAGAACCTAGTTGGGTGGAAGCAATGCAGGATGAGCTTCACCAATTTGCTATACAGGATGTTTGGGAGCTGGTTGATTGTCCTAGATATGTGAGACCAATTGGGACAAGATGGGTTCTAAGGAACAAGAAAGATGAAAGGGGTATTGTGGTCAGAAACAAGGCACGTTTGGTAGCTCAGGGCTATACACAAGAGGAAGGTATAGATTATGAAGAGGTCTTTGCTCCTGTTGCAAGAATTGAAGCTATAAGAATTTTCCTAGCTTATGCCTCTTGTATGAACTTCACTGTTTATCAAATGGACGTGAAGAGTGCTTTCCTCTATGGAACAATTGTTGAGGAGGTATATGTTATGCAACCTCCTGGTTTTGAAGATCCTGAGAATCTAGACAAGGTTTATAGAGTGAAGAAAGCTATGTATGGACTTCATCAGGCCCCAAGAGCATGGTATGGTACATTGTCCACCTACTTGGTGGAAAATTGTTTTAAAAGGGGCACCATAGATCAGACATTGTTCACAAAGAAGAAAGGTAAGGATGTCTTACTTGTTCAGGTCTATGTTGATGATATCATTTTTGGATCTACTAATCCAAAGATGAGTGAAGACTTTTCCAAGCTTATGACAGATAAATTCAAGATGAGTGCAATGGGTGAGATGAACTTCTTTCTAGGATTACAAGTTCAGCAGAAAGAGGATGGTATCTTCATCTCCCAAGACAAGTATGTAGCTGAAATCTTGAAGAAATTTGGTTTTTCTCCACATGAAAAGAGTGCTTCCACTCCTATGGATAGGGAACACCCTTGGGGAAAGATTGGAGCTGGAAAGGATGTGGATGTTAGGCACTATAGATCAATGATTGGTTCATTGATGTATCTTACAGCCTCAAGACCTGACATCATGTTTGCTGTGTGTGCTTGTGCACGCCATCAAGTGACTCCCAAAGAATGTCACCTTTTTGCTGTGAAAAGAATTTTTAGGTACCTAAGATGTTATCCAGATCTTGGCTTATGGTACCCAAAAGATTCTCCATTGGAGCTTATTGCATATTCGGACAGTGACTATGGTGGTGACAAGTTTGATAGGAAATCCACAACTGGTGGATGTCAATTTCTTGGGAGTAGATTGATATCTTGGCAATGCAAGAAACAAACAGTGGTGGCAAACTCTACAACTGAAGCAGAATATGCAGCTGCAGCTGCTTGTTGTGGACAAGTCTTATGGATTCAGAACTAGCTGTTGGATTATGGGTATAATTTCATGCATACCAAGATTTTTGTAGACAATAACAATACTTTATGCATTATTAAAAATCCTGTACATCATTCTAAAACCAAACACATAGAAATTAGACATCATTTTATAAGAGATTGCTTTGAGAAAGGTTTAATACAACCAGATAGGGTAGACACAGAAGATAATGTGGCTGATTTATTAACTAAACCTTTTGATGCTGGAAGATTTCAATATTTGGTAACAAATATTGGAATGGTTAATCTCACTTAATGTATGTTTTGGAACCTTTTTGTAAAAGTATGTACAAGATAATGCATTGTTATTGGTCTTTGTGATGATTTAGATTTTTCCACTTTATTTTTCTAACACTGACAAAGGTAAATTTAACGCTGACAAGTGTTATTTTGCCGTTGTTAGAGATATTATTGTCTAACGCTGACAAGAGTTCCTTCAACGCTGATAAGTGTTGTCGGGGCGCTGTCAGCAACAAATGTTAGTTTTGTGGTTTTCAATCTAAATGTGTAGGTGGTGTTAGCTTTATGCCATTGGATACAGAGTTGCTTATGGATCTTTGAAGAGCTATTTGGACATGTTTTTGTTTATGGATGATGGTTAGAATAATTATATTCCTATCTTGACATAAATTTTTAATGTTCATATATATTTTGAGAAACTCATGTATCATAGTTTAAGGGGAGGTTTAAGGAACCTTTAGGACTCTTGGGTATTCTTATAGTACTCTTATCACAATTCTAAATTGTGTCCACAGGTGAGTATGGGTTAGTTTTACTAAACCATGAGGCACTGTAGCATGCAAAGTTGACAAACTATGCATGCTGCCAAGACATTTTTGGCCTAGAATTGGTTGTGGTCTGGTGGGAGACTTGGGAATATTTTTGTTATGGGCTTACCTGGGAGTTACAAAGGATTTTATGAAATAACTTTGTTGGTAAGTATTTTGGTTAGCAAGGGACACTTGAGGACATTTGTGTCTATCTTGCTTAAGCAAGTGTGCATAAGTGGACAGTGCTTGCCGCCCAGTAATTATTATCAACTTGCAAGATATTTCCCTTAGGATAAATTACTTTGTTAAGGTCTTTTTCTTTTTAAATATTTTTATTTTTAGACGCTGACAAGTTTTTCTCCAAACGCTGTTACGTCCAATCGTGACGCTGACAAGGCTTTAGGCAAACCCTGACAAGAAAATATAGCCGTTGGGCGTTGATGGGCTATTTTTTGACCGTTGACACCTAGTGGGCCCTACCCAATTGTTATTTTTGACTAATCTTTGGCCGTAATTTCTGGGAGTTGTTACTTTTAATTAATGCATGAGATAAGTTATATTTGATTCAATATTTTCATCATTATTCTTTGAATATAACTGCCTCATTTTTGACCAATCATAATCATGCATCTCTCCTATAAATTTGGCTAAACTTTTCATTCTGGGTATTCATATTTTCTTGTCTAACATTTTTCTCCTAGATTTTTCCCATATCACATAACCTAAACAGCTTTAAACATGGCACCAAAGTTCAACTCAAACAATCTGACATTGGAGTTCAAGAGCCAACATAATATGGTAGCTTTCTTGGCCGCTGATAATGATTTGTTCCCTCAGTATTCACAAATGGTGGCATTTTTAAATGCATCCTCAATAAGGTATGCACTTTCTCATGAACCACTAGTCCCTGTCGCACACATTAGACAGTTTTGGAATAATGTTAGTTCCACAACAGCTAATGGAGTGACCACATTAACATCTACTGTTCATGGAAGAACATGGGTAGTCACTGAAGCCTTGGTTCGCCAAGCTTTGCGTCTTGATGACGCTGATGGTGTGACTACCCTTGCCATTGCAACAATAGAACAAGGTCTTAGGGAATTGGGTTATCCTATTCCTGTTGGTAAAACTTTAAATAAATATCATAAGCAGGAATTTCCCTCGGATTGGAAATATTTGATACATGTCCTTCTTCAATGCTTAAGTCCAAAATGTACTGCTTTTAATGAAATAAACAGGTCCATTGCAAGTGCTTTGGTTTGTATGTCACGTGGGCTTAAGTATAATTTTTCAAAAATGATTTTTGAAGGGATGTGTAAAAATAAGGGAAGTAAAATGACTTTGGCTTACCCAAGATTTTTGCAAATGGTGTTTGATTTACAAGAGTATTGTACTAGGGATCATGACACTTTTTATGAGATCCCTAAGCAAAAGAAAACCATTTTTGACAAAATGAGCTCCACAAACAGATCTATACCTCTTACCCAAGCCATGCTTGAAGTAATTCAGGCTGACCAACCACAACCAGACCCTGCACCTCAACTTGAGCCTATCCTTGAACCATTACCTTCACCTGACCACATGGACGTTGACCAAGCCAATGTCAACGCTGACACTCAAAATGTTGGCGCTGACACAGCCAATCCCAACGCTGATAACATCCCTGAACAATCCCAAACACTCCTTAACCAACCAACACCCACACAATCTACCTCATCTTCCACCCCTTTACAATCTAGGTTGAATAAACGCCAAAGGACTACTGGAGTGTTCTCCTCTAGTGGTCCTAGCCTTGTTGCAGAGAGAACCACCTCCACAAGTGTGGCTGGTGACATGGATGAGGCTGGGGCTATTGGCACAAGCTTAGATGCTGGTCAAGACAGTCCCAACATCATTAAGACCTCATCCATGCCCTATGATTCTATTTTGGGAGGTCAAATCCCCATTCTAGCTGAGGGCAGATTGGAACCTATGACATTGAATGAATTGACGGCTGCTGTCATTAGCTTGCAAAAGCAAAATGTCAGCCTTGTACAAATTGTCAATAATCAGGGCCGTGAACTCCAAGTATTGAGGGAGCGGGTAACTGTTTTGGAGAATCCTAGTAGCAGGAGTAGAATGGAGGAATCTTCCAAAGGGGAGGATGAAGAGGATGAGCTGATTCATACAGCCAGTGAGAAGAGTTCACAATTTAGTTAATCTTTAAATGTTGCTAAAGCACTCACCAACTTGAAGAAGCACCCAATTATTGATACATCCAAGGTAACTCCATTGAACTTGGAAGGATCTTTCACAGCAACAATGGGCGCTGATACAGGTTTGAACGCTGACACATCCAGCGCTGACAAAGGTAATCGGGGCGCTGATAAAGGTAACTTGAACGCTGACAAAGTTGCAGGTGGTGTTGATGTATTCCAGTCATCAACAATCATCAAAGATGTGTCTACACAGGTATCTTCATCTACTTTACCTATCATTGATCCAAAAGACAAAGGTAAAGGAATTATGGTTGAAGAAGATGTTCCAAAGAAAGATGCAGCACAAATTACATTTGATGAACAGTTGGCTGCACAACTTTTGGAAAAAGATTTGAAGAGGAGTGGTAGATCACCATTTGTTGCCACTTCTGAGAGTGAGGAAGAAAGTGATGATGAAAGAGAAGGAGCTAGCTCAGATTCAAGTGTTCAAATCATTGAAGATCCAGAAAGACTTGAATATGGGGATGAGTTGGCAAAAGAAAGATTGAGTGATTTGAAGAAGAAGGTTGATTGGGACCTTCCAGAAATCACCAGAATGTACCATGCTTGGGAAGACAAGGTAATGGACAACCCAGGGATGAGCTTATCAGATCAAATTTGGGGGTTGGAAATTCTTCTCAGGGTACAAGATGATATAAAGGTGATTTTGAGGTATAATGCACAAGAGGTCAAGACTTGGCTTAAAAGAGATAGAAGGCAATTGTATTACAAGTTGCTTAGATGCCATCAACCTGGATGGACATACAAGAAGTTGCTGGCTTTATCTTTTGAGGAGCTAGAGTACAGGGCACATCCTATTTGGAGGCATGTGCAAGAAAATAATGTCTTACAGTTTCTTTCAGAAGAAAGGAAACAAGAGCTTGCTGAGGAAATGCATATTGAAAAGGAGATGAGGATTGCTCAAAGACCAGTGAAGAAAGGAGATCCTCTCCAATTTCCCAAAGATATGGATGTGTATTATCCAACTAAAACTGTCATAAGGAAGCATCTCAAGCTTTCTCCATTGGAAGCTTCAGATTTGGTTAATGTAGTACCTCTAGATGCCAGAAATCCAATCATAAGTTTTGATGAAGATGAGTGTGGATTTTGGAAGATTGGCAGATTTGGGAAGGAGGTACACACTTTCACTTCAATTATTTCTATCTTTGCAAGCATAGACAGAGAAGACTTGGTGCATCTATGGAGATTGATAGAGGCCAAGTATACAGCTGAAGCACCTACTTCAGCAAATGGAATAAGACTATGGCACACATTTTTGACTTTGTGTGGTCCAAGGGAAGCAGATCCTGCCATATGGAAGGATCTTGAAGATGACCTCAGTGGTCTTCATTGGAGGCTTTATTCTACTTGTGGTGTGTTTCATTTGAGCTCTACAAAGTTTTCAGAGTATCTACTTGTGGATGCTGACTATTTCTTGTCCAAAGAAGTATTGGAGAAGATGAAGGAGACACCCTTGGAGATTGATTACACTAGTGACGTGGCCAAAGACTTGATTAGATATGTTTATCACCAACATAAGAAGTTTTTGTAAGATTCCTCCTAAGCCTTAAGTTTTTATTCAGAAACTTGATCATTGGAATAGATATCAAGTTTAGGGGAGGATTGTTGGGAATAAATTATGGGTCAGTTCACTAGACGCTGATAAGAAGAATTCAAGCGCTGATAAGATGACATTGGACGCTGACAGCCAAGCGTTGACATTTGAAGAAGTCAACGCTGACAGCCTTGAAGACTAGCACTGATGGAATATATCTTCATACGAATCTTTTTGTTTATTTGTTTCTTTATTTGTGTATGGTAAAGATAAGCTCGACATTGTATTTTCCATTATTATCTTTACCTAGAATAGTTGATTCGTAGCTTATTGTACAAGACTTCTTAATCTATAAAAGAAGATCTTTTAGGTTAATGTTAATCATCAGTTATAATAAGTTTTCACAAGTTAAACCTCTTTCATTGTAATCAAGTTCGATCATTCTAATACAAGTGAAAGTTTGTTTAACATCTGTGTGTTTTAGATTAAGTGTTAATTCCGCATAACACTTAGTTACTTTATTCATAAGCAAAGGTTTCTCTACGTGTATTACTTGATCTAATCTCGTATACACAAAGCTTAATCGATCTAAGTTTGGGATCAACAAGTATATGTATAAAATCATGTGCCTTTTAAGTATAAAATCACATGCCTTTACTTGTTTCACATTATTAAAATAAGGTCAAGTTTTTTTTTTCTTCCACAGTATATTTGTATGTTTCACGAATCTTTTTGACATGCGTTTTTAGTGTCTTTTTGTACTCTATGTTAATGAAGCAATACTAGATTAATAATCGTTATTAATAAATGTTATTGATTGCGTACAACGATCAAATTAGTAGCATGATGATTCAAGTCTGATCATTTGAATATTTTTTTTATTGATAAAAGTTTACGATATTTGATTTACACGTGATCAATTAAATGCATTTATCTTTTGAATTTATATATGCTTCGTCTGCATTAGATGTTTACATTCTCATGACGTGTTCTCATGTGTGATATGTATTTATGAAACAGTATGCCAAATCATGTATTGTTCATAAAATTCGTATGTTTTGATTATGTGTTCATTTTCATTAAAGTCGTTTATTAAATGACATTAAAAGATATTAAATTGTTAGTTACCAAAGTGACCAAGTTAACTTTTAGTTTTAGTCATATGATGTTTTTTAAAAAGAATGCTATTATACATTTTATTAGTTGATAGAAATTATAAATTTTGCCCAAAGGAAAAATTGTCATTCTATAACTAATAATATTTAAAGTTGAAAATTAATATACTTTTGTCATGTGTGTTTAGTTATCCAAAGATGTTTTATACATTTGACTAAGTATATTATATTTTCTTATAAAGTTTTACTGCATTCTAATAATGATGATTATATATTGTTGTGTTTACCCAAAGGAGACCACTAATATATATTTAAATTACTTATCTCAAATTTTTTAACTAGTAAGCATATATATTTTTTGCAGCAATTAACCTTCACTCTCAAGCTTCTTCTGTCACCTTGTTTACCAGTGTGAGTTTCTCTGAATGGAGCGAACAAGTCACTTTACATTTAGGTGCTTTGGATCTTGACTTGGCGCTAATGGAGGATAAGCATGCTGACGTTACTGATAAAAGTACAGCGGCTCAAAAATCATACAATAAAGCATGGACAAGGTCTAACAGACTTTGCTTGAACTTTATTCGGATGTCAATTGCCAACAATATTAAGTCTTCTCTTACTGACATTGAAAATCAGAATGCTAAAGATTTTCTTGCGTTAGTGGAAAAGAAGTTTCGTTCTACTGACAAAGCACTAGTAGGGACACTTATGGCTGAACTCACTACCACGAAATTTGATGGTACAAAGAGTATGCAGCAACATGTCCTTGACATGACTAATAACGCGGCAAGACTTATGGCACTAGGTATGAATGTGGATGACTCTTTCTTGGTGAAATTCATTATGAATTCACTTCCTTCTGAATTCGGAGCGTTCCACATCAATTATAACACATTAAAGGATAAGTGGAATATTGACGAACTGTCTAGTAAGCTTATTCAAGAGGAGTCAAGATTAAAGAAACACAGAGTTCATTCCGTTAACTTGGTGAATCAAGGAGTTGACAAGAAACTCAAACCAAAACCCAAGAACTTTAAGAAGAAACAACATGGTACAATCTCAAAGTTTGCCAATGTTGAAAAGAAGGAACAAAGGGACGACAAATGCAAATTTTGCAAGAAAGATGGACATTTCCAAAAGGATTGTCTTGAGCGTAAGGCTTGGTTCGAAAAGAAAGGTATACATTATGTTTCTGTATGCTTTGAATCAAACTTGTCCGAAGTTCCTTCTAATACTTGGTGGTTTGATTCTGCTGCTACTACTCACGTTTCTAATATTATGCAGGGATTCCTTATAATCCAAACCACAAGCCTAGCTAATAACTTTCTCTTTATGGGGAACCGAATGAAGGCCCCGATCGAAGGCGTAGGGACTTATCGACTGAAGTTAGATATTGGGTTTCACTTGGATCTAATGAATACTCTCTATGTACCTTCATATTCTATAAATTTAATTTCTATTCCGAGACTTGATGTTAGTAGTTATACTTTTGGTGGTGGAAATAGTCGTTTTAATTTATATAACAATAAATCCTTTATTGGTTATGGTATTCTTATTGATAATTTATATAAATTAAAGCTTGATAATGTTTTTTTTGAATCTCTATTTACTGTTGAACATAATGTTGGAATGAAACGTAGCATGGTGAATGAAAATTCTGCATTCTTGTGGCATAAACGTTTGGGTCATATATCCAAAGAAAGATTACAAAGATTGGTGAAGAATGAGATTCTACCAAATCTAGACTTCACCGATTTTTGCTTATGTGTAGAATGCATTAAGGGTAAGCAAACCAAACATAGCAAGAAAGGTGCCACAAGAAGCAGCAATCTCCTTGAAATTATACACACCGATATTTGTGGACCATTTGATACTCCATCCTTCACTGGAGAAAAATATTTTATCACCTTCATAGATGATTTTTCACGTTATGGATATGTCTATTTGCTGCATGAAAAATCTCATTCTATAAATGCCCTTGAGGTATTTGTAACTGAGGTTGAAAGGCAACTAGATAGAAAAGTGAAAATCGTAAGATCTGATAGAGGTGGTGAATATTACGAAAAGTATGATGAATCTGGACAGTGTCCTGGTCCCTTTGTAAAGTTCCTCGAAAGTCATGGCATATGTGCTCAATATACTATGCCAGGCACACCACAACAAAATGGTGTGGCGGAAAGGCGAAATAGAACATTAATATAGATGGTTAGTGTAACAACCCACTTGGATAAGTGGACAGTTACGTGTATTTATGGCGTGTCATCAAAGCATAAGGTAAATGTCCTAAAACATTAACTGACCATAAAGGAAATACCAGAATCAAACATCAGTAATCCAAACATAGGCTCAAAACATGAAAAGTAAATACCGAAGAAAAGGACTAAACTATAGGTGATTATCCATATAAATATGATATGAATAAATAATAAACGCAGCAGAAAGATCACCTATCAACGGATCCATATAGTCATATTATTAATCTAAAGAATAAACAATAAAAGTATACCTTTGTAACGTGATTCGGTAGGATCGAACGGCAACAAATGATTGGAGACAATCACCACATGATCTAACCAAGAAACTCAATGAAACCAAGTGATCAAAGGAGATCACCTCTATGATGTATCCACACCACACATCCTTGTATACCAATAGATGCTAGTCTTAAACCCCGTAACCTAGTAACACCCTTTGAATAAACAAGATTCAAAGATGGAGATCATTACAAAGCATAAACCCTCGTTTTCTTTATCTCAAAACCGTGCAAATCCAAATTAGAGGAAAGAGGGAGGAGTTTTGGTAATGTGTTTAATGTAATAAATTTGAGTTATTCCTTAATAACTACAATATTTATCACAAATGTAACTCCTTCCTTTTTTCATATTAATGGGCCGGACTCAATGGGCTTTGTATGGACCTTGCCATTCCCTTTTACAAGTCTAATAACTAAGTACTCTACTTGTCGTTTGAAGCCCAATAATGATCTCGAGTTACGAAGGTTGTTTATATACCGTACATACGATAAACACGATATATTGAAATGGTACCTCAGTGTATATGTGTGTGACCCCATAGGCCCATATGTGTCTAGCCGTATAATTAGTTGTTATGACACGAGCATACTCCAACAGCTCCCACTTGCGCACGTCATAATAATCATGTAATTATACAAGCAATGGTTAGCGTCTAGCAACACGCCAGTGCCCCTAGAAACGTATGGGGGTAGTTTCTCAAACATCTTATTTAAATGGTTTAGATATCAGTCATCCTTTTGTTTCAGATACTCTGTTAAACTTTAGACATGGATCAACATTCATTCTTAAGTTTAACTATTCTGTTTCTCGATATAGAAATTGAACTAGATTACCAAATTAATCAAGGATCATCTTAATTACATTTGGGTGTGGCCACACATACATCTGTACAATTCATCGAGGGGCCCAGTAGTATCTAACTCCAATAAAAGTGGAGGAACAAATCCTATTTTGACTGCACGTGTCGTTCATGTGTTTCACATCGCACCTGAAAATGGTCTTTATAGCAGCCTTGTTCAGGACAGCGTTTAACCATATCAAAGATTGACATTCCATACATACAAAACCTACTTGCATCTCAAGTCTAAGGATGAGAGATTCAAACACTTGCGAGATTCACTATTGACAACGATCCATGTAGTGAATTCTCGTAGGTTGGGTCAATCCAATGTTCCACCAATGAACACATATGAGTTTGGTGGCATCTTCAATTAATATTCATTCCTAATGAATATGACCAACTCACATTTGTCTTAATTCCACAATACTCCCGTATCGTCAACTGATAATGGATAATTTAGAATAACTAAATTATTTATGGATTAAACATGTTAATATAGAACATAGTAGTACAAATGAAGACGATCTACCAAGTATATCAATTCATTATTTATTAAAACTGCTTAACGTTCCATTATCTAAATACTAAAAAAAACAGATATACATGAGACTACTCTAAGGTCAAAGTCCAATGTTCCAAGCATGATGAACATGTTTGACTACAAGACATTGAATTTACACAAGCACCTGTTGAGTTGTCATCTGAGTGAACTTTGATAATACTTATTTCAGAAACTCACATAATAGTGAAGATTTTGAATAATACGATGATTGTCATTTTGTATATGTGCGCTCAAGTGCTAATACAGTAATACTAGCATCGCCATAGTACATTACATAGGTTGTTTGAAGCAAGTAGAACACCTATTTAAGACAATCTTCTTAACAGCTTCCCTAAGTGTAAAGTATTCTTATTTTACTAATGAGTAGTGCAACAATGCTTTTCATCAAGCACGTCTAGGTAATAGTATTATCATTGAAGATGAAATCCTACTATCACTAGTATTGAGTACCATCTCAATCGAAGTAAGCATTAGTGTATAAACTCAACACTAATCTTCATAGCTAAAATTTGTAAATGATGATCAAGTATATAGTAGTCTAATGACTTTCACTTAGATACTTTGTGATCAGTTCATCTTACATTCATGCAAGTATTAACATTAGTCTAATACATCACATATCATATGTAATGAATCCACTAGGTAAACTAAAAGTTTCCATGTACATAATCAATCTTATCACATGAGATAGAATTTTGAGACTTTCTCAGTGACGTGTCATATTTAGACTTATTAACCGCGTATGCCTTTTCCTAATAAGCATATGTTCCAAGGTTATATGTGTTATTTCTTATATCTCTCAATCGAAATATATTCCAAAATAAACATTAAAACCTAGCTTTGA
The DNA here is from genome assembly GCA_025667525.1 of Glebionis coronaria. NCBI lineage: Eukaryota > Viridiplantae > Streptophyta > Magnoliopsida > Asterales > Asteraceae > Glebionis > Glebionis coronaria. The sequence goes on from CM046881.1 coordinate 117,565,186, forward strand.
TGGAATGTTATTTCCAATATGTTAACAACATATGAGATTTAAGAACAAACAAAACAATATGCTCATACTAGCTTGAAGAGTTATCTTTGTTTTAATCATGATCATATCCTTGATTCAAACTTAAGATTCTAGCTCCTAGATGCATACTCTAATCCACACTTGGATTTATAGAGTTTGTACACCAATTGCCATATTTCATATTCATGAAATAAAGTATGGTAATTAATATCTTTATTAATTTAACACTCGTAAATAAAATAAAGCCTTAAATCATGATCAATTGCTTGAGCATGCCTTAAACTCTATTCAAAGAGAGTGTGTATAAATGTGTACAATTGTGTCCATATCTATCTTCTCATAGAAGACCATGTATAACCTACCAGTCTTACTGATTAGTGAAAGATAATCAAATTCCAAAATTGATTTTCTTTTATGGACTACATCTAACCATTCATAGTTTTAAGTCATTTATTAGATTCCAAATCTAAAAATGAGTCTTCATTGTTATGAGGTTCACTATGATCCTCTAACTTAGATTCCTCAACATTGACATGACATTTATATCTTCAGGTGCTTGAGGTATCCTTGCGGATATGCGAATGGGAGTTACAACACTTTGTGGCTTTTGCATTTACTTGCTCAGCCTCAATTGTGTCGTTCACTAGTGTATTCAGAAGGTTGTATTTTATTCATTACTTTCTTCAAAGATGCATAAAGGATCCCACTTGCTTCTTGTAAGAGGAGACTTTCTCCAAGTACACAGCATGTCGAGCAACAATGAATTGTTCTCGTTTGGGATGTATAAAATACACTGAAATTTCTTGATTCAAGTTTTGTTAATAACACGTCTAACATGATTTTAACAAATTCAAGACTTCAACTAAGACTTACTGGGAGTCATCCCATTCCATAAATTGATGGTTTCTTAGTTACCTTCTTGTTTGAAACCATATTGAATAAGCACGGGCATATTCAATTTTTTGTTAACCTTAATAAGATACAAGAGAGAGAGAGTAGTTAATGTTATCATGGATCAAATAATAACAATAGTATTTGATTTTACACATGATACATAGTGTTGCAATTATGAGACAGTATCACAATTCCTTTGATAACATAATACTCTTTGGCTCACATATTTTATAATTTGGCCAAACCAAATTGCATAAACAAAATATTCAAGCCGATTGCATGCTATAAAGTATGATTATTTTAGTAGTTCAAGAACTTCATGTTCATGTTTTAACAAGAAAACATAACATGTTGTTCGCTAAATATACTTTATAAGATATTGAACAATCCAATAACTTCATTGTATATGCCCAAACAGGAAGACACAACAAGTCAAGTACTTACTTTATTTTATAAGTCTTTGAACAATTCAAGGAAGTTCATGTTTATGTCTTTACTTGAAGACATAAATATACTAGAAATAAAGTATTATTGAATGCCTACTTTTGGCTTCAATAGTATTTTCAAGTTAATTTACATACTTCATATTTATTTCTTTACAAGAAGACATATACTTATTAGCTAAAACATTTAGGTAATGCGATGAAGTAATTTTTATTATTTCTTGACATTAGTTCTCTATTAGGCAACATACATCAATATGTATAAGTCCTAATAGAATATTATAAGCCATATTGTGTTGTACCTTGCACACTCTAATAATTCTCCCACTTGAGCATGACACAACATCATATATGAATAATATTAAAATATCACAGATATAATAAGATTTAAGTCATACTTAAATCAAGCTTGTATAGAAGGGTTATGTAGAACTTCATCATTTAATAAGCAATCATGCATAACTATTTTTAGATAACATTTCGGGAAGCGACATCAGAAAAGCGACTAGTTATCTTTTAAATAATATGCAATAAGGCTTAGAAAACTATGATGTCATTTCAAGACAATCTAGAAATTAAGTGGGTCACTTACAAGGTGATAAGCTCATAGCTCCCACTGAATAAGACAACTTTACAAGTGTGTCCTATGGTTAAAAAAAATGCATTGCTCCCATTAGTTTAGACAACATTTTGAATGTATCTATACTAGTGAAAAAGCAAGTAGCAATTTGTATACTTTCTAGTTCTTTGAATGTCTACACATTATAGCCAATGCGAGTCTCGTAGACTAGTAAACATGTACATAGATATTCAAAGAAAAGTATCACGTTCTACTATATTTGTGATGAGATTTCCATCGATGCCATTAACTTGAAAGTTTTGCATGCAATTCCTCTTTCTACTTTACCTCAAAGGTGTGTAGAATCTTATGGAACTTGTTTGTGTAAGGAAAATATACTATAAAAACATGCTAGTAATTTCCTTTCCTCGCACGGTTTAATGAGACTTTAATTTCTAATCAAGACTCATACAATATCTTAACACTTTAAGATATGCAACCGTACTTAATCGTTTTGACTTACAAGATTGACTTACAAGATAATGCGATTTCTTGAGTAGGTGTGTATTAAGATTGATTAGAATTGAGAAGATTCAAGTGTTCCTATTGCAGCTTTCTCATACAAGGAGAAAGGATGGGAACGAGTCTTATTCTTACAAGGAAAGAAGACTTAGTTTGTTTTCCTCTAACACAAAAGGAAACAAACTTTGTTTACGGTTTGTGTTGCACAAAATAATAGAAATAAAAAGTTCATATTTAGTATTTTCGATAATTATCTTTTTAAAATTAACTACCCAAGTTTATAAAAACAATTAATTTTACGAAAAGGCTAAGATCCTCATTGAGGTTCCACCACCACATCAGTTGATCTGCTAGCAATGATAGATTCAACAGGTAGATGACGTTCATCAATTGCAAATCTTGTGCAATTCTTAGATCCTTATGGGACTCATGACACAAGCAAACATTTCACTAAATGTCAAACTGGCATGTTTAGTCCCATCCTTGCCTCGGTAAAGGTCTCACCGTTGTACCGATTAAGTCATCCAATTTGAGAACATGCGAGAATAAGTCTAGGTCTCACGCATAGATAATAATCACCTTGGGTTACAATTCACATCCGTCTCACAAGATGCAAAAAGTAATTGCAAGTGATCTCAAACGATTGGACGACATGACTTAAATTTGAGACGGGTATAAAAGTTTGATTTACAAATCAAAAGTGTGTACGAGGAAGCATGCATTCATCCATCGTAGCACAAGTTAAAAACATTTCTTAACTTAATTCTAATCTTGTTTTAATTTATGCGTGTCAAGTTGTCCAAGTTAAAGACTAATATAAAACCTAAGTGGAAGTATTATTAGTTTAGACAATACATAAAATAAATAACATTGATAACATGTTATGAATTATTATGAAAACAAGATTTTTGTTTTAGATCGTATTTAAACATTAGACTAAATCAAAGATTTAGTTTTATAAATGGTTTCTGATTGGTATCAAGTTTTATAAAAACATTTGCAAGTTATAGCAAGATATCAAGCAAATAAGCAACCACACAACCACAAGTATGCAAAGCCTCGAACCGATGAAAAACCTAAGCTTGATCTCGTGAGCCATCACGAGGACCAAGAAGCCAACTAAGGGTAAGTAAACACAACCACAAAGTGGGCTCCCACTTGCTCCAAGACCATCAAGAGCAAGTAGAACCCAAAATGAACATGAGGCCCAAATCTGCCAAAAAAAATTCAGTCGACTTCAAGGGCCCAAAACCCATAGAAGGAGTCTTCCCTAGCCTGAGGTCCAGCTGAGACTTTTGAAGGCCCATGAGTTGTGAATCAGCACACCAAATTTGGGCTTCTATCTCCTTATAGAACTCCGGGAAATCACATTTTAGTGCAGGTTACTCAGCAGCTCCGAATATCACAATATGTCTTTAATTCTTTAGCCATTCCCATCCAAGCATCGGTTACAAATGATTTTTGACTAAAAACATTTAACCTATCATTAACCTACTGTAAAGTGCCCAAACAATGGCTATAACCAACATCAAAAACATATTACTGAAGCCGAAACAATGGCAAATCCCCAAAACTGAAATTAAATGCAAATCAATACACAACATGTCATATTTGGTCTAGGTTTTCATCGGCTTTGCATACGAAACATAATAATACCATAAGATTATGAATATAACAAGGTGTTGGCTAATTCCATGACCAAACATGCATGTATTTGCCATGGATATAAAATAAACAACAAGATACACTTGTTAGCCAACGAAATCGAATCAATAATCAACAATTAATTAAACCCCCGATTGGTACGTGTAACCAATGACCTTAGGACCTTAAAACCACATTTTAGAAACCTTGTAATTATCATATATTTACAGAAAATATGGTCATAAGGGCTGTTTAAAACTCGATTCAATAATCGTTCCAAAAAACGCGTTTTAAGTCATTTTACACGTACCGGTAACAAACCCATTAAAATATGCGTAACCCGTGGCTATTAGACCATTAAAAACAGATTATAAGACCTTCTAAAAATCTGTAATAAGTCGAAAATAAGGCCATAGGGGTTGTTTTAAATTTGGTTTAACAAAACCATCAAAAACACTTATTTTTAGTCATTTTTACGCATACCCGATAATCATATGACATCTATGATGGCTCGTGATACCACTATAGGTGATTATCCATATAAATATGATCTGAATAAATAATAAACGCAGCGGAAAAATCACCTATCAACGGATCCATATAGTCATATGATTAATCTAAGGAATAAACAATAAAAGTAAACCTTTGTAACGTGATTCGGTAGGATCGAACGGCAACAAATGTTGGAGACAACACCACATGGTCTAACCAAGAAACTAAATGAAACCAAGTGATCAAAGGAGATTACCTCTATAATGTATCCACACCACACATCCTTGTATACCAATAGATGCTAGTCTTAAACCCCATAACCTAGTAACACCCTTTGAATAAACAAGATTCAAAGATGGAGATCATTAAAAGCATAAACCCTCGTTTTCTTTATCTCAAAACCGTGCAAATCCAATTTAGAGGAAAGAGGGAGGAGTTTTGGTAATGTGTTTAATGTAATAAATTTGAGTTATTCCCTAATAACTAATATTTATCACAAATGTAACTCCTTCCTTTTTTCATCTTAATGGGCCGGACTCAATGGGCTTTGTATGGACCTTGCCATTCACTTTTACAAGTCTAATAACTAAGTACTCTACTAGTCATTAGAAGCGCAATAATGATCTCGAGTTACGAAGGTTGTTTATATACCGTAAATACGATAAACATGATATATTGAAATGGTACCTCAGTGTATATGTGTGTGACCCCATAGGCCCATATGTGTCTAGCCGTATAATTAGTTGTTATGACACGAGCATACTCCAACATAAACAATATCCGAATAAGCAGAATAATGTAAGAAGTGCATAAAGTAAGAAGTCTGGATAGCTTCCATCCAAATGCACATGCTCTCAGAATCCTAAGAGCGTCCTGGTGTACCTGCCGTTAGAACATGAAAGGAAATACGGCTGAGCATAACGCCCAGTGAACGGATATAAAGCATGATAAGAAATACTGAAATGAAGCAGATGATAAAATACTGAAGCTGTAAGACTAATAAGTAAAGTTACAGCGGAAATCTGTGTATAATCTGAAAAGTCTGATTTATAAATAATAAATCTGAACTGTTATCTGTTAAATATAAAAACATGCATTTACTGTATTTTAATTGCCAAGAGCTTATATAGGTCATGTACTGTAACAACTTCTCCATGAATAAATGGAGGGGTGACCTCGTCATGCTGTAGAGGGGTGACCTCTAAATAATATGCTGGGTGGAGGGATTAGCTTCAATGTGAAGGATGTAGAGCACACACCACATTCACCTGATAACTATAAACTGATATCCTAGGATGCACCCATACGCCCCGCTGATAATACTGATAAATGGCCAAGATGAAATAAATGGGACGCTGCGAGAAATCACTCCCACGCAGAGGAGTCATGACACCGCTGTCTCTAGTGTCATGGTTACGGTACCTCCGTAACTAGTACATAAACTGGACATACTTGTATATAATGCTCAGGCAATATATTTAGTTATTAAAATGATTACTGATAAGCTTAAACATATACTGGGGAAAAACATTTGGCTGCAGACGGGGAATCATAATCATGCATAGAAGGAAGTCCTTACTAAAGGACGGGAAATCCATACCTCGTGTCTAGTAATGAAATAAGAATGAAAGCTAAAAGATCTACTCCGACTTCACGGTTACTACATAAATAAGAGACGTGAAATAAGTTGTCTCATTAATGTTTATTGTTTACTATTTATTATTGGGTCTTAATTCATTTTGTGTGTTCTCGTATTATTTTACTGGTTGCGTATAAAATGATTAATCTGCATGTCCGGCGTAATTCTGATAAATCTGGCTGTTCTTAAAATATTTACTGATTAGTATATATCCTATATTTCCGGTTACTGTGTATTATACTGTATTCTGATATTTATGATATTACTATATATAGCAACCTGTCATAAATATAAAATTTCCTAAAATAGCACGTTCTTAAATAGAAAGGTTATCCAAAATATTTTCATAAATAGTTAAATCATTTCATAATAATCAAGTATTAAATAAGCAAGTTTCATATAACGTGATTAATTTTAATAAACGCTAATAAAATTAATGTGAAAATGTTTATACTTGATTAATTCATTCAAAACAATATAATTAAAAATACACTTTTAGAATCGCTAAAATGTACGCGTCTTGTTAAATTTTTCGTGTCACCCGAACCCGAACTAAAACTAAAACAGACCCCAAGACGCCCATGTCTCGGGTTAACCAAACCGGGCCCACTTCGTGGTCCCCCTGCTGACGTCAAAACAAATAGTAGCCACCGGCTTAAGCCGGCAGCCACTGTGGTTCCCACTATTTAGGCCTAAAGTACCCTCTGTTGTTCGTCTAGTTCCCACTGTTTTCACACAGGTTCCCACCGATAATGCAGTGGTTCCCACTGCTTATTATGTTGTCCCCACTGTTTATAAACCCAAACGCACCCTTATTGTCTGTTAATCCCAAACGCCCCCTGCTGAATCTTGGTTGTGTCTGATCAAACGAGAGCACCACCGAGACTCGAAGTCTCGGCTGGTCAGTCTACAAAACACCACCACGTATCCTTTTAGGTTTTGCGATTGGTTTCAGATCGTCCACACCGAGACCCCTGTTGGTCTCGGTTCGCGAATCACAACCAAGCCGACACCCTTATTTCTGTTTATGATTTCCCTTCATTACACATAATAAATTCGGTTTATGGAAGAGAAAGGATGGTTATTACCTTACCTCGTGTTTTAGGATCGAAGAGTAATACACACTAACTGAATGACGAGATTTCAAAACTTTGCTCCTTGGTGTTTTGTCCCCAGCCGTCGGTTACTCCAAGAAGACAAGAAAACCCTACTATTTTGTGTTAAAACGTTTTTACTGTTTTGTGACAAAAAGGGGTATGGGGTAACCCCCCCCCCCCCCCCCCCCCGTTTATTTTCTTTTGAAGGTGGGCTCCAAAGCCCAAAACTCATTTCTTGACTACTACAAAAATCGGCCCCCTTGTTCTGTATCTACACCCGTCGACACTCGTAAATTATTACGTAAGCGTATTATGTTTCCCGTGTTTTAATTTTTCTGAAACGTAATAATCTTTTCTGTAAATAAATAATACATACTTAATGTTTTTCTGAAAATAATTATTTATGAATCATTATTATCTTGAAATATTTAAATAAAACTGAGGCTGCGTAAATTACTGTTAACGTTTAATTATTTCTGTTTAATAAATACTAAAATACGTAATATTTCCTGAAACTTAATAATTATTTTTGAATAATTATTTGTTGTAGTATTTAAATAAACTGAGACATGTTTTTAATGTTTACGTTTAATTAAAGTTAAAGCCGAGACAACGCGTATTTAATATTCGGGGATTTTAAATACGGGTTTTACAATTCTTCCCCTCTAAAAAACATAATTCGTCCTCGAATTAAGGATGTGATTATGCTGGGGTTTAACAATTCTTCCTCTCTAAAAAGAAAATTCGTCCTCGAATTAAAGGAAATTCAAGCTGATGAAGTTTATCTAAGCTGAAAGATAATATGGAAGCTGAAAGGACTTATAAGCTGAAATGTAATTCGTCCTAGAATTAGGACATAATGTTGCTGAAAGAGTATATCGTGACCTGACTGAAGAGAACGTGGAACATAACCTAACTGCAAGGATTTAACTGATTTATTTTAGGAAAATGATGAGGGGTCCGGATGGACTCCTCTGTTCTGAGTGGCTTCCCGCTCGAAACGACTCCTTCAAGGTCTAAATACAATGAAAAAATCTTAATCCTGATGACCCTGTCCTGACGATGCTGCATAGTTTCTAGGTCCATACTTAGGATGGATTTTCTGAATCTGATAGAATGAATAAGCTATAGCATGTAGTATACATGAAATGGTACTTAAAAATATCCTAAAAAGGTAACAATTATATCTTTGAGGAAGCTGTTGAAACATATAGGGACGAACTACGTGAACAATTGTGAATGTGCCACGTGAGCAATTGTGAACGTGGTTCGCGATCATCTGATGAACGCTGGGCATGGAATATGTCATGAACGTGATCTGTGGAACATACCATGAACGTGCTACTAGACATATCATGAACGTATGCTGACTGAGGAAGGAATGCCAAACGATACGGCCTGAGACTAAAACGTCTGCCTGAATATGGAAAAGTTATGCTAAACTTGAGTCTGCTTTCTTAAGCTTCTATAACCGTATTCGGTAATCTGTGAAACGTGTATCGCGAAATGGCACACGAACTTGAACGTGAACAATGTTATGGACGCTAACGTGAGCTTAAATCATGAGATAGCACAAAACATGAACTGAAACAGCATCATACTGTGAATGAGACGTAAACGTGAAAGTGAAAGTAAACGTGAACGTGAATGTGAACGTATACGTGATTGTGAACATGAACGTATACGTGATTGATGGAATATGTGACAATCTAACATTTTCAGGTAGAGAATTATTTTCTCGTATAATATTTTGAAACTTATTTTTGTGTTGGTTGATGAACTCACAATTTACAGATTTAAATTTGGGCTTACGTGCATAATTTAGCGTCCTGTACGACTAAACCGGAAACCTTAGGATTACGTATTTACGTTTTTGAACCCCGTTTTTGATGAGACAATTTTTATTGGATTCGTTTTGTGCCGTTGATTCATAATTTATAAAAACGTTTTTCGTAAAACGACCCGAGGGCACGCAAATTGAGGAAACTAGAATCGAGGAGTACCCGTAAATTAGCGGGATGGGACAAAATAATTTATCCCACCCCACTAACTATGGGACGGCCCAAGATAGACACCACATCAAAGATGTGGCATCATGTAAACACTTAGCTTACAAGTGTAAGCTTAGCCTTACACTTAAGCTACCACTACCTCAAAACCACTAGCTAATTCACATACTACCATTTCTCTCATGCAAATCAACTAAAAACTCTCTCAACTCTCTACCCCTTGCTGTCCCATATTCAAGAACAAACACCCCATTTGATCTTTTCTAGCCACAAAATACTTGTTATCTAGCTATATTATGGAGTTACCTTGAAGCCTTGATTACTTGGTGGCCATTTTAACAACAAAGGAGGTGATTTGCTTGTGTCCTAGGGCTGATTTCCCAACATACTTTCTTGGTGTTTGATGATCTTGGAGATATATTTGGTGTTCATCAAGTTGTTGTCTTCCAAAAACAAGATATACTCTTGGTTGGTAAAGAAGATCATCCTTTCCATTTTCTCTTGTTATTTTTGTAAAAGATCAAATGTATTTTCTTTCTTGTTGTATATGTATATGATGAATATATGATGATAAAAATGTTGTGTGGGGATCAAGTGTTGATAAATATGCTTAAAAAGATTAATAACCATAAGAAACAAGGCTAAAATCATGCTTAATTTGTTGGTTGTATAAAAACAGTATGTAACCAAAACTTAAACTGATAAATTTGCATGATGGAATCCATTTACAGTAAGTATAAGATGTCATACACATGTGAGAGTTGGCCATGCAATGGAATCATTAAAATGAGTGAGATATGATCAAAACAAGATGAGTGTGCTAATCTGGATAGTCTGTTTTGTAGGGACAGTTAAGGATAGTTAAACTTAAAATGAGCAGTAGCTATAACTAAGTTAATTGTAGCACATAATATGAAGTTCATGTCATCCAAAAATGAGCTTCTAATTCATTGTAGAACTCTAGATATTATAAAAATGGTGAAGGTGAAAATAAAAATCAGATTTTGAAGAATTAATGTTTAATACTATTATATAAGCACTCAAATTATATAGTATAAAATATGAAATTAAACCCACTAACTTATGAATTTCATTTATAAAAATCAGATTTTGAATAATTAATGGACAATTTATAAAAATGGTAGTTGAATAATATTTATAAGTTATAAAAACTATAAACATGATTTTTACGACTTTTTCGGCTATTACCGTAAAATTAACGTTTTTCGCCAATTAAAACTTAGATGATCAAACCCGTCTAATGTAAAGTTTTTAAAAGTTATATACTGATATATAAGTATCTAATACAAGTAAAAACCGATAAAACCCGAACTATAGGACATACAGACATTAACGAGCTAAGTAAGCATATTGGACTAATAATTGGACTAAATAAGTTAAACACTTATAAAGAGTACTTATTGGGCTTAACCCATTTGGGCCCAACATGTAAAGTGTAAATACTGATAATATAAGTATAAAATGAACTAATACAAGTTAAAGAACTTATAATAAGCTTATTGGACTTAAAAAATGTAAATAGGTAAAACTAGTAAACTAGTAAAAAGTTACCAATACATAAACACTAAAATGAGTAAACAAAGATATATAAACCCACTTGATCATCATCATATGTACAAAAATCATCATATGTATATTGTTATTTTGATAAAGTCATTGGACAAAAGTCTAAGACCGACTATTATTTATATAGATTTCCGTGACCGAAGCACGCCCGTAGCCGATAATCCGCCTTTCATTATCAACGTGAGTTCATAGCCTCGCACTCTTTTAAATGTTTTATAAAATTATTTGTAAACCCGCGAGGGAGATAACATGCTAGTTTTGATAAAATAGAACACAAGTAGTCCCGATGGTATGCTTAATGATATGGACCCGAATGATGCTATGACCCTATAAACGAGATAAAAAGGATTATTAGTAGTTAGGTTATGTCACTTAAAGTCCCATTAGCATGAATTGTGAACTACCGGGATTTGGTAGACGCTTATGCATATGATAGTACTATTTGGGGACGATCACCCCAGTTCGCGCCTTGACGGTTGATCCCCTTCGTACCACATTGATTGGTAAGCGAATTTATGTATGAGAAGATTTCCAAAGCGTGATTTTTGTGACGACACACTAGCTCAGATGGGCAAATTGTTTGTCGGGTTCGCGGCCCGTTGTTTTCATAGTAAGGTAACAATGTCATGCGGCTAATAATAATCCATAATGTATTTCAATACAATACGATGACGATGCTAATAACGATAATAATACTACCTATAATGGTAATATTGAGGCTACGGTCTCATGGACGGTTAAAGATGTATGCTTGATTTATATATTGTTTGACTAGCAATACGAGGACTTACTTCTGATATTATACTTGTGTTCTGATTTCAACGATTGTTTTATATAACTGTTTTATTAAACTCTATGAATTCACTCGGCATTCGCTGATATGATTTTTGCATGTTTTTATCTCAGGTGCTTGAAGGTAATCCGGATGGAGATCGACTCTGATGGCCCACATAATATTAAAAATGTTCATTCGATCTATGTTTTGTAAACTTAATGACCTGTATAATTTGGGACCTGTTGTACACTTTAAAACTTTTTATCGAATGAATGTATGTTAAACCTTGTACAACCATTTTTATGTGTTGTCTATGATTGGAGTTATTGTGCTATCCCGTAACACTCTAAAAGACCCTTCCGCTGTACCGATAAGAAAAATGAGAGTGTTACAGTTTGGTATCAGAGCTCTCGTTATAGAGAACAAAAGATTTTAAAAACCAAGGTTTTGAACAAAACTTTTCAAAATATTTTAACTGTGAACATTTGAGAAAATATTTGGAAAATCTTTTGACTATAACGGTGCCAGAGATCTCCGACGTTACCAACAAGCCCTATTGAGAAGATATATATTTTGATATATATAATTTAATTTATATATATGTATATATCGTGATTTCAGTATGTGATTGTTTAATAAGTATGTTATCCTAATATGAGATATATATATATATATATATATATAAATGTAGATTGTCATGGTTGGCCCTAATATTCTTGTAGAGAACCATGCTATTCCCGAACCTAATGTAGATGATGATCCTTATTTAGACTTAGTAGATTATGATATGGATGATGAGGAGGAATCATTTGAGGACCCCGAGCCCGAGATAGGACTAGGAGATCAGATTGCCCCTCAAGTTGATATGGTAGAGAATGAGATTGATAATGTTGATATTGAGAATGAGGATGAGATTGGGATAGATATTTTAGATGATGAGATTGACGACGAGGATGTCGAGGAGGATGTAGGTGTAGACGATGAGGTTGATGACGATGAGGAAGCTGAGCTTATTTATCCTTATGATGTTCCAGAGGGCGAGCCTTTACCCCCACCAGTTGATTTGTCTGATTCTAATGTTGAGCTACCAAGGGATGAAATGTCTGAATCGTCTAAATCTGATTCTGAATCAGAGGAGGATGAGGATGATAATGCACCTGACGGTACTGATGGTATTGCTACTCATAGATGTGTGATAGGAGAGTCGTCTAGTACTCGAGAGGCTACTCATATTGATGGTCTTGCACCATGGGCCTTGAGACGTGATCTAGATGCTTCCCGTGTTAAGAGTAATATGATAGAGATTAGATTAGGTGTTGTTCAGACTCAAGTTGCTTATTTGGAGTCGAAGACTAAGGTTGGCGAGAAAGAGCGTGAATTGCTTAGTTTGGATTTGACTGATGTAGAGTGTGGTTTGAATGAGGCTTTTAGGAGGTTATCAGTGTTAGAAAGTGGTGAGTTTGCTGCTATGAAGAAAAAGGTAAATTCTATGGAGATTTAGTTGAATGTAGCTCGTGCAATGCGTGAGAAAGCTGAGAAGGAGTTGAATATATCTGTGGGTTGGAATAGTAGATTTTATGCTGACATGGTTGAAAGAGGAGTGATCCGTAAGCGCCCAGCTGAAGATGTGTCTAGTGATCGTCCGACAAAGATACAGAAGACGATGGATGATGGACCATCTGGCGGTTCTCAGTAGACCAGTCTGTGTTTAGTATTGACCTTTGTATCTTTTGTACTTTTGTAGCTTTGACTAAACCGACTTGTTAGTAGTAGACCTGGCACGAATCTTGAGTATATATAGTGCTAGAACTTTGATATGGGGTGTAACTAAGACAATGCTTTTGTTTCAAATCGAATGAAATATGTATCTTGTCTTGAATTCCATATTGTGCCTTATTTGTATCTTGATATGAATTCAATCCATATTATATGAATCCTTTGTTGGGTGAATGCTTAATACTTTGAAATTGTGAAATTATAAAACTATGCCGCCCAAGAAGGCTGTGACTGAGGATGATGTACGTAGGATTATTACGGAGCAAGTTACCGCATCTATGACTGAATTTATGGCAAATGCTAGAAATGAAGCTAGCGGTAGTGGAGTTGGCGGTAGTGGAGTTGGCGGTAGTGGAGCTGGCGGTAGTGGAGCTGGCGGTAGTGGAGCTGGCGGTAGTGGAGCTGGCGGTAGTGGAATTGGCGGTACTAATGTGAATGTGAATGCTAATAATGTAAATGCTAATGCTGGAGGAAATATAGGAGGACTTGGAACTAATGCACCTGAAGTTAGTGGCTGTACTTATGTGACGTTCATGAACTGTGAACCTCTACCTTTTAATGGAACTGAAGGTGCTGTAGGATTAAGCCAGCGGATTGAGAAGATTGAGTCAGTGTTTCGGATTAGTAAGTGTAAGGAGGAAGATAAGGTGACTTTTGCTATGGCTACTCTTAAAGGTCGTGCGTTGACTTGGTGAAACGGGAGAATTGCTTTCATGGGTATTGATGCTGCTAATGCTACTCCTTGGGCTAAAATTAAGAAGTGGATGACTTTGGAGTTTTGTCCCCGTAGTGTGATCATTAGGTTAGAACAAGAGTTGATTCATCTGAGAATGAAAGGTGTGGACATTGATAGTTACACAAACCGATTCCATGAGTTGGCCTTGCTATGTCCTCGATTGGTGGAACCCGAAGAGATCCGAATTGAGCAATATATTAAAGGGTTGACCAAGAATATCCGGGGGGACGTGACATCATCTAAACCACTGACCATTGATGATGCTGTTCGAATGTCTTACCAACTCATTGGACAGATAATTCAGGATAGGGAAGATGAAGCCCGTATTGGTGAGAAAAGAAAGGGTGACAGTGATCGTGTAGATAGAGGTGATAATAGGAAGAATTTCAATCGCCGTCAGAACCAGAGAAAGGGGAATGCAAATGCTCTTACCAACAACACACCGCGTAACAATGATGGATGTCCTAAGTGTGGCAACAAGAGGCATGCTGGCGACTACTGGAAGTGCCGAAATTGCGGAAAGCTTGGACACAAGGTTGAAAGGTGTAAGAAGGGAACCATTTGCTTCAACTGTAATGAAGAAGGTCATAGGAAATCAGAATGCCCCAAGTTGAAAGCGATTGTACCTGGAAGAAACTCCCAGGGTGGTATCTATCAACTTGGAACAATTAAGGTGAAGAAAGAGGATCCAAATGTCGTTACCGGTACGTTTTTACTCAACAATCATTATGTTGTTGGTTTATTTGATTCGGGTGCTGATAGGAGCTTTGTATCCACTAAATTTAGTGCCCTTATTGACATTGAACCTGTTGAGATAAATACTAGTTACGAGGTGGAATTGGCTAATGGTAAATTAGTGAAAACTAATAAGCTATTAGAAGGATGCTCTCTAAATCTCTTGAACTATTCCTTTCCGATTGATTTGATGTTGATAGAATTAGGTAGTTTTGATATTATTATTGGTATGGATTGGTTGTCGTTGAATAACGCTACTATTTTATGTGGAGAGAAGAAGGTTAAGATTCCTCTTAGGAATAGGACGTTAGTAATTGATGGTAATCGAGGTGAATCCCGTTTGAAAATCGTTTCATGTATTAAAGTCAAAAATTACATCAGGAACGGTTGTGAGTTATTCTTAGCTCAAGTAACTGGGAATGAGTCTAGGGAGAAACGATTGGAAGATATACCTATTATTTGTGAATTTCCTGAGGTATTTCCTAAATATTTACCCGGACTTCCACCGATAAGGCAAGTAGAGTTTCGAATCGATTTAATTCATGGTGCTTCACCGGTGGCACGCGCGCCTTACCGATTAGCCCCTTCTGACTTAAAGGAGTTATCTGAGCAACTTAAGGAGTTGTCTGATAAAGGTTTTATTCGACCGAGCTCGTCGCCTTGGGGAGCTCCAGTCTTGTTCGTTAAGAAGAATGATGGATCTTTCCGTATGTGCATTGACTATAGGGAACTGAATAAGTTGACAATTAAAAATCGATATCCTTTACCTAGGATTGATTATTTATTTGATCAACTACAAGGATCTAGTGTGTATTCTAAGATAGATTTGCGGTCAGGATATCACCAACTTCGCGTCCGTGAAGAAGATATTCCTATAACTGCATTTAGAACTCGTTATGGACACTATGAATTTCAAGTAATGCCATTTGGGTTAGCTAACGAACCTACGGTTTTCATGGATTTAATGAATCGAGTGTGCAAGCCCTACTTGGACAAATTTGTGATTGTGTTTATTGACGATATTCTAATCTATTCTAAGAATGAAGATGAACATAGAGAACATTTAAGGATTGTTTTGAATTTGTTGAAGGATGAAAGGTTGTATGCTAAGTTTTCGAAATGTGATTTTTGGTTAGATTCTGTGCAATTTCTTGGTCATGTGATTAACAAATATGGAATTCATGTTGATCCTGCAAAGGTTGAAGCCATTAAGAATTGGTCTGCACCGACAACGCCAACGAAAGTGCGACAGTTCTTAGGATTGGCTGGCTATTATAGGCGATTCATTAAAGAATTTTCTTTAATAGCTAAACCCTTGACTAAGCTTACCCATAAGAATAAACCTTTCGTTTGGGGAAGTGATGAAGATGGAGCATTTCAGACCTTGAAGCAAAAATTATGTAGTGCGCCAATTTTATCATTACCCGACGGGAGTGAAGATTTTGTAGTGTATTGTGATGCATCTCTTAGAGGCTATGGAGCTGTTTTGATGCAGCGAGAGAAAGTGATAGCTTATGCTTCTAGGCAATTAAGGAAGAATGAGGAGAATTATACTACTCATGATCTTGAGTTAGGAGCTGTAGTCTTTGCTCTTAGGTTGTGGAGACATTATCTATATGGCACCAAGTGTACGGTATTCACCGATCACAAAAGCTGACAGTATATTCTCGATCAGAAGGAATTGAACATGAGGCAACGAAGATGGATAGAGTTGTTAAGTGATTATGATTGTGATATAAAATATCACCCAGGAAAAGCCAATGTTGTTGCCGATGCGTTAAGCAGGAAAGATAGAGAGCCTATCAGGGTACGTTCTCTAGTCTTGACCGTGCACAATAATTTGCCTGAGCAAATTAGAAATGCGCAAATAGAAGCTTGTAAGAAGGAAAATTTTGTTAATGAAGGGGTCCGAGGAGAAGGAGATCCTTTAGAGGTTAGAGCTGATGGAGTGAAATGCTTAAGAGGTCGTATGTGGATACCTATGTTTGGAGGCTTAAGAGATTTGATTATGTTAGAATCCCATAAATCTAAGTATTCCATTCATCCGGGATCTGATAAGATGTACCATGATTTGAAGAAGTTGTACTGGTCGCCGAATATGAAAGCTGATATTGCTATGTATGTTCTTCAATGCTTGACTTGTGCTAGAGTCAAAGCTGAACATCAAAAGCCATCAGGACTACTTCAACAACCAAAGATTCCTGAATGGAAGTGGGAGCAAATTACGATGGACTTTATCACCAAGCTTCCTAGAACATCATCTGGAAACAACTCGATTTGGGTTATTGTCGACAGACTGACCAAATCAGCACACTTCATTCCGGTTAAAGAGCAGTTCTCACTGGAGAAGCTGACTCGTATATACCTTGAGAATGTTGTATGCAAGCATGGAGTGCCTGTATCGATCATTTCAGACCGAGATCCTAGATTCGCATCGAAATTTTGGAAATCTCTCCAAAGATCTTTGGGAACGAATCTCGACATGAGCACTGCTTTTCACCCCCAGACTGATGGGCAGAGTGAAAGAACGATACAAACACTGGAAGATATGTTGAGAGCTTGTGTGTTAGATTTTGGTAAGAATTGGGATAAACATTTGCCTTTAGCATAGTTTTCGTATAACAATAGTTAACATTCTAGTATTAAGGTTGCACCGTTTGAAGCTTTGTATGGTAGGAAGTGTAGATCTCCTGTATGTTGGAGTGAAGTTGGGGATACCCAGCTCACGGGACCGGAAATGATCCGGGAGACTACGGAGATGATAGTTCAGATTAAGAATAGGTTGTTGACTGCCCGTAGTAGACAGAAAAGTTACGCGGATGTGCGGCGGAAACCGATGGAGTTTGAAGTGGGTGACCGAGTAATGTTGAAAGTATCGCCATGGAAAGGCGTTATAAGATTTGGAAAGCGAGGGAAATTGAATCCCCGTTATATTGGACCCATTAAGATTTTATCTAGAGTAGGAACGGTGGCTTATAAAATAGAGTTACCCCCAGAACTTCATGGTGTTCACAACACATTCCATGTATCTAATCTGAAGAAATGTCTAGCAGTGAGTGATGAGAAAATTTCGTTGGATAAGGTTCGAATAGATGGGAAGTTGCATTTTATCGAAGAACCCGTAGAGGTTATGGATCGTGAGGTAAAGCAACTGAAACAAAGTCGGATACCTATTGTCAAGATCCGATGGAATTCAAAGCATGGACCGGAATATACTTGGGAACGAGAGGATGAAATGTGGAAGAAATATCCGCACCTCTTCGATTTCAATAAGAAACGGACATCAAAATGAAATGGATCACGAGGACGTTGATCCCTTTTAGGAGGAAAAGCTGTGACAATCTAACATTTTCAGGTAGAGAATTATTTTCTCGTATAATATTTTGAAACTTATTTTTGTGTTGGTTGATGAACTCACAATTTACGGATTTAAATTTGGGCTTACGTGCATAATTTAGCGTCCTTTACGACTAAACCGGAAACTTTAGGATTACGTATTTACGTTTTTGAACCCCGTTTTTGATGAGACAATTTTTATTGGATTCGTTTTGTGCCGTTGATTCATAATTTATAAAAACGTTTTTCGTAAAACGACCCGAGGGCACGCAAATCGAGGAAACTAGAATCGAGGAGTACCCGTAAATTAGCGGGATGGGATAAAATAATTTATCCCACCCCACTAACTATGGGACGGCCCAAGATAGACACCACATCAAAGATGTGGCATCATGTAAACACTTAGCTTACAATTGTAAGCTTAGCCTTACACTTAAGCTACCACTACCTCAAAACCACTAGATAATTCACATACTACCATTTCTCTCATGCAAATCAACTAAAAACTCTCTCAACTCTCTACCCCTTGCCGTCCCATATTCAAGAACAAACACCCCATTTGATCTTTTCTAGCCACAAAATACTTGTTATCTAGCTATATTATGGAGTTACCTTGAAGCCTTGATTACTTGGTGGTCATTTTAACAACAAAGGAGGTGATTTGCTTGTGTCCTAGGGCTGATTTCCCAACATACTTTCTTGGTGTTTGATGATCTTGGAGATATATTTGGTGTTCATCAAGTTGTTGTCTTCCAAAAACAAGATATACTCTTGGTTGGTAAAGAAGATCATCCTTTCCATTTTCTCTTGTTATTTTTGTAAAAGATCAAATGTATTTTCTTTCTTATTGTATATGTATATGATGAATATATGATGATAAAAATGTTGTGTGGGGATCAAGTGTTGATAAATATGCTTAAAAAGATTAATAACCATAAGAAACAAGGCTAAAATCATGCTTAATTTGTTGGCTGTATAAAAACAGTATGTAACCAAAACTTAAACTGATAAATTTGCATGGTGGAATCCATTTACAGTAATTATAAGATGTCATACACATGTGAGAGTTGGCCATGCAATGGAATCATTAAAATGAGTGAGATATGATCAAAACAAGATGAGTGTGCTAATCTGGATAGTCTGTTTTGTAGGGACTGTTAAGGATAGTTAAACTTAAAATGAGCCGTAGCTATAACTAAGTTAATTGTAGCACATAATATGAAGTTCATGCCATCCAAAAATGTGCTTCTAATTCATTGTAGAACTCTAGATATGATAAAAATAGTGAAGATGAAAATAAAAATCAGATTTTGAAGAATTAATGTTTAATACTATTATATAAGCACTCAAATTATATAGTATAAAATGTGAAATTAAAACCCACTAACTTATGAATTTCAATTATAAAAATCAGATTTTGAAGAATTAATGGACAATTTATGAAAATGGTAGTTGAATAATATTTATAAGTTATAAAAACTATAAACATGATTTTTACGACTTTTTCGGCTATTACCGTAAAATTAACGTTTTTCGCCAATTAAAACTTAGATGATCAAACCCGTCTAATGTAAAGTTTTTAAAAGTCATATACTGATATATAAGTATCTAATACAATTAAAAACCGATAAAACCCGAACTATAGGACATACGGACATTAACGAGCTAAGTAAGCATATTGGACTAATAATTGGACTAAATAAGTTAGACACTTATAAAAAGTACTTATTGGGCTTAACCCATTTGGGCCCAACATGTAAAGTGTAAATACTGATAATATAAGTCTAAAATGAACTAATACAAGTTAAAGAACTTATAATAAGCTTATTAGACTTAAAACATGTAAATAGGTAAAACTAGTAAACTATTAAAAAGTTACCAATACATAAATACTAAAATGAGTAAACAAAGATATATAAACCCACTTGATAATCATCATATGTACAAAAATCATCATATGTATATTGTTATTTTGATAAAGTCATTGGACAAAAGTCTAAGACCGATTATTATTTATATAGGTTTCCGTGACCGAAGCACGCCCGTAGCCGATAATCCGCCTTTCATTATCAACGTGAGTTCATAGCCTCGTACTCTTTTAAATGTTTTATAAAATGATTTGTAAACCCGCGAGGGAGATAACATGCTAGTTTTGATAAAATAGAACACAAGTAGTCCCGATGGTATGCTTAATGATATGGACCCGAATGATGCTATGACCCTATAAACGAGATAAAAAGGATTATTAGTAGTTAGGTTATGTCACTTAAAGTCCCATTAGCATGAATTGTGAACTACCGGGATTTGGTAGACGCTTATGCATATGATAGTACTTTTGGGGATGATCACCCCAGTTCGCGCCTTGACGGTTTATCCCCGTCGTACCACATTGATTGGTAAGCGAATTTATGTATGAGAAGATTTCCATAGCGTGATTTTTGTGACGACACGCTAGCTTAGATGGGCAAATTGTTTGTCGGGTTCGCGACCCGTTGTTTTCATAGTAAGGTAACAATGTCATGCGGCTAATAATAATCCATAATGTATTTCAATACAATACGATGACGATGCTAATAACGATAATAATACTACCTGTAATGGTAATATTGAGGCTACGGTCTCATTGACGGTTAAAGATGTATGCTTGATTTATATATTGCCTAACTAGCAATACGAGGACTTACTTCTGATATTATACTTGTGTTCTGATTTCAACGATTGTTTTATATAACTGTTTTATTAAACTCTATGAATTCACTCGGCATTCGCTGATATGATTTTTTCATGTTTTTATCTCAGGTGCTTGAAGGTAATCCGGATGGAGATCGACTCTGATGGCCCACATAATATTAAAAATGTTCATTCGATCTATGTTTTGTAAACTTAATGACCTGTATAATTTGGGACCTGTTGTACACTTTAAAACTTTTTATCGAATGAATGTATGTTAAACCTTGTACAACCATTTTTATGTGTTGTCTATGATTGGAGTTATTGTGCTATCCTGTAACACTCTAAAAGACCCTTCCGCTGTACCGATACGAAAAATGAGAGTGTTACAGAATACCTTGGAATCATACGATCTATTTCTGAATTTCCTGCAGATTTGTTACTGCGTAATCATTTCGGATAAAAGAAGACGTGTAGGCTGGGTTAACTGGTTAACAACGACTTAGATAGCATCATGCTTCGTCTGAGTCTGTGATAACTGACAACAATCTCCATGGAGTCTTATCTCATTTCTGTTCAGAAATTTCTAATGGTTGTAATAACCCATTAGCATATCGGTGTCCTATCTTGAACCTGAGGTATGTCAGGCATCCAGATATGAACATAGCTGCATCAATTATGTTATACTGCTTATATCAAAACTCTGTCTGGGATTATGGTACGTTCTGGTGTGATCTGGGTGAATAGTCATGAAAGAAATTTGAGTGTGGTTAAAATAGATCTCTTCTAGCGTAGGATCTTATGTGATACAAAATTTTAGTGTAGTTCCTCTCCTTTATGCGTAAGCTTATCCATGGAAGGCTAATCGTGGGAATTGTCCGCAATTTCAGCGGTATTAGTCAACTGAGTTCTAGAAAATTTTGAACTTTAGTCACAGGCGTCGATCTTGACCATCTGGTGATGGCCTTCGTCTTCGTAGGATTGCCTAATATTTCTTTCTTCTGAAATAGGGTGGCTCAGAAATGCCACCTTGTTCATCTAGAACTCACATCTGGAAAGCTGCGTACATAATTTTCTCCTATCAGAGATCTGTAGGGTCGTGAAAAGATGATTCTCATGTTCTTCTCTAGAATTTAGGAAATCAGGATGTTATCAAAGAACATACTGACGATTTTGTCTGTGAAGTCATGATTTTTTTTAAATTTCATACTATAGTTGGGGCATAGGGAGCTCAGACGTATAAGTCAAAATTTTAGAGAGAGACTATAACGTGTTCAACAGCAATCTGAAAAACATCATGTTCTTCTTTCACCACTGTTGGTGGCATGGTCACGAATTGTTCTAGAAAATATTTAAGACATCGTAGCAGGTCAGGTAACCTTCTATTCGTGGAATGAGTATCGTTATGAATGGTGATCTTGTAAATTTCCGGTGATCGATACATGATCTCATGTTACCGGCCTTCTTTCTGATAGACAAAAACGGTACACTTCCTGGTGGTGCGCTCGGGCGAATAAAGCCTCGTTCTGGTAACTCTGGCAGCAATTGCTGCAACTCTTTTGACTAAGCTGAAGCCCTGGAATAAAGAGTTATGAAAACAGGTTCCGTTCTTAAGACAAGCTTGATGTTAAATTATGTCTCATGGTTAGGAAGGAATTTCTGGAACACCTTCTCAATTACTTCTGGAAATGCTGAAGAAAGAAAATCTGCTGATCATAAATTTTAAGAACTTCAGAAGTAGATCATAACTGGTGGCTAGAAAGTCTTCGTAGCTGTGGACTGATAAGTCACGCGCTTGTAAGGTTAAACAATTTGTACTGATTTTCTGGCAGAAATAAAATGACTATATATGGGAATTATTAAGACGGATCTCGTCTTCAACTAGAAGGAAAACCTTTATAAATATGGGTGATATTGTGGAGTCTTTTCTGGCTGAGAGATAGGTAAATATCTGATTTAAGATAAAGCTGACATAGGAATACGTGAATTAAACGTGGCGACTTTCACTGAATGTGTTCGTCTGTAACTCCACCAAATGAATACCGCGTGTCTAACCTGAATAATACACCAGTGGTGGTGACTGCATTTTTAATGGTCTGATTTATGCATGGCATGACAAAACGGGTATACCCCCTTGGAGGGTACCCTGAATTTATGAGGGTCTGGTTTATAAACATATGGAGTTATGAGTTCTGACTCGTATTTTGAGAAAATATTCGTATGACGCGTACCATGGCTGGTGTCCTGATATGTGTCTCCCGGAATGATACTTGGGGCCTGTGTCTTGATTGTTGTCTGGACATGTACTTTAATGGGTGAGTCTGAATAATATTAAGAATTTCTGGTAACTGTTAGGGTAGGCGGACCGGTTAGACTGCTGACTTCTGTATTTCTAGTCACGTCCGTTCCAGAGTTCCGATAGCTACTGACTGCTAAATATAAGCACGATGGTTGTCATTACCGCTTTGTCTGTCAGTTTCATGAAGGTCATTATTATGACCGGAATTCCTGCAACTATTCTGCTGAATGGCCAGCTAGGTACTGGTTCCCACTCTTCTGAATGTAGGTTAGTTGGGTGAAGTGTGACATATATCTGAGAAAGTAAAAGCATGGAATAGAATGGTAGTGTCTGATGATTGAAGTTTATTCTTGTCAGAAAATTTTAAATTTATAGATTTCCTCCTTGTTCTACAGAGTCTTCCTAGTATAAACAGCATCAGCATCTTGAGAAATCTCCAAAGTATCAGCAGCATCAGCATTTGTGAGGTGTTCAAAGTGTTAGCAGCATCACCATCTGGTAGAATATCGACAAGTGGAAACGCTTGAGATGATTGGAGATCGATTAGCAATATCCATGGAGTGGGGTACATGGAGTACACCTGGACTACTGTACGTGAAGTACACATAGAATACTGTACACGTAGTACCAATGAAAGTTTGCTAATATGATCGATACTGGTGTCGATCGTCTCTCATGATCAAGGAAAATAAACTGATTTAAAGGGTCAGCAAACTGAACTGAAACGGGTAACCTGATAGGCTGACAATTTCTGTGTAGACTTAATGCTGGTTGTATAGAGGCTCAAAAGTATGGTTAAACTGAATTTCAACAATGGTTAGTTCGAAGACATGATTGATGAAGACCAAACATGATTTATCATGAAAACAGGATTTTTACTGAAATCTTTTTGTGTCTTAGCATGAAAACATTATCACTTTGGTAAACATAAAAAACCCTCATAAGGAGACATGAAACTGAATCAGCGTGAAAACGACATCAACTTGAGATTGTGAGAACTGGTTTGTAACAAAGGCTATAAGAGTATGATCAACTGAGGTTTAACATCAACTAATGTGGATGGCTATGGTTCAATCCATAGAATCAAGGAACAAAAATGTGACTAAGTATAGGCGATTCTGGTTCGATCCATACTTGTCAAAATTTTCTGAGAACTGTCATGTATAGAATTTACAATCTGGGACTAAATATGGATGGTTGTAGTCTAATCCATACTTGTCAAAACTTTATAAAATGTCATGATATGAGCAAAGGTGAACGTCTATGGTTCAGTTCACAAAACACTATTCAACTGAAAGCATGAAAATTTGACCTGAATAATGGTGAATGTTTATGGCTGGTTCACCAAGTAATATTTGACCGAAAAAATGTATCTGTCATGGGTAAGGGTAAACGCCTATGGGTCGGTTTACCAATAAAAAATCTGAACGGGCAAGGGAGAACGCCTATGGGTCGGTTCACCAAAACAAAATTCGAATGAAAAACACATGCGACTAAATATGGCCAGTCCAGTACCAACCTTTTACTTAGTTAAAAACATTAAAAAAATTGACTGATAAATGAAGAAAACTGACTGACAAATGTATGAGAAACATGAAAGATAGCAATGCCAAAATCTGGGGAAGTTCCTGGTAACTACCCACTAGTCATAGGTCAAGTTTTAGAGCCTACAGGTCGAACCTTGCGCTCTGATACCAAAATTGTAACACACCACTTGGATAAGTGGACCGTTACATATATTTATGGCGTGTCATCAAAGCATAAGGTAAGTGTCCTAAAACATTAACTGACCATAAAGTAAATACCGGAATCAAACGTCGGTAATCCAGACATAAGCTCAAAACATGAAAAGTAAATACTGAAGGAAAGAACTAAACAATGTACAAATAATCAGAATGATGTAAGAAGTGCATAAAGTAAGAAGTCTGGATAGCTTCCATCCAAATACACATTCTCTCAGAATCCTAAGAGCGTCCTGGTGTACCTGCCGTTAGAACATGAAAGGAACTATGGCTGAGCATAACGCCCAATGAACGGATATAAAGCATGATAAGAAATACTGAAATGAATCCGATGATAAAATACTTAAGCTGTAAGACTAATAAGTAAAGTTGTAGCGGAAATCTGTGTATAATCTGAAAAGTCTGATTTATAAATAATAAAGCTGAACTGTTATCTGTTAAATATGAAAACATTCATTTACTGTATTTTTATTACCAAGAGCTTATATAGGTCATGTACTGTAACAACTGATGCATGAATAAATGGAGGGGTGACCTCGTCATGCTATCGAGGGTTGACCTCTTAATAATGTGATGGGTAGAGGATCAGCACCAATGTGAAGGATGTAGAGCACACACCACATTCACCTGATAACTGTAAACTGATAGCCTAGGATGCACCCATACGCCCCGTTGATAATACTGATAAATGGCCAAGCTGAAATAAATGGGACGCTGCGAGAAATCACTCCCTCGCAGAGGAGTCATGACACCGGTGCCTCTAGTGTCATGGTTACGGTACCTCCGTAACTAGTACATAAACTGGTCATGCTTGTATATAATGCTCATGCAATTTATTTAGTTATTAAAATGATAACTGATAAGCTTAAACATATATTGGGGAAAAATATTTGGCTGCAGACGGGGAATCCTAATCATGCATAGAAGGAAGTCCTTACTGAAGGACGGGAAATCCGTTTCTCGTGTCCAGTAATGAAATAAGAATGAAAGCTGAAAGATCTACTCTGACTTCACGGTTACTACATAAATAAGGGACGTGAAGTAAGTTTTCTGATTACTGATTACTGTTTACTGTTTATTATTGGTCTTAATTCATTTTGTGTGTTCTCGTATTATTGTATGGTCGCGTATAAACTGATTAATCTGACTGTCCGGCGTAATTCTGATAAATCTGACTGTTCTTAAAATGTTTACTTATTAGTATATATCATGTATTTCTGGTTACTGTATATTATACTTTGTTTTGATATTTACGATATTACTATATATAGCAACCTGTCATAAATAGAAAGTATCCTAAAATAGCACCTTCTTAAATAGAAAGGTTATCCAAAATAATTTCATAAATAATTAAATCGTTTTATAATAATCAAGTATTAAATAAGCAAGTTTCATGTAACGTGAATAACTTTAATAAACGCTAATTAAATTAAAGTGAAAAGGTTTATACTGATTAATTCATTCAAAATAATTTAATTAAAAATATACTTTTAGAATCGCTAAAATATACGCGTCTTGTTATATTTTTCGTGTCGCCCGAACCCGAACCAAAACTAAAACAAACCCCGAGACGTCCATGTCTCGGGTTAAACAACACGGGCCCACTTCGTGGTCCCCCCTGCTGATGTCAAAACAAACAGTAGCCACCGGCTTAAGTCGGCAGCCACTGTAGTCCCTTGTGGTTCCCACTGTTTAGGCCTAAAGTACCCCCTGTTGTTCGTCTAGTTCCCACTGTTTGCACACCGGTTCCCACCGATAATGTAGTGGTTCCCACTTCTAATGCAGTGGTTCCCAATGCTTATTATGTTGTTCCCACTGTTTATAAACCCAAACGCACCCTTATTGTCTGTTAATCCCAAACGCCCCCTGCTGAATCTTGGTTGTGTCTTATCAAACGAGAGGACCACCGAGACTCGAAGTCTCGGCTGGTTAGTATAAAAAACACCACCACGCACCCTTAGGTTTGCGATTGTTTTCAGATCGTCCACACCGAGACCCCTGTTGGTTTCGATTCACGAATCACAGCCAACCCGACACCCTTATTTTTGTTTATGATTTCCCTTGATTACACATAATAAATTCGGTTTATGGAAGAGAAATGATGGTTATTACCTTACCTCGTGTTTTAGGAATTAAGAGTAATACACACTAATTGAATGACGAGATTTCAAAACTTTGCTCCCTAGTGTTTTGTCCCCAGCCGTCGGTTACTCCAAGAAGACAAGAAAACCCTACTATTTTGTGTTAAAACGTTTTTACTGTTTTGTGACAAAAAGGGATGAGGTAACCCCCCGTTTATTTTCTTTTGAGGGTGGGCCGGGCTCCAAAGCCCAAAACTCATTTCTTGACTACTACAAAAACCTGCCCCCTTGTTCTATATATACATCCGTTTGATATTCGACACTCGTAAATTATTACGTAAGCGTATTATATTTCCCGTGTTTTAATTTTTCTGAAACTTAGTAATCTTTTCTGTAAATAAATAATACATATTAAATGTTATTTTAAAAATAATTATTTTCTGAATAATTATTATCTTGACATATTTAAATAAAACTGAGGCTGCGTAAATTACTGTTAACGTTTAATTATTTATGTTTAATAAATACTAAATACGTAATATTTCCTGAAACTTAATAATTATTTTCTGAATAATTATTTGTTGTAGTATTTAAATAAAATGAGACGTGTATTTACTGTTTACGTTTAATTAAAGTTAAAGCTGAAACAACGCGTATTTAATATTCGAGGATTTTAAATATGGGTTTTACACTTAGGAACATGATAAGTAAAACCTCTTTACCCAAAAGTTTGTGGATATATGCACTTAAAACTGTAGTGTATCTATTAAATAGGGTTCTTAGTAAGTCAGTTCCAAAAACTCCTTTTGAGTTATGGACTGAAAGGAAACCTAGTATGAGACACCTACATGTTTGGGGTTATCCAGCAGAAGCACGGGTTTATTGTAACACCCCCAAATTTACACAATTCAATACAGCGGAAGACTCGTTGGTGTTACGGGATAGCTCATTACTCACATCATAGACAACGCTTAAAAATCGCGTCGTTTAATAATAAAGCATTTTCATTCATGAACATCAAATTTACATAGGTCCCAAGTCATTGTATTTCATACAGGTTTTACAAAGCGTTTGAATGGAAATTATTATTTATGTGCGGGCCATGAATTCTTGTCGTATTCCTGAGAATTACCTCCAAGTACTTGAGATAAAACATGTTAAAAGAAAAGGTCAGCGAAAACGCCAAGTGAATTCATAGAGTTTAATAAAACCATTAATATATCATCGGTATATAATTATTACCAAAAATCATTTTGTACAAATCTTTGTAATAGGCCATAAAATAGCCATAGTCATTTTATACAAATCGTTATCAAAAATCATAATATAGGCTTTCGCCTTCAAATCATTATACGAACCATTGTCGTTAAAAACATCATACAATACGTTTTATAACGTTGTACAAAGTTAAATAAAAACCGTTATATGGATATGGTTATATAAAACCAAAACACGAACATAATATCAATAATAAAACCTTGTATTGCTAGTCCGGCAATATATCGTAACTCAATGCATAAAGCAGTATTTTTGTTATTTTTGGATTATTATAAGCCGCATGACATTGTTACCTTACTATAACCAACAACGGGTAGCTAGCCCGAAACTCAATTTGCCCATCTAAGTTAGCGTATCGTCACAATAATCACGCTTGTGTAAATCTTCTCATACATAAGTTCGCTTACCAATCAATGTGGCACGACGGGGATCAACCGTCAAAGCGCGAACTGGGGTGATCGTCCCCAAATAGTACTATTATATGCATAAGCGTCTACCAAATCCCGGTAGTTCACAATTCATGCTAATGGGACTTTTAGTTACATAACCTAACTTTAATAATCCATTTAAATTCATCTATCGGGTCATATAATCATTCATCAGGTCATACAATCATTCGGGTCAAAATAAATAAACAAACAATCGGGACAACTAGTGTCCTATTTCATAAAAAAAATAACATGTTATCTCCCTCGCGGGTTTATGAAACATTTCATAAAAACATTTAAAAGTGTGCGAGGCTATGAACTCACGTTGATGTGGGAAGGCGGGTTATCGGCAATTCGGACGTACGGTACATGCTTCAATCACGGAAACCTAGACAAATAATACTTGTCTTAGACTTTTGTCCAATGACTTTATAATAATAACAATTATGTATACATATGATGATTTTATACATATGATGATGATCAAGTGGGTTTATACATTCTCATTTACTCATTTTAGTGTTATGTGTTGATAACTTTTATACTAGTTTACTAGCTTTACCTATTTACATGTATTAGGTCCAATAAGCCTATTATAAGTCAATTAACTTGTATTAATCCATTTTATACTTTTATTATCAGTATTATACTTTACATGTTAGGCCCAAGTGGGTTAAGCCCAATAAGTAAATTTATAAGTGTTTAACTCTTTTCGTTGGATTAATAGTCCAATAATGCTAACTTAGCCCGTTAATGTCCGTATGTTATATAGCTTGGGTTTTATCGGATTTTACTTGTTATATAAGTTCATATATCAGTATGTGAGTTTATAAAAGTTTACATTAGACGGGTCCGATCGTCTAAGTTTTATTTGACAAAAACGTTAATCTTTCGGTTTTAGCCGAAAAGACGTAAAACTTAGTATAGAGTTTTTATAACTTGGAAAAACATTTATACTTGTAATTTATATAACATGTCATATTTTAATATCAATATATATATACCTCTTTATTTAATATTATTATCAACTAGTGGGTTTTATATATGTATATTTTATAAATACAAAATTTTGAGTGCTTATATTATATACTATTTATTTTATCAAATCTGTCCTAAATTTTCAATCCACTAAAATGTCCATATCTAGAGTTCTATATGGAGATAGGACCTCAAATGTTTATCACAGAAACTACATGATATGTGATTCATTTCATTCCTTTATAGCTACTGATTAATCAACCTCTAAATATTTTAATAAATTCGTCCAAAACAGTGTAGGCAGATTTGCACTCTAAACTTGTTTTGATCATATCTCACTCATTTTTATGATTCCATTGTATGGCCAACTCTCACATGTGTATAACACCTAATACTTACTGTATATTGATTCCACTTTACCATTTTATCAGTTTAACATATGGTTATTTACTGTTTTTATACAGCCATCACATTAAGCAAGATTTTAACCATTTTACATGTGGTTTTCCATCTTTTTACCCATGTTTATCAATACCAAATCCCCACATAATATTTTTATCATCATTCATCATCACATACATATACATAAATAAATAAATTACAAGATTACATAATCAAGATAACAAGAGGATAGGAAGAACAATCTTTATACTACCAAGATTAAGTAGTTTGAAGGATCAAGACTTAGTTTTGGGTCACCAAATCTTATGAACTCTTGTATGAAATCTTCAAGATCACCAAGGGAGATGTTGGTCTTTGAAAATCAGCCCTACTTCATATCTTTTGAAGGAGAGTAACATATGTAAGTTATAACACATTTGTGTGGTTAATTTTTGTATGAATTGGTGTTGTGGTGATGATATGGGACGGCACCAAGGAGGAGGAAGAGAGAAAAATGGTGGTTTTGCATGTATAAAATGAATAAATGGTTTGAGTTAGATGGTTTTATTTGTTGGTAGCTTACATATTAAGCTCCAAGTTAACAAGTGTTAACTCATGGCTTATAATTTTGACACCTCATGGTGTTGGTGGAGACTTGTTAACCGTCCCATGTGTGAGGGTGGGACAAGTTTATCTTGTCTCATCCCCATTTAATTACGGGTACTCCTCGATTCTAGTTTCCTCGATTTGCGTGCCCTCGGTTCGTTTTACGAAAAACGTTTTTATAAATTATGAATCAACGGCATAAAACAAATCTAATAAAAATTGTCTCATCAAAAACGGATTTCGAAAACGTAAATACGTAATCCTAAGGTTTCCGGTTTAGTCGTAAAGGACGTTAAATTATAATCGTAAGTCCTAATCTCTTCTCGTGTTTGTGAGTTTATGAACTAACTCAAATTTAAAATCCCAAAATAATATTCACGGATAAATTTATTTCCTGAAGTGTCAAACTGTCACCAAAACGGTGTATGTAAACGTAAGCACGTAGCGTAGAATCCTCCGGTTTAGACGTAGTCGATGCTACTTCAAGACGTAAATCCAAATTTCTTTCCAAAAATAAGTGAGTTCATAACATAACATTAAAATAATGTTTTTAAATAATATTTGAGAATAAAATACCGACCATAAATTGACGGATTGTCACAGCATTTACCCCTAAACAGGATCTTTGTCCTCAAAGATCAATTTATCTTACTACTCGCTTCTTATAGAGTTAAAGCGATGTGGGTATTTCCTCCACATTCGGTCTTTTCTCTCAAGTGTAATTCATCACAACACGCGAGTTTCATCAAACATAACTACGGGAATAAGATCAGGCTTAATGTTGACTTACTTTCTCTATCCATGATGTTCACGGGTTTTTGATGAATGCAACTTTTCGCCGATCTAAACTTCATTAAGGAATAGTCAGATTTTCACTTGATAGATATTTTATCAAGTTAGATTTACGAAACATAATTCACGCAGCCCTTGAAGTCATAGGGCAGATCCAGCTTATATGTCTTTCAAACCAACTTTTACATCATCTCAATGGTCCCATACAACAGGGACTTATTTCCCATGATCTTTCATATCATCAATTCATTTTTCCATGGTGAAATTTTTTGGCATAACTTCGCTACCCATCTGGCACTTCAAGATCTACACTTCATATTCACATACCCTTCTGCCCACTACCGGCAGTCAATAATCATATCCTAATTTCAACAACCATTTCAGGTCTCGCGGGTCGGGTATTTTGTAAGGTTAGGTTTGTCGTCATAGAAAACCTTAAACCTAAAAGACATGTCCAACTCACAATGGGTGTATGTTGGGTGTCTTCGTCCCAACTCCTTCTTACAGATGCTCTTATATTTAGATCCTAACAAGATTCGATCTCGATCCTAATACGATAATTATCAATGATAATCTCTCCAAAGGAAAATGATTATACGGTTTATTACCAAAGTTCAATCATTCAAACATAAAACATCACTTCTAGTATTTTGTATCGTTACTTTACCTCGTCCCTTCGATTGGGATGGTAAACAGTACTCTCATCAAGGTTCGTTCCCAATGACTTCTAAGCAAATCTCTAGAAATTCGATGCGAAGCGAGGATCTTGATAGAGATGATCGATACAGGCACACTATGTTTACACAACTCCTTTAAATACAAAGAGTCAATTTCTTTATCGATAATCTATCATTAACTGGAATGATATTAGTAGATTTGGTCAGTCTGTCGACGATGACCCAAATCGAATCAAATTCAGATGATTACCTTTGCAATATTTAGACGTTTACTAATGTATGAGGCGATGTCTGCCTTCATAATTTTCCATCAGTACAACTTCTTCAGACAAAGATACATTAAATCAGAAACAGCATGAATAGAATACTTAATCTTATGAGATTTCAACATGACTAAATCTCAAAATCTCCATATCTAGGAAACCACAAGTGGCCTTTTATACATTTAACGCCATTGGCTTCTTAATTCTAATGGTTCACATTAGCCGCGAACCCCCTTTTATTATCTATATTATCCTTCTTACTAGCATCGACTATATTTTAAATTGCTCGGCTATTTATTTTGCACAGTCATTATTAAGGAACACATCCTAATTGATTCTTTATTTTTACATAATGTGTCAGTATCTACATTCACCTTTCCTAGTGAAGTAATTATCATGACCACAATTCACTCAGAATTTCTTTCTTCATATTTTCTAATTTTTAGTCTCGTCTCAAGTATTATTTTTATCAGTTTTGCTCAATCCGACGTTTAAAGCGTCGATAATTATTACAAGTAATTAAATAATAAATATTTAATTTTTATGAAATGTAAACGTAAAAAGTTTTAAATTTCTCGGTTCGTCCAATTATAGGAAAATGTTCAAAATAATAAATTTGAATTTAATTAACACGATTTTTGTTGATTTACTGAAAATAATTAGTGAGATTTGTAAATGTTCGAAAAACCTTTATTTATACTTTGGTCACAATTTTCTTAGTTGTCAAGCAAAAATTGTCGTTTTAAATTTTCATGTCATGGTTTCCTTAATCCCTCTTAGGTTGTCTTGATGTATACACAAACATTTACCCCTAAACAGGAGTTTAGTTAAATGTTCTGGGTATAAGGGAATAATTCCTCAAAAGTTCTTTTTGATAAAACATTTGTCAAAACATAATTGCACTTTTCTTTTTGGTATATCCCAAAGCCTTAATGGCTCTAATCTTTGAAGAGTCAATATATTCTATTATCTATTAATCACAAGATCAATTAATATAAAGGATTTAGTCTTAAATCACATGTTAATTATTCAAGGTACAAGTTTTCACTAGTCGGATAATTCAGGGCAGTCTATAATTAATTATTAACTCATTCTTATTCTTATAAACAAACAAATAGTTCTTAATGATCACAAGCATGAATTTATCAAATTACAGCCTACACATGTGATTCACCAAATTTATGGATGCTACATGTGTATTGGTCAATCCAAACGACATCACATGAAACTCATAATGTTCATTATAAGTTATGGATGTAGTAATTGGAATAGATAATCTTTTTCGCATACGCGAAATTGATGGTAACCATGCCGTGGATAAAATCTGTAGAACATACGCTAGAACCTTGTAAATGATCGAACAATCTATCATCTTGGGTATTGGATACAGATTTTAATCGTCAATTTACTTAGTTCACGGTAATTAATAAATATAAGGAATGATAATACCATAGCTCTTCATAATGACGAGCTTGGTAGAATAAAAGCTTTCTCCGACAACTCTCTCAGTTGTACGGTAATTCTTTTGATTCAGATGGTGCTGAAGTACAGTGCACATGCCATAGGTGCAGCACCGGGAATATAATCAATACCAAATTCAACTTGCCTTAATGGCGAAAGTCTAGGTAATTCACCAGCAAATACTTCCTAAAATTTCAGATAACGGAAACATCTTTTAATAAATTCATATTAGGTTCTTTCTATATTACAAGGTCTATGACTAGTTCATAATCATTAACGGTAAAATTTCAAGTCTAAATGCAGGATATGGTCATCCATCAAGAATTTATTTAGATCACTTTTGATAATCAACATCTTATCATTTATGGGAATTCTACTCGAGTTCCCATCAATTAAGACTATGTCGTCATGTCATAATCAATCAATCCATCCCACTGGCACTATCAACTTCCCTGTTTCGTACCGTTGATAAGATGTGAACTTCTCAAAAGACTAATAATAACTCATAATCCTTCACAAATTCAAGGATATACGGAGACACAACTACCATTAAAAGAGTAGGTTCAACGCATAATCTACGCGAGAGAATTTCAAATCAGATACAAACGACAACATTAACGAATATGAATACATCCCATGTTTTCATAATTTGAGTACGCATTCGAAAGCTCCTCGGATCGTTACCCAGGTCATTCAAATATGAAAATCTAATCAAAAGAAATGATAAGAACGTCGATACATCCGGTCAGGTATCAACACTCGGTAATCAGATACTTTTCCTAATAATCTCACTATGAGAGAATTGGACAAGAGGGGATATCAATTGTCAATTAAGACAATATCCACAGATGAGTAAATTCGATTCAGAAGAATAAATGGTACGGGCACTTATGTAGGTGTCCCTAACAATATGTCCCTATTTTTGCACTTCTTGCAGATCTCATAAAATTTAATCTTTCACAACTTCAAAGAAAATGTAGTGTAATCAATTTTATGGTGACTACTAATCAGCCTTGCATGGTCTCTTCCAAATTGTATGTAGGCACGCAACTATATACAATTTCAAGATTAACGATGCAATACTCAGTTCGTCAAAAATTTTATCATCATGTTTATAATAAAAACACTTTCATGCTTAATTCTTAAATAAGAATCAAAAATAAATTTAAAAAGATTTTCTTTGTTATGAAAACAATTAAGTTTTCCAAGGTGTTTTATAAACAACTTCATTTTGATAACGATTATGTATAAGTCTCTCTTTAAATAATCCATATGGTGATGAAAACCCAATTTTTTCTCAAGGGATACTATTTTAACTTATAAAAACAATTAGTGATCTGCAAAGGAGTGATGAAAAGTTTTTCACCAAGAACTAACTACAATATAATAGGAAATGAGCTTAGCCAAATAATCATGAGGTTCATGACCTCGATGGCGCTCAAAAAGAATAATCCACAATGTAACTCAAATCGAGATGAGTACTAGTTCAATGGTTGCATCACTAATGCGAACATTAGGATGAAGCAAGAAAAGATAGATAACATCGAGACATGTAGGATTTAGCAATCAAAGGTAGTCTTTTCATTAATCACAAACAAGTAAAAATTGTACCGTAGCACTTTACGTGTCACTATGTCATACAATTCCCAGAACTCATCCTACCAACTGATGTCTCAGTTAAGTTAGGGATTTTTAAAAGATACCACAATGAATACTAATCTACAAGAGTCATTAGGTGTTCCACATGTCCCGAAAGATCCATCGGTCCAAATTCAGAAGAAGATTTCTTCAATTTATTTCTTGGACACTGGGCATCCTCGTTAGTGGACAATGGCCTAGGAACAACACTTAACATGAATCAACAATCAATTAAAACCTTATAATTCAATCACAGAACATAACGGATTCCTCCTAACAATTTCTTATTCCATACGAGTTAAATTTTACTTTTATTCAAATTTCAACCAACTTATACTCAATGCAACATCCTACCTCATTTTCCAATACTTTCAACCTTATTTTTAGACCTTTATAGGACAATAAAGTTCGATATGAATAACACTTAATTTCCAATCCTATAGCTCTTACAACAATAGTTATCAAATGAGTCACTAGTATTAAATGACTCACACATTCAATCAGACTTCTCAGAAAGGTACTAGTGGCATGAGGCTTTTGGGTAATGGTTCCAATGACAGCCTCAAGTGCAACATTCACCCTTTCGATATCAATTTAAGAATTGGGCGACAACGAATCAGATGACACCTTTCCAGGTGGTAACGTTTTGTCAAACTCCACTCTATAAGGAAATATCGTCATGACATCGATATCAGATTTAATCTCGCCAATTCTTCTTCAATATCACAATCAACTAATATCTACATTTCTACGAATATCAACCATTTTGTTGGGATCATCAATATCCACAACTTGGTTCAGATCTATAATAGCTAGAATTCCTACGGGAATAGCTTTGATTGATTTGCTAGGGAAGTTAGGGTTTCTTGTGACAATCTACGTCGTATAAATACCTCGTATAAATATAGAAATAATCATCAAACAATCATTTAATCAAATTACATCATATATATATATATATATATATATATATATATATATATATATATATATATATATATATAGGCACCCTTATAGTCAAAAGATTTTTAGACATTTTGAGAAAAATGTTTATAGTTAAAAGATTTTGAAATGTTTTATTCAAAACCTTGGTTTTAAAAATCTTTCGTTCTCTATAAAGAGAGCTCTGGTACCAAACTGTAACACCCCCAAATTTACACAATTCAATACAGCGGAAGACTCGTTGGTGTTACGGGATAGCACATTACTCACATCATAGACAACGCTTAAAAATCGCGTCGTTTAATAATAAAGCATTTCCATTCATGAACATCAAATTTACATAGGTACCAAGTCATTGTATTTCATACAGGTTTTACAATGCATTTGAATGGAAATTATTATTTATGTGCGGGCCATGAATTCTTGTCGTCTTCCCGAGAATTACCTCCAAGTACCTGAGATAAAACATGTTAAAAGAAAAGGTCAGCGAAAACGCCGAGTGAATTCATAGAGTTTAATAAAACCATTAATATATCATCGGTATATAATTATTACCGAAAATCATTTTGTACAAATCTTTGTAATAGGCCATAAAATAGCCAAAGTCATTTTATACAAATCCTTATCAAAAATCATAATATAGACTTTCGCCTTCAAATCATTATACGAACCATTGTCGTTAAAAACATCATACAATACTTTTTATAACGTTGTATAAAGTTAAATAAAAACCGTTATATGGATATGGTTATATAAAACCAAAACACGAACATAATATCAATAATAAGACCCTGTATTGCTAGTCAGGCAATATATCGTAATTCAATGCATAAAGCAGTATTTTCGTTATTTTTGGATTATTATAAGCCGCATGACATTGTTACCTTACTATAACCAACAACGGGTAGCTAGCCCGAAACTCAATTTACCCATCTAAGTTAGCGTGTCGTCACAATAATCACGCTTGTGTAAATCTTCTCATACATAAATTCGCTTACCAATCAATGTGGCACGACGGGGATCAACCGTCAAGGCGCGAACTGGGGTGATCGTCCCCAAATAGTACTATTATATGCATAAGCGTCTACCAAATTCCGGTAGTTCACAATTCATGCTAATGGAACTTTTAGTGACATAACCTACTTTAATAATCCATTTAATTTCATCTATCGTGTCATATAATCATTCATCGGGTCATACAATTATTCAGGTCCAAATCAATAAACAAACAATCGGGACAACTAGTGTCCTGTTTCATAAAAAAATAACATGTTATCTCCCTCGCGGGTTTATAAAACATTTCATAAAAACAATTAAAAGAGTGTGAGGCTATGAACTCACGTTGATGTGGGAAGGCGGGTTATCAGGAATTCGGACGTACGGTACGTGCTTCAATCACGAAAACCTAGACAAGTAATACTTGTCTTAGACTTTTGTCCAACGACTTTATAAAAATAACAATTATGTATACATATGATGATTTTATACATATGATGATGATCAAGTGGGTTTATACATTCTCATTTACTCATTTTAGTGTTATGTGTTGATAACTTTTATACTAGTTTACTAGTTTTACCTATTTACATGTTTTAGGTCCAATAAGCCTATTATAAGTCCATTAAATTGTATTAATCCATTTTATATTTTTATTATCAGTATTATACTTTACATGTTGGGCCCAAGTGGGTTAAGCCCAATAAGTAAATTTATAAGTGTTTAGCCTATTTCGTTGGATTAATAGTCCAATAATGCAAACATAGCCCGTTAATGTCCTTATGTTATATAGCTCGGGTTTTATCGGTTTTTACTTGTTATATAAGTTCATATATCAGTATGTGAGTTTATAAAAGTTTACATTAGACGGGTCCGACCGTCTAAGTTTTATTTGACAAAAACGTTAATCTTTCGGTTTTAGCCGAAAAGACGTAAAACTTAGTATAGAGTTTTTATAACTTGGAAAAACATTTATACTTGTAATTTATATAACATGTCCTATTTTAATATCAATATATATATATATATACCTATTTATTTATAATTATTATACACTAGTGGGTTTTATATATGTATATTTTATAAATACAAAATTTTGAGTGCTTATATTATATACAATTTATTTTATCAAATCTGTCCTAAATTTTCAATCCACTAAAATGTCCATATCTAGAGTTCTATATGGAGATAGGACCTCAAATGTTTATCACAGAAACTACATGATATGTGATTCATTTCAGTCCTTTATAGCTACTGATGAATCAACCTCTAAATATTTTAATAAATTCGTCCAAAACAGTGTAGGCAGATTTGCACTCTAAATTTGTTTTGATCATATCTCACTCATTTTTATGATTCCATTATATGGCCAACTCTCACATGTGTATATCACCTAATACTTACTGTATATTGATTCCACTTTACCATTTTATCAGTTTAACATTTGGTTATTTACTGTTTTTATACAGCCATCACATTAAGCAAGATTTTAACCATTTTACATGTGGTTTTCCATCTTTTTACCCATGTTTATCAACACCAAATCCCCACATAATATTTTTATCATCATTCATCATCATATACATATACATAAATAAAGAAATTACAAGATTACATAATCAAGATAACAAGAGGATAGGAAGAACAATCTTTATACCACCAAGATTAAGTAGTTTGAAGGATCAAGACTTGGTTTTGGGTCACCAAGTCTTATGAACTCTTGTATGAAATCTTCAAGATCACCAAGGGAGATGTTGGTCTTTGAAAATCAGCCCTACTTCACCTTGAAAACTTCTCTTTGGATGTTAAAATTAACATCAATGTTCATATCTTTTGAAGGAGAGTAACATATGTGAGTTATAACACATTTGTGTGGTTAATTTTTGTATGAATTGGTGTTGTGGTGATGATATGGGACGGCACCAAGGAGGAGGAAGAGAGAAAAATGGTGGTTTTGCATGTATAAAATGAATAAATGGTTTGAGTTAGATGGTTTTATTTGTTGGTAGCTTACATATTAAGCTCCAAGTTAACAAGTGTTAACTCATGGCTTATAATTTTGACACCTCATGGTGTTGGTGGAGACTTGTTAACCATCCCATGTGTGGGGGTGAGACAAGTTTATCCTGTCTCATCCCCATTTAATTACGGATACTCCTCGATTCTAGTTTCCTTGATTTGCGTGCCCTCGGGTCGTTTTACATTAAACGTTTTTATAAATTATGAATCAACGGTACAAAATGAATCTAATAAAAATTGTCTCATCAAAAACGGATTTCGAAAACGTAAATACGTAATCCTAAGGTTTCCGGTTTAGTCGTAAAGGATGTTAAATTATAATCATAAGTCCTAATCTCTTCTCGTATATTTGTGAGTTTATGAACTAACTCAAATTTAAAATCCCAAAATAATATTCACGGATAAATTCATTTCCTGAAGTGTCAGACTGTCACCAAAACGGTGTATGTAAACGTAAGCACGTAACGTAGAATCCTCCGGTTTAGATGTAGTCGATGCTACTTCAAGACGTAAATCCAAATTTCTTTCCAAAAATAAGTGAGTTCATGACATAACATTAAAATAATGTTTTTAAATAATATTTGAGAATAAAATATCGACCATAAATTGACGGATTGTCACATTTATAATCCACAAGAAAAGAAATTGGATTCTCGAACCGTTAGCGGTTACTTCATTGGTTACCCAGAGAAGTCCAAAGGGTATATGTTTTATTTTCCCAACCATAGTTCTAGAATTGTTGAAACAGGCAATGCCAAATTTCTAGAAAATGGTGAAGTTAGTGGGAGTGTTGAAAATCAAGTTGTAGATATTAATGAAATAATGGATGATGATCCATCTTCCATACATGCTCAAAAATCCACACTTGCAACAGATGTTGTTCATGTATCTCAAAATCAAGAACAACATTTAAATAATGAAGAAACACCTCATTAAGAAAATAACTTACCGACTCAGACAAGTGAACCAGTTGGACTTTCACGGGCATTCACGGATATTCACGGGCATTTACGGACTTTTATTGAAGAAAAAGATGAAAGACGAAGTCAAGAAGTCAAGAGTGCAAAAAGAACGGAAGTCCAAGACCAATTCTGAAGATTTATCGAAGAAAAAGTCAAAAGACGGAATTTTATCAAAAGCCGAAGAATTCAAGTCTAATTTATTGAAGAATTTAAAGACGAGTCAAAGAAATCCCGAGCCAAAAGTCATTTAAGTCCAAGTTCAAAGAAGATTAGAAGAATAAAGGACTAATGATGCAATTAATGAAGATTAAAAGAAGGAGGGACTTAATCTCGCAATTAAGAAGAAATGAAGGAGAGGAGGAAGCTTCCTTAATCTTCCCCTATAAATAGTCATTAGTTGTTAATCATTTTCTTTGTTGGCTAAGTGTGACAATTAGTCTTCCACATTTATTTTCTTGCACATTTAAATACTTGTCAATTTAATTACCTTGTCTTGCACCTTAAATTCCTTTAATTTCAAGTAAGTTTTCATTTAATTCTTGTCAATCTTTACTTTATTTTGTTAATCTCTCATCTACCTTTCTTAATCTTTGATTTCTATGTTTATGTTTGTGTTCATGTTCATGTCTTTATTTTGATCCAAGTGGTTTTTGATTATTGTGGTTAAATTTGTTTGTTTTGTTGATTTAAATTGTGAGTTTATGATTATTGATGTTTCGTTATTAGTTTGATTAAATAGTTTGTTTGATTTTGGTTAAATTTGTTGTTAGATTCGTGTATTTGTGAACCCTTGTTCTTCGGGGGTGTTTGTTTCTGTGTCTGAGATTCTCAGGTAAAGCTTCCGGATCAACGCCAAAAATTCCGAGCCAAGGAGGTTTTATTCGGAACTAGAGAAGTTCCGGATCAAGAAGGTTCATTCGGAACTTTAAAAGTTCCGAGTCAAGCTAAAACTTCCGAACCAAGCCGTTCATCCGGAAAAGTCCCGAGTCAAGGTTTGTCTTCCGAATCAAGCTTCATCGGGAAATCTTCCGAACCAAGTTCCGGACGAAAAACTTCCGGATCAACACAAAAGTTACGGATCAATATCTTCCGAACAAAGTTCCGGACGAAATCTTCCGAACGAAGGAAAAAGTTCCGGATCAAGAGGTTCATTCGGAACTCAAAAAGTTCCGGATCAACTTAAAAGTTCCGAATCAAGGTTTTGGGGTTTGGGAAGTTCCGACTCAAGATTGTTTCACCCGCCTTTTTATATAATTGCACTTTAAGATTATTTGTCTTAGCTTTATTTTAGCCTTGCCTTAGTTTAAGTTTTAGGTGCGTTTTAAAATTGCCTTAGATAGATTTAAGTTTGCGTTATTTACTTTAGTGCCTTTTAATTTTAGTCACGCTTTTAAATACTTACACCATTATTTTAATTAGACTTAGATTTAAATTACCTGCCTTTTACTTTAATTGTTCTGCACCACTATACTACAACGACACATTTTTGTTACACCAAAATAAAACAGAGTCACACATTAAACACAAGTTTTTCAATTCGAAGAGATTGGTACAACGAATCTTTTTAACCTGAGTAAAATCTAGTTATCAAATGGCGCCGCTGTCGGCTCTTTTCGTAAAGATTAACGGTTTTCTGTGAGAGACGCGTTGTTTTTTTGGGATCCGTTCACTTGTGAGCGTTACTTTTCTTGCATAAAAAATTCAAAAAAATCATAAAAATTAAAAATTGCTAAAAATCCATAAAAATTAAAAATTTCAAAAATCCAAAAAGATTTTATCTTTATTGTATATATATATATTGTCTTTGTGTTTGGTTTCTTTTTCTTTTGCATTTTCAGGTGTATGCGTACTAGATCTTCTAATTATCAAGAGCCCGAGACTCAAGAAGATTTAGCTATGTCAGGTGTAAACAACAATAATCCACCGCACCCTAATAATAACAACAATGTTCTTCCACAGCCCGATCTTCGGACCATGGAGGAGCTTTGTCAACCAACAATGTTTGGACGAGGAGGACCGATTGCGCCGATGCAAATCAACGCTCCTGAGTTTTCGTTGAAGCACCACATGATTCAGCAAGTACAAACAAACCCATTCCGTGGATTGCCTGATGATGATGCCAATAAACACCTCGACAAGTTCATTACAATCACCCAAAGCATGAAGTTGGCCGGTGCCACAATGGATGAACTTCGCCTACAACTCTTTCCACATACTTTATTACATCATGCCGAGAAAAGGTTTGATCGTCTCCCGAAGATTCAATTCACACTTGGGATGACATGACTCGACGCTTTTTATCGCGCTACTTTCCACCATCCATGGTCACAAGCCTTCGTAATCAAATCAGCGGTTTCATGCAAGACCCTAATGAATCTCTTTTTGATGCTTGGGAGCGATATAATGTCTTGATCGATAGATGTCCAAACCACAACATGCTCCCTGTGACCTTAATCGATACTTTCTACAACGGTTTAACTTTTCGAGATCGTGATACGATTAATGCAGCCGCCGGTGGCACATTCATGAAAAGGAGACCCGAGGAGTGTAGAGAGCTAATTGAGAACATGACTACTAATCATAAAAACTGGGATTCCTATGCTTCTTCAAGGAACAACCCGAGAGTCAATGTCTCTTCTACCTCAGCAAACCCTGATATGACCGAACTCACCCGCATGATGACTGAAATGAGCAAAAGTATTACGCTTCTCGCTTCAAACCAACAACAACAACAAGTTAAAGCGGTTGCTAATCCTTGTGAAACATGCGGCGGTCCTCACTCATACACCGATTGTCCTTCTACACAAGGAAATCCGGAAAATGTGTATGCAGCTTACGGTAATTATTCACCGGAAAATTACCAAGCTCGACCTCAAGGGGATAGAAATCTGCTGAGTTACCGATCCAACAATTACCTTTCACCCGGTTTTTCTCCTCAAAACCAAAACCCCGCCAACAACTACGTTAGAAGCAACCAAATCCCACCAAGAGCTTCTAATCCTTATCACCCACCCACTCAACAAACCCCACCCATAAACACCGATGTTGAAGCCACAATGAGAACCCTAGGTGAGCAAATCAAGAATCTGCAAAGCCAAATTATCAATCTTAGAGGAGATATCACGAAGCAAGGAAATGAGATTAGATCTGAGGTTCGCGATAATATTCAATCCTCCTTCAGCACTCAAACGAATGAATTAAAGAATCTATTGGCTAGTTTCTTGCCCGCAGCTCAACCTTCTTCTTCGAGTTCTCTACCTTCAAACACCGTCACCAATCCGCGAGCTAATGTGAGTGCTATTACTACTCGTAGTGGAGATACCATCGTAGGACCACCAATCCCACCCCCATCATCGACACCTCCTCCACCACCATGTATCCCTACTCCTCCTACACCTAGTATTAGTACACCATTACCGTCTCCGCCTCGTCATGACGATGTCTCTCGGAAGGACCCTTCAACATCTCAACCTTTACCGACTACACCTTCACCTTCCACCTATAAACCCAATATCCCATACCCTTCTCGCTTAGGCAAGACCAACGATCTAACAAAGGAGGACTCTCAAGTGACAAACTATATCAAGATGATTTCTCAAATGTCCTTCAGCATTAGTTTTCTTGAAGCACTTGTCCACATGCCCAAATTTGTCAAAGCATTTAAGGAATTACTTAACAAGAAGGAGAAGCTGATTGAACTCGCCAACACACGCTTAAAAGAAAACTGCTCTGCAGTTCTTCTTAAAGAACTTCCGAAAAAGCTTGGAGATCCCGGTCGTTTTGTGTTGCCTTGCGTGTTCAACAAAACTGAAGAATTTACTGCCCTTGCTGATCTCGGGGCTAGTATTAATCTTATGCCTTTGAGTGTTTGGAAAACACTATCATTACCCGACCTCACTCCAACAAAGATGACTCTTGAACTTGCAAACCGCAGTCTCGCTTACCCCGTTGGTATAGCCGAAGACGTGTTCATTAAAGTTGGCGCATTTACTTTCCCGGTCGATTTTGTTGTAGTTGATTATGAAATGGACCCTCGTATTCCTTTAATACTTGGTCGGCCATTCTTGAGAACCGGACGTGCTTTAGTGGATGTTGCCGAAGGTGAGTTAATCTTAAGAGTCGGGAATGATTC
Source organism: Glebionis coronaria (assembly GCA_025667525.1). Lineage (NCBI taxonomy): Eukaryota > Viridiplantae > Streptophyta > Magnoliopsida > Asterales > Asteraceae > Glebionis > Glebionis coronaria. The sequence continues at coordinate 117,609,793 of CM046881.1, forward strand.
ACAAATTTTTAAAATGGGGAAGCTTACAGGAAAATATTATGGACGAGAATCAGTGAATATGATTAATGTGCTCGATGACTTTAACGTCTATGACAATCCTCTATTCGATTCTTCCATCGATAATCCACTCTTTGACGATGATATGGATGATTCTCGTTCCACTTTGGAACCTTCTCCCATTTATGATTCGCTACCGATCTTCGATGCTTATGATGATGATGATTCTAGCTCAGATTCGGATGATTTTGATGATTGTACTTCTGAGTATCCCGAGATGCCCACTTTCGATGATTTTGATGAGGCCGATACTCTTTCGAGCGATTCTTCACATGATGAAGATCCTCCGCCATCACTCGATCCTACTTTGGACGATTACTCATTTGAGGAAGATTTCTCTGAATTTCTCAACACTTACTTCCCTCATGAGAGTGATGCTCCTCCTTATGAATTTGAAGATTATCGTCTTAATCCTACTTTGGATTTGAAGAACATTCTGTCAAAGGAGAAGAAACCGGTCGACACCAAAATCCGCAGCACGTATGAGTTAACACCTCTTTGTCCCTCTTCTGAGGACGAGGTTGTGCTTCTTTGCGGATCTTCTTCACACTCGGCTGAGCCTGAGTGCTATTTTCCCCTAAAGGAAAAGGTGTTCGACCCTGGTATTGCAATTTTTAAGCCATCTCAGTATCCACAAGATGAAATAAAAGGAAAAATCTTTGGAATTTATGGAAATCTGCTTTCACCACTTCAACCTTGCTTCCACCGTGCTCCATCTTTGCTTAAGGGAACCTTGCCACTTCTTCTTTGGCTTGCCTTGTTCGCCTTAAGCTTGTGCTTATTGATGGACGAAAACTATATCTTTGATCCTGGTGGATATGTTTCATGCTTCTTCCGTTGATGATCAAGGTCGAGTCAGGCTAATGACTCGGTTAAAAAAAATCAAGCGCTTCTTGGGAGGCAACCCATGCATCTATCTTTTCGCTTTCTTTATCATAAGTGTAGGGGAGACCCTTTGGTTTGCTTTCCTCTCCTCACTTCTTAATCAGGGATTCGAGCTTCAACGATCCACTCTTGATGATTCTTGACGACCCGTGATTCCGTGTCCACTTCTTCCCGGTTCAATCCTAAACTCTTTTCGATTCACTATTTTATATTTTCTCAATATTAAAATAGGAATCTCTTTAGTTGTCTTTTCCTTAGCGAGATTTAAACAACGTGTACAATGTCCTAAGTGTAGGGGAGTTTACTCCCACATGCTTAAACATTGAGGACAATGTTTCTCTTAAGTGTAGGGGGGACTTCTATCGAAGTTAAGTGGCCTTTTCCTTGTATTTGTCCTCATTTTAACCGGAAAATCAATTTTTCGATATTTTTCAAAATTTTTGATCTATTTTGGCCTATTAGTTTTTCCTTTTGTATAGTTATTTTCTGTCCTTATTAGAATAAATCTTTAATAAAGTGGTTTTAATTTTCAAACGTTGTGAATCTTTTGACTCAACCCGAGTTTACTTATCTAAGTTACTCTAGCTAGTATCCTTAACGTGTTTAAGTCAAGTTTTGCTAGGCTTTTATATAGGGAGCTATAAAACGCGAAAGTCTTAACTCTCACGGGTTAAGAACAAGAACTTTTCGCAAGTTCCTATAATTGATCCTAGAGAGTCGTTTATCAAGGGAACTTTAAAACGCGAATTCTAAACTTGAAAAAGTCTAAGAATTTGCAAGATCCTATAGGCGACTCGAAAACCCAAAACTTTGATTTAATAGGCTAAGTATCCACGAGTCTCATTACTTGAGATTTTAAACTGTGGAGAACGAGAAATGATAGAGTCAATTATAAGTTCGGTATTCTTTCGTGAATTTATGTGAGTTAATTATAAGCCTATTCTCCCATCGCTTGCTAATAAATTTATCTGCTAATAAATAAGGTTGTACGATTTGAAAAGTTACTTAGCTTCTAGCCCAAGATCGTTTAAAAGTTGCTCGGTATGGATTAGAGTTCATAGCCAAGGCATAACTTATTGAAGTGGGATGCGAAGATTGGTGAGTCCGAAAAGGCCCTAACAAGGCATGAGGGCTATATTTTGTTGCTAAAGATCCAAAGTGATGTGAAGAATCATTTATCGAAAATCAATATGAAGGATCGAGACACACGACGAAAAGCAAAAACTCCCAAAAGTCATGGAGAAGTGTATCCGAAAAGACCCTAACAAGGTATGAGGATAAATAGATCCAAGTCATAAAAGGAGGCGGATCGTTGTATATCAAAGTCCAAAATAAAGATTGGAGAAAAATGAAGAAGTCGTGGTCCAAGTATGAATCTCTCAAAACTTCAAGTGAAGAAATTCCATTATGAAGAGAAGACCATTATTTCATGAACGTCTCTCAAGGTTTGAAGTATGAAGTCGCTGCCAAATATCGGTCCGAGAAAGGTCTCAAATCGCGAAACGAGTTATGCCAAGATATGAACTTTATGAGGTCCCGAGAAGCAGTTTTAAAAGATTTTGTCCTTTAGCTAACTATTGATTAAATCGTTCACTTTATTTTCGGCCTAATAAACTATCGAAATAAGTCAAACAATGCATCCTCGTGATCATTCAAGACAACAATAAAATATAAGAGATACACCTAGGAATAAGGGAGTCTAAGTGAATAATTGGCCCACATGAGTTCGTGTTAGTTTACTAACTTATAATAACAATGATCTCGTTTTTAGGCTTGGTTTGGAGAAAGTGAAAACTTGAGGATGATGACTATTCATAACATTTCCAAAACCCATGGTATGCTTTTGATTTCTTTACTTTGAATGTTTATAGTTTTTATTTCTTTAATAAAGGCCAACGTGGATTAATTATGATGAAAAGTATAATCTTGCTTTGTAACTAATGCATTGCATGAGGACATTGCAATAGTCAAGTGTAGGGGATTTGATATGTGTGTAAACACACATCTTTTCTACCACTTAATTGCAATAATAACCGAGCCAAAACGTGTATTTTATGTCTTTTATGTCGGAATTATGCGTGGTTTGTGTTTTTGTTGTGATTTAGGACGAAAAGGTGAAAAGTGGAGAAAACACGGACATTCACGGGCATTTACGGACTTTTATTGAAGAAAAAGATGAAAGACGAAGTCAATAAGTCAAGACTGCAAAAAGAACGGAAGTCCAAGACCAATTCTGAAGATTTATCGAAGAAAAAGTCAAAAGACGGAAGTTTATCAAAAGCCGAAGAATTCAAGTCTAATTTATTGAAGATTTTAAAGACGAGTCAAAGAAATCCCGAGCCAAAAGTCATTTAAGTCCAAGTTCAAAGAAGATTAGAAGAATAAAGGACTAATGATGCAATTAATGAAGATTAAAAGAAGGAGGGATTTAATCTCGCAATTAAGAAGAAATGAAGGAGGGGAGGAAGCTTCCTTAATCCTCCCCTATAAATAGTCATTAGTTGTTAATCATTTTCTTTGTTGGCTAAGTGTGACAATTAGTCTTCCACATTTATTTTCTTGCACATTTAAATACTTGTCAATTTAATTACCTTGTCTTGCACCTTAAATTCCTTTAATTTCAAGTAAGTTTTCATTTAATTCTTGTCAATCTTTACTTTATTTTGTTAATCTCTCATCTACCTTTCTTAATCTTTGATTTCTATGTTTATGTTTGTGTGCATGTTCATGTCTTTATTTTGATCCAAGTGGTTTTTGATTATTGTGGTTAAATTTGTTTGTTTTGTTGATTTAAATTGTGAGTTTATGATTATTGATGTTTCGTTATTAGTTTGATTAAATAGTTTGTTTGATTTTGGTTAAATTTGTTGTTAGATTCGTGTATTTGTGATCCCTTGTTCTTCGGGGGTGTTTGTTTCTGTGTCTGAGATTATCAGGTAAAAATTCCGGATCAACGCCAAAACTTCCGAGCCAAGGAGGTTTTATTCGGAACTAGAGAAGTTCCGGATCAAGAAGGTTCATTCGGAACTTTATAAGTTCCGAGTCAAGCTAAAACTTCTGAACCAAGCCGTTCATCCGGAAAAGTCCCGAGTCAAGGTTTGTCTTCCGAATCAAGCTTCATCCGGAAATCTTCCGAACCAAGTTCCGGACGAAAAACTTCCGGATCAACACAAAAGTTCCGGATCAATATCTTCCGAACAAAGTTCCGGATGAAATCTTCCGAACGAAGGAAAAAGTTCCGGATCAAGAGGTTCATTCGGAACTCAAAAAGTTCCGGATCAACTTAAAAGTTTCGAATCAAGGTTTTGGGGTTTGGGAAGTTCCGACTCAAGATTGTTTCACTCGGAACTCAAAAGTTCCGAGTCAAGCCAGTTCATTCGGAAGTTTTGAACTTCCGAATCAAGGTTTCTTTCATTTCTTTTTAGTCTTTCTTTTTTAAATTTTTGTCTTTTATTTTTAAGCTTATTTTTCCCGCCTTTTTATTTAATTGCACTTTAAGATTATTTGTCTTAGATTTATTTTAGCCTTGCCTTAGTTTAAGTTTTAGGTACGTTTTAAAATTGCCTTAGATAGATTTAAGTTTGTGTTATTTACTTTAGTGCCTTTTAATTTTAGTCACGCTTTTAAATACTTACACCATTATTTTAATTAGACTTAGATTTAAATTACCTGCCTTTTACTTTAATTGTTCTGCACCACTATACTACAACGACACATTTTTGTTCCACCAAAATAAAACAGAGTCACACATTAAACAAAAGTTTTTCAATTCGAAGATATTGGTACAACGAATCTTTTTAACCTGAGTAAAATCTAGTTATCAAGGAGGTTTATATGGAACAACCTAAAGGGTTTCCATTGATGGTAAAGAAACTATGGTGTGTAAATTAAAGAAATCAATATATGGACTTAAACAAGCTTATTGACAATGGTATATTAAGTTCAATGATACCATTACATCTTTCGGTTTTGAAGAAATCATCGTTGATCGATGCATAAACCACAAGATAAGTGGGAGCAAGTTTCTATTTTTGGTTCTATATGTTGATGATATCTTGTTTGCGACTAATGACTTTGGTTTATTGCATAAAACTAAAGAATATCTTTCAAAGAATTTTGAAATGAAAGATATGGGTGAGGCATCCTATGTGATTAGAATTTCAATATTCCGTGATAGATCTCAAGGGATATTAGGATTTTCTCAAAAAGCCTATATCTATAAAATCCTTGAGAGATTCAATATGAGCAGATGCTCGGATGGTATAGTCCCTATTCAAAAGGGAATCACGTTTAGTCTTAAACAATGTCCAAAGAATGATGTGGAACTAAAGGAAATGGAAAACACTCCATATGCTTCAGTTGTGGGCAGTTTAATGTATCTACGAACTTGCACTAGACCCGACATTAGTTTTGCGATCGGGATGCTATGTAGATATCAAAATAATCCCGGTATTCATCACTGGAAAGCTACAAAGAAAGTATTGAGATATCTTCAAGGAACAAAGGATTGCATGCTTACTTATAAGAGGTCTAATCACTTGGAAGTGATTTGATATGCTGATTCTGATTATGCTGGATGCAAGGATAGTGGAAAGTCAACGTTTGGCTATATGTTCCAACTGGCCGAAGGAGCTATTTCCTGGAAAAGTGCCAAACAATCTATCATTGCTGCATCTATTATGGAATCAAAATTTGTAGCTTGTTATGAGGCTACCATTCATGCATTATGGCTGTGGAATTTTATTTGGGCTCTCCATCAAGCTTTCTACAGTAATGTAGGTCAAGGGTGAGAAACTAGTTTGTGCTCTAAGGTGTTCTTTACACCATGTCAACACCATCTATGGCTTCTGGTATGTTATCTCTATCATCTTATCTATGTGGTTATTATCCTATTCTAAGATCTTCTGACATAATTATTTAATGTGTTTATCAATTAATGTTTAATGTTAATGTCTATATATTATCATAATGTTTGTACAAGAGCAACATGTTTATATCAATTCTGCAATCAACATAAGTGTTTACATCTTCCTCTTGATTACATCAATTTTTCTTTTTCTTTTCCATTCAAGAGGTAGAACCAGCTGGTTGCCGCTTTGATGGTTCAACCCATGTCGGCCAAACCCGGCGGTTTAATCCGGTTCGAATTTTAGCAAAAACCCAGCATGAAACGAACCGGTCATTCTCCCGGGTTAAACCGGCCGGTTCGAACTGGGTTTTAAAACACTGATATTCATTAATGGTTTTGTAAGAATCATGTGGTTCTTACCCCCCCCCCCCCTCCCCCCTTGACCTAAGTCTCTGAAATCTATGTTTGTTAAACTATTAAATGATAAATCTTGCAGTACATATTTTTTTGTGCAACTAATTTTGTAAAAACTTTACATTGAAAACACTTAATATTAACATCTATCTTAATTGATTACTTAACTAATGTATATAATAATCTTTGGTTGATAAGTGTCAAAATAAATAAACAATTAAAAAAAACTAGATACAAAAGAAGTAAAAATTATGGTGGGTTGGTGATCGGTTGGTTGTAGTGGCCGGTGGTGTCTGGTTGCAGTTGCAGGTGGTATTCGTTGCAGTAGCGGTTATAAAGAGGTGGTCCATTTGCTTCATCTATAAGTAAGTATTTTATAACTATAACTTTGTCATTTTTTTTGCATGATAGAATGAAAATATGAGTAAGATGATCTCACAGTTTAAATTTTGACTCATATTATTGATGGATGAAAAAGAAAGTCACTGTTACATCATTTATATTGCTCTGTTAGATGATTTATTTTTCATTTAAAAATACAATTTATTTTCAGTTGAATCATATATTGCTTGACAAACATTTTTTTGTATTATGTAAAAAATAATAAAGTAATGCAGTATGACAAACACCATTTTCTAAAAATTGACAATTATTTATTGCATTTTTTAACAATAGAAAAAAATATTATCCACTTTTTAATGCATTTTTAATAATAGAGAAAATGAAGATGATCCAAACATCATCTAACAAAATACTGTTTTCGTAAAAAAATGCTATAAATTAATCAAGTAACAAAATATTTACTTTAGTTTGAGATTTAAAAGATCTGGTAGAAAAAAAGATTATCCAATTATTTATTACGTTTTTTATAATAAAAAAGATAAAGATTATCTAAACATATCTAATAAAACATCATTTTTCATCAATAACAAAGCTAACCAAAATCTGTTTTCGTCATAAAGATTGCGAAAAATTAATTAGGTAATATAATAAACATTAATTTTTTACAAAATGAGAAACACCATTTTTTAGTGCGAGATCTAAATGGAGTAATAAACATTATTTTTTACAAAATGAGAAACACCAATTTTTTTATGCGAGACCTAAAAGATCACGGTGGAAAAAAAAGATGATTTAATACTTTATTTTCATCACTTGGGTATGATATTCGTTGCGAGACTGAAGTTAACCATTTTAAAGAACAATTCGAAAATCAGTCTGAACCTGAAAAAAGAAATTTTCAAAGAAAGTTGGTTGACACATTCAATCCAAGTAAAACTACTATGAAACCGCCCACGGTTAGAAGAAACACTCGCGGTCGATCGAGTTTGAAAAAACAACAATAACAACAAAAGAGACATGCTCCTCCTAAGAATACAGAATCACGAGCACGTTGCCAGTCAACGAGGTTTTTTGGTGTTGATTTGAAGTTTGAACCGGGAAGACATAGTTCATATACGAACTATCAAAACGAGGAGCCGGCAAGAAATAGTATGTTTTCAGATTTAAATGAAGAATCGGCGAGAAATAGTATGTTTTCAGATTTAAATGAAGAGTCGACGAGACGTAGTATGTTTATGGATTTTAATGAGGAGCCGACGAGACATAGTATGTTTATGGATTTAAATGAGGAGTCGGCGAGACATAGTATGTTTATGGATTTAAATGAGGAGTCGGCGAGACATAGTATGTTTATGGATTTAAATGAGGAGCCGTCGAGACATAGTATGTTTGCGGATTTACATGAGGATCCGGTGAGACATAGTACATTTCTGGATTTAAATGAGGAGCCAGGTAGACATAGTATGTTTGCGGATTTAAATGAAGTGCCGACGAGACATAGTATGTTCGTGGATTTATATACGCAACCAACGAGACATAGAATGTTTGTTGATTTAAATGAAGTCCCAAACTTAAACCAGGAGATTTTAACAAACCCTTTACTCTATCATATTCCAGATATTTTTCATCCTTATATCAGAGAATTAAAAAATGTCAAAGGTGACGGAAACTGTGGATTCCCGTCTGTTGCCGTTGGCGTTGGTCGTGATGAAAATATGTGGCCTCTAGTTCGACAAGAGTTTTTGCAAGAGTTAAGGAATCATATGCAATATTACATGAATATATTTACTTCTAACGACTTTGATTACATTTGGAAGACCATGAATTTTTCGGGAACTGGTATTGCCCCAAGAGAGAAATAGATGTCTATGCCAAATATAAGATTTGTTATCGCTTCATTTTATAGGAGGCCGGTTGTATTCATATCTATGGTAGGAAGTGATGTACTTAGTTCTACGTGTTTTCCTCTTTGGTCGGATCCGCATGCGTCAGAATCAACTAACCTCTAGTTATTACACGTGTGGAGGAAATTCATTTCATTAATTTGTTGCTACGAGAAGGTTTCTCAACACCGTCAACTCACCCACAATGGAAGACCTATAGGACTTATAGGGCATCTGCATGGGAAGACTTGTTTTCAAGTCGACAACTTGTGTTTGAAGAATATATTCGTTCTCGAAGACAAATGTAATATTTTCATGATTGTCATCTTAACTTTTAATTTAATAAAGTTATTATAATGTTTAATTTTTGTCTACTATAAAATAAATAAAATTTAATATTATGTTTAATTTTTATCCACTATAAAATAAATAAAATGTAATACAATCATTGTTTAATTTTTATTTACTACGAGGCATTCAAATCCAGGCGATGCCTCGGCTATGTTATAGACTTCTAACTTCATCCTAAATCATAAGAAATTACATATTAAGTCTAGCAATCATAAACTGAGTCCTAATGATTCTTTGTAATGGTTGATCCTGACTTTAAAAAATGACTGTCTCTTTATCATTATAAGAGCATCCACAATGGTCAATGTAGAAACTAGAAGGGGGGGTTGAATAGTTTCTTATATTTACTTGTGAAATAATGGTTTTCAAAAAATCATTTTTCTCAAAAACTTACACTTAAGGAAATAAGTGAAATCTTCTTATGCACAATATGAACAATGATAGTGTAATTTAAACTAATACTAACTAATATATATGCACAAAGAATAAAGAATGTAAAGAGTTAAGGGTAAAGAAAGATCAAACCAAACACCAAGGATTTATAGTGGTTCGACAACGAAGCTCACTCCTTGTTCCTACTCCACTCCTCGAGTACTCCTTACTCGAGAGTTCACTACACAACAAGCTCCTTATGGTGGAGAAAACCGTACACGTCGCTTAACCAATTTCCGACCCTAAGCTAAAAGTCGAGCCCTAATCATAGCTAGGACCAATCTACACAACTATACTTAGTACATACACAACTTCCAAATAGACACAACTACTTGGATCTTCACAACTATTACACAACAACAAATGTATAAGATTTGATCGTCAAAGGATCTTTGGTGGTGGACTCAACACTTCACAATGATAGTGTTCTTCCCTTTGCACTTGAAGGGGAAGGGATGGATGAGATAGATTCACTTGTAAACAAGTAGTAATCAATCAAATAATCAAGAATTTGAGTGATTTAAGAAGTATGTTTGAATCTGGAAATTTGTGTGCAAAAGAGGTGAATTGAAAATCTGAGAAAGGTCCACTATTTATAGGACAAAGGGCCAACGGCTATATCTGCCCACGGTTCCTCATCTTAGCCAACGGTACCTTATCGATAAGGAACCGCCTAGGCGCTAAGGAACCGTCGGGCTAGACTCCGCTCCCTTTTTGTCCTTTAGTGGCGGAGGTCAAATCTGGTTATAAAAATATCCAGAAAGGATATTCCAAATCAAAAGGGAATATGCCATTTTCAAATTTTCAAATATTTAATTTAATAAAACATTTTCTTAAACAGAAAGTTTAATTAAAAAGTTGTCACATTTAATAAAAAGTGAGTTTTAAGAAAAGATTAAATCACTTGATCACTTGATTAAGGTTAGTACTTGTTTATTCATACCTTAAGTGAAAATGGGTAAAATGAAAAATACTTGAACTTAAGAATTCGTTTTTCGTTGTTTTTGTAAATGCTTGTTTTTACATATTGTCGTAATCAAAACTAAGCGAGACCGAAAAATGCAAGTAACGTTTTTAGGCATTATTGCATTAACAATCTCCCCCTTTTTGATTCCGACAATATATAAACTCAATCACACAAAACACAAGATTTTCGAAGACGAGTTTATTCATTTCTCCCCCTTTGTCGAAGCAAAAAGGTTGCACAAGTCGGTGTTGAAGAGACGGACTTTGCAAATACTCCCCCTTGGTGCTTACTCCCCCTAGCTTGGGGAACTGAGGAATCGAGATATGGTGACAAGCTACATAGAAGGGTTAGATTAACAAAAGAAACAACCGACAAGACATAGCTAAAGGTCACACTAAAAGAATAAAAGAGAAGAAAACTGATGAGACTGCTTTTATACATGGTCTCATCGTCCAAATCGGGCTTAAAATGCATAAAATATCATCAAATATACCAAATATATGCTCGTGTTTGTTACTTGTGTATTTTTAGGTACGGATATTGAGGAAATGGCAAAAGATCACAAGAATCATTCAAAAACGAACACGGGAAACGAAGCCGCACAATGAACCGGGCCCAAGTTTGGAATTTTGCAAAATGACCCTTGAAGAATTGAAGATTGGCAACTTTAGTCCCTCAACTTTTGAAGATTTACACTTTATACCCCTCAAATATTCAAAACTATGAATAGGGTCCCTAAAGTTTGAAGACTATACAAGATCAGCCCTTGGAAAATGAAGAAAATACATTAAAGGCCCTTGGAAAAAGTTTTGGAACATTTTGTGCCAATTTTGACAACTTGCCAAAAGTTGTCATGAGTAAAAAAGGCGTTGATGGCTTTTATTACAAAGTGCAAAGAAGAAGGAAGCTTGGGGGCCCTTTCTGCCAATTAACCAAACTCTCACCACCAGTCACCTCTTGACACGTCACCACAACCCACCCACTTACCCAAACCCTTACCTGTTTACCCGACCCAACCCGTCCATTAACCCAACACCCAGTTTAATTAATTAAACTAGTCAAAGACCAGTCAAACCCTCCCTTTTTCCCACCTTAACACAAAATTTAAAAACCTTTACCCCCCTTTTAGATTAAACCCACCCCTGCTATTAAACTTAATCCTATAAACCCTAAATCCCAATTGAACCAAGAACAAAGGGGTTTTCCCTTAATTACTCCAGAACCTTGATTACACTCCACCTCACCAAAACCCACATCACAAAACGCCACAAGACACACCCATGTGTCTTGTGGGACCCTCCCCTGCAACATCACTTTCACCTCAAAACCCTAAACTCGACCAAACCAACGTCCCATGTTACTCCTTGGCCCCCAAGTTCAAAATGAACGACTCAAGATCATTTCAACAGCTTGCTACAATCACATGATCACATGAAGACGAATTTTGACCATTTTCAGTCAAAACTCCAAGGGCTTTATTGGCATTTCAGCATTAGGGTTTTAGTTATTCTAGATAGTTCTGTTAAGTAGTATAAAAGGAGAATGTGGCATGTACATCTCCTTTGTTCCAGTTTTTAAGCTTTCACCATTGTAATTCCTTTTTGATGATATAAAAAGTTTGGTATTTGTTAGAAACAAGTGTAATTCTTTTTTTATAATTGTTAAAAGTTGTGTGAGTGTGTTAGAAAGCTAAAAACTGAGTTCCATCTTAATTGTGTAAACACATTGTGTGTTTAAGGTTTCAAAAGGTTTTTAAGAAAGGTTTTTCAATTTTCAGAAATTTAAGAACATCAAGAAGTAAAAGTGGATTGTTGTTTTTTGATTTCTGAGGTTGGTTCCTTGACTAAAACGTGTTAAAGGTTTCAAGATTCATTGGTTCAAAGTTTTTGAAAAGGTTTGAGAAGTTTTCAAAAAATCAGAAAGTGTTATATTATTGCTTGTTTTTTTTTCATTTTCTCTTAGCAGTTTATTGGAGCTTGTTTGATCAAGGTTTCTGCATAGGCCCGGGCCTATAAGGAGGTGGTTTTTCAACCACTAAGGGACCTGGATGTAGGTCCCTTGAGGTAAAAATCTCTTCCCCTTTTCATTTTTCAGTAAATGTGGTGATTTATGTGAATCTGCATGAAATAGGTTATGTGTTTGATTTAGCTGTTTGATTTTGCTTATTTATTGGTTTTATGCCTATTTGAAGTTGATTAAATCAGTTTGGTAGGATTTGAGAAGGATTTGGTTTGTAAAAAAGTGATTGTCAGTTTAAAGGGGTGTTTGGATTTGTGTTTTTAATCAGATTTTGTGACAAGGATTTGGTTTAAAACCTGTTAGAAATACTCAGTAGGTGTTAAAAAGGTTGTATGCTAGGTTGGATTTCAGTTTGGTAGGTTTTTGAACAAGTTTGCTTGCATAAAAATTGGTTCAAGTGGTCAAATTCAGTAAGTCCTTGTTCTGCCTATTTTGAGAGATTTTGTGCTTAATCTTTTGTTCATTGCTAGGTTTAAGGTTGTTTTAGGATTGTGTAGGGTTTATATGTTACTTGGTCAGCTTATATGCAATATTTGGCTTATAGAAATTGGCTTTTGTGCATGTAAAATCAGCAAAGTATCATCAGACCTTCCTATAGCTTAATCAGTAACTTTTTGGCTTATTTGTGTTTGAATTTTGCTTGCAACCTGCTTGATTTTGTGTTTTATGTGACTCCTTATACTCCAAAGAGTATAAGGGTGCCTTTGTCCAATCAAATCACCAGCAAAATCATAGAATCAAGCTCCTCTTGATCATATTTCACAAGTGAAGATATCTGTTCTTCCTTGTGTTCTTGAAAAGCTCAACTGAGCACGTTTTTGGTTTCTGATAGTTTTAATCTTGTTAAATTTAGATTGTGATTGTGTTTTTGTGAGTTAAAAGAATATTGGTTTGAGTTTTTAAAAGTAAAAAAAAAGGAAAAATTTGCAAAAAGCTCACCTTGCCTGGGCTCGAACAGGCGACCTTGCTCTCCAAGGACTAACGTGTTAACCAGTGATCCAGATGGCTTTTCACGTTTAGGTTTCATTTCATTAAATACTTAAGTGATTTTTGTTTTATAGCTTATTTGATTAGCAGCTTGTAAATAAGCTGTTTATAGCTTATTTCCTTAAGATTTTTCCTGTTTAAGATTTTTCCTAGGTTTTTCTAAGGTTGATTGACTTTTCTGAGAAAAAAGTTTATTTTTCTCGTATTTCATTTATTTATTAGGATTATTTTTAGTTTAATTTTTAGAAAGTAGATTAAAAATAGTAAAAAGCATTTTAAAAATCCAGAAAAATAGTTTTTAGTTTTTATTTAAGTTATTTGAGGTTTACATCACAAAAAGTTTTCAAAAAGTCTTATTTTTAATTTTATTTGATTTTAGGGTTTTTAGACAACTTTAAAATTTAGTATAAAATTAATAAAAAGGTTTTAGGAACTTTAACTTGCATTTTTATCTTAGTTATATTATTTAGGATTTTTGATAATTTTTTAGAATTATTTTATAAACCTTTTATTTTTTAGAATATTTTAATATTATTTTATTACTAAAAATAGAAAGTTGGGTTTTTCTACTTTTTTCATTTTTCCTAGATTGTAGACATTAAATTAGGAGCTTTGTCACTTTCAAAATAGTTTTTAGGCTTTTCATTTATTTTCTAGAATTAATTTAAGTTTTAATAGATTTTAATAGTTTTTAAGTAATTAAAAATAGTTTAATTTGGTTTTAAAATTTTTAAAAATAGTTTTTAGCTTAATTAGGTCATTTTTGAGGTTTACAAACTATAAAATCTTGTTTAGGGCTTTTTAATAATTAATTGTGATTTTTAGGGCTTTAATTAGCATTAAAAAGTCATTATTTAATTAATTAAAAGGTTTTAGCAAGTTTTGATTTTTTGTAAACTCTTAGAATTATATTGTGGATTTTTAGTAATTTTTAGGAATTTTTAGGTTAAAATTTTAAATTTTGTAGTTTTACGGTTTTACGTTTACGCCTTTTTCGTCGTAGTTTAATCCATTTTCGTAACCGTCTTTTATTTCCTTTCTCATTTCTTTTCTTCTTGTTAATAATCACAAACATCATTAATCAATTCATTACACAACACACTAGCCTCCTCGAGAACGAACTCACTCTAACTTGGGTCATTAGTGCTCGGTTTTCCTAAACCGACACTTAACGCTTACCACTACTTTGTTGCTCTTTTTCCTAAAAGGGTATACAAATCACTACATCATTTTTGGCGCCGCTGTCGGGGAGGCGTGTTGTGTTTTGATTGAACATTGTTGTTTTTTTATATTAGCCAAAATAGTAATTGTATTAGTAGCACTCTACTAATACGTATTATCGTTTTTTGGTTTTTGTGTGAATACTATTAATATATTGTATACGTAGAACAATACATTCACAAGTACTCCAAATACGTGAGCAATCACAACCTTGACTTGGGAGGTCATTACCCAATCATTGTATTCGAATCTCAAACCAAAGAAAAAAAAGGCAAAAATAGATAAATACTTTCATGAAGCTTAATCTTGAAAATACAAACTATAAGGTGGGTATAAGGCGGTTGTATTTCACGACCTAAAGGAAAAAGGCTCTTAAGTGCTTCGCGCCGCCTCGTTTCCTCCGCTTGCTTGTGCGTATTTGATTTTGAGAGTGAATCGAGGGTTTTGCCGCCCAAAGTATTATTACATATCATATATATTTTCTTGGTTTCTATTGATTAAACCCTCTTGAACGATTTGGTGTTCCACCATCGTTCTAAAGTCATCGAAGGCGTTCACTTCACGTGATCGTTTTCATTCCTTGAGGCTTCTTTAATCGAGAGATTTGATTAAGGAGGAGATTTGTAGATTTGTGTCTACTAATACATTCCAAAAATCCAAAAAAGTTAAAAACAATCAAAAACCACAAAAAAATTGAAAAAGTAAAAACACCAAAAAGAATCTTCTTTGCTCGCCTTCTCGTTGTACGTGACGTTTATGCAAACTCGCTCTAAAGAAAGACGTGCTCGTAAACGAAGAAACAAATCAATCACTCCTACTAGTGAGGAGTCTCCTATTGACGAACCCATTATAGTGAAAGAAGCACCCATGGCTAATCGAACTATGATGGAGTTGCTTCAAGCACCCACCGAGGGTTATGGAGAAGCGATTGTGATTCCCGCTATCCTTGCGGAGAATTTTGAGGTTAAGACGGGTTTGTTGTCCATGATTCAAAACAACAAGTTTCAAGGTGACGAAAAGGACAACCCTCATAACCACATTCGCCAATTTAATCGTCTCACCGCCACATGCAAGTTTAAGGACGTCTCAAACGACTCGATTAAGATGATGCTTTTTCCGTATTCCTTAGCGGGGCCCACTAAAATTTGGTTAGAGAAAGAGCCACCCAATTCTATATTGACGTGGAAGGATCTCGTTTCGAAATTTGTGAACCAATATTTTCCGCCCTCTAAGACTACGCATTTGAAAAATGAGATTTCTAAATTTTCACAAGAATCAAATGAAAGTTTTTCTACGGCTTGGAATAGGTTTAAGGAGATGTTACATGAATGTCCTCATCACGGTTTTTCCGATTTGCACCAAATAGACACGTTTTACAATGGACTTAATGATCATGAAAGAGATTATCTAAATGCCGCCGCGGGTGGTAATTTTTTGTGTAAAACGGTTGAAGAAGCTTTGGTCAAAATTGAGAATAGGTCTAAGGTTTATAGCCCTCGTCACACACCGAGTGTTGCCAAAATGGGCTCATCATCGTCTCGTAGCATTAATGCTTTACATGATGAAGCAAATGAAGAAAATCGATTTTTTGATAGATTTGCTAACCTTATGAACCATTGGAAAGCTCAAGAAGCTTCGAATTCCGCTTCGGTCAAAGCGGTTTCTAAGAGTTGTTTGTCGTGTGGTGGAGCTCATGATCTTTCCGAGTGCATTACCGCGGATGGTAACACTTCGAATGCTTTTGTAGCCACGGGAACTTATAACCAAATCGGTCAAGGTTCCCGCCAAAATCAAGCTCCACCAAATCAAAATGCTAATAATTATCGAAACAACAACCAAGGTGGAAATTACCAAGGAAATCAAAGGAATTATAACAAGGGTAATTATCAAAGTGGTAATGGGCAAATTTCTAATCAAAACCAAAACCGTGATTTTCAAAACAATGCCCAAGGTTTTCTAAACGATCACACCAAAAATCTTCAAGGAGAATTTTTGAATTATGCAAAGGCTAATGATGCTAAATTTGACAATATGCAACGTGAAATGGTTAGCTTAAGGTCCGAGTTGAAAAACGAGCTTAAAAACGAACTTGCTAATGAACTTAAAACTCATGCTAATAAAATGGAAGGAAATGTCACACGACTCCAACAAAATCAACAAAAAATGGAGCAAGGTCAACATGAGATTAAGCAAGAGTTGTTAAAAGCGGATGCTAGGCAATCTAAGTTTGAAGACCGTATGGCTAAAATGTTTGAAGCTATCATGTGTAAGCCCTCTTTTTCGGGTGGTCTTCCTAGTGATACCATCGTGAACCCGAAAGGAGAATTGAAGGTTATTACTACTCGTAGTGGTAAAACTTTAAAAGAACCTATTTCTCGTCCAAGTACTTCTATGGAGAAGGAAAAAGAGAAAGAACCCGAGGTTGTGGTTGAAAAGGAGCAAATTACAAGCCCACGAAGTACCGCTCAAACCACACTTACGGTTGAACCCACACCAATCATGGAACCCGAGATTCCAAGGCCGATGCCTATGCCTACTATGCCCCAACCCACACCACCTTTACCCTACCCTTCAAGACGAGACAAGGAAAAGGCACAAGAACGAAATAATTATCAATTTGAACTATTTATGAAAATGTTTCGTGACTTGCATTTCAATATAAGTTTTGCCGACGCCTTAGTCGTGATGCCTCGATTTGCCACGAACTTCAAAAGTATGTTGAATAACAAAGAGAAATTGAAAAAATCGTCTAGTTGTTCTTCGGTTTTTCTAAGCCGCATACCTCAAAAAGTCGGTGATCCTGGAAAGTTTTTAATCCCATGTGCTATACAAGACATGGAAGAATGCTACGCCTTGGCCGATCTTGGTGCTAGTATTAATTTGATGCCTCTTGAGATTTTTAAATCGCTCAATCTTCCAAATCTCACTCCTTCAAGAATGTCAATCGAAATGGCCGATCATTCTATGATTCTAGCTTGTGTAGTTTCCGAGGACGTCTTTGTGAAAGTTGGAAAGTTCTACTATCCTGTAGACTTTATTGTTGTTGATATTCCTATCGATCCTAAAGTTCCGTTAATTTTAGGTCGATCTTTTTTGGATACCTCGAGAGCACTTATCGATGTGCATGCAAGAAAAATCACTCTTCGTTTCAATGAGGAAGAACTCGTCATTAATGCAACCCAAAACTCCACTCTTTCTCATGTGTATTCTATCACATCTTTGTACAATGTCAATCCCATCAAAAACATTTGCAAAAGAATTTCAAATAGAGTTTTAGGAGTTGTTGATAAAAATGAAGTTCCGTCCCCTCCGCCGGTGGAGGTTAAGAGTGTTAAGCCTTCGATTCCAATCTCAAGTGATTCTTCGGATGATGAATACGTTGATCCCGATGGGGAGGTTTTCTTTGTTGACAAACGTTTTGAAAACTTACCATCACCTAAACCAAAAAGATTTCAAAATGTGAGAATTTTTAGTGTGACTAACATTGCTTTAGATACACCAAATATTTTTGACATAATCAAATCGGGTTTTCACAAGGAGAGTTTTAAAGATGAAAAAGGAAAAGATTTTGAATTTAATTTAAAAGATTTTTCTACAACTCTAACTCCGTCATCACCGCGTTTATTGAGTACTACAAGCTCGTCTTCTCCTTTTGACGATGCTTTGTGTGGACTTAGTGTGGGGGAATCCCCTTATGTTCCCTCCCCTTTCTCCACCGAGGACGAGATATTTGATCCTGGAATTGCTTATATAGAGAAATCTCGGTCTTCCACCGATGCAATAAATGGAAAATCTTTTCATTTGATTGGTGCGAGTCTACCTCGAGTAGCTCATGTTTTTAGAGACTTACCCATTGTCCCACCCTTCTATTTCTTCTCTCCTATTTTCTTGAAACTCTTTGAGTTTTTGTTGACCATTGATGAAGTGGCGTTGATTAGTTTTTCCAATGAAAACGAGAACGCCATCTTCGATCCCGGTATTTTACACCATCAAAGGACTTAGTCCTTAATACCGGTTGTTTTTGGGCCTTGTTTATCATGTAAGCCCCACCAAAAATTGACCATACCATGATTATCCCTAAATGATCACATTTATGGGGATTCGAGTCGAGCTTTTGACTCGGTAATCAAAAACAAGGTGCCTCGTGGGGGATAACCATGCTTATCCATGTACATATTATTGCTTTCTAATTAGTTAATGTGAGGGGATTTGTGCCCTTCCAACCTTTGTTCCGTGGTTGTTTGTGCATTGTGGTTTTTAGATCATGATCTTCACGATTGGAGCCTCTCGTGTTTTGTTTTATGGGAGCACTCGGTCGTTTGCATTTCTCAATATCCAAATGATATATCCTTTTATGTTCTAACCTTAGGTTTTTAGCACACTTCATAAACGGCTATTAATTTAATGGTTACACCCTTTCCATGCTAGATTAGGCATTCGACTACGTCTCTAGTATGGGGGTGTTTGCACCCCTAGACTCGAAACATTGAGGACAATGTTTAACTTTAGTATGGGGGGTGAATAGATACTTGCCTTGCCAAACCTTCACGCTTTCCAAAGTTTATCGTTTTGTTTATCGTTTTATTGCAAAATAAGGCTAAAAATGGCCAAATTTTAAAATTTTTCTCATGTTTTATAAGTGTTTGAAGACACGAATGTAGGTTTTTCGATGGCGAGAATAAGAGTAATTTTTTACTCGACCGTGCGTGTTGAGCACTTAGCTTCGATTCCTTAACTACACATTAGGCTAAGTCTCTTAAATGAGGACGAGAAATGATAGAGTTATGTTAGCCTCAAAATATTGAGCCAAACAAGAATGCTCAGTTATATGTTTATTATATATCGTATTTTAGAACGTTGTAATAGGTAGTATATTAGTCGTGTTACACGGGCTTAACTTTAGGCTAAAGTTCATTAATAAGTAACTAAAGCCCAAAAGGAAAGCCCGACCCAAACCATATAGTCCATTAAGAAGCCCGCATGTGGGTGGACTATATATACTACCCTCCTAGCATGTTAGGAGGGTTGGTGATTCATTTTCTTCTTAATCTAATATTTCACAAGTTCACACACTTCTCTCTCTTTTCTCTCTCTAGTTTCTCTCTCTAAAATTCATCTCATTTCTTCCTTTCTTTCTTCTTTAATTCGTATTATATAATCATCACATATTAGGGACAACAATTGGTATCAATCGCCACGGGGTAGTTTTGTGATTGGTTGTTGTTAGTATATTTGATTCGAATGATTTAATCCATAAATCATCTCGGATTCAAATTTTTTTGTGTATTCCGTGCTCTACTTCTTCATCTACATCTTCTACATAGTTTTAGTCGTGATTTGGTATATTTACTTTGGCTAAAAACACAAAATTTTTGGGTGTTTTGATCATTTTTTGGCTTAAAATCACGTATTGGTTGAGTTTTGTCCGAGAAAAGTGGGAAATATTCCAATTGGTGTAATCGGAAAAGGGATTATATATTCCGATTGGCATTCCGATCAGTAGCATCGAAAAAGGGTTTCAAAACATTCCGATTGGACAAAACATTCCGATCTGCATTCCGATCAGTGATTCCGATCTGCATTCCGATCAGTGATTCCGATCTGCATTCCGATCAGTGATTCCGATTTGCATTCCGATTAGGTTATTCCGACAGGTTTATTCCGATTGGGGACATTCCGATAACATTCCGATTAGGACATTCCGATCAGTGATTCCGATCAGTGATTCCGATGATGTGTTTTGCTAAATTTTGTTTGAGTATTTTTTAGACTTATCCACCATCTACACTAGTTTCGGAATATCGTTTACACGAAGATCAAAAAAAAAAAATTATTTTTTCCTAGACCATTTTTAGGCCATTTAAGCTTCAATTTCAAATTTTGGTGATGCGAAAAATTTTTCGACCTAAAATTCAAATTTTCGGACCAAAATTCAAATTTTTAGGCCATTTTTAGGTTTTATTTTTCTTTAAATTTTTCATTTTTCAAATTTTTTTCCTACTAGTTATTGGATATTTCTAACTCGTTTTCAAATTTTGGTTATTCAAAATTTTTGGGTTTACCGTTTTAGTCGGACTGAGGAATTTATTGTCGGACTGAGAAAAAATTTCAAATTTTCGAAATTTCAACTACAACACAATCACACCATATCTACTTAAGATCCGAAGTTACTTTATCAACTGAGACACCATCATCATGGAAACGAGCAATGCGTGTGCAGACAGAGAAGAACGAGAGATGCAACTACAAGAACAAGTCCTTAAACAACGTTGTATGCAAGCTTTCAGTGATCTTAAAACGAATCTAAAACGTCTAGAAAGAGAGACCTTCTCGTACAATCCTTTGTATATGCGTGCTTTTCATTCCTTTTTCGGAAATGATCATCGCACGTTCACTTATGACTTAAGAGACCACTTGAAGAATCTTGAGAATGAATTACTCAACAAAAACCTTCATGAGACAAATTCCAAGAATGCCTTCAAAATACTCAGAACACCGTTTCAACCATTCTTTGCTTCACAGCTATTCAAGAATCCCAACTTTGACTCAGAAGTTCGAGATGCAAATCAACACTTCAAAGACTACACTACAATGGAAGCAAAATCATTTAGAGATTTGATATTTGGAAACATGGAATCAATTGAGAGGCTTTTGGATGAACGCCTACTTCATGCAAAAGACATGATCAAGAAGATGAATGACAAAAGGCTGAAAATGCAAGAGTGCACGGTTGCAAAGATTCATGTAGTGGATACGAGTCCAATCTCAACTGTAAGTAACGAGACAATATCGAGTAATGCAACTGACAGCTGCAGAACAGGGAAAACAACGACTCTGGGAAAGACAACAGCAGCTCTGACAAACAACACATCGACTTTGAGAATGTCATCAGCAATACACCTTCCTATGATAATGGTCCTGTTTACGATTCTGAGCCATTGGAAGAGGTACACAATGCTGAATTTAATGTGTTTGCCAATGCCGATACGCATGAGCATAGTGATCAAACAACAAACCTTATTGACACATGTATGACGGAAAAGGTTGATAGCAATACCACACCAAATTCATCAGACATGTGCAATAATGAGTTTGAGGATGATCAACATGCAAATGAGTATGATGATGAGGAGCGTGTTGCACTTGCTAATTTAATTGCTAGTTTACAAAAAGATGTCAATGAAACTAGAAAGAGTCAAAAGCAATTAAAGAAGGCAAACGCAGCGCTCACTCAAAATTTTGAAGAATGCAAAGACGCTCTAATTAAATCTAATGAGACCCTTGAAAGTAATAGGGCTGAGCTTCTTCAGAAAACCAAAGAGCTTGAGGGGTACAAGGGAAGTGTGTTAAAAAGTCAAAAGGACGATTTTGAAAACAAATATAATACCACTCTTGAGTTATTAGCCAAAGAGAAGCGTCAATATAATGTTTTCTTAATGGATGAACGTCAAAAAACGTACCTTGCCAATACCAAAGTTAATGAACTTGAACAAAAGCTCTCTATGACCACTACAGCTTCTACAAAAATTCTTGCGGATAAGAAATAAGAGCTAGATGCGTTAAAACAAGACTTCAAAAGTAGATATGATAAAGAAACCGAAAAAGTAACGAAACTAGAAGAACAAGTCGAATTTTTGAAGAACGTTGTTAATAAAACGCATGATTCTATTCAATCTGGGAGAATGTTGGCACCTCCTTCGATGTTTAAGGGTCAAGCTAGCTTTGCAAGTCCTGAGTACCTTGCCAAAGCTCAAGCTGCGAACCCGCATCTTTATCTTGATGAGACTGAAAGAACAGATCTTGATTGCATGCCCCTTAGTACCAATAGTGAAGAGACTGCCCTTTGGGATGCTGATAGTCAACCACTTGTTAATAAGGAGTTTGTGAAACCATATAATTATGCTTATGAGAATAGTATTTATGGCCTGTTCAACAAACAAACTCGGAAAACTCGTGAGGAAGTGTTCTTAGAATGCAAACAAAAGAGAATTCAATGGAAGAAAGCATTTGCCCCTAAGAAATCTAATGTTTACAAATACATAAACTACCTCCCTCTAGATGAATCTAAAAGCAAGAGTAGGAAAACATTAGGTATTCTTAAACATCACATAGATAATGTTAAATCTATTGTTGAAAGAGACTGGGCCAAACGTGAAAATGCTGAGTGGACACGTCCGATTCCTCAAGATATTACCTTGCTTGTCAAAGAACTCTTAATTCCTAACACGGCGTTGATTAAAGAAACTGTTCTTCAACTTGAGGAGTTCATTCGGACTGAAATGTATGATGATTTAAAATACGTTGAATCTCTTGAGAAACACATTGATGATCTTCAAATGGAGAAGTCTGATTTTTCAGATGAATATGATTTACTCTTGCAAGAATGCGTTTCTAAAGATGTTATGTGTGCTTATTTTACATCTTGTGCTGATATTGACGAATATTATGAAGTTGCATGCCAATATCTTGATAAGATCAAAGAATGTGAACGTCTTGAAATTGAGCTTTCGAAACGTAAAGAAAATGTTGACAAAAAGGCTTTTGAGTTACTTCAACACAAAACTGATTTCCTTCAAAAACATTGTCATTCACTTGAACTTGCTCTGCAAAAAGAAGTTGGTAGTTTTCCACATGATAATAATTGCAAGAAAAACTTTCCCAAACATTTCGAGAAATGAATGAACAGAATTTGGAAATTAAAGGGTTGACAGCTCAATTACAAGACAGGACAGAGCAATAGCAGAGTTACAGAAACTCGTTGCTAAAATGGGTGGGAAAATCGTGGAACCTAGCAATAAGAAACCTGTTGTTCGACAACCCAATGCCTACAAGGATCCAAAGCCGTCTATCTTAGGAAAACCGACTCCGTTCTACAATTCTTCTCATATGAAATCTAGGTTACCTCCTAAGACTGATATGCAACCAAGTGTTCCAAAACCATCCATATCACCCTATGTTCCTCCATTTAGAAAGCACACTGCTGCTAAACCCAACCATGTGAATGCACCTAGCACTTCTAGGACTCCTCCAAAACGTGTGACATTCACGTCCACAAAGGAATCTGTAGGTTCAAATGACCTCGTTCATACCCACAACCTAGAGGATGCGAAACAAAAAGGGAAGATTCAGAAAGACAAACCAGTGTATGAAAAACCTAGTTCACAAAATCTCGCTAGAGTTCTACACACTCCTAATGGTAGTCAACCAAAACCTAGGATCCCTCTTCAGCAATCTAGGAATTGGAAACCATCCATGAATAGTCGTGTTTCAAACACTACGCCTGAACGATTTGGAAAACAAAGGAATACAAGTACTTTCGTGAATCCAAAATTCCCTGTATGTCCCACTTGCAAAAAGGGCATTCACAATGGAAATCATGACCATTGCATTTTGCAATACCTCTATGAGGTCAAATCTCGTTCCTTTGAACGGAGATCGAATACAGAATCCCATAAGACAACAAGGAGATACAAACCCGTCGTAAAGAAAAGCAACCACACCAAATCTGAAACGTGGATTCAAAAAGGACATAGTTTCTCTCCAAAGAAGTCTTCCGCTGTGCAAGAGAAAGCTACTCCTAAAACTAGTCTTCAGTGGAAACCAACGGGTCGGATCTTCACAGAAGTTGGTCTTAAGTGGATTCCAATAGAGAAGAGTGATGACACCTGCACCAGCACTAATGCTACTGTTCTACACGCTGAAAAGAAATTTGTTACTCCTAATTCTAGTATTTGTGCAAACTCTTCTTCTGTGATTGCAGGTACAACAGCGGATTCTGAACCCACTTCTCCTTCTTCAAAGGGTTCCAATTCTGTATATTCGATATCACCTTCTTCTACTGTACAAAAGTCTATTTTGGATTATTTTCGAAAAACTTGAGAAAACAAAAAAAATATAATAAAACGTAAATATCCATAGAAAAACAAATTAAAAAATGGAAAAACTTTCAAAATACCAAAAATATTCCTCTCGACATGTCTTTCAGTATCGATAATATGGACGTACCTAGATATGTCGCTCAATAACGACACGGGTGTGTACATAAAGCTCGAATGAAAGTTGTAAATATTTTTCAAAACATGTCATTTCTATCTTTTCAAAAGGAAATTGTCTATATTGGACAATATTTCCAACAACGGGTAGAGAAATCTATCTTGGGTTGAGCTTGTCACAAAACATTCAACGTTTTGAGCTCAACACAATGGCTTGTAATCACTTTCAGATTGCAACCCGGATCTAAATTCATGGGGGAGTGTACGCTTTTGTACTCTTACCTTTAGCAAAAGAAGTTAAATCTTCTTACACTTGAGTGGATTCGTCAAGACATTCAAAGTCTATGAACTCAAGTTTATGCTTTAGAAAAACCTTTCGACAAAAAGAATTGATTTTTCAAAAAGCGTTGAACACAATTTTTTCAAGAATTTTTCAATGATATTCAAAATCTTTCAAAAATTGTGTGTTCAACAACTCCCATCCTCAAAAAGCGAAATGTGGATCATATCCTCACAATGACAATTCAATTGGATCAATTTTTGAGGGGGAGCATTTTAACTTCATGCAAAAGATTAACACATCTTTCTCCCGAAGATTTTCAAGACTATTTTTCAAAATATATATTTTAATCAAATTTGGTATCTCTAATATCAAATGATTTTATATATTAGAGATAGGGGAGAAAATGTGATTAAAATGTGATCTAAAGACTCAAGCACTTTAACTCTTACCCACATGTGCAAAATGTCTACTTAAATTCTTTCGCATTTCAATGCACATGTGAAGGGGGAGCATTTCTGAAACGACAAAACTAGCAAGGTGTTAAATGTTTTTCAAACACTTTGTTAGAATTTAAAGTGGTTTTCATGGTTACGATCAAATACCCACAACATCTTTAATTCACGACGTTATTGGTGTCAAAAGGGTGGTTAGGTTTAAGTCCTATGATCCAACCAGAACCGGAGGGATCTTGCCAGGGACAATCCAATAGATTATTAGAAGTCCTTAGGAAAGACGGAGTAGAATGTGAACGTAGCTGAATGCCGACTAAGTATTGATGCTAGCACTGGAACAATCACAACAAGGTGCTAGTAATGATGTCTTGGTAAGCATTGAAGGGGTTGAAGAATGAAAAAGAAATGTAAGGATAAAGGGTCTAAAGAAAGAAGCCCTCCATACAACTTAGGCAGAAACCGGGTCAACTCATCATGAAGACAAACTCATCATGGACCCAGTGATGTGAAGCACAACCCTTTCCTAGCTACTCAGGCTTCTCTCAAAAGAAGTTTGTTTTATTGTCACGGAGAACAACATGACTACTATTGACTTTCTCACTTCGAGATAGTTGATATTGAATAGGTGGCATCTGCTCCAGCCTCCGACCACTAAAAGTGCACAAATCGAGTCAAGAGCTAAGAGATCAATCAAATCTCGCTAGGACACACGGATGAAGATCAAGAGAGTCCTACGCTATATCCTTGTGATATTGCTAGAACACTCAGAGTGATACTACTTAGTATTCACAATGATGAGTGGAAATCCTTCCAGTGTTAACATCAAACAGCACTGCGGTAGGTCATATGTAAGATTCTTTATGAATTAAACATGTTTAAAACTGAAAAGCAACAGTGGTTTGATTCTTAATTGATTCAAACTCGTTTCAGGTTTCTACGCAATATCTTTATGGTCTTGCCAGAACATTCAGAGTGATATTTATTAATATTGACAGTGACGAATGGAAATCCTTCTAGCGTCAACATCAAACAGCGCTACGGTAGGTGACTTGTGAGATTCTTATGAATCAAACTTGTGTCAACTAGAAAGCAACAATGGTAAGATTCGTTAAGAATCAAACTTGTTCCAGGAATTTGAATTGACGACTTTAATCAAGCGGATATCTATCCAATTGATTCACTCTTTATGTTCGCAGTCTTGCTTTGAGACGGTCGTGTAAAGAGAACGGCTAGTACAGCCGCGAAACCCTGTCAAGGAGATTCTTAATTGAATCTACCTGATCACAGGTACGATATTTAATATCGTATAACGGTCTTCACCGACCGGAGGTAAAATGCTACCGATTTAGGACGAATGTCAAAGCCATTCAGTCCGTGTCTATGTTTTGTCTCGAGAAGGTGGCATCACGGTGTACACAGCAAAGTCAATGATTCAGAAACTACATACTCATGCCTAAAGACATATTCAACTATTAATAGTGTGAGCATGTGGATGAAGACACAAGATCGCAAGATGGCAAAGACAAGTCAAGGATGATTTGAAGATCTCAAGCTTAAAGACAAAGTCGAAAGACAACGAAAAAGGCTCAAAGATCACAGCATGAAGGAACAAGGCTACGATTACACGTTCAAGACTCATTTATGGCGAGATTAGTAATCTCTACAAATTTCCTAAATGACCAAGGTTTATGACCTCTCATTGGGGGAGATTGTTAGCCTCAAAATATTGAGCCAAACAAGAATGCTCGGTCATATGTTTATTATGTATCGTATTTTAGAACGTTGTAATAGGTAGTATATTAGTCGTGTTACACGGGCTTAACTTTAGGCTAAAGTTCATTAATAAGTAACTAAAGCCCAAAAGGAAAGCCCGGCCCAAACCATATAGTCCATTAAGAAGCCCGCATGTGGGTGGACTATATATACTACCCTCCTAGCATGTTAGGAGGGTTGGTGATTCATTTTCTTCTTAATCTAATATTTCACAAGTTCACACACTTCTCTCTCTTTTCTCTCTCTAGTTTCTCTCTCTAAAATTCATCTCATTTCTTCCTTTCTTTCTTCTTTAATTCGTATTATATAATCATCACATATTAGGGACAACAAGTTAATTATAAGTTACTATGCTAAACGTAGAATACTCGTATTCTTTCAAAAACTCATGTGTTCTCGTTGTTTGCTTATTCTCCCTTCGCTTGTAAATATTTTTTGCTTAATAAATATTGACTTAGCGGTTTAGTTAGGATTGTTGGGTTTCTAGTCTTTTCTAGTAGCTTCCATGTAATTAAATTGGGAAGACATTAAGATATCGCCAGCGTCACGGTTTTGAAGTATTGGCATCCGAATAATCGAAAGCTTCACCCAATAATAAGATTTCAAATGCTCACCTAAATCTAGCAAACAATTTGAAGCCCCACAGGCCTAAAATCTATGCAAAATTGAAAGTGAATCAAGCCTTAATCTTCGAAGCTTTAAAGATCCAAAATTCGCTTTAGCGTGAGGATATACGTCTTTGGCTAATAAAACCACCGATGAGGCGGATAATAAAAGGCAAGGCAAGACCGAAGTCATAATAAAAGCTTCATGGTGAAGTTGAATAAAAGATGGAGGTAAACCAAAGATAATAAGGCCCTTCCGTTAGGGGGCGTATAAAAGTATTGGTAATAAGTCTCATGTTCAAAACCGTTATAAAACCGTGTTTATCGATTCTTCTTGTCAACTTAATTTTTTAACATCGTTGTCTATTAGGAGGGGTTATTGATTTGATGGTCTTAGTTACACCGTTAGGACTCTATTTTTAGACCTAAATCTCTATTATCGCATAAGTCAACAATGTATCCTCGTGATCATTAAGACATAATAAAATATAAGAGATACAACTTAGGAATAATGGGAGGATAAGTACGTGATTAGGGCATATGAGTAGTGTTAGCAT
This sequence comes from Glebionis coronaria, assembly GCA_025667525.1. Taxonomy (NCBI): domain Eukaryota; kingdom Viridiplantae; phylum Streptophyta; class Magnoliopsida; order Asterales; family Asteraceae; genus Glebionis; species Glebionis coronaria. Next base: position 117,637,862 of record CM046881.1, read on the forward strand.
TACTAACTTATAATGACAATGATCTCGTTGCACGCTTGGCATGGAATTAGAGTGAAAATCGAGGACGACGAAATTATTTCTAACGAATCATTCACGTGTTCTTGTTCTATGAACCTAAACGTCCCATTTTGCGATGAAAATCATACATTATGTCTAAAACACAAGTAGTAGTAGTAGTAGTGTAGCTAGTTTATCATTTCAATAAAATGAATAAAATTAAATTTTGGAGATGCTTTGATACTTTATTCTAGCATTGCGTGGGGACACGGCAATGGTTTAGTATGGGGGAGTGATGAGACTGCTTTTATACATGGTCTCATCGTCCAAATCGGGCTTAAAATGCATAAAATATCATCAAATATACCAAATATATGCTCGTGTTTGTTACTTGTGTATTTTTAGGTACGGATATTGAGGAAATGGCAAAAGATCACAAGAATCATTCAAAAATGAACACGGGAAACGAAGCCACACTATGAACCGGGCCCAAGTTTGGAATTTTGCAAAATGACCCTTGAAGAATTGAAGATTGGCAACTTTAGTCCCTCAACTTTTGAAGATTTACACTTTATACCCCTCAAATATTCAAAACTATGAATAAGGTCCCTAAAGTTTGAATACTATACAAGATCAGCCATTGGAAAATGAAGAAAATACATTAAAGGCCCTTGGAAAAAGTTTTGGAACATTTTGTGCCAATTTTGACAACTTGTCAAAAGTTGTCATGAGTTAAAAAGGCGTTGATGGCTTTTATTACAAAGTGCAAAGAAGAAGGAAGCTTGGGGGCCCTTTATGCCAATTAACCAAACTCTCACCACCAGTCACCTCTTGACACGTCACCACAACCCACCCACTTACCCAAACCCTTACCTGTTTACCCGACCCAACCCGTCCATTAACCCAACACCCAGTTTAATTAATTAAACTAGTCAAAGACCAGTCAAACCCTCCCTTTTTCCCACCTTAACACAAAATTTAAAAACCTTTACCCCCCCTTTTAGATTAAACCCACCCCTGCAATTAAACTTAATCCTATAAACCCTAAATCCCAATTGAACCAAGAACAAAGGGGTTTTCCCTTAATTACTCCAGAACCTTGATTACACTCCACCTCACCAAAACCCACATCCCAAAACGCCACAAGACACACCCATGTGTCTTGTGGGAGCCTCCCCTGCAACATCACTTTCACCTCAAAACCCTAAACCCGACCAAACCAACGTCCCATGTTACTCCTTGGCCCCCAAGTTCAAAATGAACGACTCAAGATCATTTCAATAGCTGGCTACAATCACATGATCACATGAAGACGAATTTTGACCATTTTCAGTCAAAACTCCAAGGGCTTTATTGGCATTTCAGCATTAGGGTTTTAGTTATTCTAGATAGTTCTGTTAAGTAGTATAAAAGGAGAATGTGGCATGTACATCTCCTTTGTTCCAGTTTTTAAGCTTTCACCATTGTAATTCCTTTTTGATGATATAAAAAGTTTGGTATTTGTTAGAAACAAGTGTAATTCCTTTTTTATAATTGTTAAAAGTTGTGTGAGTGTGTTAGAAAGCTAAAAGCTGAGTTCCATCTTAATTGTGTAAACACATTGTGTGTTTAAGGTTTCAAAATGTTTTTAAGAAAGGTTTTTCAATTTTCAGAAATTTAAGAACATCAAGAAGTGAAAGTGGATTGTTGTTTTTTGATTTCTGAGGTTGGTTCCTTGACTAAAACGTGTTAAAGGTTTCAAGATTCATTGGTTCAAAGTTTTTGAAAAGGTTTGAAAAGTTTTCAAAAAATCAGAAAGTGTTATATTATTGCTTGTTTTTTTTTTTCATTTTCTCTTAGCAGTTTATTGGAGCTTGTTTGATCAAGTTTTCTGCATAGGCCCGGGCCTATAAGGAGGTGGTTTTTCAACCACTAAGGGACCTGGATGTAGGTCCCTTGAGGTAAAAATCTCTTCCCCTTTTCATTTTTCAGTAAATGTGGTGATTTATGTGAATCTGCATGAAATAGGTTATGTGTTTGATTTAGCTGTTTGATTTTGCTTATTTGTAGGTTTTATGCCTATTTGAAGTTGATTAAATCAGTTTGGTAGGATTTGAGAAGGATTTGGTTTGTAAAAAAGTGATTGTCAGTTTAAAGGGGTGTTTGGATTTGTGTTTTTAATCAGATTTTGTGACAAGGATTTGGTTTAAAACCTGTTAGAAATACTCAGTAGGTGTTAAAAAGGTTGTATGCTAGGTTGGATTTCAGTTTGGTAGGTTTTTGAACAAGTTTGCTTGCATAAAAATTGGTTCAAGTGGTCAAATTCAGTAAGTCCTTGTTCTGCCTATTTTGAGAGATTTTGTGCTTAATCTTTTGTTCATTGCTAGGTTAAAGGTTGTTTTAGGATTGTGTAGGGTTTATATGTTACTTGGTCAGCTTATATGCAATATTTGGCTTATAGAAATTGGCTTTTGTGCATGTAAAATCAGCAAAGTATCATCAGACCTTCCTATAGCTTAATCAGTAACTTTTTGGCTTATTTGTGTTTGAATTTTGCTTGCAACCTGCTTGATTTTGTGTTTTATGTGACTCCTTATACTCCAAAGAGTATATGGGTGCCTTTGTCCAATCAAATCACCAGCAAAATCATAGAATCAAGCTCCTCTTGATCATATTTCACAAGTGAAGATATCTGTTCTTCCTTGTGTTCTTGAAAAGCTCAACTGAGCACGTTTTTGGTTTCTGATAGTTTTAATCTTGTTAAATTTAGATTGTGATTGTGTTTTTGTGAGTTAAAAGAGTATTGGTTTGAGTTTTTAAAAGTAAAAAAAAGGAAAAATTTGCAAAAAGCTCACCTTGCCTGGGCTCGAACACGCGACCTTGCTCTCCAAGGACTAACGTGTTAACCAGTGATCCAGATGGCTTTTCACGTTTAGGTTTCATTTCATTAAATACTTAAGTGATTTTTGTTTTATAGCTTATTTGATTAGCAGCTTGTAAATAAGCTGTTTCTAGCTTATTTCCTTAAGCTTTTTCCTGTTTAAGATTTTTCCTAGGTTTTTCTAAGGTTGATTGACTTTTCTGAGCAAAAAGTTTATTTTTCCTGTATTTCATTTATTTACTAGGATTATTTTTAGTTTAATTTTTAGAAAGTAGATTAAAAATAGTAAAAAGCATTTTAAAAATCCAGAAAAATAGTTTTTAGTTTTTATTTAAGTTATTTGAGGTTTACATCACAAAAAGTTTTCAAAAAGTCTTATTTTTAATTTTATTTGATTTTAGTGTTTTTAGACAACTTTAAAATTTAATCTAAAATTAATAAAAAGGTTTTAGGAACTTTAACTTGCATTTTTATCTTAGTTATATTATTTAGGATTTTTGATAATTTTTTAGAATTATTTTATAAACTTTTTATTTTTTAGAATATTTTAATATTATTTTATTACTAAAAATAGAAAGTTGGTTTTTTCTACTTTTTTCATTTTTCCTAGATTGTAAACATTAAATTAGGAGCTTTTTCACTTTCAAAATAGTATTTAGGCTTTTCATTTATTTTCTGGAATTAATTTAAGTTTTAATAGATTTTAATAGTTTTTAAGTAATTAAAAATAGTTTAATTTGGTTTTAAATTTTTTAAAAATAGTTTTTAGCTTAATTAGGTCATTTTTTAGGTTTACAAACTATAAAATCTTGTTTAGAGCTTTTTAATAATTAATTGTGATTTTTAGGGCTTTAATTAGCATTAAAAAGTCATTATTTAATTAATTAAAAGGTTTTAGCAAGTTTTGATTTTTTGTAAACTCTTAGAATTATATTGTGGATTTTTAGTAATTTTTAGGAATTTTTAGGTTAAAATTTTAAATTTTGTAGTTTTACGGTTTTACATTTACGCCTTTTTCGTCGTAGTTTAATCCATTTTCGTAACCGCCTTTTCTTTCCTTTCTCATTTCTTTTCTTCTTGTTAATAATCACAAACATCATTAATCCATTCATTACACAACACACTAGCCTCCTCGAGAACGAACTCACTCTAACTTGGGTCATTAGTGCTCGGTTTTCCTAAACCGACACTTAACGCTTACCACTACTTTGTTGCTCTTTTTCCTAAAAGGGTATACAAATCACTACATCAAAAACACAAAGACTAAGATTCAAGTGAAGTCATATAAAAATAAGAAAAGAGTCATACAAAGATGTATGAAATAGAAAACAAGCCAAAAGCATAAATCTAATCCTAGTTAATCTAGAATTCTAAGATTTGCTTAAAGGAAAAAGGTGTCTTGTGGATAAGCAACCAATGCTTATATGAAAGACAATGTAGTGGCGGAGTGTGGTGGTGGTGGCTTGGTGGAGATCTCATAATCAAAGTGAAGAGGAGGCTTGATTAAGAGATTCTTGATGTAGCTCAACTCCTAATAGATGTGTGCCATAGCAAGATGTTGATATTGACAACAATGACAATATGTCCCATGGTGCATGACATTATCATGAGAAGGAGGAAGAACACTAAAGGGTGGTGGTGGAAGAAAAGATGTTCCACAATCAACATTCTTGGTAGGAGAGATGTGATTAAGAGTGTTCTTGGGTGAATTTGGATTGAAAGTGTTCTTGGGTGAGTTGGGATTGAAAGCAATTGGGGAGAATGGAGGAGAATCAAGGCTTTAATTAGGAGAGTAAGACATTTTGGGATGTGAGGTAAGGCAAAATGCTTATGGTTTAATAGGGAAGGCTCAAGGTATTTTTGGGGTGGTCAAAGGGTTGAAGCAAAGATTCTAAAAAATGTTGGAACAAATTTGGAATTTCAGAAATACCCAAAAAAATAAGGAAGCACTGACCGCGGTTCCTTATTGCTTCAGGTGGTTCCTTATTGATAAGGAACCGCGGTTCATATATGGAACCGCCTACAGTGGTTGAGTTTTGGTGGTGAAGGAAGATTTTTCAGCAAATCTTATTTTTCTAGTCTAACTTATCATAGGGATATGCTTGAAAGCAAAGATAGACAAAGAGAACACATACTAACTCACCAAATAGAGATTGACCAAAATACATGGATTTTAAAAATCGATGTAGGAGGTGTGTAAGACAAGACCTTAAGTCATGACACAATGATCCTCCATGATTCTATCTTGTTCTTGCTATGTTTGAGAGAATCATACATATGAATTATGTAAGCTCGAGATTAATAGCAAGAATCTATGAAAAACGTTTTTAGATTGAATTAACAATGTCAAAACATTTCTCAACCATTTTTGAAAGAGACTTTGAGGATTTTGAAAAGGAGAAGAGAAGATTTTCAAGAAGAGTTTACGAGACTCAAGGACTCAAAGTGATACAAGACTCAAAGGAAAGAAAAAGACTCAATAAAGGAAAGCAATTAAGGAATATGTTCCATTAATCCTAGACCTAGACGCAAGTAATTAAAAGGTTCCCTCTTAAGTGGCTTAGTGAAGATGTCGGCTAAGTTATCCTCGGAGGGTACCTTCTCAATTGAAATGTTCCCCTTTTGAACATTATCCCTAAGAAAATGGTGACGAATTTCTATGTGCTTGGTTCGCGAATGTTGCACGGGATTCTTGCTAAGGTCTATAGCACCCTTATTGTCACACATGATGGGAACATCATCAAGACAAATCCCGTAATCAACAAGCGCTTGCTTCATCCATAGAGCTTGTTGGCATGCTTTTCCAGCACTCACATACTCGGCTTCCGTGGTGGATATCGTAAGAGCGGTTTGTTTCTTGGAGAACCAAGAAGTTAAACAACAACCCATGAAGGTACAAACACCACTAGTGCTTTTCTGGTCCACATAGTCTCTCGCATGATCCGAGTCTGCGTAGACAATGGTTTCTACGCCGGTCCCTTTAGGATACCATAATCCTAAATGTATAGTGCCCTTAGCAAGATACGCTTAACCGCTTCAAGGTGAGAGGTTTTGGGAGCAGCGAGCACAAAGGCAAACACTAAACATGATATCCGGTCGACTTGTCGTTAGGTACAACAGACTACCAATCATACCTCTATTTTTGGTGTTGTCTACCGACTCATAATCATCATCTACGGTGAGTTTAGTATCCGAGGCCATAGGGGTCTTCATTGATCTAGATTCTTCTAATCCAAATTTCTTTAGCATTTCTTTAGCGTACTTAGATTGACTAAAGAAAATACCATCGTCCATTTGTTTAATTTGGAGTCCTAAAAAGAAGTTAAGTTCTCCCATCATGCTCATTTCGAACTCATCATGCATGATTTTGGCAAAGTCATCACACAATTCTTGACAAGTTGAGCCAAATATAATGTCATCAACATATATTTGCACGATTATGAGGTGAGAACCTTCATTCTTTATAAAGAGAGTGTTGTCTACCATTCCTATGGTATACTCATGTTTAACAAGAAACGCTTTAAGTCTATCATACCAAGCTTTGGGTGCTTGTTTAAGACCATAAAGTGCCTTCTTAAGCTTGTAAACATGATCCGGTTTCTCAAAATCAATGAAGTCGGGAGGTTGAGCCACATATACCTCCTCATTGATCAAACCGTTAGGAAACGCACTCTTTACATCCATTTGTTAAAGCTTAATATCTAAGGGACAAGAGTAGGCTAAAAGGATTCTAATCTAGCTACCGGTGCATATGTCTCATCATAATCAATCCCTTCTTGTTGATTACAGCCTTGTGCTACAAGTCTAGCTTTGTTACGAGACACAACACCATTCTCATCTAGCTTATTCCTATATACCCATTTGGTTCCTATAATGGTAGAACTTCTAGTTGGAGGAACAAGTTCCCAAACATCATTAGCAACGAATTGATTCAATTCTTCTTGCATCGCAATGACCCAACTCTCATCCGTCAAAGCTTCTTTAACATTATTTGGTTCAATCAAGGAGACGAAACAAAAGAAGTTACTTTGGTTTTGGACTTGAGATCTTAGGGTCCTTTGATTTAAGTCGCCAATGATATTATTGAGAGTATGATCCTAAGACTCCTTAATGTTACTTCCTTTTCAACACTAAGGTCTTCAACTCCTATTTTTCTAACCTCTTTGGCTCTAACTACTTCTACTTCATCCAAGTCATCATCAGCCAATGGTGGTGTCTTGGTTAAAGGAGGGGTTTCATCAAAAGTCACGTTAAGTGATTCTTCAATTACGCCCAAGGTTCTATTAAGGACTATGTAGGCTTTGCTAGTTTGGGAATAACCTAAAAAGATACCTTCGTAAGACTTTTGGTCAAACTTGGTAAGGTAGTCTTTGGTGTTGAGGATAAAGCACTTGCTTCCAAACACCCTAAAGTATTCCAATGAGGGTTTCTTACCTTTAAGAATCTCATAGGGGGTCTTTCCTAGGAAGGGTCGAATAAGAATTCGGTTGAGAATATAAGTCGATGTGTCCACGGCATTGCACCAAAACTTTTGAGGCAAAGATTGCTCGTTTAACATCGTCCTAATCATCTCTTGGATGGTTCTATTCTTCCTTTCAACTACCCTATTTGATTGTCGAGTGCGAGGAGCCGAGAAGTTATAGGTAATACCATGAGCTTCACAAAAGGCACCAAATTGCACTTCATTATCAAATTCCCTACCATGATCCGTCCTAATAGAGACAATTGGACATCCTAGTTGATTTTGAATTCTTCGACTAAAGATTTCGAAATGATCGAAAGCTTCATTCTTAGATGCCAAAAATCTAGTCCAAGTGAATCTAGAGTAGTCATCAACTATAACTAAGGTATAAAGGTTACCTCCATAACTCCGTATGGCGGTAGGTCCAAAGAGATCCATATGTAGGAGTTCTAAGCACCGAGAGGTTGAAACCAAATTCTTGGCTTTGTGACTTGAGTGAACTTGCTTTCCAACTTTGCAAGCATCACAAAAGTGACTATCAAACTTCATCTTGGGGAGGTATCTTACCAACTCCTTAGAGACTAAAGATTGAATTAGACGCATATTAGCGTGACCTAATATGCTATGCCAAAGAGTAGAACTATCATCTATAGTCGCAAGACATATGTTGTCTTTTGACTTCTTATTGACCTTCATGACATAAAGCCCATGCTTTCTAACACCTTTTCCAATGACCTTTCCATCTTTTATGATTTCACTATCATTTTCCGAAAAGATGACCTTACACTTACTGTCACATATTTGACCTATGCTTAAAAGGTTAAACCCTAAATTATCTACGTGCTCAACATTTTCAATAGTCATGGAGTCAAGAGAAACCGTACCTTTGCCAATGATATTACCACGTAGACTACTAGCGAATGTGACGTTACCTCCATCATATGCTTTGCACCGTGAGAACAAACTTCGATTACCCGTCATGTGTTTAGAACAACCACTATCTTTAATCCACTCGTCGGGTTCCAAATCAATTCCCAAGCATATCTAGGTAACAACAAACACGATTAAACATTTGGTCCCCAATATCTCATGGGTCCAAAATTGTTAGTTCCAAACATCCCTTGCATTTGGTTGGGATGCATGAATTGAGGAGGGTTTCCCCATGGGGAACAAAAGGGAGGAGGATAAAATTCATATAACCATTTTGTTGTTTATTATTTCTCCTAGGTGTATTTGATCTTGGTTTAAAGTTATGGTCATTCCTTCTAGGTGTTGGAGTTTTACTTCTAGGTCGTGAATTGTTTTGACTATCTCTTCTAGGTGTTGTCGTTCTACTTCTAGGCCTAGACTTATTCCGTACTCTTGGTGGAGTAGAAGATGGTCTTGATAAACTTCTATTTCCCATTAGAGGTTTACTAAAAGGCTTATAGAACTTATCAACGGCATTGTCGTCAAGTATAGGTAATTTCACTTTGTTAACAATAAGATGCTTAGGATGTTCACCTAAATTTGATTTTTCAGAAAGTTCATGATTTTCATCAAAAACGTTTTTTGGCCGCGGTACCTTATCTATGGCGGTGGTTCCATATCGATAAGGAACCGCCCCATACAGTTTGGGACCGCGTACAGCAGATGGTTTTTCTGAAAATCGAACTTGTTTAGGTTCACTAGTTGATGCTTCATCTGAGTTAAAACCTACACCAAGTCTTTCCTTAGAATGAATTTGTTTGTTTAACATATCATCAAGAGCACTAGTACTTTTCATGAACTTTTCCAATTTAATGGAGGTGCTCTTGAGATCTTCATTCTCTAACCTAAGTTTCGCGCAACTTAAGCAACCTATATCAACTTCTTTATTTTTCTCAAGCTTGCCTAATTTATCCCTAAGTTCATTAATCTCATTTTCAAGCTTAGTTTTAGTTGATTTTAGTGTTTTGTTCTTTTCTATGAATTTAAGGCTAAGTTTGTGTAAATTGTCATATTGGCCTTCTAATTCAATATCATCTAAGGTGGAGCTATCATTGCTATAATATTCGGTTTCGGAATGTACCTCTTTAGAAGTGTGAGCCATGAGACATTTCTCCTCTTTGGGGTTGTCATCAACATCTTCACCGCTATCGCTCCAAGAACCACTAAGAATGCCGTGTGATTCTTATCGCGTGAAGGCTTTGGACACTCATTAATGAAATGATTTGGATCACCACATCTAAAGCAATTCCTATCACCCTTTTCGTTCTTGGCAAACCGATTCTTTAAGAATGGTTTCTTGTCATTGTTAGGTTGCCTCACGTGTTGACCTCGTCTTTTGAAGAACCTCTTGAAATCTCTTACCGCCAATGCATACTCCTCGTCATCATTATCCGAGGAACTATCATTATCGCTTTGTGCCTTCTTGGCTTTGAGTGCAAGAGACTTCCTTTCACTCTTGGTCTTTACCAATTCCGAGTCCTTCAAAATTATCATCTCATGAACCTTCAAGTTGCCTATGAGTTCATCGAGTGATAAAGTTGAGAGATCTTTCGATTCTTCGATCGCCGTGACCTTTGCTCTCCACTTCGGATGTAAGGCCCTAAGAAACTTCCTAACATTGTTCTTGCTAGAAAAACCTTCATCAAGTGTTTTTAGACTAGTAATAATAGTGTTAAATCTAGCAAAAGCACTATCAATAGCTTCATCTTCTAAGATGACAAATTGTTCATATTGTTGGACAAGAAGATCGATTTTGCTTTCTTTGACTTGGCTATTACCTTGGTGGGTTACTAAAAGAGTGTTCCAAATATCTTTAGCGGTTTCACACATAAAAATCCTTTCATACTCTTTCTTAGGTAAAGCATTATAAATCACCATTTTAGCCTTATTATTTTTCGAAAGTTTCTTTTCAGTATCATCACTAGCTTTGTCAAAAGTGACCAATTCCTTTGTTTTAGAAACTTCACTAAAATGATAAGGTAAAAAATCACCATTGGTAATAACATGCCAAAGATCTAAATCTTTTGATTTCACATAAGTCCCAAATCTATTTTTCCAATAAATAAAACTATCGGTTTAGAAAAGTGGTGGTCTTTGCATAGATTGCCCTTCTAGGTACTTGTTGGAATCCATAGATCGATTCAAGTTTTAAAATACAATATACTTTAAAAATACTTGAGCAACCCGCTCTGATACCAATTGTAGAAACTAGAAGGGGGGGGGGGGTTGAATAGTTTCTTATATTTACTTGTTAAATGATGGTTTTCAAAAAATCCTTTTTCTCAAAAACTTAGACTTAAGGAAATAAGTGAAATCTTCTTATGCACAATATAAACAATGATAGAGTAATTTAAACTAATACTAACTAATATATATGCACAAAGAATAAAGAATCTAAAGAGTTAAGGTTAAAGAAAGATCAAACCAAACACCAAGGATTTATAGTGGTTCGGCAACGAATCTCACTCCTCGTTCCTACTCCACTCCTCGAGTACTCCTTACTCGAGAGTTTACTACACAACAAGCTCCTTATGGTGGAGAAAACCGTACACGTCGCTTAACCAAATTCCGACCCTAAGCTAAAAGTCGAGCCCTAATAGTAGCTAGGACCAATCTACACAACTATACTTAGTACATACACAACTTCCAAATAGACAGAACTACTTGGATATTCACAACTATTACACAACAACAAATGTATAAGATTTGATCTTCAAAGGATCTTTGGTAGTGGACTCAACACTTCACAATGATAGTGTTCTTCTCTTTGCACTTGAAGAGGAAGGGATGGATGAGATAGATTCACTTCTAAACAAGTAGTAATCAATCAAATAATCAAGAATTTGAGTGATTTAAGAAGTATGTTTGAATCTGGAAATTTGTGTGCAAAAGAGGTGAATTGAAAATCTGAGAAAGGTCCACTATTTATAGGACAAAGGGCCAACGGCTATATCTGCCCGCGGTTCCTTATCTTAGCTAGCGGTACCTTATCGATAAGTAACCGCCTAGGCGCTAAGGAACCGCCGGGCTAGACTCCGCTCCCTTTTTGTCCTTTAGTGGTGGAGGTCATATCTGGTTATAAAAATATCCAGAAAGGATATTCCAAATCAAAAGGGAATATGTCATTTTCAAATTTTCAAATATTTAATTTAATAAAACATTTCTTAAAAAGAAAGTTTAATTAAAAACTTGTCATACTTAATAAAAAGTGAGTTTTAAGAAAATATTAAATCAGTTGATCACTTGATTAAGGTTAGTACTTGTTTATTCATACCTTAAGTGAAAATGGGTAAAATGAAAATTACTTGAACTTAAGAATTCGTTTTTCGTTGTTTTTGTAAATGCTTGTTTTTACATATTGTCGTAATCAAAACTAAGCGAGACCGAAAAATGCAAGTAACGTTTTTAGGCATTATTGCATTAACAGTCAACTTTTCCAAAAGCTTTGTACTATTTAAAAAAGTCATTTAAAGACTTTTTTGCATTGCAAGAATAGGTTTTCACAAGACTTTTTAAGAAACACTTGTAAAACTACAAGTGTTTGACAACATTTTTAACAAGTCATTGCCATTAAATTGTCTAAGCATTGATTGTAATATAAAAAGATGATTAAAAAACTATACAATAAATGCACCAAGTCTTGAATGACTTGGTTGCATTGTGGATGCTCTAAACACCAACTATAGCTATAAACAAATATTTTAGCTTAATTAATTTAGCTAATTACACATTACTTCTAAATCCAAATTATACATATTCTACTTAGCTGTTTGTGAAATTAAACAATAAAAATGCAATGCAACAAAAGATTTACGAATTTATGTAAATCCTTAAATCATATTAGGTATTTACGTTACAACACGATGTTAAAAACTAAATGATAGAATAACTTATTTATAAACTAAAACGACCATACGTGAACGTCTACATGATTTGACTTTTTCTTTGCTTTTCAATGTAACCCGCATTCTCATTTATTTTCACTTTTGTTACAATCTTTAAAATCTCTAAAAAATAACCAAATGGCCCATAATATATGAAAAATTCGCATGACCCAACATTTATCATCATTTGATCCATTAGTAACCAATGATATTGTATTAACCTAATATCAGTCGCTCATCTATGACATTCATCTAGTTTTGATAACAACCTAATGCATCCTTCATCTACAATCTCACAATATTTGCTATGAACAACATAACCTCAACAAAAATTCATCCTTTCTTCCCTTAAAGAAAACATATGCATCAACATACACAAAATGAATCCCATCTAACCAAGAAACCAAAAAACCAATGTTGGTATCATTTTGCACCGAATCTCCATAACATACACAAACCCTTTGAAGAGATGAGATCTATAGGGAATAGGAAACAAAAAAAAGTAGAAAGGAACATATCTCAACCCTTAATTCTTTTTCAATCCAATGGCAATCAACCCTCCTCACATAGTATCCACTTTCTCTCTCTACAAAATCCTCTCTATCCTTGTCTAAAAGAACAACAGATCTAAATAACAACCACCTCACCGGAAAATTAAAAACCCGACCACCACCTCCGGCCACCACCCCTGACCACCAGATCCACCCCGACGCCCACTTTCTTTCTCTACTATCTACCTCGACCCCGCTTTCTCTATCTACCACCAGATCCACCAGTGACCATCATCCTCAACCACGACCACCATATCTACCTCGTCGGAAAATAGCAAATTCGTTGAAAAAGGATGAGACAACGATAGATGATGTTATTATGGTTGTGGTTAGCCGGCTTGATTTGAATAAAAGTGTTGCAAATGATATGGAAGAAGATGCAGGTGCCATGGTAGAAGATGAGAAGAAATAGGCCAGTAACAATTTAAAACTATTGTAATTTGTTAATAAGCGAAAATTACATGTGATTCTCTTTAATTACATGTAATTTGTCTATGTAGTTATGTGTGTTTTAATAAGTTAAAATTACATGTGATTCATTTGAATCACATGTAATTTTTATGGAATTACATGTTGATTTGTCTATGTAGTTGTTTTTATTTTAGTAAGTGAAAATTAGATGTGATTAATTTGAATCACATGTAATTTTTCTAAAATTACATGTGACTTGGGTATATAACAGCGTATTTGTTAATAAATGAAAATTACACGTGATTTAAGTTAATCACATGTAATTTTGTATGAATCACATGTGATTCTGTCTAATCATATGTGATTCTGTCTAAAGTGAGATTGGTAAAAGAAGTTAAGGTTTAGATATGCTTGAATCGCATGTAACGCAAGCAAAATTACATGTAATTATCAACGAATAACATGTAATTCATGCAAAATTACATGTGATTTGTAAAACCCGCATGCTTTTACCATGAATAGTGCCCTTAAGATCGTACGTTCTAGATTAAAACTTACCTCATGTAGTATTGATCACATTCATGTGCTAATAATCAAGCAAGTGCATACGTGTATGTCATGACAAGTATCGATTACGTACGAACCCATGATAAACAGTTAATAATATATCACGTGAACATAATTAAATCATGAACACCATTTAAAATACTAATTATAATAATTACGTAAATACTCAGAATATATTTACGAGCGTTAAGTTTACGATAAACGACACGTTAAAAGAAACAGAAACACGTTAAACACGAGCACGTTTAACCACGAACGAACACGAAACATCGGGACACGAGAAAGGTACGGGTACCCCATGTGGGGCCCCCATACCCACGGCACACATAGACAAAATGGGCTTGGTCCATGGACTTTACAAGTTAAGGGGGGTAAAGTGTTAAACATGTTTTTACTTTTCATTTTCAAGGAAATAAACAAAAACCCTAAAAATAGTTTTCTCCTCTCCTTTTGCTCTCCTTTGTGCCGCCACCCTTACACCACCATAAGAGGGTGTTTGATTGATTTTGATCTTAAAAACAAGTGTTAGAATACGTGTTTGTTCATCCTTTTCCAAGCTACATAGTGGTATACCTTTCTAACCCTTCTTTTTAATTCTTTTTAATTCTTTAATCTTTGATTATTTTCATGAACATGTTATTATTTTTCTTATGAAAACAAGATAATTAATCATTGATCTAACATGTTTTGGTATTAAATAAAATCAAGGAATGATTTAAAGGGGTGTTTGTTTCTAGCCGCCTAGCAAAACAAACCCGAGGGGGGTTTGGTTTGCTATTGCCGCCACCACCAAGACCACAATTGGTCTTGGTTGGCTCATGTGGGACCCACGGCAGCAAGGGGACACGTGTGCCCCGGGTTTGACCCGGGGTACGGTGTCGAATTCATGCCCGATTCATGGTTCGTTGGTTAAAATCATGATCTATGTTACATGCAATTTTTATGAATCATGAACTTAGGATATAATTAATTAATAACATGAAATATTAATTAAATCATGACTTAGGTTATTTTAATTATTAGTTTATCATGACATTAATTTAACCTAAGTATTTTATGTTATAAGTTATAATTAATTAATTATTAAAACATGCCTATAATTAATTAATTTAGACATGACTTAGGTTATATTATTATTAATAATAATACACATTTTAACCTAAGTATTTTCATTTCATTTTAATTATACATGTTATACTTTAATTAAAATGCTTAACCTATAGTTTAATTAAAATACATGAAATAATAATTAAACTATACACTATATCATATGACTTAAGAAATAAGCTTAAACACTTAGACTTATATGTTAGCTTATGTAATCAGCTTAATTCTAATTATGGAAACTTCTATTTATAGAAACTTAATTAAATAAGGCAACTAACCTAATTATGGAAACCTTCTATATATGGAAATAAATCTATTTCAGGCAGCTAATCTATTTTAGGCAGTAAATTCTATATATGGAAACTTATTTAATTAAGGCAGCTGATCTATTTTTTGGAAACTTTCTATTTTTAGAAACTAATCTATTTTAGGCAGTAAATTCTATTTTTGGAAACTTTCTATTTTTGGAAACTTTCTATTTTTGGAAACTTTCTATTTTTGGTAACTTTCTATTTTTGGAAACTTTCTATTTTTGGAAACTTTCTATTTTTGGAAACCTGCTATTTTTGGAAAGTTACTTAATATTACACAGTAAGTATATTAATGCATGAAACAACAGTAATACTTAATCAGATTAATCAGAATACAAGATAAACACAGTTTAAGGCTTTAAACAGTGAACCATGACCTAAAACATACCAAACCAGCTATAATAAGACACAGAACCCAGTACGTAATCAGTAAATCGATACTTATACACGTGTGTATTCATGTAGCGTTAGTGATCCAGAAGTAGGAGTCTTTCTTCCGTTCATTTCACTGGACTTGAGGTACGGATTTCCGTCCTTTCAGTATGGACATTCCTTCCTTATTAGGATTTACCCGTATGCAGCCAACTGTTTTCCCCAGCATTTGTTTTATTGTTTTGAACTGCTTATGTTAAATTAGCATAAACTATAGCCATATACAAGCATGACCAGTTTCACCTAGTTATGGAGGTACCATAACCATAGCATTGGAGGCACCGATGTTATGACTTCCCCACGGCGGAGTGATTGCTCGTGGCGTCCCTTTTCAGTTTGGCCATATTATTATATCAGTCGGGGCGTATGGGTGCATCCTAGTTACATGTTTTATTCAGTTTATCATGGTGAATGTGGTGTGTGCCTTGCACCCTTCACAAGGAGCTGATCCCTCCTACCCAAACCAGTATATTGATTAGAGGCATCCCCTCTAATCAGCATGATGAGGTCACCCCTCCAAGTATTCATGCACGTGACCTTTTCATGACCTATATGGGCTATGGTATATATATGTTAAAACAGTTTTCACAGGTTAAACATAAGGCTTTTCAAACTATAAAACCAGTTTTCATGTTACTTAACCAGTTTACTCAGTACTTAGTCTTCCGCTGTTATATGTTACATGCTTATCCTATTTCATGCTTTATTGTACATCCGTGCACTGAGCGTCTTGCTCAGCCGTTTTCCTTTTCATGTTCCCAAAACGGCAGGTACTCAGGGACGCTCGTAGATCTCAAACGTAGGTGCATATGGACTGGAAGCTTTACTGTCTTTCTTTACTTTATGCATTTCCTTTACTTTGATACAGTTGCTTTGGACATTGTTTCGTCCTTCCTTTTCCAGTATTTATGTTTGTGTGTGATGAGCTTTACTTTAGGATACCGATGTTTGATTCCGGTATTTCCTTTTATGGTTGAATAATGCTTAGACATTTATCCTTGTATGCTTTGATGACACGCCATGATATGCGTAATATTCCATTTCCAAAATGGGGTGTTACAATTATGGTATCAGAGCCAAGGCTTCGACCTGTAGGCTCTCAAATATGACCTGTGATTAGTGGGTAGTCACTACGGTCTTCCTAGAACTGACAGTTGTTTTCATGCATTCATCATTTTTAAGCATACATATACATGTCATTGTTACAGGGTTTTTGACTAAGTAATGGTTGGTACAGGACTGGCCCTATTTAGTCGCATGTGTCTTATCGAAACTTTTAGATTTGGGACCGACCCATAGGCGTCCCCTCGATATGTCTTTTATTTTGAGTGAACTGACCGGAGGCGTTCACTCTCGAGCATCAAAAGTTTTCATAAAACTGCATCATGCATTCATACAAAGATTTTCTTGCATAAAATTTTTCTCGTGAAATTTTGGCATAAAATTTTTCTTTTATATATTTTATGTTTGAACTGTTAATCATATGTTTTATGTTATACTGTCAGATGGTTCTCACACGCGAGCAAGAGCAGCTCAATGTTGCGATTCAGGCTGCCATGCAAGCCCTACTTCCTCAACTGAGGAATGACATTCGTGCTGAAGTCCAAGCTGCGAATAATCAGCAGCCACAGAATCAGGCACCTCCTCCTCCTCCTCCCCCAGTGACTCTAGCAGTATGGTTGGAAAGATTTAACAAGCTCCATCCGAGAGCTTTTGAAAAGACTGATAGCCCCAGCGATGCGGAAAGCTGGCTGACTCACGTTGAGAAAATATTCAATGCTATGGGATGTGACCCCGCCTTCAAGGCAAGATTGGCGTGCTACAGGTTTGAAGGAGATGTACTCAACTGGTGGCTAGCTTTGACGCAGTCAGAAGGAGGTGATGAATGGGTCGTTGGTTTGACATGGGCCCAATTCAAGGAGAGAGTGATGGAACAGTTCTTTCCTAAAGCAGAGCAGGACAAACTCAAGCGTGAATACCACGGGATACGTCAGAGACAGGGCGAGAATAGCAACGAATTCATGCAGCGCTTTCTTCGCCTTGCTGGTTTTCTAGGAGCAGCGGCTGGTACTCCTGAGGAGCAGGCACACCATTTTAGGTGGGCACTTCGCACCTCGGTTGCGAACAATCTAGTATGTGATACGTTCAATACGGTAGCACAAGTGGCTGACGCAGCAAGAAAGCTTGAGATGTTGCAGGAACGTGATGAGTTCGGGGAAGCAGAAAGACCCGACAAGAGGTAAAACATTTCATGTTCTAGCGTTAACCAGACCGCATCCTATCGTTATATGTTCTATAATCATCTCTTAAACTGTATCTTCCAGGCAGAAAACTGGGGACCGGTCTCAGCCGGCTACTCAGCAGCAGCCCAATCAGCCCAAAGGAAACGGTCACTCTAACGACCGTTCTGTTGTGGAAAGGCGCAGCGGTAATGACAATTACCGTAACAATGCGGGACAGTCCAACAACAGCAGGTCCTACTATTTACGCATCTTCTTATGATTTCATGTTATGTCTCTCATGCTGACACTATATTAATCTCTACCAGGAACCACGGTAACGGAAGGGACCAGAACCACAGGGGTTCTCAGCCCAACCGTTCAGCTAACACTGGTAAGCATCTTACGACGTTTACGTCTTATACTCGTGCATATACCTTATTCTTAACACGTTCTGTCATCAGCAGGCCCTCAGCAAGCAAGGACTCCTGCTGGAGGATTCACTCATCCTCTTTGCAGCACCTGCCATCGCAGACACCCTGGCCCATGTCGTCGTGACTCCGACGCGTGCTACAAGTGCGGCCTCCCTGGCCATCGTATGAGAGATTGCCGTAAGGGTGAAATGGAGGGTACTTCGGGTCATGCTGATACTAAACCGCCTCCTACCACTGGGCGTGTCTACACGACATCGCGCGATCAGGCAAACAAATCTACAGGTACCATTACTGGAATTTTGTATATGTACGGCCAGGCTGCATGTGTTCTTTTCGACACGGGTGCCACTCATTCAGTTGTTTCCACTACTTATGCTAAGAACATCAGGACACTTCCCTTGCCATTAGAAAATAAGCTTACCATTTCCACGCCTCTGAGGGACTCTGTATTAATAACTCATGTATACAAGAGTCTTCCTCTAGAGTTTGACGATAAAGTTCGTGCAGTAGATGCACTTCCTCTAGACATGATTGAGTTCGATATGATTCTCGGCATGGATTGGCTATCCAAGCACCATGCTACCATAGACTGCCACTCTTATCGAGTGATCTTCGGCGACATTAATGCACCAGAGTACATCCATAACGGGTTCATACCCGGACGGTCCGTACAAGTCATATCTACCTTGCAAGCACGTGCATTACTGTCACATGGCTGCGAAGGTTATCTCGCTACGGTTCATGACATGGATGCTGAATCCCCATCGATTCAGGATCAACCAGTAGTTTCAGAATTTCAAGACGTCTTCCCAGATGAACTTCCAGGTATACCACCTGCAAGAGAAGTGGAGTTCAACATCGACCTTGTTCCAGGAGCTGAGCCAATCTCTAAGGCTCCGTATCGTATGGCTCCCATAGAGCTAAAAGAACTGAAGGACCAATTGCAGGAACTTCTTGAACGAGGGTTCATTAGACCGAGCGCATCTCCATGGGGCGCACCGGTCTTGTTCGTTAAGAAGAAGGACGGTAGCATGCGACTTTGCATTGACTACCGTGAACTTAATAAGATTACCATCCGCAACAGATATCCACTGCCACGTATAGACGATCTGTTTGACCAACTTCAAGGAGCCAAACACTTCTCAAAGATCGATCTAAGGTCAGGCTACCATCAGCTAAGGGTTAAAGAGCAGGATATTGCCAAGACTGCTTTTCGTACCCGCGATGGCCATTATGAGTTTGTAGTCATGCCATTCGGCCTGACTAACGCTCCAGCAGTATTCATGGATCTAATGAACAGAATCTTTCATGAATTCCTTGATAAATTTGTCATTGTATTCATCGATGACATCTTGATATTCTCAAAGTCCACGGAGGAACACGAAGATCATCTCCGTACTGTACTACAGATTCTTCATCAGAAGCAGCTGTATGCGAAATTCTCCAAGTGTGAGTTCTGGTTAAACAAGGTGGCGTTCTTAGGTCACATTGTATCAGCAGAAGGGATCACTATGGACCCAGCGAAGGTTGAGGCTATCACTAAATGGCCAAGACCAACATCAGCGACAGAAGTCCGCAGTTTCTTAGGCTTAGCTGGATATTATCGAAGATTCGTGGAGAACTTTTCTCGGCTGGCATTGCCTCTCACCAAACTGATGCGAAAAGGAGAGAAATTCGTCTGGACGGAAGATCGAGAGAAGAGCTTCGAAGACCTAAAGCAGAAGTTAGTATCTGCACCTATTCTTACTCTCCCATCTGGTACAGGTGGATTTCAGATCTATAGCGATGCATCGGGGAAGGGACTGGGCTGTGTTCTCATGCAACATGGGAAAGTGATCGCGTATGCTTCACGGCAGCTTAAGCCCTATGAAGAAAACTACCCTACGCATGACCTGGAACTTGCTGCAGTGGTGTTCGCATTGAAGATATGGAGGCATTACTTATACGGAGAATCATGCGACATTTTCACGGATCACAAGAGCTTGAAGTATATCTTCACACAGCGAGAATTGAACATGAGACAAAGGAGGTGGTTGGAACTGTTGAAGGATTATGATATTAACTTACAGTATCATCCCGGGAAAGCTAATGTAGTAGCAGATGCACTCAGCAGAAAGTCCGGAATGATAAACGGCATTGAGATCAAGGAACAAAACATAAGGGACTTGGAGCGGCTTGACATTGAAATCATGGTACGTGGGCAGCACGGATACTGGGCGAATCTTACAGTAGAACCTGAGTTACTGACTAGGATTAAGGAAGCGCAGAAGGATGATGGAGAGATTTGGGCGATAATTCAGAATTTGGAGAAGCAGACAGAATTCAGAATGGACGCAGACGGTATCGTTTGGCAGGGCACGAGACTTTGTGTTCCTGATAATCCAGAACTCCGGGAAGCATTGTTAGCTGAAGCTCACAGCTCCCCATTTTCTATACATCCTGGGTCGACAAAAATGTACCATGACATCAGACAGCACTTTTGGTGGAGTGGTATGAAACAGGATGTAGCCACGTATGTCTCCAAATGTCTTACCTGTCAGCAGGTTAAGATTGAACATCAGCGATCTGGCGGTCTCCTTCAACCGTTGGATATTCCAGAGTGGAAGTGGGACAAAATCACCATGGATTTTGTTACCGGTCTTCCACCTACCAAGAAGAAGCACGATGCTATTTGGGTCATCGTGGATCGACTCACCAAATCAGCTCATTTCTTACCGATACGCAAGGAAGATCCGGTAAGTAAACTCGCAGATACGTACAGAAGGGAGATCATGAGACTCCACGGCACTCCCTCCAGCACCGTCTCAGACAGAGATCCTCGTTTCACGTCGCGATTCTGGAAAGGTCTGCAAAAAGCTTGGGGTACACAACTTAAGCTGAGCACAGCCTTTCATCCTCAAACGGACGGTCAGTCAGAGCGAACAATTCAGACATTGGAAGATATGTTAAGGTCATGTGCGTTGGAATGGACAGGTGATTGGGACGATTACATCTGTTTAGTCGAGTTTGCATACAACAACAGCTGGCACGCAAGTATCAAATGTGCTCCTTTCGAAATGTTGTATGGCAGAAAGTGTCGCGCTCCAACTTGCTGGGATCAAGTGGGAGAGCGAACACTCGAAGGACCAGAGATTATAGAAATGACCAATGAGAAGATTGAGGTAGCTAAACAGAAACTGCAAGAAGCACGATCACGTCAGAAGAGTTACGCCGATAAGCATCGTAGGGACATACATTTTAATGTGGGAGATCACGTCTTCCTCAAGGTTTCGCCGGCACGTGGTGTTAAACGCTTCGGGATCAAAGGAAAACTCAGTCGTCGGTTCATCGGACCATTTGATATCGTTGAACGAATCGGCGAAGTATCTTACCGATTGGCGTTACCTCCTCAGCTTTCGCACGTGCATAACGTGTTCCATGTGTCCTTACTCAGAGGGTACAATTATCATCCCCTTCACATGGTTCAGTATCCACTGGAACAGATACGTGAAGATCTCACGTTTATAGAAGAACCCGAACGAGTACTCGACAGGCAAGAACGAGTCATGAGAAGGAAGACGATTCCTTTCGTCAAAATCCTTTGGAGGGACCATACCGAGCGGGAAGCCACTTGGGAAACAGAGGAGTCTATCCGGGCTTCTTACCCTCACTTCATATTTTGAGTTCGGGTATGTCACTTCTTTGCAGCTTACTTTATCTATAATTCGGGGACGAATTATTCTTTTTAGGGGGGAAGAATTGTAAAACCCGCATGCTTTTACCATGAATAGTGCCCTTAAGATCGTACGTTCTAGATTAAAACTTACCTCATGTAGTATTGATCACATTCATGTGCTAATAATCAAGCAAGTGCATACGTGTATGTCATGACAAGTATCGATTACGTACGAACCCATGATAAACAGTTAATAATATATCACGTGAACATAATTAAATCATGAACACCATTTAAAATACTAATTATAATAATTACGTAAATACTCAGAATATATTACGAGCGTTAAGTTTACGATAAACGACACGTTAAAAGAAACAGAAACACGTTAAACACGAGCACGTTTAACCACGAACGAACACGAAACATCGGGACACGAGAAAGGTACGGGTACCCCATGTGGGGCCCCCATACCCACGGCACACATAGACAAAATGGGCTTGGCCCATGGACTTTACAAGTTAAGGGGGGTAAAGTGTTAAACATGTTTTTACTTTTCATTTTCAAGGAAATAAACAAAAACCCTAAAAATAGTTTTCTCCTCTCCTTTTGCTCTCCTTTGTGCCGCCACCCTTACACCACCATAAGAGGGTGTTTGATTGATTTTGATCTTCAAAACAAGTGTTAGAATACGTGTTTGTTCATCCTTTTCCAAGCTACATAGTGGTATACCTTTCTAACCCTTCTTTTTAATTCTTTTTAATTCTTTAATCTTTGATTATTTTCATGAACATGTTATTATTTTTCTTATGAAAACAAGATAATTAATCATTGATCTAACATGTTTTGGTATTAAATAAAATCAAGGAATGATTTAAAGGGGTGTTTGTTTCTAGCCGCCTAGCAAAACAAACCCGAGGGGGGTTTGGTTTGCTATTGCCACCACCACCAAGACCACAATTGGTCTTGGTTGGCTCATGTGGGACCCACGGCAGCAAGGGGACACGTGTGCCCCGGGTTTGACCCGGGGTACGGTGTCGAATTCATGCCCGATTCATGGTTCGTTGGTTAAAATCATGATCTATGTTACATGTAATTTTTATGAATCATGAACTTAGGATATAATTAATTAATAACATGAAATATTAATTAAATCATGACTTAGGTTATTTTAATTATTAGTTTATCATGACATTAATTTAACCTAAGTATTTTATGTTATAAGTTATAATTAATTAATTATTAAAACATGCCTATAATTAATTAATTTAGACATGACTTAGGTTATATTATTATTAATAATAATACACATTTTAACCTAAGTATTTTCATTTCATTTTAATTATACATGTTATACTTTAATTAAAATGCTTAACCTATAGTTTAATTAAAATACATGAAATAATAATTAAACTATACACTATATCATATGACTTAAGAAATAAGCTTAAACACTTAGACTTATATGTTAGCTTATGTAATCAGCTTAATTCTAATTATGGAAACTTCTATTTATAGAAACTTAATTAAATAAGGCAACTAACCTAATTATGGAAACCTTCTATATATGGAAATAAATCTATTTCAGGCAGCTAATCTATTTTAGGCAGTAAATTCTATATATGGAAACTTATTTAATTAAGGCAGCTGATCTATTTTTTGGAAACTTTCTATTTTTAGAAACTAATCTATTTTAGGCAGTAAATTCTATTTTTGGAAACTTTCTATTTTTGGAAACTTTCTATTTTTGGAAACTTTCTATTTTTGGTAACTTTCTATTTTTGGAAACTTTCTATTTTTGGAAACTTTCTATTTTTGGAAACCTGCTATTTTTGGAAAGTTACTTAATATTACACAGTAAGTATATTAATGCATGAAACAACAGTAATACTTAATCAGATTAATCAGAATACAAGATAAACACAGTTTAAGACTTTAAACAGTGAACCATGACCTAAAACATACCAAACCAGCTATAATAAGACACAGAACCCAGTACGTAATCAGTAAATCGATACTTATACACGTGTGTATTCATGTAGCGTTAGTGATCCAGAAGTAGGAATCTTTCTTCCGTTCATTTCACTGGACTTGAGGTACGGATTTCCGTCCTTTCAGTATGGACATTCCTTCCTTATTAGGATTTCCCCGTATGCAGCCAACTGTTTTCCCCAGCATTTGTTTTATTGTTTTGAACTGCTTATGTTAAATTAGCATAAACTATAGCCATATACAAGCATGACCAGTTTCACCTAGTTATGGAGGTACCATAACCATAGCATTGGAGGCACCGATGTTATGACTTCCCCACGGCGGAGTGATTGCTCGTGGCGTCCCTTTTCAGTTTGGCCATATTATTATATCAGTCGGGGCGTATGGGTGCATCCTAGTTACATGTTTTATTCAGTTTATCATGGTGAATGTGGTGTGTGCCTTGCACCCTTCACAAGGAGCTGATCCCTCCTACCCAAACCAGTATATTGATTAGAGGCATCCCCTCTAATCAGCATGATGAGGTCACCCCTCCAAGTATTCATGCACGTGACCTTTTCATGACCTATATGGGCTATGGTATATATATGTTAAAACAGTTTTCACAGGTTAAACATAAGGCTTTTCAAACTATAAAACCAGTTTTCATGTTACTTAACCAGTTTACTCAGTACTTAGTCTTCCGCTGTTATATGTTACATGCTTATCCTATTTCATGCTTTATTGTACATCCGTGCACTGAGCGTCTTGCTCAGCCGTTTTCCTTTTCATGTTCCCAAAACGGCAGGTACTCAGGGACGCTCGTAGATCTCAAACGTAGGTGCATATGGACTGGAAGCTTTACTGTCTTTCTTTACTTTATGCATTTCCTTTACTTTGATACAGTTGCTTTGGACATTGTTTCGTCCTTCCTTTTCCAGTATTTATGTTTGTGTGTGATGAGCTTTACTTTGGGATACCGATGTTTGATTCCGGTATTTCCTTTTATGGTTGAATAATGCTTAGACATTTATCCTTGTATGCTTTGATGACACGCCATGATATGCGTAATATTCCATTTCCAAAATGGGGTGTTACATGATTCAAACAAAATCACATGTAATTCAGAAGCCATTTTGTTTTATATATTTTACATGAATGACATTTTTATATATTGACATAATTACATATGATTAAAAAATCACATGTGATTCATCTAAAGTGGTTTTTTTAGAAGTTAAAAAATGCTTGAATCACAAGTAATTCAAGCAAAATTGTATGTAATTCTTGTGTGAATCACATGTGATTGACAAAAAGAAACACGATAATGCTGATTGTCAACAACGAGGATCAAACAACGCTAGGTGATTTACTGCCACTAAGCATTTAATACCAACATAATTACATGTAATTCAAGCAAAATTATATGTAATTCAAGCAAAATCACATGTAATTCAGACACGAATATGTTTTATATATCATACATGAATGACAAAAGACATCTTAATATATTTCAAGCATGATCCAACATGATCCCACTTGTTCTAACTTGATTAATTTGAATCACATGTAATTTTTCTGAAATTACATGTGACTTGGGTATATAACGGCGTATTTGTAAATAAATGAAAATTACACGTGATTTAAGTTAATCACATGTAATTTTGTATGAATCACATGTGATTCTGTCTAATCACATGTGATTGAGTTGTTATTTTGTGATAAGTTTTATGTGATTCTATTTCTTGATATACAGGTATGAAAACAACAAGAGCAAATGTATATGAACATAATGAAAAACCTGGTGGATCAATATATTGGACGAAGTGAAAGTTGAAAAAAGATGAAAGTTTGTGGATACCATAAAGTGAAGACGGACCTGCATACCAAAACAACTTGTCCAAATAATCCAAAAGCAAGGAGAACAGAAGAAGACTACACTAATTATTGAGGTTTCAAATTTTTTTGTTTTTGAATTCTATGTATTATCGGATAGTTACTTGATCAGATTTGATTTTACTATATCAAATACATATGGTAGTCACTTGAAGAAAAATTACACATTTTATGTTAACTGTTCAGATGATAAGTAAAAAAATTATATGGGATTAAAACTAAATCATATGTGATTCTATCTAAAGTGAGATTGGTAAAAGAAGTTAAGGTTTAGAATGCTTGAATGGCATGTAATGCAAGCAAAATTACATGTAATTATCATCGAATCACATGTAATTCATGCAAAATTACATGTGATTCAAACAAAATCACATGTAATTCAGAAGCCAATTTGTTTTATATATTTTACATGAATGACATTTTTATATATTGACATAATTACATGTGATTAAAAAATCACACGTGATTCATCTAAAGTGGTTTTTTTTAGAAGAAGTTAAAAAATGCTTGAATCACATGTAATTCAAGTAGAATTACATGTAATTCCTGTGTGAATCACATGTGATTGACAAAAAGAAATACGATAATGCTGATTGTCAACAACGAGGATCAAACAACGCTAGGTGATTTACTGCCACTAAGCATTTAATACCAACAGAATTACATGTAATTCAAGCAAAATTACATGTAATTCAAGCAAAATCACATGTAATTCAGAAGCGAATATGTTTTATATATATCATACATGAATGACAAAAGACATCTTAATATATTTCGAGCATGATCCAACATGATCCCACTTGTTCTAACTTGATTTGTCTCGGTTTAAACATTCTTGTTCTAGCATTTATTTCGAGCAACAAGCCATTATAGAGCAGTGCAAGTTATATATCATGTACCAATAATATGTTGCTACAATCTCTTTTAGGCATTTCATCATACACTTTTCAGGCATCAATTTCAACCAATATTTTGATAGTCAAAATTACAAGAACCTAGACGTAAGTTCCAAATCCAAAGTCAAAATTTAATTTTTGATACAGTATTTTTTCTTGACAAATGAAGCATGATATTATCTGGCTTCTTACATTTTTCAAACATAAAACTTGCAAGATAGTCAACTCAGTCAAGTTATTTTTCTTTGTATTTGGTAGGCCAAGCATTTCCTTCCCATCAGGCGACTCAGCCCCATCAGACGACTCAGCCCCATCAGACGCGTCAGCCCCATCAGATGACTCAGCCCCATCAGGCGAATCAGACGCATCAGACGACTCAGTCCCACCAGAAAAACGATGAGGGCGAGGTTTGGTATTTGCCGGAGAGATTTATATTTTCCGGCGAGATTTGCTACTTTCTGAAGATGATTGTTGTTATATAATGAATACATGGTGGGTTTTACATTTTCCGACTATATTTATTGATTTCGGAGAGCTTGGTTGAGAATCCGACGAGAGTTTGAGATTTTCCGACGAGGTCTTATGTTGAATGGATGAGGGAAATCGAACAATCAACATCAGAGAGCTATGGTCTAGTTACCGATAGCTTCTTTGAGCTTGAACCGGTATTCACTCGATATTGGAACTTAAAATTCGAACCAAAATCATGGTCAGTGGGCCCTTTCTGTCTTGGTCAACACATCACCAGAACAGAATCTTTACCGAGCCAGAAACCATCATGGATGGTTTGGCTGGACAAAAAGCTTGAGATTGGAAGTCCAGTTTTATACGTGGCATTCGGATCACAAGCCGAGATATCTCATGAACAAATAGAAGAGATCAAGCTTGGTCTTGAAGGATCCGAAGTCAGTTTCTTATGGGTAGTAAGAAAAAGAGACGAGGAGGTCCATCCTAACCCCCTTTTCGAAGATGGGTTCGAGGAAAGAGTGAAGGACAAGGGAATTGTGGTTCAAGAATGGGTGAATCAATGGGATATATTGGAGCATGAGATAGTGAAAGGGTTTGTGAGTCATTGTGGATGGAACTCAGTGTTGGAGAGTATATGCGCGGGTGTGCCTATTCTTGCATGGCCATTGTCAGCGGAGCAACCGTTGAATGCAAAATTCGTAGTAGATGAAATCAAGATTGGTCTGAGGGTGGAAACTTGTGATGGAAGTGTTAATGGCTTTGTGAAGGGTGGAGAGTTGGAAAAGAAGGTAAAGGCGTTGATGGAAGGCGAGAAAGGGAAACAGGTGCGGGAAAAGGTGGTAGAGCTCAGTAATTCCGCCAGGAAGGCGGTGGAAGAAGGTGGTTCGTCATGGCGAAGTTTAAATGAGCTTATTGATGAGCTTAAAAATAAGTCAACATCTCATAAATTGTACCTCAAGGCTTGTGCATGTAAAATGTTTTGACGTTTGTTTAGCAACGTGGTTGGCACCTGCATCAATAAAATGTATTGATTATATGAAAAATCAGCATCGTTGGAACATTTAAGGACTAAAGGTCCTAAAACAATCAATTTATCATTTATGTCATTGGTTGACACAGCTAATCTTTTACATATATAGTAATACAACATGCACATGCCAATGATTTTTGCCCATTACTTGAAGTTATGGCACCACGATACCCGGCTCTCTAAGACATGACATTCATACAATGTTCTTTCATGCTTTGCAAATACAAACATGTTTAACAATACTGACCCGGAATGTTCAAACATGTTTAACAAAATTAATAATATGCATACATCTCAAGAAACATTTTGATTGATGAATAAGTGATTAATAAGTATAATGGATACACTTTCATACAGTCCCTCGCTGTGCTATGAACTCGAAACACGGCCCTCATGAGCAACATTTGTCACACGAAGGACAGCTTGGGCACTTAGCTTTGATAGATTTGACTCACAAAACTGCTCCCACGAATGGATTAGTGGTTCATCAGATGGCGCATCTGGTTCTGGTTCCAAAACAGGGGACTTTTCATATGCATTGTGCAGCTCCAACAGCAGTGCACGAGCAGCCTCACGGGACTCAGGCAACTGGTCACTCAGCTGAGATGCCGCTGTTTGTATCAGTTTGTCAATCCCAAAAGCTTTAATTTCCTTCACACCCTTTACAGATTTATTAAAAACAATTATAAATTCAGATTAAACTACAGAAGAATTTTATCAAGAATCCATATAACAAGGGCAAGTGCTTACAAGTCGTGGGACACTACGAGAAAAGCACATTGACGCTTTTGCCCTTATTCGAGGGTTGCGATTCTTAAGATAAGGTTGCAATTTTGGTAACAATATAAGGCTGGAAACCCATGTTGTCAAAGCTACTAACGCCTTTTCAGCAGCTTCACACACAAACCGCTTGTCTTGTGAGGCTTTAAGAAGAAGTTGTAATAGCTGAAAGTGAAACCCAGAATTCCAATTCAAAATACTTCAAGAAAGATTAAGAGCAATGCAGAAACAAATTAGAATAATTAATTACCAGAGGGTCTAATAAATCAACAACATGGTCCCCAAATGCTTTGAAAATGTCTGCGCAAGTCATAATGCTAGTTTTACAAACAGCACTTCTTGGATTCTTTAGGGACTTCACAAGAAGCGAAATCACTTTTTCCCTGTTCATTTGAATATTACAGAAATAAATACGTATGTGACATTGGATTAACAATTATGCAGAGAAAACAATAAGCCTCACTCACAGTATATCTTGCAACGCGTCCTTGTGGTATATCGAGAAACGCCTTACATTGTTGAGTGTCTCACACAGCAAAACCCAGTCTTTAGACTCCAACCCAGGTATGAGCATCTAAAGAATGAATATGACACGTGAGATGAATAAACATTAATTAAAAAGAAATGCAGAACCACATATTCGAATAAAATTAATCTACCTTTAGGCTCTTATTGACATCTTCTAGATCATCCAATTTGTCAGACTCAATGTATTCTACTTCGGCAACCGGCACCTCTACACTACAATTCACAGGTTTTTGAACCGATAAATCCACTATTTGGCTTTCTTTAGCTCCAACATTTTCATGGGAATGCTCGACACACGGCTTATCAAGTACACCATTACTTGAGCTCTCAATCCTCATCCCAGACCTAGGCAGCATATGATCTCTAATACCATTTTCTGACATCATTTTATACCTGTAATATTTCTAAAAAATTAACCTATGTGGCAGGATTAAGTCAATTAAAAGTACTAACATACTAACTAAATATATTAGTTCCATAACACAAATCTGATTGGATTAGAATGTGATTGCAGGATCATAACAAAAGTAGTAACATATTACTGAACATAAAATTCAAAACACAAATTTTGATGTTCATAATTCTCTTGTTTTAGAAAGACCACCAATAATACATAGGGATAATTCTTGAAATACCCGAGATCACTCATGAGAGGCATTTAGAGAAATTTTGGTTTGATAAGTGCAAAAAAGAAAATGATTATCTTGCGGCATTTCAAAAATTATCCCTAATACATATATCTCATCATTTTATTGTCCTAAATGGGTCCAAAACCACAAGTCCACGACCATTTGGTCAGGGAGCATCTCACACGTACGCTAGGCTACAACATTTCTACAAACATACAATGCTCCAATGTACCGAAAAACTAGTAATCAACAGCAAAAGTTGTAAAAACTAATGGATTCAAAAAACAACGATTAACATATTAATGAAGGTTTAGAGAACGAACCTTGAATATTGGCTAATGCTTTGAGGAGATTACGAACATTCAATTCAAATCGACAAATGGAAACCAACAACAACTGCATTTATAAACATAGAGTCACATGTAAAAGACAATTAGTTGACTCTGCTGTACAGATATGGAATCACTATATATTAATAATGCATGTCCACCCATACCTGAACAAATACATGTTATGTATACAGACATTATAATTATAAAAACTACAGCAATAAAACACATATATAAAGATTAGACAATATATACATACCTTATAAACTGTTGGATTAATGTATGAGAATGTTTTATGTTTAATGAAAAAATGGGTTTAAGGATGGGGTTTTGTAACCGTTGTTTAAATGGGTGAAGTCAGATGATGTAACGTAGCCGTCCTAGGCCGGCATAGAGTGGAAAGTTTACAAGTCGCTGGTGTGACTTGGCGAAATGTAAAGAAAAAAGAAAACGGTTGAGAAGTGTATGTGCTGTCGTTATCATTTTTGTGATCACAGAATTTAATGTTTTGAGTCAGGGAAGTAAATAGTACTTTCCAACTACAAAAACATGTGCTTTTTGGTGAGAGTTATTTACCGCAGAGACCCTTTACAAGGATCTTTGTCCATTTTTAAAATAATTTTACGAAAATGACCTTGTTCTTCACGCCACTTTTGAAGTGGAGCAAAATATAACACGTGTCAGCTTCTTGTTGAACCAAAAAAAAGAAAAAAAAAGGAAAAAGTTCTCCGCTCCAGTTACCAAGCGAAGCATAATTTTTTTAATAATTGTCAGTTTTTGTTATAAATTTATTTCCATTATTAAAAGTTGTCCGCTCCATATTCTGAGCGGAAACTTTTTTTGTGGGGCCTATCTTTTTTTTTCATATCCTTTTTCCTTTATTATTTCTTATCATTTTTTTTTTAGTTTTTTCTTTCTTTTCGCTTGTTTATTAAGTAGTTTATCGTCCACATCTGGATTGATTTTACATATTTGTAAGTTGTTTAACAATGTTATTGTTTGATGGTTTCCGCTCTTCACGACGAGGGCTTTGAAACGCACAAAAAATAGACACGAATAGAGCTAATATTTGCAAGATATGATGTGTTAAAATGTGTCCGAGAGTTTTTGAAACATTTATATATTGGTGTAGCACCAACTTCTGCACTGTTTATGAATGTGTATAAGTTGTTTAACGATGTTGTTGTTTGATGGTTTCTGCAACTGTATCTATTATATTTTTTTGTTCAACAAATTTTTTTTATTGGGTCGTGGCTTTTTAGCTTTTTTTTAAAAAAAAAAATTATACTTTCTATCTTCAATTTTATCTAAACAATTATATATATTTTTTACACACCTCATTTGTTACAGTGCCAAATAGATGTCAATATTTGTTACGTGTTTAATGCGAGGGATTAATCATTTCAAACGAAATGATGTTAACTTTTAAAAACTGTATTCATAATTAGCTAGGTACTATATTACCTAATACCTAGTGGTTAATTTTTTTTTTAAAAAAACAGTAAGAAATAATAAAGGAAAAAGAAACGGACAAAAAAAAATAAAAGAAGATAGGCCCCACAAAACAGTTATCCGCTTAGAATACGGAGCGGACAACTTTTAATAATGAAAATAAATTTATTACAAAAGCTGACAATTATTAAAAAAATCATGCTCCGCTTGGTAAATGGAGCGGAGAACTTTTTCCTTTTTTTTTCTTTTTTTTTGGTTCAACAAGAAGCTGACACGTGTTATATTTTGCTCCGCTTCAAAAGTGGCGCGGATAATAGGGTCATTTTCGTAAAATTATTTTATAAGAGTCTCTAGCAGACAAATACCCTTGTAATGGGCCTCTGTCGTAAATAACTCTTTTGGTGAAAGCAGATCTAGTTTTTACTCTAGGCTGAAAAACTGATCAAATACAGCATCTTCAATGCAAATATGGACTCGTGTTTGAGCATGTTATTAAATTTGGTCAAAATAACTATGTTTTTTATTAAAGTTTAACACTTTATATTTGGGTTACTAATATATTGTTTACTTGAACTTTAAGTTACCCATAATGTTTTTACCCGTAGTTATAAGTTGCATGTCTACGTGAACTCTAACTTACGTTTTCGTCAGTAAACTTACGTTTTCGTCAGTAAACTTTCGTTTTCGTCAGTAAACTTACGTTTTCGTCAGTAAACTTACGTTTTCGTCAGTAATTTTACGTTTTCGTCAGTAAACTTACGTTCTGGTCAGTAAACTTACGTTATAGTCAGTAAACTTACGTTTTCGTCAGTAAACTTACGTTTTCGTCAATAATTTTACGTTTTCATCAGTAATTTACGTTTTCGTTAGTAAATTTACGTTTTCGTCAGTAAATTTACGTTTTCGTCAGTAATTTTTCATTTTCGTCAGTAAATTTACGTTTTGGTCAATAAACTTACGTTTTCGTCAGTAAACTGACGTTTTCTTCAGTAAACATACGTTTTCGTCAGTAAACATACGTTTTCGTCAGTAAACATACATTTTCGTCAGTAATTTTACGTTTTCGTCAGTAAACTTATGTTCTGGTCAGTAAACTCACGTTCTGGTGAGTAAACTTACGTTTTCGTCAGTAAACTTACATTTGCGTCAGTAAACTTACGTTTTCGTCAGTAAACTTACGTTTTCGTCAGTAAACTTACGTTTTCGCCAGTAAACTTTCGTTTTCGTCAGTAAACTTTCGTTTTCGCCAGTAAACTTACGTTTTCGTCAGTAATTTTACGTTTTCGTCAGTAAACTTACGTTCTGTTCAGCAAACTTACGTTCTGGTCAGTAAACTTACGTTTTCTTCAGTAATTTTACGTTTTCGCCAGTAATTTACGTTTTCGTCAGTAAATTTACATTTTCGTCAGTAACTTTACGTTTTCGTCAGTAATTTTTCATTTTCGTCAGTAAATTTACGTTTTTGTCAGTAAATATACGTTTTAGTCAGTAAATTTACGTTTTCGTCAGTAATTTTACGTTTTCGTCAGTAAACTTACGTTCTGGTCAGTAAACTTACGTTTTCTTCAGTAATTTTACGTTTTCGCCAGTAATTTACGTTTTCGTCAGTAAATTTACATTTTCGTCAATAACTTTACGTTTTCGTCAGTAATTTTTCATTTTCGTCAGTAAATTTACGTTTTTTTCAGTAAATATACGTTTTAGTCAGTAAATTTACGTTTTCGTCAGTAATTTTACGTTTTCGTCAGTAAACTTACGTTATGGTCAGTAAACTTACGTTCTGGTCAGTAAACTTACGTTTTCGTCAGTAAACTTACGTTTTCGTCAGTAATTTTACGTTTTCGTCAGTAAACTTACGTTTTGGTCAGCAAACTTACGTTCTTGTCAGTAAACTTACGTTTTCGTCAGTAATTTTACGTTTTTGTCAGTAAACTTACATTCTGGTCAGCAAACTTACGTTCTGGTCAGTAAACTTACGTTTTCGTCAGTAAACTTACGTTTTCCTCAGTAATTTTACGTTTTCGTCAATAATTTACGTCTTCGTTAGTAAATTTAATTTTTCGTCAGTAAATTTACGTTTTCGTCAGTAATTTTTCGTTTTCGTCAGTAAATGTACGTCTTCGTCCATAAACTTACGTTTTCGTCAGTAAACTTACGTTTTCGTCAATAAACTTACGTTTTCGTCAATAAACTTACGTTTTCGTTAGTAAACTTACGTTTTCGTCAGTAAACATACGTTTTCGTCAGCAATTTTACGTTTTGTTCAGTAAACTTACGTTCTGGTCAGTAAACTCACGTTCTGGTCAGTAAACTTACGTTTTCGTCAGTAAACTTACGTTTTCGTCAGTAAACTTGCGTTTTCGTTAGTAAACTTACGTTTTCGTTAGTAAACTTACGTTTTCGTCAGTAAACTTACGTTTTCGTCAGTAAACTTTCGTTTTCGTAAGTAAACTTTCGTTTCGTAAGTAAACTTACGTTTTCGTCAGTAAATTTACGTTTTCGTCAGTAAACTTACGTTCTTGTCAGCAAACTTACGTCCTGGTCAGTAAACTTACGTTTTCGTCAGTAAACTTACGTTTTCGTCAGTAATTTTACGTTTTCGTCAGTAATTTACGTTTTTATTGGTAAATTTACATTTTCGTCAGTAAATTTACGTTTTCGTAAGTAATTTTTTATTGTCGTCAGTAAATTTACGTCTTCGTCAGTAAATATACGTTTTCGTCAGTAAATTTACGTTTTCGTCAGTAAACTTACCTTTTCGTCAGTAAACTTACCTTTTCGTCAGTAAACTTACGTTTTCGTCAGTA
Organism: Glebionis coronaria; assembly: GCA_025667525.1. Lineage (NCBI taxonomy): Eukaryota > Viridiplantae > Streptophyta > Magnoliopsida > Asterales > Asteraceae > Glebionis > Glebionis coronaria. The sequence continues at coordinate 117,672,507 of CM046881.1, forward strand.
ATTTTACGTTTTCGTCAGCAAACTTACGTTTTGTTCAGTAAACTTACGTTCTGCTCAGTAAACTTACGTTTTTGTCAGTAAACTTACGTTTTTGTCAGTAAACTTACATTTTCATCAGTAACCTTACGTTTTCATCTGTAAACTTACGTTTTCATCAGTAAACATACGTTTTCGTCAGTAAACTTACGTTCTGGTCAGTAAACCTACGTTCTGGTCGGTAAACTTATGTTTTCGTCAGTAAACTTACATTTTCGTCAATAAACTTACGTTTTCGTCAGTACTTTTACGTTTTCGTCAGTAAAATTACGTTATGGTCAGTAAACTTACGTTCTGGTCAGTAACCTTACGTTTTCGTCAGTAAACTTACGTTTTCGTCAGTAAACTTACGTTTTCGTCAGTAATTTTACATTTTCGTAAGTAATTTACGTTTTCGTCAGTACATTTACGTTTTCGTTAGTAAATTTACGTTTTCATCAATAAATTTTCATTTTCGTCAGTAAATTTACGTTTTCATTAGTAAATATACCTTTTTTCAGTAAGTTTACGTTTTCGTCAACAACTTTACATTTTCCTAAGTGTTTTTACGTTTTCGTCAGTATTTTTACGCTTTCGTCAGTAAATTTACGTTTCCGTCAGTATATGAATATTTTCATCTGTATTTTTACGTTTTCTTCAGTAAAAGTAAAAATAAGTTTACTGACGAAAACGTAAAATTACTGACGAAAATGTAAGTTTATTGACGAAAACGTAAGTCTACTGACCAAAACGTAAGTTTATTAACCAAATCATTATTTTGACCAAACTTTAATAACCTCCTTGTATATTAACCTTGTTTGAATTTAATAAACTTCTGTATTTTCTAGCATCTTACTCCGATGCCAAAAACACACTCCGTATTTGATCAAAACTCAACTTATTTTTAAACTTGCACAATAAAAGATTGCATATATTAGGCAACTAGTAGGGTAGATGCGCGTTGCGGCTGCATATACTATATAACATAACTTCGATCAACAATACTTAATTTTACGTTTTTTAAAAACAGCATCTCAAAAAGTGATTTTAAAGTTTATGTAGCTTTATCTAATTGTCTAGCCGAATCGATGGTGGCTTCGGTTCTTGGTTGAACCAATTAATCTGGTTTGATATTCCAAATTGTAGATATTTATGTTTTAAATTTTTCTGTAAGGTGAATATAAAATTGTATATTTAAGTAATACGATGTATTAATTATTTATTAATTGTTACTCCCTCTGTCCCAAAATAAGTGTCCACTTTTGACTTTCGGAGTCTTTTTTCCGCAACTCTAACTGCAAATATGTTTGCTTGTGTTATACAATACTTGATAAAAGTTATATCAATAGAAAATACATTTAAAACTCTATTCACTCATACATATTGCATCGAGTGTTATGTAATACAAACAAAAATAATTATGGTCAAAGTTGCAAATGAAAGACTTCGAAAGTCAAATGTGAACACTTGTTTTAGGATGGAGGTAGTATTAATTAATTTTAAAAATATAAGATAGAGTGACACTTGTATAATATGTGGTTTTATTCATAAATTATTATAATGAGATTTTTTAATTATAATATTAATTAAATTTTAATGATAGTTTTAAATCTAATGCGTTGTCAAAACTCTTATTCTTATTGTGGTTGTACATAAGCATTAATAAGTTGAATTGTCCTTTATTTGTTGGATTACTTAAAAACTTTGCATTTATTGAAGAAAGTGATACCAATATGCTTTATAAGTAAACTAGCAGGGTACCCGCGTAATGCGGCGACGGGTACCCTAAAATTAAAATTCATTGCGTGTAATATTTTACGATTATATATGTTCCATGAAAGTAATTTTACAAATGATGATAGTTTTAAGTTCGAATAACTTACGCAATAACAAACCAAAAACATAAAAATGCCACCGAAACTACAAAAACATCAACCAAAACACCCAAACTCAAACACCACTAATTATCAATATATGCGGCAGTGTTGGTGAGAATCCTAATGGTGGTGGTGGCAACGATTCAGAAATCAGATAGTATTGGTGGTTCGAGGAACGTTGATGGTTGAAGCTTTTGTGTGTATTTTTTTCGTCTTTTGATAAATCATGAATTCTTTTTATACTAAGATTTCGTAACTGATATTTTAATGTATATCAATAAGAAGTTATTTGTAGTTTATGTTACAAGTATTTATAAAATGGTTACATAATTTCTCATCAAATTATTTATTAATGACCTAAACTCTTATTGATTCATATTTATTATTAATTCATAATGTCATTTAAATTACTTTTTAAATGTGGTTTGAAAAAATGTATATGCATTAAAACCTAGACTGATTTTGAAAATGATCATATATAACTTTCTTTTTTTAGCAATGTTTGAGGCTAAAAATTTTAAGACTTCTAAATATAGAAAAAGGGTTAAATCTTTTATAAAGTAGTAAGATATAGATACTGACTTATTACATAAATTGTAAAATACCAAATAGAGAGTTTATTGATTGTGTTTTTTCTATGATTTTCATTACATAATGAGATATCATTTCTATTTATAATAAAACACATTTTGGAGAATAAGCCAACTAACCCTAAACCTAATGAACCCAAGCCCACAACCGGGGTTTGGCTTCAGTCGTCTAATACTCCCCAGCAGTTTGAACGACAACAATTCAAAAGGACAAACTGGAATAAATGTTGAATGTCGCTTCTTCTTTTCTTCATCATTTTTTGGTTTGATTGAGCAGAAGCATTGTATTTGGCGACATACTTGTTTATTGCTTGCGGCATCATCCTTTGCGTGACGATCGCATTTTCGTCAGGTCTTGTTTTGCCTTTAGAAGGGAGCGACAATTTGATGATCAACTTTTGTTGTCAACGACAAAGATCTCCGACAATAAGAACAAGTATATGATGAAGAAAGAAAAATGGTTGATTGAAGACACTCAACAGTTTTTTTACGGTTAAGATTTAGGGTTTATGCATAGATCACAAAAAAAATCCTAATGCAAGAAAGATAATAAATAAAAGTAAAGTAATCCCTCCGGATCATCAGCATGTAACTGAGGATCGGAGGATAGCATATTGATGGATCTTACCTAGAGTTGTGATACCATGTAAAATACCAAATATAGATTTTATTGATGGTGTTTTATGTGAGTTCATAATGAGATATCATCTCTATTTATAATAAAACACATCTTGGAGAACAAGCCAACTAACCCTAAACCTCATGAACCCAAGCTCACAACCGAGATTTGGCTTCAATCGTCGGATATAAATAAGTCATCTTGAATTTTTCCTCCAATGCAACAAATATTATTCAACATTTAGTTAAGTATATATGTAGATTCACTTGTTAGACATAACAATCATTTTTCCAATATTTATTCTCCCATTAAAGATGCTCTTAAAAAAGTGTTGATTAGTCATGGATTGAATTTCTATTTCATCTCAGACCCGTTAAATTTATGGCTATTCTAGCGTAATGTAAAAAATAGTAAATGACATCGCATTATGAAGTTGTACGTTAGAAATATCTCATATAAATCCATTTGTTGTACAGATATGATCCACTTGCTTCTTATCCTTAATTGTTTCAACTATGTTTTAGGTCCTAAGATAGATTGTGCCTAAGAGTCGTCTCTTTGGCATTGGAGTCTCCAAGGAGGAACTGGTGAATATTGCAAGGACTATTAATTTCTCTAGTGGTTCATTGCCATTTTATTATATAGGGCTTTCTATTGGCAGAATTTCGAATAAGAATGACGCGTTGTCTGATGTTGTCCAGAAATTCACAAAGAGTCTATCATTTTGGAAAGCGCATATTCTCTCTTTTGGTGGAAGGTTCACGCTTGTGAAATCAGTTCTCGGTACTCTGCTTTTTTACTTTCTTTCCTTATTTAAGGCTCTAGAAGGTGTTATATCTCATTTAGAATCAACCAGAAGGTGATTTTTTTGGGTATGAAGAAGATGAAAATAAGATGGTTTAGGTTCGTTGGAAAAAGGTCCTTTCTGCAAAAATTGATGGTGGGTTAGGTGTTGATTTAACAAAAGCTAAAAACATCGCTCTTTTGTGGAAATGGAAATGACGTTTCTTCAATGAGAATGATGTTTTATGAAGAAAAATTGTTGTTGAGATTTACGGTTCTAGAGGAGGTTTTACTTCTAATGGTGTTGTCATAAAAGAGGCGTATGTAGAAACATTGTAGTCACTTGTTTGATATTTGAGCAGCTAGATCCTTCTTTCGGTAACCTTAGAGTATAATGGAAATAAAACGTTCTTCTGGTATGACAACTGGATTAGTGAGTGTAGCCCTTTAAAATTTTGTTTTCCTCGTCTTTTTGCTCTTGAGACGCACACATCTTGCCTAATTTCGGACCAATGGGTTTTTGTGGATGGTGTTAGGCAGTACAATTTGGTCTGACAACGAAAACTCTCTGGCAGATCTGATGGGGAGGTTTCTTTGCTCTTAAGACTCCTTAACGGGCTTGTCTTGGCCCCTTCTCAAGACGATAGATGGGTTTGGTCTTTGGAAAACTAGGGTATTTTTACGGTAAGATCCCTCTCGGCTATCATTGATAAGAAGATTATTGACTGTCATGCCAATGTCAATGTCGTAGATAAAGTTTTTTCATGAAATTCATAGGTTCCTCGTAAAGTAAACATATGCAATTGGCCGGTTTTCTTAGATCATCTTCCCACCTGATCTAATCTCTCTCGACGTGGCATATAAATCCATAAACCTTATTGTGTGTTCTATGACGATGATGTTGTAATACGTGATCATTGTTTCTATAATTTTCAAAAATCAATCTTATATTGTTGAAGGTGTGGTGTTGGTGGAAGGTTTCGCCTACATTTTACCTTTCCTAGGATGATATCATATGTGGAGGCTCAATCTTTTTTCCCTATAAGAGGAAGTATAAAATATTTCATATGGTTTGTATGACTCTTATTTGGTATATTTGAGGTTGGAGGAACAAAATCATCCATGCAACAACTATTGAAGAGGCCAAGACTGCCTGTGTTGAGGATATATTCCCCGAGGTTCAGCGACAATCTCTTTTATGGATCTCTGAATGTGCGTCTCGAAGGATGTCATCATAGAATTCTTAGGTTCAACATCCATAAGAAGAAGAAGATGATGCAATAACTTAATGGTGTGAATTCTTGGTTTCAACATCAGAAGAGAAAAAAAAAAGTTAAGAAACACTAGAATAATCTGTTGGATTTTTTTACCTTTCTGGAAAAAAAAATCGAAAGAAAACATAAATATGTTAATTATTTTTATTTTTTATTTTTTTCTTAAAAGAAAACTAATCTTTTTTGGAAAAAAAAAAATTATCAATACTTTTTTTACGGGAAAAAAACTTTTTATGCAAAGAAAACCAATTTTTTTTTCAAAAAAGACCAAAACATTTTCGAAAAAACAAAAACATTTTTTTTTGAATTTTGTTTTTTAAAAAAAGTTAATTGTTTTTTGTAAAATACATCCCTCGTGAGGCAAACTACATCCCTCGTTCATAGATAACGAAAAACTTTGCCTCGTTAGTCCTGAATGATGTATTGTGACAAACGTTTACCTAACGAGTGGTGTATAGTGCCAATACTTTCAGCTAAAGATGTATTGTGTGAAAATATCCAAACCAAAAAGATGTATTTTACAGTTTACTCTATATTTTATCTTCAAAATCGCATAACTTCGCTATACTGTAACCCCAACATCTAAACACCCCTACAATGAATGTGTATATGCATGCATATAGCTAAAGTTCCTCATAGATCTAATATAAACATTCATTTTATAAATTTGATTCCAACATATATATTGAGACTTTGAGAGACAACGGAAAGCACAAAAATTATTGTTACGGTTTCACATCAGTTATGTATGAGATTAGTTGATGGTTTATACTAGGTGTTCGCTCTTCAAACAAACTGGATTTTTGAGTCAGTTGTATTAATGCAATAATACCTAAAAACGTTATTTTCATTTTTCGGTCTCGTTTTATTTTAATTACGACAATATATCAAAACAAGCATTTACGAAAACGATGAAAATCAAATTTTTGAGTTCAAGTATTTTTCATTTCATCCATTATCAGTTAAGGTATGAACAAACAAGTTTTCAACCTAACTAAGTGATCAAAGATTTAGTTTTTCTTAAAACTCACCTTTTATTAAATGTGAAAAAAAGTTTTTATTAGGCTTTATTTTTAAGAAAATATTTTATTAAATTAGAAATTTAAAATTTTGAAAATGGCAAATTACATATGGGTTAGGAATATCCTTTGAGGATAAATATTCCACCAGATGTAACTACACCACTAAAAGACAAAAAGGAGCGGAGTCTACTCCGGCGGTTCGCTAAATAGGTGTGCGGTTCTTTATCAATAAAGAACCGTAGTTACCTTTAAGGAACCGCGCTCAGTTATAGCCGTTTTAGCTTTGTCTTATAAATAGTGGACCATTCTCAGATTTTATTTTCACCTCTTTTGCACACAAATTTTCTTCAATCCACCTTCTTAAATTACTCAAATCCTTGGTTATTTGGTTTATTACTACTTGTTTAGAAATGAATGTTTATCCTCCCATCTCATCCTCTCAAGTGCAAAGAGAAGAACACTTTCATCCTTGAAATGTTATGTCTACCTCAAAGATCCATTGAAGATCAAACATTTATTTTCATTCTTGTGTTGTTGTGAAAATCCATGTAGTTGTGTCTATTTGAAAGTTGTGTATGTTTGTAGTTAATACTTAGGCCTTAAAGTATATTGGTGTAGATTGGTCCTAGCTAAGATTAGGGCTCGACTTTTAGCTTAGAGTCGGAAATTGGTTAAGCGGCGTGTACGGTTTCTCCACCTTAAGGAGCTTGTTGATTAGTGAACTCTCGAGTAAGGAGTACTCGAGGAGTGGAGTAGGAACGAGGGGTGAGCTTCGTTGCCGAACCACTATAAATCCTTGGTGTTTGGTTTGATCTTTCTTTTTCTTATCTCTTTACATTCTTTATTCATTACTTGCACATTATTGTGATTATTAGTTTAGTTGCATTATCCATTGTCCATATTGTGTATAAGAAGATTTCACATAATCACTCAAGTCTAAGTTTTTGAAAAAAGGATTTTTGAAAACCTATCTTTAAACAAGTAAAATTTAAGAAACTATTCAACCCCCCTCTAGTTTCTACAATTGGTATCAGAGAGTGGTTGCTCAAACATTTCTAAAATATATTTTATTTTAAAACTTGAATCGATCTATAGATTCCAACAAGTACCTAGAAGGGCAATCTATGCAAAGACCATCTCTTTTTGAAACCGACAGTTTTATTTATTGGAAAAATAGTTTTAAGACTTATGTGCAATTAAAAGATTTAGATATTTGGCATGTTATTACCAATGGTGACTTTTTGCCTTATCAATATAATGAAGTTTCTAAAAAGAAAGAACTAGTTACTTTTGATAATTCTAATGATGACACTAAGAAGAAACTTGCTAAAAATAATAATGCTAAAATGATGAAATATAATGATATATCTGAGAAAGAGTATGAAAGAATCTTTATGTGTAAAACCGCTAAAGATATTTAGAACACTCTTTTAGTAACCAACCAAGGTAATAGCTAAGTCAAAGAAAGCAAAATCTATCTTCTTGTTCAACAATATGAACAATTTATCATCTTAAAAGATAATACTATTGATAGTGCATTTGCTAGGTTTAATACTATTATTACTAGTCTAAAAGCATTTGATGAAGGTTTTTCTAGCAAGAACAATGTTAGGAAGTTTCTTAGGGCGTTGCATCCAAAGTGGAGAGCTAAAGTCACGACAATTGAAGAATCAAAGGACCTTACTACATTGTCACTTGATGAACTTATAGGTAACTTAAAAGTTCATAAAATGATAATTTTGAAGGACTCAAAAATGGTGAAAACCAAGAGTGAAAGAAAGTCTCTAGCACTAAAGGCCAAGAAAGTGCAAAGTGACCATGATAGCTCCTCACCGGATAGTGATGATGAGGAATATACTATGGCGGTTAGAGAATTCAAGAAGTTCTTCAAAAGGCGAGGTAAACACGTGAGACAACCAAGCAACTACAAGAAAGCCTTGTCCAAAAACCGATTTCTCAAGAATGACAAAGGTGATAGGAAATACTTTAGATGTGGTGACCGAAATCATTTAATCGATGAATGTCCTAAACCATATCGCGACAAGAATCACACGAAGTTTGTTGGAGGTTCATGGAACGATAGTGGTGAATAATATAATGACGATGCGAAAGACGAGAATTATCTCATGGCTCATTCTTCTAAAGAGGTACATTCCGAAACCGAATATATCAATGATAGTTCCTCTCTAGATGATTTAGAGTTAGAAGGTCAATATAATAACCTGTTAATGAAAATGATGCCTAAAAGTATTATTAGTGTTAACTAATCTTTCTTAGTTTTGATCACGACAAATTAAAAAGACATTTTTCGTCAAAGACAATCGTAAGACAAATAATTTAACAAACACTATCATAAAGGTAATAATCATTTAGGTATTGCACAAACATATCTTAATCATGTTTAGTGATCATAAAAAGTGATTAGCCTTAAACTTACACTTTGTCAAATGTGACAAAAGTTTTCTAATAAACTTTCTTTTTAAGAAAATGTTTTATCAAAATGGAAAATGTAAATTTGAATATGGCATATTCCAAATGCCATAGGAATATCCTTTGAAGGTAAATCTTTCCTCAGATATTACTACCCCACTAAAAGACAAAAATGAGCGGAGTCTATTCCCACGGTTCCTCAAATAGCTATGCGGTTCTTTATTGATAAAGAATCGCAGACACAATTAAGGAACCACAGGCAGAGATCCATTGGCCTTTATCTCCTATAAATAGTGGATCAAATCTACATTTTCTATGAACCTTTTTGGAAATTCTTTCTGCCATCTTTCTCTTTTCTAAATCCCAATCATTAGTAAATGCTCACTTAATGTGTTAAGTATGTTTACTTATGATTATCCTCTTGATCCGCTTCTTTACCCTTTCCAAAGAGAAGATCACTCACACACTTGTGATGTGATTAAAGATAAAGCCTTGATGAAGATCAACCTACCTTAGATCTAGTCATGTTCATCGTTTTTATTCGAGTCTTGTGTAGATCCAATGTATTTGTGTATACTTGGATTAGTGTTGTGTTGACCCAAGGTATTAGTGAATACTTGGATTAGTCTTGTGTAAATCCATTGTATATCTGTATACTTGGATTTGTCTTGTGTAGATCCAAGTTACATGTGTATACTTGGATATGTTTTATTGAGTTGTAAGTGTTGTGTGTTAGTTCTCACTAAACTACAAAGTGATTTGTTTACGTGTCTTGTGAGTTCTCACTTAGCTTCAAAGTGAAGAGTTGTGAAGATTGATTCTAGCTTTGGATAGAACTCGACATCTAGCCTTGTGTCAAAAAAGAAGATGGGCGACGAAGATTGGTTCTAGCTTTCGATTAGAACTCGACATCTAGCCTTGTGTCAGAAAATGGTGAAGTAGGCGACGTGTGTAGATTGGTCCTAGCTAAGATTAGGTCTCGACATTTAGGTTAGTGTCGGAAAATAATGTAAGCGACGTTGTAAGGTTTTCTCCGCCAAGAAGGGACCTTGTAGATATAGTGGAAATCTCGAATATGGTGTACTCGAGGAGTGGAGTAGGAATGAAGATAGAGCTTCGTTGCCAAACCACTATAAATCTTGGTGTCTCCCTATTAGGTTGCTTATTTCCTTACTCTTTACTTACTTACATTATTACATTGCATACAACTACTACTTGTCATTGCTAATGCATTAGAATTGAACCTAATCATTATGAAACTAGCTTTCAAGTAAAAGGTAATTTTGGGACAAACCTAATTGAATAAATTTTAATTAGGACATAAACCGAAGGAGAAACTATTCAACCCTGTTAGGTCAATTCAGTACCTAATGACCTTACTGATGGATTTGAATAAGAATCAGCCTAATAGAAGTATTAACCTTGAACATAACGATGTCACTGAGTGAACAGTCACTCAGTGAGTTGCCTTCGAGTTTCTAGACTGAGTCTAAAAGAAAGCCTCGAGCATTTAGATAGGCGAAGCTCAATGAATGACTTCTATGATGAAGAAGAAGGTGACGGGTTCAGTGAGTTGTGGCAATAGACTAACTGAACCCCATACGATCTCCCTGAAGAAAAAAAGCATTCTCCAAGACTGAAGTAAAGGCGGGATAAGTTGAATTATGACAAGATGGAGTACATCACACAATTAGCGTGACTTACCCTTTTGGGATAGATAGGGTACTGACAAGTGTAAAGGACTTACGTCTTACTACTTAGAATAGGGTAAGACACGATACTACACTGTACCAATAAGACAAGAATTGCACATGGGCAATTATTGTCTTCTACCCAACTTTCCTTCTATAAATAGGATGCTTGTAAAAGGAGAAAAAACAAGTTTGTGCACTTAATGCTTTAGACATTCACAAACAAAGTTTTCTCTCCTCGAAATACGATCAAACACTTGAGTTCTAAACTCTTGTTGATAGAATCGTCAAGCTTAGCAGTCGTTAGGATTGGACTAGCTTGTTAGTGAGGAGATCACAAAACCACACATTGTCTATTCAATCCCTATTGTAGCTTCGTATACAATAGGGTATAATTCTTTAATAAAGCTAAGAGTTAAACGTTGAAAAACCTTTTTGTTATTTACTTTACTTGTATTAAGTTTAGTGCATTACTTAACCATGGGTTAGGACTATACTTAGTATTCTTAAGTATAGTACTAATTACAAGGGACCAACAAGTGGTATCAGAGCGGTAGGATTATAAAACTTTTAACCACCGTCTCAAAGATTTTAAAATCTTGATCCATTATGGCTGAAAGTAATGTACCCCAACTTGTTAACAAAAAAGGAGCGAGTTACTCTGTTAACGCTCCTAAGTTAGAAGTTGAAATATTTAACAAATGGAAGAAAAGAATGCTATGTTATTTGATGGGAATGGAACCTTATTACATAACTTGTATTAAGAATGGTCCATTCAAACCAAAAACAGCAGCTGGTGATGACAAACCTGAAAACCAATGGTCTGACGATGAAAGGAGAGTGGTCAATCAAGACCAACGTCTCAAAAGCATCATAATATCTTGTCTTCCTGACGATATTATGGAGGCTGTCATCGAGTGTGAGACGGCCAAAGAGACTTGGACAGATCTTGTTCATAGTTTCGAAGGACCATCCGACACTAAGGAAAATAGGATCATGGACCTGAAGTTAGAATATAACACTTTCAGGGCCAAACCATCTAAAACACTTCCTCAGACTTACACCAGGTATAAGACCTTGCTTAAGGAGCTAACGAATGACGGGGTGAAACTATTTAAGCATGAAATCAATGTTGGTTTTGTGAACAGTCTCCCTGAAAAATGGCTTGGTTTTTCTCAAGGATTGAGAAATGCTAATCACATACAGACTCAGGATCTTGCAGACATTTATGAGAGATTTATCTATGAAGATAATCTAATAAATAGAAGATATCTTGAGTCCAAGAAGGCTTTAATAACAGACACCTCAGCCAAACCTACCCAAATTGATCATGGCCCTATTACAACTGCTTTTTACTCAAATGCAATTGTTCAAGATTTTCAGGAAACCTCAGATGATGAGGTGGATGAAAGATCTAGTGTTGAATACATAAGGGATCTAAACAGGAAATATCATGAAAGGGCCATGTTGGCAAATACCAAACGCTATATCAAAAGAACTGGATTTGCTGGTAACCAATTCACCGAGGGAGTGGATTGCTACCGATGTGGTAAAACTGGGCATTTTGGAAAATATTGTCTTTCAAAAACTCCATTGGCCTCTTATAAAAATCAAAATTATTCATCAGGCAATGACAATTTTCAACCCAAGTTTACACCAAAACTAATCCAGGCTTCTCCAACTAACCAAAGTTTTCAAAATAATAAGAAAATTGAGAAAGACTATAGGTCTGAGTATAAAAAGGTTAAAGCAAAACTTGCACTCTTGGAAGCTGAACCTACTGTTGCTCAGACTCAAAAGCCTACTCAGAACAAAGCCAAATGGCTGGTAGCTGAAACTTTTGATTGGGATGATGAAGACTTGTCCTCAGAAGAGGAGGAAGTCAGGTATCAAGTGTTAATGGCTCTAGCTGATGATGAACTATCAGTTGGAAAGAATCATGCTCGAAATGGAGAATGGGTTGACATCACTATGAGAAAGGTAAACATGCTTCTCTCTATGGATGAAGAATCTGATTGGCAAAAATTCCTTAAGTATATAAACATTAACCTATCGTTCGTTGAAGAGCAGAGATTGAATCTTATTTCAAAATATAATAAACTTGTTTTTGAATTAAACAAATGTAGAGAAGATTATTAATTTTAAAACAAGACAAACTTGAAGCAGTAAGCTGTCAACTTCAGAACACTGAACTTACTAAAATCAATCATGCTCTTCAAGAACAACTTAAGGAAGAAAAATGCATCAATGATAAATGGACAAATAGCTCTACCTTAGCTTCTCAGTGTATAAACAGTCAAATACCTGCCCAAAAGAAGAAAATTCTTGGGGCACGACAACTAACTGAAAAGGCACCTACTAAGGAAATGAGTGAAAAAGCATTTCTCCCTGCCTCAGTTGGGTTTGATCATGAAATGATTCCTAAGTCGAAAGACTGGGTTGAGAGATCAAATCCTGAGAGTGTTTTGCCTAACTTTGATACTAGAAAAATATTAATTCCTGAATCTCGGGCTATTTATGAAAAACTTGGTCTTAATGAAGAGACAGATAAATTCAGTAACACTGAAACATCTAGTGTTGCTGAAGACATTCAGACTCCTCTACCTCCTTTGAAAAATCTTCAAGGGGCCAGTCATGTTCTGAACTAATTACATTGTCTTATCAAGAACACTCACCTAGAGGAAGAGCTGGGTTAGGTTGTACTGAACAAACAAAGCCTGACTCAAAAGTGATACCGAATCACATTGAGTCAGGAACTATCACTAAGAAAACAACCAAACTTATATCTCCCTCAGGGACTCCTACACACTCAGTCAACTCTACTCCTATAGTAAATCAAGAGGAGTTAAGTAGATTGTTCCAACTTTTCATGGAAGAGAAGCTGAACTCAGCCTCTAAAACTCAGGGTAAAACATCTGTTTCCTCACAGCCTGAATCATCAACAAGTAACAAAACTGAACCTGAGTCTTCTAAGAAAGTTAAAACAAAGAAACCCTCCTGTGAGCTATGTTACTATACAAATCAAACCACTGACAACTGCTTTAGAGTTCTCTATTGCATGAAATGTAAAAGTGAAGATCATAGGACAACAGATCATGAGATGCACATAGCTTCTATTAGAAATGCTAAAAGATACAATGCTCAGCCTTACAACTATGGTCCCACCTCACAACAAATTAGAAAATCCAAGGCTAAGCCTTACCCACCATGTACACATTGTGGCATTCCTGGTCATAGACCTGATGATTGTGTATACTACCCTGAGTGCGAGATTTGTGGAAGCAATGATCACACTACCTCAGGACACAATATGATAATCATTGTCAGAAGGGGGATGCTAGCCGAGTCATCTCAAAGTACTGAATCCTCAGTCGGACTAAGCTGCAAAACATGTGGAAGCAATGTTCATTCTACCTCAGATCATGCTGAGTTTGAGTACTTCAAACGAGGTGAAAGACGTCAGGCTTTTCGAGCCAAAGAGCCTACTAAAAAGTGGGCTCACAATAGAAACTAATCCACCTCGTTATTTGTGCAGAAACACTTCAAGGAGCCTGTCTGGTACTTAGACAGTGGGTGTTCAAGAAGTATGACAGGGGTCAAAAGTTATCTACACAAATACGTGGAGAAACCAGGTCCTAAGGTAGTATTCGGTGATAACTCATCTTGTGTTACTGAGGGATATGGTTCAATTAAATGTGGTGGAATAGTTTTCTCAAAAGTGGCGTTTGTAAATGGTCTGAAGTACAATCTCATCAGTATCAGCCAACTGTGTGATGCTAAGTACATCGTTCAGTTTGATGATAAGCAAGGAACAATTTTCAACTCTAACAAAGAAATTTTGTTGATTGCTCCAAGAAGAAATGATGTATATGTCCTAGACATGTCATCTGTAATGCATTTAGGAGCATGTTTCTTTGCTAAAGCCTCAGATTCTTTCAATTAGATTTGGCATAAGAGACTGTCACATCTCAATTTCAAAGACATGAATAAACTTGCAAAACAAAACAAAGTTCTTAGCTTACCATCTCTTGTGTATTCAAAAGACAAACCTTGTTCAGCCGGTGAAAAAGGTAAACACAAGAGAGCTTCTTTCAAGCTAAAACAAAACTTTTCTATCAAGAAGTGTCTTCATCTTCTTCATATGGACTTATTTTGGCCTGTCAGTCCAATGTCTACAAATCATGAGAAATATACCCTTGTGATTGTTGATGAATACTCTAGATACACTTGGTTATACTTCCTGAAAAAGAAGAGTCAAGCTCCTGAATTCATAATGTATTTTATCAGACAAGTAGAAAATCAAAATGATACTAAAGTTAAACAAATACGAACTGATAATGGAACAGAATTCAGGAACCACGAGCTTGAGAGTTTTGTGATGAGAAAGGAATTTCTCAGAACTTCTCTTCTTCCTACACACTTGAACAAAATGGTGTGGCTGAAAGGAAGAATAGAACTCTCATTGAAGCTGCTCAAACCATGCTCAATGGATCCAATCTTTCAAAACACTTCTGGACTGAGGCTGTAAAAATAGCTTGCTATACTCAGAACAGATGTATTATTGTCAAACGACATGATAAGACTCCTTATGAAATATTCAGGAAAAGGATTCCAGATATCAGCTACTTTCATGTGTTTGGATGCCATGTGTTCATCCACAATCAAAAGGACCATCTTGGTAAATTTGATGCCAAAGCTGATGATGGATACTTTCTTGGATATTCTTTTGTCTCCAAAGCCTTCAGGGTCTTTAATACAAGGAGACAACAAGTTGAGGAGTCATTTCATGTCACCTTTGATGAAAGTATGGATGCCATTAACTTCACAAATCAATCAATGGAAGAGATTGGGATCAATGAATCATCAAGATATCCTCCTGATGAGTATGAACATTGTCCCTCAAAGCAGTATCAAACTAATGCTGATATATCCTTTCATATATCACCTCACAATAGGTCAATTGATAATTTAATCACACCTCAACATGTCCCTGAAGTTATCACTTCTCAAGATGAAGAATCAAATGATTCACCCATCTATGGGAACACTGAAGGGACAAGTGATGAAAATATCGATCCTCCTATTACTGAAAATCCTTCAGAAGGAGGTGATGTCCCAGTACCATGTACTGAATCTCTAGTCCCTGATAATCATCGACTATCAACAAGCTCTAATCCAAGTCCGCAGGACAGATGGTCAAGACAACAACATATAGAGCTTGTAAATATAATTGGCGATGTATCTGAGGGGATGCTCACACGCAGTCAGGCTGCTAAACTCTCTGCTGCCTCAGCCCATGAATATCTGTTTGTAAACTTTCTCTCTGAATTGAACCAAAAAAGGTTTTAGAGGCCCTGACACATCCAGGGTGGGTTGAGGCCATGCAAGAAGAGTCAACCAATTCCTCAGGAACAAAGTGTGGAAACTTGTTCCTCTCCTTGAAGGGAAATCAGCTCTTGGTACAAAATGGGTATTTAAGAACAAGACTGATGAAGATGGAATTGTCATTAAAAACAAAGCTAGGCTTGTTGTTCAGGGGTGTGGTTAACTTGAAGGGATTGACTATGAGGAAACCTTCGCCCCTGTAGCAAGAATGGAAGCCATCAGGATCTTTCTTGCCTATGCTACTTACATGAACTTCAAAGTTTTCCAAATGGATGTAAAAAGTGACTTCCTGAATGGAAAGATCACTAAAGAAGTTTATGTTGCTCAGCCTCCTGGTTTTGAGAGTTCTGAGTTCCCAAACCATGTTTGTAAACTTGACAAAGTTCTTTATGGACTGAAACAAGCACCAAGGGCATGGTATGAAGCTCTCACTACATTCCTGATAATGAACAAATTTGTCAAGGGGAAGATATACAACACCTTGTTTATCTTCAGAAACAAGGAGGATGTTCTACTAGTTCAGATATATGTTGATGACATCATATTCGGATCTACTAACTATAACCTTTGTAGAAAGTTTGAAAAACTTACGACAAAGAAATTTGAAATGAGTATGATGGGTGAATTAACATATTTTCTTGGACTACAAATCAAACAGGAGGACAAAGGGATATCAGTCTGTCAAGAAAAATACACCAGAGAAATACTTAAGAAATATGATATCTCTGAGTGTGCTTCAGTAAAGACTCCCATGGTTCCCCCCCCCCCCCCCAACAACTTAGGTCCTGATCTTACTGGTAAATCAGTCAATCAAACCTTATTCAGAGGAATGATTGGATCATTAATGTACCTAACTGCAACCAGGCCTGATATTCAGTTCTCAACAATCTTATGTGCAAGATATCAGGCCGATCCCAAAGAATCACATCTTACTGCTGTTAAACGAATCTTCAGGTACCTGAAGGGTACTCCTTCACTAGGTCTATGGTATCCTCGTTGCTCAAGCTTCGATCTTAAAGGATACTCAGACTCAGACTATGCTGGCTGCAATATGGATAGAAAAAGTACCTCAGGTGCATGTCAATTCCTAGGTGGCAAGCTAGTATGTTGGAGTGCAAAGAAACATCAGTCAGTCGCAATGTCCTCTACTAAGGCTGAATACGTGGCAGCTGCTGGTTGTTGTGCAAACATCCTTTGGATGAAAAGTTAACTCAGGGACTATAATGTGGAATACAAAGTAGTCCCTATCTTTTGTGACAACACTAGTGCAATTTCCATTTCAAATAATCCAGTCCTACATTCAAGGACTAAACACATAGACATAAGATATCATTTCCTCAGGGACCACATCTTAAAAGGAGATATTGAATTACATTTCATCCCCACTGAATATCAGCTAGCTGATATATTTACCAAACCTTTGGATGAACCAACGTTCACTAGACTGAAAGCTGAACTTGGTATGCTGAATATTGATTAATCAGGCTCCCTGATGACAATGGATTGAGTATAATGTATATTCTTGATCCTCTCTCTGAGTAAATATCTCTTATCGTTTTCCCCTTGACACTGAGGTACATTAAATGATGTAACTAAATGCTCTAAGGATTTAGTTACTTAATGTCCTAGGTTGGTGAGTCACAATATTAAATAAGGAACATATATTCCTTCAATAAATTGTCATAAACCAGTCAAGGGGTCACCCAATGTCAAGTATCCCTCTAAGCATTAAATGCTTACCCTTTTCCTAGCAAAATCCATTGTAAAAACGTCCTTTCAAATGCACGTGACCCCACGTCATCTCTACAAAAAGCGTTATCTCTGCAGTAACAGAACAGTTTCCAAGAAAATAGAGGGACCACTTGTACGCTTTCATTCAATGCGGATGTGAAAAGAAATTATAATAATAAAACTATATTTCACATTTGAGCCTATAAATACCCCTCAATCAAAACAAACACACCACAAAGAACTTGCAATCTTACTCTTCCAAAATTTTCTCTCAAAGATAAATTGTGTGTGTGTTCAAACGTGTTTCTAGAAAAAGTTTCTTGTAAAAGGGGCAATCACATTGATCACTTGTTTTATTATTATATAGCACAAACAATCAAAGTTACTTATTGTTTATAACTCTTGATCCTTTTTTGAAGGCAAAAGTTTGCATTAGGTCACTTGGTGAATCTTGTTGCATTATAACAAGAAACAAGTCTTGATTTGATTTCCACAAATTGCCATTGTCCTTTTTCAAATCTTTAGAAACTAACTTTAATGGCAATGCCCAAAGCTATCAAATATGCCCCTCAGGCTGAGCATCTCACCAATGAGGATGTCCATTTTGCATGAAACAACTATGAGGGAAATTTCAATTACCCTAGTAGTGTATCAGCCTACAAACCAATTTGCAAATTCTTGAAAAACTGTGACTGGGCTGATGCTTTTACGAAAACCCCCTTAGTCTTATACCATGAATATCTCAGGGAGTTCTGGTATACGGCTGTGGTTGTAACCCTCACTACCCAAGGGCCTGAAGGATCTCAGGGGTCTAAGATCAAGTCACATAATAACTGTGTCATCATGTTCACTAACAATGGGATGACACCATTGATTTTAGACTTCAAAACATTTTGTCAAACTAGTGGACTTGATTATAACAATGGAAAGTATGTTCCACATCCTGACATGGAGTCAGTTAAAAAAGGACTAAAAGAAATCGGGGTCCCTGAGTTACTTGTGACTAAAACCCCATTGATCAAAACTGCTTTCCCCATGGCTTGGAGGATCCTGGTCACTTTTGTGATTCAGGTGATCGGTGGGAACTATTCATCAACTGAGCAAGTTAATTCTACTCAGCTGATGCTAATCTATAGTCTTATTAATGGACTGAAGATTGACATAGGAGAGATCGTTTATAATGATCTCGTAACCAGGCTCCTGAAGGAGTCTAGGCAAAAGTATGTTTCTTACCCAAGATTCATATCATGCGCCTTAGAACGGTTACTGGGTTCCCTTTACACTCAAGAAAAATTCAATGTTTTTTCTACTCCCATCCTGAGTTCCACAAACTTTTCAAAGAACCCATTTGAAGTCAACCCCATTTCATTTACGGCTCACATGACTGAGGTGATCAGTCGTGAATCATCTGTGTCTCCCATTCCCTTCTTACCAAAGAAGGGGAACAAGAAGACCCAGACTATGCCTAAGACCAAACCAACAAAGGAACAGGGCCCTGAGGCTTCCGAGGCACGACCCAAAAATTCCAAGGCTAAAAAGACCACCCTTGTTCAGACCAAGCTTCATCTACCCCAAGGGAAAGAGCTTTCGGGAGGCCCTGATACATCACAGTCAGGGTCGACGGGCCAAACTACTGGTCCTCTTGATGGAGAAGGAAACATACAACCTTCTCCTACGGGACTACCTTCCACTCAGACCGATGAGGGCATTCGTATATCACAACCTTTGCCTAAGGTCAAAACTAAGGCCAAAGACTCAGAGAGACGCCCACGGGTAACACACCTCGCTGATAGGCCTATCACTTCCACCAATCCAATGAAGGCACACTAGCTCAAAAGTCTTTGCCTGAGGACCCAAACCTCGATTCCTTAGACTCAGAGGGATGCCCACGGGTAAAACAACCCGCTGATAGGAATCTCACTTCCATAACTCCCGATGAAGGCACACTAAAACAAAAGTCTTTGCCTGAGGGAACCACTATTGATCCCAAAGACTCAGAGGGACGCCCACGGGTAAAACACCCCGTTGATAGGGATCTCACCTCCACAACTGATCAATCACAAACTGCCCCTGAGTATCAGTTGGCTAAATCCCAAGCCTCAGGATTTGGGGCAGGGAGTGACGATAACCAAGGCAAACCTTATTTTGAAGGGGAGCTGGACAAACCTAAGGGTTCACTGAACTTTGGAGATTTTGTATATCTACTCGAGGAGCCTGACGAGTTACTCCAAGGTTTCAGTGACGACGATGACATGATTGAGGCTGGGGATGAACCTGAAACTCAGGCCCCTCCTCAATCAGACCAGAAGCTACAGTCCCCACCATTGTTCGCGGACATAGAACCCTCCCCTGAGGCTCAACAAAATCTATCCCCCGAGGCATCCGAACAAAAATAGTCCTCCCCTGAGTTACCGAAAAAGCCCTCCCAAGAGGCAAAACTTGACACCTCTTCGTTGGGGACTCAGACTGTGGTTCAGGATAAGACTTTTGATGACATCAAGCATGTCACTGAGAAGGTTTTGAATGCAACCCTCAAGGATGTACAACTCATGCTTCCACCACCTTGAAAGCTGAGGTCACTAAGGTTCATGAAGACTTGGCCTCAAAGACTGATGAACTCCTCGATGAGTTTAGAACATATGGTGATAGATTTGACCTGGCTGAGGAGAAGATGAGAATTCAGGTGGACAACCAAATGGAATTTATCATATTTGTTAACAACAGTCATGAAAATCAAGAAAAGAAGCTCATCAACTTCCTCAACCATGCTCTTCCTACTGTTGAAGCAAATGTGTCCTTGAAGATAACTCTGGATGGACTGATCACTAGCACTACTGAGTCCACTTCTAGAGTTAGTCAATTACTTGAGTTACTGAAGAAGGACAGGCTCACTGAGGTTTTCACCAGGTTAGACTCTCTCAGGTCTGACTTGGATATGGTGAAGGGGAAATGTGATGCCATCTATGAGGATGTTCACATGGTTGCTGAGGAAGAGTTCAGATTGTCCAGGGCTGCACAAGGTTACATGGCTAATGCCTCCAATCTCTATGACATCTCCAAGTCCTTGAAAGAGGTTGATATTCCCAAACTTAGGACAAGGATCACCACCATAGAAAACACTCAATCCCTAATTCAGTTGGATGTTAAAACCATTAAAGCGAACACTCAGTCCATGAAGGAGATGGTGACTGAGATGTTTCAGGCTTTCAAGGGATCCTCCACCACCACCTTAGGACCATCACGAAGGGCAAAAACTGGGATTAGTCAGGCTGATCCTTTAACTTTTAAGGGGGAGAATGTGCCACCAATGATGTTAACTTGGACTGAACCTCCTTCTCACACTGAGTGGGAGCAGGGAGAACTAGCACAACCCCAACCCTTAAACTCAATTCCTCCCAACCCTGAGCCCTCTATATCTTATTTAGATAGGGGCAAAGGCATTGCTAATGAAACCCTAACACCTTCACCAAAGAAGCTTGTAAAAGCTTCAAGAGAAAGAAGGCCTGATCCTGATGCCGTTGTCTTGGTACCATATGAGATTAATGGAAAGATGTACAAGATGACTCTTGAACAAATCCAAGAGTACTTAGATAGAATGGAGTCGGCTAAAGCTGGTGAAGCAACAAGGGCTGAGAATTTGAGGGTATCCACTGAATTTGTGAAAGAAGTGGGTGGTGACCGTAAGGCCTTGTTGAGCAAGAAAGGGGGAGAAGAGTTCATCCAAAAGCAGGAGGAAGAACTCAAGGCCATTCAGGATGAAATGGTCTTGAAGCAACAACAAAGAACCACCCAACTTAAGAAACTGTATGACCAATACACAAAGTCGTCACCCAAAGAAGAAAGCCTGAACCAATCACTAACCTTCAAATCATTCCTCATACTACACCGGTCTCAGTATCTGTCTACAGAAACAATGATGAAAGGAATTTTGAATTTATGAAGAAATTTTCATTTGGTGATTTCGGTCTCAGTGAGTGGGACAAAATGGGAAGGATCTTCAGGACCAAAACGAACAAATGTGTCCCTGAAATACTCAACTCTCTCAGTAAGAGACATGAGAGGTTGAATCAGATCAAGGAACAACTAGGAATCACTGAAGATCTTCCTTTAACTAAACAGGATCCTACCAAAACTCAGGGAAGAAAGAGGAAAAGATTTGAGCTTGAATCTGAGACTAAAATCCCTGGGTTAGACTGCAATTGTACCCTCCCTGAAAATGTCCCCTTTATGAATAACATGGTTATAGAAGTACCTGAGTGGGGTATCTTCTTCATTGATGTTTTTGGGGATCAAGCTTTTCAAAGAATGAGTGACATAGAGAAATGCACTACTGAGAGTGTTCTCATCTTTCTTGTGATGGCTGGACAAGTTTATACTGATGAGAATAAAAGATTTGCTGAGAAGCTCAGGGAGATAATTGCTAGGAGGCCTGATAAAGAAAAGGTGTTAAAGTCATCAAGGGTAAAGAGGGAAGCAATGGATTCCTGAATAATTGTAATCTTTTGTTTTGTTTATGTTTCTTGTATCAGACTGTTCAGTCTTGTGTAATGATGAATAAAATGATGTACTTTGTTAAATCAAGTCTTTTCATTAGTAGAATAGTTTGTATAAGAAGAAGCCTATATGCTCACTTATAAAAATTTCACTTAGGCAAATTTTATATCCAAATAGGGGGAGATTGTTAGGTCAATTTAGTACCTAATGACCTTACTGATGGATTTGAATAACAATCAGCCTAAGTGAAGTATTAACCTTGAACATAAGAAAGTCACTGAGTGAACAGTCACTCAGTGAGTTGCCTTCGAGTTCCTAGACTGAGTCTAAAAGAAAGACTCGAGCATTCAGAGAGGCGAAGCTCAATGAATGACTTCTATGACGAAGGAGAAGGTGATGGGTTCAGTGAGTTGTGGCAATAGACTCACTGAACCCTATACGATCTCCCTGAAGAAAACAAGCATTCTCCATGACTAAAGTAAAGGTGGGATAAGTTAAATTGTGACAAGATGGAGTACATCACACAATTAGCGCGACTTACCCTTTTGGGATAGATAGGGTACTGACAAGTGTAAAGGACTTACGTCTTACTACTTAGAATAGGGTAAGACAAGATACTACACTGTACCAATAAGACAAGAATTTCACATGGGCAATTATTGTCTTCTACCCAACTTTCCTTCTATAAATAGGATGCTTGTAAAAGGAGAGAAAACAAGTTTGTGCACTTAATGCTTTAGACATTCACAAACAAAGTTTTCTCTCCTACAAATATGATCAAACACTTGAGTTCTAAACTCTTGTTGATAGAATCGTCAAGCTTAGAAATCGTTAGGATTGGACTAGCTTGTTAGTGAGGAGATCACAAAACCACACATTGTCTACTCAATCCCTATTGTAGCTTCGTATACAATAGGGTATAATTCTTTAATAAAGCTAAGAGTTAAACGTTGAAAAACCTTTTTGTTATTTACTTTACTTGTATTAGGTTTATTGCATTACTTAACCATGTGTTAGGACTATACTTAGTATTCTTAAGTATAGTACTAATTACAAGGGACCAACAACCCCCCCTCTTTTAGTTTCTACATAACCTATGCAAACTAAGTCTAAAATTCATTGAAAAGAACAAATTGCTAAAATAAACAAGGACCAAGATTGAAAATGAGATTAGTGAGCTAAGAGATAAATTAGCTAAGCTTGAGAAAAATAAATAAGTTGATTTAGGTTGTCTAAGTTGTGAAAGTCTTAGACAAGAGAATGAAGATATCAAGAGTACCTCCAATAACTTGGAAAAGTTCATGAAAAGTACTAGTGTTCTTGATGATATGTTAAGACTTAAGTAGACAAATTCATTCTACTGAAAGACTTGGGTTGGGATTTGACACTAATGAAGCATCTACTAGTGAACCAAAACAAGTCAGGTTTTCAAAAAAACGTCCCACTGCCCGCGGTTCGCCGAAGTATAGGGCGGTTCAATATAATTATGGAACCGGGGACAGAAGATGAAATATGTGAAAATCCACAACTTTCTGAAAAGTCTATTTTAGGTAAAGGGCCAAAACATCTTGTGGTTAACAATGTTAAATTACCTATAATTGATTAAAAGGAACTACAAATTCCACAAGCCTTTGTGTAAACCTTTAATGGGAATGAGAAATTTATCAAGACAATCATCTACTCCTCCAAGAGTACGAAATGATTCAAGGCCAAGAAGTAGAACACCAATACCTAAAAGGAATGATCACTCTAAGTCACGACCTATGAGTAAAACACCAACATTTGGAAATAATATTAACTCTAGGTCTAGATCAAGTCTCCTAAGAAAAACAATGGACGTCAAAATGCTCATATGAATTGGAATAATTTTCAACAATGTTTTTCTCTGTAGGGTATGTGTCCTCCATTCATGTATCCCAACCAAATGCAAGGGATGTTTGAAACTAACAACTTTAGACCTATGATATATTGGGGACCAATGTTTGATTTTGTGTGTTTTTACCTAGATATGCTTGGGAATTGATTTGGAACCCGATGAGTGGATTAAGGATAGTGGTTGTACTAAACACATGACGGGTAATCGAAATTTATTCTCTACTTACAAAACATATAATGGAGGTAACGTCCCTTTGGACTTTTCAAACTTAGCGAACTAAAACATCTGAGTTGAGGTTTATAAACATCATAACAATTACACAAAATCCTAAACGAGATCAAAGCACACATAGCGGAAGCGATTTAACAAGATCATAATAATAACATAGTTATAATTAATCGAATTAGGGTTACATACCTTTACGCTAAAGCAAATCCACAAGACGAAGAACGAATCACCAATATGGGCTTATACCGTATATAACCAAGATATAGTCTAAAGTCAGACTATATTACGATCTTGTACACACGTAATACAACGAGCTAACCGTGATTCTAGCACGTGTAAACCGAGCTATAATGCTTGTAGAAAATCTACCCAACAACCCTAGAGAGGGGCTAGGACTAGATTGTAAGTAAAACCGAAAGAACATAAAAACCAACCAAAACCCTTGTGTGGGATATGTGTTGCGATCGCAATAATGAGAGGGGAGGGAGAGATTTGTGTGTTTTTAATTATGAGGTAAGGGGTTTTTTATATAGGCCTAATTCTTGTAACCCGAAACAAATAAAAAGAAAGTTATTCTTCCCCTTTCCCTTGCCTACATAACCGACGACTCAACACCCCCTTTAGGGTGTTCCAAAATCTTCCATCCTTCTTTCTATTTATTCTACTTATTATAAATTCATTAACGCTCGTTAGTAATTAACTCTTAATTATTTAACGATCGTTAAAGTTATATCTCGATTTACTTTAATAAATACATAAATATATATTTATTAAATAAATTAATAATTAATAATTAAAATAAATATATTTATTAAATGAATTAACACTTTACGTATTGAGTATAATCCCATAATCTCGAGTTCGATCCTATCACACGACTATTAAATATAAGTCCATAACTTTAAGCTCCTACTTAGGCATATTTTGAATATCGTGATTACATTGACTAGCGTCTAGTTACACTTAGCAATGTCTCTAGTACAACTCGAGTAAGGTCTCCTGGATAAAACCTATTAATGATTCATCATTATTATTATCCTTTTATTTCTAATACAACGTTAATAAGGATATGGATCTCAGTCATTCCTTTCATTCACCATTTTGTTTCTCGTTCACAGATTCAACAAGATTACCAAAACAAATTTGGGTGTGGCCACACAAACATCTTACTAATCCCACGAGGGGCCTAACTGTATTAAACTCCAAAACGAAATTGGAGGAAATAAATCCCATATTGACTACGAGCAAAACTTATAAATTTTGCAACACTTCCGTAAATAATCCTTATAGCTACCAGTTATGTTTAGCGTTAGATTAATCCACAAAGATGCACTAGATTCATATCAGTTTCCTAGTATCTCAAGTCTAAGGATAACTATTTATGACTTACTTAATGACAAAGATCCACAAAGTAAAATCATATAGTTGGGATAAGTCCAATATCCTCTTCATCGAATATCATCCAAAATCGATCAATATACTTTCAAGTATACTTTATCGCTATTTTGATTTGTCTTAATTTAATAATATTCCCATATTATTAATCGACAATGGACATTTAGCATAACAATTTATTCATGGATTAAAACAGGTAAAATAGGATACAAAATTAAGTAATAGGAATAAATGAAACCTATCTTTATTTTATTAAATAATAATGTCTTAACATCCTCTATCCAAATACTAATCACAGATATATTGCATGAGTTCGCTAGCTAGTTGCAGCCCAATAGCCTTGACATGCTTAACTACCTTTGGTCTAGGCAAAACCTTAGTTAAAGGATCAGCTACGTTTACATCTGTGTGAACTTTTATTAATTTAATTTCACGAGCTTCAACTTGTTCTCGGACGTAGTGATGTCGACGTTTAAAGTGTCTGGCACCTTTCATGACTCCAGAATCATTGACGAATATAATTGCAACAGAATTGTCGCAATATATATCAATAGATTCTTTTATTGAAGGCATCACTCCAAGATCTCCAATAAAATTCCTAATCCAAACAACTTCCATTGTAGCTTATGAAGCAGCCATGTACTCAGATTGAGTAGCATGCATTGCAATCTTGTATGCTTCTTGCTCTTCCAGTCAACTGCTCCTCCATTGATAACGAAAACGTAACCCGTCTGAGACTTCGTATCGTCTTTATCACATTGCCAGGACGCATCACAGAAACCTGTCACATTCAGTTCTGTGTCTGGTTTCCCTCCAAATACCAAAAACATATCTTTCGTACTCCTCAAATACTTTAGCAGTCCATTGGAGCTTCCCTGGATTTTGTTGGTATCTACTGACCAAGTTCTGAGCAAACGCCACATCAGGCCTTATGCATCTAACAACATACATAATAGATCCTACAGCTGAAGCATAAGGTACCTTCTGCATGTATGCCTCCTCTTCAGGAGTTGATGCATCCATCTCATGACTCAGATTATGCTTAACTTCCATAGGTTGAAAACCTTTCTTGGAATTATGCATGTTATACTTCTTCAATATCTTATCTATATAAGCATCTTGACTTAGACCAATTAACAGTCTTTTTCTATCCCGATTGATCTTAATTCCCAGAATGTATGCAGCTTCTCCTAAATCCTTCATAGAAAGATATTTACCAAGATAATCCTTAACAACTTTAAGTCTTGGAATGTTACTTCCCGTGATTAATATGTCATCAACATATAGGACTAGAAATACTACATCACTCCCACTAGCTTTGCGATATACACATGGCTCATCACGATTTTGAATAAATCCAAACATTTTACTTTCTTCATCAAATCATTTATTCCATTGGCGTGATGCTTGCTTCAAACCATAAATGGATCTTTGAAGTTTGCACACGTGTCTTGGTTTCTTAGGATCAACATACCCTTTTGGTTGCTGCATATAGATGTCTTCATCTAAGAGACCGTTCAAGAAGGCAGTTTTAACATCCATTTGCCATATCTCATAGTCATAGTATGCTGCTATAGCTATGAGAATCCTAATAGCTCTTAAGTCTGCTACAGGAGAAAATGTCTCCTCGTAGTCTATGCCAAAAGTTTGAATAAAACCTTTAGCTACTAAACGAGCTTTATAGGATTGTACTTTTTCGTCCATGTCGGTTTTCTTCTTGTATATCCACTAATGTTTCACTACTTTAGTATTTGGTGGTGGATCTACAAGAATCCAAATATCATTTACTTTCATGGATTTCATTTCCTCATCCATAGCAACCATCCACTTATCCTTCTCAGGATCAAGCATGGCGGATTTATAATTAGCAGGTTCACCAAGATCTCCTACTTCATCATCATCCTCTATGTTAAGACACATATTGCTATTTGCGTTTTTAATCCTTGCAGATCTACGCAAAGGAAATAATTTCGATGGAACCGCCAAACTTTCTGGCTCTACAGGAATTACATCGCTAGTGTTTTCAGAAGGTAATGTATCTATATGACTCACTTCAAGATCATAATTTCTCCCACTGAAATCTTGATTTACAAGATCACTTTCAAGGAAGTCTCCATACCTAGCAACAATCACTTTTTTCTCAGGTGGATAATAAAAGTAGTAACCCACAGTTTCCTTAGGGTATCCTACAAAGATACATTTCACAGATCGTTGTTGGAGTTTGTCACCCAAGTCACTTTTCACATACGCCTCGCAACCCCAGACCTTTAAATAAGACATATATGGCTTCTTGCCATGCCATAGTTCATATGGTTTCTTATCGACCTTCTTTATGGGAACCATATTTAAAATGCGAACAACAAACTTTAAAGCATAATCTTAAAATGATAAAGGTAAAGTTGTAAGATTAAAATAGATCGCACCATATCTAATAATGTACGATTTCTCTTTTCGGATACACCATTTTGTTTTGGAGTATAGGGAGAAGAAAGATGCTGAAAAATTGCATTCCCACTTAGATAATCTATAAACTCTTGACTTAAATATTCACCACCTCTATCAGAACGAAAAGATTTAATCTTCTTTCCTAGTTGCAGTTCTACTTCTGCTTTAAAGACTTTGAATGTTTCAAATACCTCATGTTTACGTTTAAGCAAATAAACATAAATATAACGGTAATAATCATTCGTAAATGTTAAGAAGTAGCTAGCACCTTTCCTTGACACATGTCTAAGTGGTCCACACACATCAGTATGTATTAATCCAAGTAGATCAGTAGCTCTTTCAATATTGCTATTAAAAGGTTTCTTGGTCATCTTTCCAGAGATACAAGACTCACATTTATCAAATGATTCATCGTTGATATTTTCCAAAAGACCTTCACGTTGAAGCTTTTGTATACGAGTCTTCCCAATATGGGCAAGTCTACAATGCCAAAGATAAGAAAAGTTCTTGTCAAACTTTCTCTTCTTATTCATGCTAAAGACAGAATTATTATTATACTTGGATTCATTATCATGCATGTCTATTTCAAACACACCATTCACAGAAATTGCATTAAAATAGAAAATACCATTTTTCCAAACAGAAATTCCATTATTATCAATCGTGTAAACGAATCCATTATTCAACAAACAAGAAAAGGAAATAACACCCCTAACAATTGTAGGTGCATAATGACAATAATTTAAAATCAGTACTAAACCCGAAGGTAAAACTAAATTAAATGTTCTTATAGCTTCAACTGTTCCTTGTGCGCCATTGCCCACTTGCAAAAATTAATCCCCATAGGATAGCTTCCTTTCCAGATTAAAATCCTGCAGCGTATTACAAATGTTAATACCACATCCCGTATCATATACCCAGGAATTTAATTTGTATGTTAAATTGAACAATTCAATCGTAAATAAAGTACCTGAATCTGCAGCACTCTACTCAGACTTCTTCTTTATTTCTCACAACTCTTCGAGGTAAAGAGGGCAATTCCTCTTTCAGTGACCACTTGCCTTGCAATAGTGACAAGTCTCATCCTTCTTGACAAAGTTCTGCTTAGGTTTTGAAATAAGTCACAACTTATTTGCCCTTATCACCCTTGCCTTTGCCTTTCTTCTTATTAGCTTGTGGTTTTGGCCCACTCTACCCTTCTGTATGGTTAATACAAGAGGAGTAGAAGTAGATGCCTTGTCCTTTAATTCCTTTTTGTGGTCAATGAGCATTGCATGCAAATCATTAACTGTCTTCTCCGTGCAATGCATATTATAGTTTCAAACAAAATCATTTAATTCCTTGTTAAGGGACCTATTGATCAAGTCAATAGCCATATTATGATCATAGGGTTGTCCTAGTGCAATGAGTTGTTCCATATAACCCCTCATCTCCATATAATGGGCACTAACAGACTTTCCAAGAGCTTGCTTGCAGCTATGCAAAGCATCTACTAAGTCGTAGATCTCCACAACTTGCGGCTTCTCGAACATAGCCTTGAGCTGATCAAGCATTCACTTAGGCGAAAATGGCTCATACTTCTTCTGAAGTGGAGGAGCCATTTTTCCTAGCATTAAGCAAGACACCTCTGAGTGCTTCTTAACATTAATAGCGTGTTCAAGCCTTTGCGCTTCATAAGCTCCTTCAACAAGATCCTCCGGATAAGGAGTAGTTAAGATATCAATAGCACCCGCTACTCTTAAGACAATTCTTTGTGAGCGGTACCAATCATTGAAGTTTGGACCAGTAAGTTCAGGACGATCAAAGAACACTTTAAACGCATAACTTATAGTGTTATTGTCGGGTTGAGCCATTTCTACATAAATAAGTTCAAATATTAGTATTTCCGATAACAAAATACTTTCAAGAAAATAAAATTACTCTGGTATATAAACCATAGTATTTTCCTTGAATCATAGAACTATATTGACATAGATCCAGTACATCAGTTGATCTACTAGTAATGAATGTACTCAACGTAGCGACTTGTCGAACAATTCAATTGACAAACAATATTCAATTTCTATTTAAGGGATTTACATTGCCAAAAGAACGTTTTGCATTGTAAACACGTTTCATCCCTTCTGAATGCCTTAAGTTTACAGATCTCACTGAGTAACTTAATCAAGTCGCCTAATCTGAATAACGTAAAACCATCATACGAATTCTCATTCTATGAAAGTTTTCTCTTCATTACAACATCACCCAAAAATCTCATTTGATGACGTAGCAATTTCAAGTATTCGTCAATTAGGAGCATTCGACTTAAATTTTAAGGGTATAAACTTGATGTTAAAATCAATCTATGGAGAAGCATGCATACAACTCCATAGCATAAGTTTAATAAAACATTTAGTAAACTTTTTGTAACAACTGGTAATTTTCTTACTTGGTAAAATGACCATTTTACCCTTTGACTTTTTATTTAGTCAACTATGTACTTGAACTGTGTATAAACCGGGAAGTTATCCCGCGTTTTCTGAAAAACTGTTTTATGACAAGTAATGACTTGACTCTGAGCTCAATCATCGTTTTGAAATCTTCTGTGAATCTGACCGGACTGCTGTAACGGTCAATGAATTGACGATGATCCGTGAGATTATTCGTTATCTGTGAATTACGTGTTTAACTGCTTTGCTTTAACTGCGTGACTGTTATTTTCATTAACTGCGTATTTTATTAGCCCAGTACGTATTTATAAACATGTATTTTTGTATTTTTGCCATTTATAGTAATAAATCGTATTTTCTGTGAAAAATTACTTAACGTATCGCGTTTTCGTATTTTACGTCGTTTTTACGAGTAACCGTCGTAAGCATGCATAAAACACTTTACGAAACGTAAAATGTCAGTTTTCGTCGAAAAATCTTAAAATTAATATATTTCGTCAATTTTCTAAGTTTTACGCATTTTTAAACATAACTGCATACTTTTCACTAATTACCTAAAACTAATTAACCTTTTTACCTTAAACCTTTTTAACTAATTACCTAAGTAAAAATTTTGAATTATTTACCCATGTGGGACCCCCTAAAATCCGGCCTTACTCCATCACATGCATACTTTAACCAAAAATTCATCCTTTGCTATTTTGGTGATAATTTTTCACTCTTTTTCCACAAACCCTAGATGTCATATTCACTTCATTTACTTACACACTCTTTCTCACATAATTTCACACACAAATTCAAAACTCTCCTCTCCTCTCTCTCACTAAAAACACACGGCACAAAGCCCTTCACCATTTTCCTCCATTGTTAAAAACTTAAAAGCTTCATTTTCTAAAGATTTAACATAAAACAATTATACACAAAAACTTATAAACACAAAAGGAAGAATGGTTTTCTATGGTTTGTTGATTTGAGTAGTTTGGGTTGAAGATTTGTTGAAGTTATAGTTTTGTTCTTGGTGATTATTTGTTGGGTAGATTATAGATCGTGTTTCTCTCGTTACGTAGAATCGTTACACAAGGTTATTTCTTAAACCTTTTTCAATCTTTTCATTTTCATGCATAATCTTTGTAGATTCATGCATATATGTTACTCATCTTATATTTTCTTGAAAATAAAATGGTAAAAACTATTTTGTTCATGACTAAATTTTAAATCTTAAGTATTTTGAATAAAGCTTTTAAATCCATGTATGAAAAGGTGTTAATTAAAAGATTTATGAAATATACACATATATATTTTTTGTGACTTATGAACTTGAAAATAAATCTTTGATTTTTATGATTTTTATGATGTTTATGAGTATTTGGAAGGAAGTGTTAGCGTTATTACTAGTGGGTACGCTTTAAAAAGGGTCGAAAACGCGTTTTTACGAAAAAGTCATAATCTGTCCGAATTGTTTATGTGGTTTAAAGGGTTGTAAAAATTGTTTTGACACTAGTTTAGTACGAGATTGTGAAAATATAAGTAAATACCTTCGTTTCGGTATATTATAAGCTAAAAACGGAGTTAAAACGAGAAAGATATGGGCGTTTAAAGTTTGGTGACGGAAAACTTACTATTTTGTGACGTACTAAAAATACACTTGCTGTCCATATTTATAAAGTGGTCGAAAAGACGTTTTCGAGTTAAACCGAGTCGTTTTTAGTGTCGAAATGAATACGAGATGCTATATATGATTGTTGGGAACGACTTGAGAAAAGCGAAAGCGCTAATTAGATATTGTTGAAAGAGAAATTTGGGATATATTGCGAGAATAGATTAGTTGAGCGTTGTGGTTGAGAGAGTTGTTGAAAAATTGGGATTTTGAGTAGAGATTTGGGAACTTACTAAAAATAGCAACTTTTGAAATGGCGCCGAAAGGCTGCCGAATTTTCGTTGGAAAGCGTATTGATAAAATTTATTAGGGTAAATTTTGGTAAATTAAATTTTACGCCGAAAGGCTGTCGAAATTCCGTTGACGAGCGTGTTGAATAAAATTTATTAAGATAAATTTTGGTAGATTAAAATTTACGCCGAAAGGCTGTCGAAATTTCGTTGAGTCTAAAATAAATATTTTTGCCTAAGTATATAAGATAATACTTATAACGATACGATATTTAATAGTCACGTTTTAAACAAAATATATATATATATATATATGAACGATGAGTAACGTACGTGACGATTTATTATGACTTATTTGCTAGCGCCTAAACTATAGTATTATATTTAGGTTGTTGCTAGAGTGCTCGCTTCTATTTGACCATACTTGTGCTATTTGCATCATTGATTGAGGTGAGTTTATAGTTCCCTATTAAACTGCTTTCTATGTTTAATGTTTTGGGATGTGATGAATGCTATTGATGCTTGCTTCTGAATGCAAGTAAAACTACTTTTATGTGAACACTATTTATGAGATAGCTTAAGTTGCTTGAGCCATAGTCCCCACCATCGTGAATCGTTAGTTACTCTGCTAGAGTAAGCTCTTATGTTACGGATAGATCTATTGAGGGTTGACAACCTCCACTCGGGCATTCTGACGCCGGACGAGTGTGTACCATTTGTATGAACGGAGTTATCTTGGCTAGGTACTCCATTGGGGCAAAATTATATGTGCAATCTATTGCATGTACTGGATCACTAGTTTCGATGTCACGAGCTTAGCGCTATCATAAATAATGTGAACACCCAATTTATCCTACACTTGGCACTATATCTCCTATAGTTGCACGTGTACATGAAATGAAATATGAAAACGTATGACTATGAATTTTTACTTGAAACCTATATTCTCACCAACTTTATGTTGACCCAATTTAGCATTTATCTCAGGTAATTGATGATGACTTGTATCTGCTACGTGATGTACTTGGAGTCCGCATGCATTCATGACCGCTCTTCGGACATTTATTTCTTTATGCTTTTGAACTATTATCTCGTTGATGTTTAAAACTTTTACATTCCGCTGCATTATCTTTTGAGACTTAGACCTTTCGTATTGTGATGCTTTTAATTTAAATTCAACGAGGTATTTTTATAAAACGTCTCATTTAGAGTCGTTCTCTTGTACCTTGAACTATGATACTATGACGTAACAGCCCCCGAGCTTCACCGCTTCCGCATATCACATTTTGGGGTGTTACAGATTTGGTAATCAGAGCCTTGGTTATAGAGAACTAGGTTTGCATCTTAGGCCTAGACTATAACCGATGTGGCTACTTGTTACTCTGTATATATGTGTACTACGTAATGTATTACGTAGGATCACACTATAAGTATAAGTAATATATATTAGGTAATACGTAATATGTATTATATACATATGCATTTCTCCGATTTGCATACTTTAATTTCCATACATGATTATTTCATGCATACCCTACAACTGCTTATACGCGTTTTGGTTGTTGCAGGTTATGTCGTCATCCACTGTTACTTACCAGTCCGACTCTACTGACGGAGAGTGGGAAGATGAGATTGAGTTGATACCGGATCATGTTGAGCCGCAGGATGCTCCTGAGGAGGCCGATCCTGAGGAGGAAGATGAGGAGTATGACTCCGACGAGGAACCAGAGGAGGATGACGAGGATGAGATTGCTGTGTTGTCTGACACTTCTGACGTTGTTGATGGGATGCCGCCTGTTGTGCATCGTACTTTGATTGAGTGGGTCAGTGATAGTGAGGATGATAGGGAGGGTAATCCGATAGATTATCCAGAGGATGTTGATGAGGAGATAGAGAGTGATGGCATGGAGATTGCTTCTCCTGGACCGAATGGATCGCCGTTACCTGTGTTAGGACTTGAGGATGGAGATGGTATGGATGCTGAGGATAGAGATGGTATGGGACTTGAGGACATGGATGGATATGAGGTTGATCGAGAGGAGGAGGATGATATGGATGATGAGGATAGAGATGGTATGGGACTTGAGGACATGGATGGATATGAGGTTGATCGAGAGGATGGGGATGATATGGATGTCGAGGCCGATGAGGATATTGAGGTTACTGATGATGAGGCTAGGGTTGAGTTTCCACTTGTGTCGGATGATGAGGGACATCCCGACTTTCCTGCTCATCATGGATTGATGACTCGTGCTGCTGACCGTGATTTGACTGTTGTATCTGAGGGAGTTGAGCCTAGTAGGAGGACTGCGACTAGGAAGACGTCCAACCTGAAGAAGAAGTCTACTGTTCCACATCAGAGGTATAGAGAGCAGCGGGAAGCTTTATGGGGTACACCGACTGCTGAGGTTTATAGTGATTCTGATGATACCGTACCACCTGCTGATGGAGCTGGACCATCTGGCGTTAGGACTAGAGCTGCATCTGATTCTGACTCATCATACACGCGTAAGAGGGTTCGTATGTCTGCTTCACCTGCTATACCTGAGACATCACCTACTCATGGGAGTCGCGCTATGACTACTGCTTCTACACCATCTGCACATCATGATGGAGAGCCTTCTAGACGTAGGTCATGTGTTATCATGATAGGATCCGCTAGGGATTCCGATGCTGTTCGTTTTCGTCGACTTGAGGATGCAGTGTGGGATTTGCTAGAGGATCGTGAGGATAGACAAGAGTTGTTGGATACTGCTCGTGAGGATATTGTTGCTTTGAGGAGTGAGTTGGAGACACTTCGTGGTGGAGACACTACGAGGGGTGCTTTACCGAGGTGTGCTGATTGTGAGCGTCGTCGTCGCCGTCATGGTTAGAGTGTTATCGTCATCGTGCTGAATTCTAGAGTAGATTACATCTTTTATCTTTTGGGCATTGTATCCACTAAACTAGAGTAGTACTCGGTTAGTTGGACTAGACTAGATGTGATCATAACTCTTATTTTATGAATATGTACTTGTATTGGATATTCTTATTTTGAATGAAAATGTGATCTTATGACTATGAACATTGACTATCTTTATTATGCTTGTTGTATCGTAATTTTGTATCATTAGCATAGAAATATATAACGTGTATATTCGTGCTTGAACCTTATTTGCATTGTTGTCTTAACGCAGAGAAACAATGGTGAACACGCGTAACGGAATGACTGACGCACAATTGGAAGCACTGATTACGCAGCGAGTGACTGCCGCTTTGGCAAACGTGCAAGCTAACAACAACGTAAACCAAGCACCGCCGAACGTTGTTGAGAACCGACCACCTAAGCCATGCACTTACAAGGATTTTAGGAATTGTGATCCTTTGAATTTCAATGGTACAGAAGGAGCTGTTGGGTTAGCTCGATGGGTTGAAAAGATGGAATCGGTGTTCCGTGTGAGTGGATGTGCTGTTGAAACCCAAGTGACTTATGCTACTTGTACTTTAGCTGCTGGAGCGTTGACATGGTGGAACACCCATGTGCAAACTGTTGGAGCCGAGGAGGCGTATGCAATGACTTGGGAGGAACTCAAGAAGTTGTTGACTAAGGAATACTGTCCTCGAAATGAAATTCAGAAAATGGAAATTGAGCTGTGGAATTTGACTGTGAGAAACAATGACATTGGGGCTTATACAAGGAGATTCCAAGAGTTGTGTTTGCTATGTCCTGGAATGGTTCCGGATGAGGAAAAGAAAGTTGAGCGCTACATTTGGGGTTTACCTGGTAGAGTTCAAGGGAATGTAACGTCGTCTGAACCGACTAAGGTTAGTGATGCTATAAGGATGGCTCATAGTCTAATGGATCAAATTGTTCGAGCAAATGTTGGAAATGCTACGGACAATAAGAGAAAATGGGGAAACAACCAAAGGAACAACCGTGGGAATTATCCGAACAAGAGACAAGAGACTGTGAGGGCATACACTGCTGGTACTGGAGAAAGAGGGGTATACAATGGGACGTTACCTCTGTGCAACCGATGTAAGCGTCACCACACTGGGCAATGTAACGTGCAATGCCACAACTGCAAGAAAACTGGACACATTGCTAGAGACTGTAAGTCACCACAAAACCCGAAGGCCAATGTCACCTGTTTCGAATGCCAGCAAAAGGGACACTACAGCAACGAGTGCCCAAAGAAAAAGAACAAGGACCAAGGAAAAATTGCTAAGACTGGGGAAGCTCGTGGAAGAGTTTATGTGATAGGAGGAGGAGAGACACAAGAAAACCCCGACGTCGTTACGGGTACGTTTCTTCTCAATGGTCGTTATGCATCTATTTTATTTGATACTGGAGCCGATAGGAGTTTTGTGTCGACTGCCTTTAGTGCCTTAATTGATATGACCCCTTCGCCTTTAGACACTAAGTACACTATTGAGTTAGCTAATGGAAAGTTGATAGAAGCCGACACTATCCTTCGCGGATGTACTTTGAATCTGTTAGGTCGTCCTTTCGTTGTCGATCTTATGCCTGTTGAATTAGGGAGTTTTGACGTTATTATCGGAATGGATTGGTTATCGAAATACCGTGCTACGATTATCTGTGACGAGAAAGTCGTTCGTTTACCATATGGAGATGAGGTTTTGGAGGTACAAGGTGTTGGATGTAGTGGAAAAGGGAAATCGCGACTGAACATTATTTCGCGTATCAAGGCTCAGAAGTTGTCGTCGGAAGGTTGCCACGTATTCTTAGCCCGTGTTACGGAAAAGCGGACTGAAGAAAAGCGATTGGAAGATGTACGTATCGTACGGGATTTTCCGGAAGTCTTTCCCGAAGATTTGCCTGGATTGCCGCCGGCTAGACAAGTTGAATTCCAGATCGATTTAATACCGGGAGCAGCGCCTGTTGCTCGAGCGCCTTATCGTTTAGCACCGTCGGAAATGCAAGAACTATCAACGCAACTACAAGAGTTGACTGATAAAGGATTCATAAGACCAAGTTCTTCACCCTGGGGAGCTCCGGTCTTGTTTGTAAAGAAAAAGGATGGAAGTTTTCGAATGTGTATCGACTATCGTGAGTTGAACAAACTTACCATCAAGAACCGTTATCCGTTACCTAGGATCGATGATTTGTTTGACCAATTACAAGGATCGAGTGTTTACTCAAAGATTGACCTTAGGTCTGGTTATCACCAACTGAGAGTTCGTGAGGAAGATGTTGCTAAGACTGCTTTTAGGACAAGGTACGGACACTACGAGTTCCAAGTGATGCCGTTTGGTCTGACAAACGCACCGGCTGTATTTATGGACCTCATGAACCGGGTGTGTAAACCGTATTTGGATAAGTTTGTCATTGTATTCATCGATGACATACTAATTTACTCAAGGAATGAGAAAGAACATGAGGAACACCTTAGGATAATATTGGAATTGCTTAAGAAGGAGGAGTTGTACGCTAAGTTCTCAAAGTGTGATTTTTGGTTGCCAAGAGTACAATTCCTAGGACACGTTATTGATAACAATGGGATTCATGTTGATCCTGCTAAGATTGAGTCAATTAGGGAGTGGACTGCTCCTACAACACCGACCGAAATTCGCCAATTTTTAGGACTCGCCGGATATTACCGAAGGTTTATCGAGGGATTCTCGAAGATCGCGAAACCATTGACAAAGTTGACTCAAAAGAAAGTGAAATACGAATGGGGAGACAAGGAGGAATTAGCATTCCAAAAGTTGAAACAAATGTTGTCTAGTGCACCTATTCTATCGTTACCAGAAGGATCGGAAGACTTTGTGGTCTACTGTGATGCATCAGGAAAAGGATTAGGAGCCGTGTTGATGCAAAGGAAGAAAGTTATTGCGTACGCATCACGACAATTGAAAACACATGAGAAAAACTACACTACACACGACTTAGAACTAGGAGCCGTAGTATTTGCTTTGAAATTGTGGAGACACTACTTGTATGGAACCAAGTGTGTTGTCTACACCGATCACAAAAGTTTGCAACATATTCTTGACCAAAAGGAACTGAACATGAGACAACGTCGATGGATCGAGTTGCTCAGTGATTATGACTGTGAAATCCGCTACCACCCTGGGAAGGCCAATGTGGTGGCAGATGCACTAAGTAGAAAGGAACAATTGATGACACGTAGAGTTAGATCATTAGCTATGATTATTAACCCGAACTTACCCGTGCAAATTCGTGAAGCACAAACCGAAGCCCTTAAGCCTGAACATGTTGAAGCTGAAAAACTGGGAGGAATGGTTACTAAGAAATTGGAGACTAGCACAAATGGAACACTATGTCTGAATGGTAGAAGTTGGTTACCACTATTTGGAGGACTTAGGAACGTGATTATGCACGAGTCGCATAAATCTAAGTATTCGATCCACCCCGGGTCTGACAAAATGTATCAGGATATGAAGAAGCTGTATTGGTGGCCAAATATGAAAGCTGAAATCGCTACTTATGTAGGGAAATGTTTGACTTGTGCTAGAGTGAAAACTGAACACCAAAAACCCTCTGGACTGTTGGTTCAACCGGTAATTCCTATGTGGAAGTGGGAAAACATAACCATGGATTTCGTTACTAAGCTGCCTAAAACGACAAACGGATATGACACAATTTGGGTAATTGTTGATCGCCTTACGAAATCTGCACACTTTTTGGCTATGAAGGAAGACGATTCAATGGATAAGCTTACGAGACTTTACCTGAAGGAGGTAGTCGCTAAGCATGGAATACCGATCTCGATCATTTCCGATAGAGACGGTAGATTTACTTCTGAATTCTGGAAATCACTTCAGAAAGCATTGGGTACGCAATTGGACATGAGTACTGCTTATCACCCGCAGACTGATGGACAAAGTGAGAGAACTATTCAAACGCTGGAGGACATGTTGCGCGCGTGTGTATTGGACTTCGGAAAACAATGGGATAGACACTTGCCTCTAGTGGAATTCTCTTACAATAACAGTTATCATACCAGTATTAAGGCTGCACCGTTTGAAGCGCTGTATGGTCGTAAATGTCGTTCGCCTGTGTGTTGGAGCGAAGTTGGGGATAGTCAACTGACTGGACCCGAACTAATCCGTGAAACAACTGAGAAGATTGTCCAGATCAAGAGCCGAATTCAAGCAGCCCGTGATCGTCAAAAGAGTTACGCCGACGTTCGACGTAAGCCTCTCGAATTTCAAGTAGGAGACCGTGTGATGCTGAAAGTATCGCCTTGGAAAGGTGTAGTACGTTTTGGCAAACGGGGAAAACTGAACCCCCGTTATATTGGACCATTCAAGATCTTAGCTAAGGTTGGAACCGTAGCCTATCGTCTTGAATTACCCCAAGCGTTGAGCCGTGTGCACAGCACTTTTCATGTTTCGAACTTGAAGAAGTGCCTTTCTGATGAAACACTTGTTATACCGATGGAGGAACTCCAAATCAACGACAAGATGCAATTTGTCGAGGAACCTGTTGAAATCATGGACCGTGAGGTCAAACAATTGAAACAAAGTCGTATACCGATTGTGAAGGTGAGGTGGAATTCTAAGCGTGGACCTGAATTCACCTGGGAGCGTGAGGATCAATTTCGCAAGAAATATCCGCGCCTCTTTGACAACTCTAGAGCCCATGACACTCCTAAGCTTTGAGGACAAAGCTTCATTAACAATGGGATGATGTAACAACTGGTAATTTTCTTACTTGGTAAAATGACCATTTTACCCTTTGACTTTTTATTTAGTCAACTATGTACTTGAACTGTGTATAAACCGGGAAGTTATCCCGCGTTTTCTGAAAAACTGTTTTATGACAAGTAATGACTTGACTCTGAGCTCAATCATCGTTTTGAAATCTTCTGTGAATCTGACCGGACTGCTGTAACGGTCAATGAATTGACGATGATCCGTGAGATTATTCGTTATCTGTGAATTACGTGTTTAACTGCTTTGCTTTAACTGCGTGACTGTTATTTTCATTAACTGCGTATTTTATTAGCCCAGTACGTATTTATAAACATGTATTTTTGTATTTTTGCCATTTATAGTAATAAATCGTATTTTCTGTGAAAAATTACTTAACGTATCGCGTTTTCGTATTTTACGTCGTTTTTACGAGTAACCGTCGTAAGCATGCATAAAACACTTTACGAAACGTAAAATGTCAGTTTTCGTCGAAAAATCTTAAAATTAATATATTTCGTCAATTTTCTAAGTTTTACGCATTTTTAAACATAACTGCATACTTTTCACTAATTACCTAAAACTAATTAACCTTTTTACCTTAAACCTTTTTAACTAATTACCTAAGTAAAAATTTTGAATTATTTACCCATGTGGGACCCCCTAAAATCCGGCCTTACTCCATCACATGCATACTTTAACCAAAAATTCATCCTTTGCTATTTTGGTGATAATTTTTCACTCTTTTTCCACAAACCCTAGATGTCATATTCACTTCATTTACTTACACACTCTTTCTCACATAATTTCACACACAAATTCAAAACTCTCCTCTCCTCTCTCTCACTAAAAACACACGGCACAAAGCCCTTCACCATTTTCCTCCATTGTTAAAAACTTAAAAGCTTCATTTTCTAAAGATTTAACATAAAACAATTATACACAAAGACTTATAAACACAAAAGGAAGAATGGTTTTCTATGGTTTGTTGATTTGAGTAGTTTGGGTTGAAGATTTGTTGAAGTTATAGTTTTGTTCTTGGTGATTATTTGTTGGGTAGATTATAGATCGTGTTTCTCTCGTTACGTAGAATCGTTACACAAGGTTATTTCTTAAACCTTTTTCAATCTTTTCATTTTCATGCATAATCTTTGTAGATTCATGCATATATGTTACTCATCTTATATTTTCTTGAAAATAAAATGGTAAAAACTATTTTGTTCATGACTAAATTTTAAATCTTAAGTATTTTGAATAAAGCTTTTAAATCCATGTATGAAAAGGTGTTAATTAAAAGATTTATGAAATATACACATATATATTTTTTGTGACTTATGAACTTGAAAATAAATCTTTGATTTTTATGATTTTTATGATGTTTATGAGTATTTGGAAGGAAGTGTTAGCGTTATTACTAGTGGGTACGCTTTAAAAAGGGTCGAAAACGCGTTTTTACGAAAAAGTCATAATCTGTCCGAATTGTTTATGTGGTTTAAAGGGTTGTAAAAATTGTTTTGACACTAGTTTAGTACGAGATTGTGAAAATATAAGTAAATACCTTCGTTTCGGTATATTATAAGCTAAAAACGGAGTTAAAACGAGAAAGATATGGGCGTTTAAAGTTTGGTGACGGAAAACTTACTATTTTGTGACGTACTAAAAATACACTTGCTGTCCATATTTATAAAGTGGCCGAAAAGACGTTTTCGAGTTAAACCGAGTCGTTTTTAGTGTCGAAATGAATACGAGATGCTATATATGATTGTTGGGAACGACTTGAGAAAAGCGAAAGCGCTAATTAGATATTGTTGAAAGAGAAATTTGGGATATATTGCGAGAATAGATTAGTTGAGCGTTGTGGTTGAGAGAGTTGTTGAAAAATTGGGATTTTGAGTAGAGATTTGGGAACTTACTAAAAATAGCAACTTTTGAAATGGCGCCGAAAGGCTGCCGAATTTTCGTTGGAAAGCGTATTGATAAAATTTATTAGGGTAAATTTTGGTAAATTAAATTTTACGCCGAAAGGCTGTCGAAATTCCGTTGACGAGCGTGTTGAATAAAATTTATTAAGATAAATTTTGGTAGATTAAAATTTACGCCGAAAGGCTGTCGAAATTTCGTTGAGTCTAAAATAAATATTTTTGCCTAAGTATATAAGATAATACTTATAACGATACGATATTTAATAGTCACGTTTTAAACAAAATATATATATATATATATGAACGATGAGTAACGTACGTGACGATTTATTATGACTTATTTGCTAGCGCCTAAACTATAGTATTATATTTAGGTTGTTGCTAGAGTGCTCGCTTCTATTTGACCATACTTGTGCTATTTGCATCATTGATTGAGGTGAGTTTATAGTTCCCTATTAAACTGCTTTCTATGTTTAATGTTTTGGGATGTGATGAATGCTATTGATGCTTGCTTCTGAATGCAAGTAAAACTACTTTTATGTGAACACTATTTATGAGATAGCTTAAGTTGCTTGAGCCATAGTCCCCACCATCGTGAATCGTTAGTTACTCTGCTAGAGTAAGCTCTTATGTTACGGATAGATCTATTGAGGGTTGACAACCTCCACTCGGGCATTCTGACGCCGGACGAGTGTGTACCATTTGTATGAACGGAGTTATCTTGGCTAGGTACTCCATTGGGGCAAAATTATATGTGCAATCTATTGCATGTACTGGATCACTAGTTTCGATGTCACGAGCTTAGCGCTATCATAAATAATGTGAACACCCAATTTATCCTACACTTGGCACTATATCTCCTATAGTTGCACGTGTACATGAAATGAAATATGAAAACGTATGACTATGAATTTTTACTTGAAACCTATATTCTCACCAACTTTATGTTGACCCAATTTAGCATTTATCTCAGGTAATTGATGATGACTTGTATCTGCTACGTGATGTACTTGGAGTCCGCATGCATTCATGACCGCTCTTCGGACATTTATTTCTTTATGCTTTTGAACTATTATCTCGTTGATGTTTAAAACTTTTACATTCCGCTGCATTATCTTTTGAGACTTAGACCTTTCGTATTGTGATGCTTTTAATTTAAATTCAACGAGGTATTTTTATAAAACGTCTCATTTAGAGTCGTTCTCTTGTACCTTGAACTATGATACTATGACGTAACAGCCCCCGAGCTTCACCGCTTCCGCATATCACATTTTGGGGTGTTACACTTTTCACGAGACATGTTGAGGTATTGGTTAAACCAATCAAAGAATTTTACCCACAACTATTCACAACGTACTTTTGCTAGAACTCGGCTACGCACAAAGCAATACCCTTATTCATTGTGTTTCGGATGTGAATTTGCGGTAAATCAACCTTAAGGTATAATTCAATTAATAATCGTAGGTAATTTCAATTTGACGCACAGGCGAGCCG
This sequence comes from Glebionis coronaria, assembly GCA_025667525.1. Classification (NCBI taxonomy): domain Eukaryota; kingdom Viridiplantae; phylum Streptophyta; class Magnoliopsida; order Asterales; family Asteraceae; genus Glebionis; species Glebionis coronaria. The sequence goes on from CM046881.1 coordinate 117,715,753, forward strand.
GGAATTTGGTCAGCGACTAATGGCTTAACACCTCCTTCCTTAACCAGGTACATGACCAGCGGTGCGTTAAACCCACTTTATAGTTTGTCAAAAGGAGTAGGCCGTTACATTATTATTTCAATTCACCAATCAACGTAATCTTATGTAATTTAGATCTCAAACCAAAACTTAATTTTAATAGAATTTAGTCCATATTATTTCTTTTCAAAAAAATCCTTGTTTACAAAAATTCGAACAATTTTAACATAAACAAGTAAAAAAACTAAATCATAAACACATAATAACAATTTATATGTGCAATAAATAAATCAAATAGTCACATGCATACGTCTTATTCAATAATCATCAAATCTAGGTCTTTATATTCACATAAAAGTCTACCTTAATTCAAGATTTATTGAATCAAATAAAACAAGTAGCACATAAAATCATATATACATATGATTTTACGATCCATGAAAACATGCACGTTAATCATAGATCCTCCCACAAATCTTAACAATTAAATCTCTACAGATCGTAACCATACATGACATAACAATTAATCATGCAGTTTAATCTAAAATTATCCCACATGTAATTTAGGGTTTCAAATCAATTTATTTTTTTTAAAAATTCGGGCAAAACCCTAATTTTTAAAAAACAAAACCCTAATTTTTAAAAAACCTAAAAAAACATGTAGTTTTTAACTCAAAACAATTATTAGTTAAAAAATATTAGATCTTCGATAATTATAACATGTTAAAATGGCTCTCGATGCCACTGAAGGTTTATAAACATCATAACAATTACACAAAACCCTAAACGAGATCAAAGAACACATAGCGGAAGCAATTTAACAAGATCATAATAATAACACAATTATAATTAATCGAATTAGGGTTACATACCTTTATGCTGCAAATCCACAAGACGAAGAACGAATCACCAATACGGGCTTATACAATATATAACCAAGATATAGTCTAAAGTAAGACTATATGACGATCTTGTACACACGTAATACAACGAGCTAACCGTGATTCTAGCACGTGTAAACCGAGATATAATGCTTGTAGAAAATCTACCCAACAACCCTAGAGAGGGGTTAGGACTAGATTATAAGTAAAACCGAAAGAACACAAAAACCAACCAAAACCCTTGTGTGGGTTATGTGTTGCGATCGCAAGAAAGAGAGGGGAGGGAGAGATTTGTGTGTCTTGAACTATGAGGTAAATGGTTATTTATATAGGCCTAGTTCTTGTAACCCAAAACAAATAAAAGTAAAGTTTTTCTTCCCCTTTCCCTTGCCTTCTGTTAGCCCTATATTTTATATAGTCAAACAAGAATGTAATAGGTCATCTTAGTCGTTAAAGATCTTGTATTGTAATAGGTTAGTCGGGTTAACCGCGCTTGGACTTTAAGCTAATATTGTCTAAGGTAGGGGCTTTATGCCCAAGATAGGTCAAGCCCGACCCAAGAAAACAAGCCCATGAGCCCACCAAGCTCATGGGCATATAAACCCTCTTCCATGTGTGGAAGAGGGTGTTGGTTACCATTTAATTTCTCTCTCTAGTAATGTTTTAACCTTCCAATCTTTCTACGTTCTCTCTCTAACTTTCTTCTCTTTCTCTCTCTAAATCTACTCTAAATATTGTGTTATGGATTGAGGTGAGATTAACATTTGGTATCAAGAGCCTATAGTGGATAGGTGATTGAAGATTTGTGGTATGTTTTCATTGGATTCATGAGTTTTGATATATTTATACCCATGTTTAAATTTTTTTTCGTGTTTTTGTTATTCTAAGTGATCCATATATCTTCTACATAGTTGTGGTAGAGATTTGGGTGCTTTGGTTTTGTTAAAATCACGGATTTCTTGTCAAAAATCTCAATTCTTTACCTAAAGTTTCAGAACTGTTCACGTATTGCGACAGAAGTGCCTTACTTTCCATCTCAATGCCTAGGGTTTTCATATTGCGACCAATATTGTGATCATAGTTATTATTGAGGTATTGCGTCAAATAGTTGGACATTGCGACAGATTCGGCTTTGGTGCGTTGCGACATAACTTGTTTGTACATTGCGACAGATAGACAGACATTGCAACAGACCAGTTATTGTGAGAGTAGTTAATGCGACAGGTTTGTTGGCATTGCGACAGGTTACATATTGCGACAGGCTTCTCGACATTGCGATGAGATATTGCGATGGACATTGCGATATGTACGGCTTAAACATTGCGATATGTTTGGCTAAATTTTGTTTGAGTACTTTTTAGACTTAGCCACTATCTAGACTAGTCCCGAAACATAATTTACCTAAAAAATAAAGAGTTTTGGCGGGAAAACCATAGTAAAATTTATTTTTTCCCAGACCATTTTTAGGCCTTTTAAGCTTCGATTTCAAATTTTGGCGATACGAAAAAATTTTCGACCAAAAATTCGAATTTTCGGACCAAAATTCAAATTTTTAGGTTTTATTTTTTGTCAAAATTTTTCACTTTTCAAAATTTTTCCCTACTAGTTATTGGCTATTTCGAACTCGATTTCAAAATTTGGCAATTCCAAAATTTTCGGTCTACCGTTATATCGGACTAAGAAAAAAAATTGGAATTTTCGAAATGTCAACCACAATCACATCACAACACATCTACTAAGATCCATAATCCATACACATCATATCCTCTTACTAAATCCCCTCAATGGACATTTTCAATACAACAGACAACAACGTCCCTAAATGAGGAGATTAAAGAGAAGATGTAGAATCCAGAGGTTAAGATAAATACTGAGACTCCAATCAGTAAACCTACTAACAAGGATTATACAACCAAAACCGTTCATGCAATCAAATACAAGATGTCGAAAGCAAAAGAGCGATGCGTGGAACATTTACAGTCACTTCAGTCACACCTTCAGGTTCTTTCAAGAGAAGACCTAAAAGGCACTCGTCTTGAAATTGGATTCAAACGGGTATTCGTTCTACTATTTGGTCAAGATGTAAAGACATTCACCAGAACATGCTACTTAATGTGTACCATCTTCAACAAGAACTTGACAGAGATGATTTTCACGAGATTATATCCATGGAGGTCCTTTTAGCTCTCAACAACCAGTTCCGTCAATTCTTGACTCAAATGGCTTATCCAACAACGATCGAGAGTTCGCAAGTACATACTTTACCAAATATACTCTCGTAGATCTTCAAGCGTTCAAAGAGACACTTCTTCAACATATGAGTAATATAAAGAAGTCAATTGTTGAAAGAACACGCCATCAAAGGCAATTTGAACGAAGGGTGAATCAAAGACTGATGCAGACGAAAGAGAACAACGTCGATAAGGGTCAAACATTGGCTGCTTGTTCGGTTGATACAAAATGCAGCGGGAAAGAATCAGAATAGCAGCATACCAGCAACAGCTCAGGAAATGATACAGAAACTGTTGATACAGCTATTGGACCCATATGTGACAATGAGCCAATGGCCTGAGGTACAATTAACAACTAATTCTAACATTCACGAGCTCGAAACTTTGTTAGCTCAAAAGACAAAATATTTTAAGGATGCCAAACTCAATTTTTCAAAGAAAAATAACAAATATGAGGCTTATTTTGAAAAACTTGAAAAAGCAAATGTTGTTCTTGAACTAAAATAGGATCGTAAGATTCAAGATTTCAATGCGGAAAAAGAACATTTCGTGAAACAAATAAATTTTTTAGAATCAAAGTTGGCTTCTCAAAATCCAAATCCTCCGCCTGCTTCATTAAATGAAATATCTGTGCAACCTATCGACACTGTAGACAGTAATGACGCGAATGCTGATAACGACATATTTGATAATATGAACATTAAGTTAGAATAACGTGTCGCTCGATTACTTCTACAAAATGAGCAATTAAAAGCTCAGATTCAGGAAAAGGTTTTTACACTAACAGCAGTGAAAAATGAATTAAGGAAGTTAAAAGGAAATAGTGTGGATACTAAGTTACCAAAACAGTCAGTCTTGGGGAAACCTTCTTTTCAACCATTCAGAAACCGCTCAGTTGCTAAACAACCGAATGCGTTTAAATCTGAACGACCCAAAACATCAAACCCGAGGTTTGCATCCCAAGTTGACGTGCATAGCCATTTGCCTAAACCAGTCACTCCACAATCTAGACCCTCCTTAAGAAAGTCTGCTTCTACAAAACCTGATCACATGAATGCTTCAAGCAACTCTAGATCTAGCTCCAAGAACATGTCTAGGCGTAGTTCAAATGACACGGGTCATAAAATCTATCTAGAGGATGCTAAGAACAAGACACAAGCAAGAGATAGGACCAAACCACAACCTAGGAGCGATAATCACACATCTAGGAATTCTAGACACTTCTATGATGTGCACAAATCCGCCAACCTTAGGAACTCTAGAGCCTTCTCAGATGCTAAGCACTTTGTTTGCACGAAATGTAACAAATGCGTATTTAATGCCATTCATGATGATTGTATCACTAAAGTCCTGAACAAGGTGAACCAAAAAGCTAGAGCACCTCAAAGACGGAACCCTAAAGGAAAAAGGCTTTCTCAAATTAAGTCTTCCGCTGTGCATCAGAAACCTATGTCTCCTAGACCTTGTCTTAGGTGGATACCAACGGGTAGAACCTTCAAAACAATAGGTCTTAGGTGGGTTCCTACTAGAAAGATATTTCCCTCTAGCGCGACAAAGGTTTAAAGTGAACCCCACATGGTTCTCACAAAGATATCGCTAACCCACATGCAAGAATACAAACTACTAATGAAAGTGCAGGTACCGACGTCACGATTCAATAGGAACACAAAGGACCGATATTTATAACCCGTTCAACAAAATACACTCTTAGAGTTTGGTTGCTGAAGAAGCAGATATCAGAGAAATACGTGTCTCAGGGGTTTCACAAGTAAGCTTGAAAATGACTTACAGTCAAATTACAGGCTGTAACTCGTTCTTCAAAGACAGGAAAGCTTATCGATCTATGACAACTTATCCTCAAAACGAGAAATTAACATTTCTCGGTCACGAGCTTCTATTAAAACTATTCAAAAGTTTTAAGCTCGTGTTAATGGCTTATAGTCAAATTACAGACTGTAACCGGGGCTCACAAGACAAGAAAGTGTGGGTTTGCCATTTATAGATCTGGTGGTCTAGTAGGGTGGTAGATGGTGGTGGTAGCCATTGTTGAAGTTGAGAGAGAGAGAGGTTGTGTGTGTAAAGAGAAAGAAAAGGAAAATGTGATTAAACTGAAAAATGAAACACAAACAACAACCCCTCCTTGGAAGCCTTGGAGGTGTATATATAGTCACACACTACCTAAACTATACATAGTTTTCTAATCTATTCTATGAGTGTGACTATGATAACTAATGGGAATTCTTAAATGTCGTCACATAAAGTGAATTTCCAACAATCTTCCCCCATGGGACGACGTGTAGAATTCCTTACAATATTTTTCCTAACAAGTACATAATGATTAAGAACAAAGATTTCATGAAGCGTCCAATGCTGATGATGTCTTCTAAGGCCTTTGACTTCAAGTCTTCACTTCAAAACGACTCATCTTTATAGTAACTTGTAGTAGAAATACTGTAACGGCACAAGCTAAGTATTCCATGTACTTCTGGTTAACGAGAAGCTTCTGAATTAATTTCCCCCTAATTCATGCCGCATAATTTTGATGTAGAAGCTTTTAATAGCTTCCCCCTAAACCGAAAATCCTCATAAGCAACTTCAAAGCTTTCAATAAAGCTTAGAATGATTAAGCGCACAACAAAATTTAACAAGCAAGCCCCATCATATGAAATGATAATCTTGCTAAGAGTGATTGAAAGTTTGGGGCACACCAAGTATATCAACAACGTCTCTTCTCACGCTTGAATAATTCTTCTGCTTTTTTCTTCCCCCTGAGAGTTCAAGTTATGCATACTAGAAAGAATCAAGACATTTCTTCCCCCACGTAGTTGAAGAAAGTAAACCAATCCCAAGTATGAAGCCCAAATATTGAAGTAGACACTTTATCCCATTCATGAAGTTGACATCGTAACACCAGAGTCAATTAAGTCCCAGAAATTCACATATCTTCTTCCGGAGATGCACCAGCGTCAATTAAGTCCCGGAAGTGCATATCTATCCATATAGGAAAATGATGATGAATAATTGCAACATCAAAACAATTAAACATCGAATCAGTAGTGTACCGTTTAGAGATTGATAACGCCACGAGTTAAAACACTGATTTTCTCTGCGGTTATGACAAATGTCTTCCCGGAATGTCTTCAAATCAAAAGAAGGTATGAATTTCATCACGTGTACTCGTTGTGCGTTCAATATGTCTTCTTCTTCCCCCTTGATGGTTTCAAACCTCGGAACCAGCAATAAATTATACGCACATGTACCTGAAATCTCGTGAGAATAATAAATAAGCTGAACTATATATTTTGTGAGAATCAGCTGCTGATCAAAATTCTCTACTCATAAACTCTCTATGGATATCTTTACCAACCCCCTTGTAGGAAATTTGAAGTGACCACTGATGGAATGAATTAGATATACCAAACGTGAAACTGAATAAAAATCCTTCGATCTTGTGACTTAAGCTTGCACAATTGTTTAACGAAGAACGGTGGAGAAATCTCTAAGTACCCAATACATTACTGAAGAAGTATATAAGCACAACACCTCTTGAAATTATCCACATCGACTATGCGCGTGACACCGAGTACAACAATGTAGCTCCTTTAGGTTATAGTTATCCAAGTCATCAACCAACCACCCCGAACCAGGAAACTAGATAAGCAAGTCTTCATCCTAAGATTAAGCACGAACAAGTTATCTTTCAAAGATAAAATAAGTACACGCCTTCGAAAAATCCGTCTTCAACTTCAAATAATAATACCCGATCAAATAATCCGTAGCCACTAAAAATAGAGCCATTTTTCTTGGTCTCGTCAAATAAATATTGTCACTTTGTCTCGTCACTTTGTCATCGCCAAATATTTAGCCAAATATAATCACATAACAAACCCATTTAAATGGAAATCATGAAAAAATTAAATGGGTTATGAAATGTCCTTGGCTAAATTAAATGAGTCATTATGACTAATTCAATGCAAATACCATAATATTCGACAATTTGGAAATGGGAATAAATTTACACTGATCTCACTCAGTAAATGCCTAAGCAAGAAGTCAAAGTAATAAAATATAACCATTTCATAATACGAAAGGATTCACTTGTGAACATCCGTATATCATTGGTATCCCATTTGGACATGATATCATACGGCCCATTTGATATCTTTCATTTGCATCCACCAATTGGTATGTATTACAACCTGATGTCACCTTAAAATCTTAGGCCCATATAACTTTTTGCACATGCGAGGAATGGAAATAATTAAGCCCAACCAAGTAGTATCAAAAATGATAAATCCAAAATATATCTAGACCTAATTAGCCGGGTATAAATATATCTTAACCTAGTCACATATCCTAATCTCACACTTCATTTCATCCGCCTCTTTTTTCTTTATACAAATCTCACAGCCACCAAAGAGAATCCTCTCATTATCTTCATCTCTCAAACCACTTCATAATCACAAACTAAATCATACGAATCTCAAACCAAATCATAATCTCAAAACAAATCACACGAATCTCATCTATCACTTAAATTCTCCAAAACATGAAGCACAAATACATCTTTGATGAGCATTAAATCATGAATGACCAATACCCAAGGTAGGCCCTGTATTGTTTTTTATTTTGCGAATGAGACCAACAAGTACTAAACTACATGTTTATGTTCTTATGCTCGATTCGAATATAAGTATGAGGTTTAGACCTTGACATCTGATCTATGATGATATTAAAAATTCTTGACTGGATCTTTAACGGATCTTGACATGCAAGACACGAGATTTTAAAATCTGAGATCTTTATATTTTCTGTTTTTATTCGAGTCTAGATGCGATGGGGCATTAGAAGACGATGGGATAGGTTAGTGCTTGGTGGATTTGTTGTGGAGAGACAAGGATGGAAGTATGTTGGTCTGGTCAAGTCTTTTTATGTCACGGTAAATGTTTAAACTTGTCATGCTGATTTCTTCATCGCAATGAGTTCTGTTAACCCATCACAATGACTAAAAAATGAGGCCATCGCAGTCTAGTTCCACACCCCATCGCAACATCATGGAAGCCATCGCAACATGATGTGCCCTAGCACGATGGTACCCATCGTAATGGTTCCATCGCAACGGGCCATCGGAATGATCCATCACAACAGACCATCACAGTGAGCCATCGGAATGGCTCCATCGCAAGTCATCCATCGCAATCAATGCGATCGTAATATTAAGCTGAAACCTGAGACCCATCGCAATAACCAAGCTGAAAACTTATCCGAATGTACTTTTTCCTGAATTTCAAGATCTTGCTTTTCTGGGTATCATCTTCATCATCATGTGCATAAAAAATACCAGAAAAAAATCCAAAAAATGCTGTTAAAACTAGATAAGTAAACATAGACCATGAAAGAACCATCTTTGACCAGGATATGATAACACATATTTGATGATACCAGTGAGACAAAAAGACCATATGAGACAACGTTTGACCAGATGTAACAGATTTGATGGACTGTTTTGATGGACAAGTAACATAACGTTGACAAAAAAAATGATAAATTCGAGACACAAAAAAAATTTAACCACCAAACCAATAGACAAAAAACACTAACGATCCAAGAATTGAACCGAAGCTCTGATGCCAATTCTGGGTTGCTATATTATGGATCCGGTGGTCTAGTAGGGTGGTAGATGGTGGTGGTTGCCATTGTTGAAGTTTAGAGAGAGAGGTTGTGTGTGTAAAGAAGAAGAAAAGGAAAACGTGATTAAAGTGAAAAATGAAACACAAACAACAATCCCTCCTTGGAAGCCTTGGAGGGGTATATATAGTCACACACTACCTAAACTATACATAGTTTCCTAATCTAGTCTATGCGTGTGTGACTATGATAACTAATGAGAATTCTTAAATGTCGTCGCATAAAGTGAATTTCCAACAGAAAGTTCATCCCGAGCATGACTTATCCCCAGAACGAGAAATTAAGCTTTCTCAGACATGAGCTATCTGTAAAAACATTCAACGTTTTTAATCTCATGTACAAAGACTTACAGTCACATGTCAGACTGTATATTGTACTTAAATGATAGGAAAGTTCCTCCTGAGTATGAGTTATCCTCATAATGAGAAATTAAATTTTCCCGGACACGAGCTTGTATTAAAACTATTCAAAAGTTTAAGCTCGTGTATATCACATCTAAGCGCATCACGGCTTAGCACTCGGACCTCAAATAAGGAAATTTTATCACTGACGATAACTTATCCTTTACAACGGGAAATTAACTTTTCTCGGCCATGAGCTAGTCACAAAACACTCGAAGTTTTGAGCTCATGTAAATCGGGTACTATTTTAAAACCGTTGAACACAATTTTTCTACAATTTCTCAAAAGGTGTTTCTAAATCTTTCAAAATTGTGTGTTCAACACTCCTTTCCTCATAAAATGGTTTTTATATCTCAAAAATATCATATGTTATTTTGATCAATTTTTGAGGGGAAGCGTTTTAAAATCAAGCCTTTAATGTTGTTGGGTACATCTCAGATATTGTCATATTTTATATATCCAACACATTCCAAAAACGGTTTAAAATTGTCATATGTAATATACCATATCGGATAAGGCATCTCACCTCCGTACCTCAACATATTTTGTGGTGTTGTTTTTCCAAATTTTTGTCAAATTTTTGTTTCAAGACCCACATATATTGTTGAGGGGGAGCAACCCGACGACAAAAGTTTCATGATTCATGCGTGCACACATGTTTCTCTCCCAATCGGTTCTCAGAAACTGTCATATTTTAATCAATTGGTATCTCTAATATTAAATTTTTATATTATAGATAGGGGGAGAAAATGTGATTAAAATGTAATATATCACAACATGTGATCTTAAAGACTCAAGTGAAACTCTTTCCTTCACGTGCTAAACTATTTCGTATATCAATGCATGTGTGTAGGGGGAGATTTTCAGAAATGTAAAACTTTCAGAGTGTTAAAAGTTTTGATTTTTATCAAACACTTTGAATGGTTTTCAATGGTTTTATGGTTACGATCTATACCCAAAACAACCTACTATCCACGACGGAACGATGGAGTCAAAAGGTGGTTTAGGATAGGAAACTAAGTCCTATGATCCAATTAAAACCGGGGGAATCTACCCAAGGACATTCCATAGCTAGAAATAGTTGTCCTTAGGGAAGATGGAGTTGAATGAAGCTGAATGCGGACCAATTACTTAAGCTAGTACTGGAACAATCACAACAAGGTGCTAGTGATAACGTATTGGTAAGCATTAAAGGAGTTGAATATTCTATGCAACTTAGGCAGAAACCGGGTCAATACATCTATTGAAGACAAGTCGTCATGGACCCAGTGATGCAATGCACAACCCTTCCCCAGCCATTCAGGTTTCTCTCAAAAGAAACTTGTCTCATTGTCATAAAGATCAACACGTATCTATTTTACTTTCTCACTCCGAGTTAGTTAATATTGAAAAGGTGGCAGTCTGCTCCAGCCTCCGATTACCAAAATGCACTTATCGAGTCTAGAGCCAAATGAGATCTATCTATCATCTCATTAGGACATAATCGAGTCCTACGCATTATCTTTATGATATCACCAAAACATCTGAGTGATACGATTCACGATGAAGATGGAAATCCTGCTTGAGCCAGCATCAAACAAGCTCATGGTAGGTAACTCGTGCGATTCTACACAAATCAAACTTATGAAAACTGGAAAGCAACTAAGTTTGGATTCTTAATTGATTTGAACTTGATTCCAGGTTTCTTCACAAAATCCATGTGATCTTGCCAGAACATTTAGAGTGACACTCTTTAGTGTTCACAGTGACGAAAGGAAATCCTTCCAGTGTCAACATCAATCAGCACTACGGTAGGTAACATGCGAGATTCTTTATGAATCGAGCTTGTGACAAACTGGAAAGCAACAATGGTGCGATTCTTTTAGAATCAAACTTGTTCCAAGAATTCTGAATTGACGACTCTAATCAAACGGATAACCGTATCCTTTTGATTCACTCTTTATGTTCGCAGTCTGCTTTGAGACGGTCGAGTAAAAAGGACTGGCTACTACCGTCGGGAAACCCTGTCAAGGAGGTTCTTAATCGAATCTACCCGATCACGTACGGTATCTAATACCGTCTAACGCTCTTCATCGACCGAAGGTAAAATGCTACCGAGTTAGGGTGAAATGTTCAAAGCCATTTCGTCCGTGTCTATATATGTTGTTGCATATCAAGAAGGTGGCGTAGTTGTGTACTAACCGAATTCGTCTTCACTTGTTCATACTACAAGTTAAAGACTTCCGCTACTCTGATAATCAATGGATATCTCAAGGTCTAACTTCAACTATATTTATGTGGGAGATTGTTAGCCTTTCGAAATCAACAAAGTATGAACATGTCGAATCAGAAGTCACAAGAGCACAAGATGGCAATGATCAAGATACTTAAGAATGTAAGAATGATATAGGTCATCTTGTCACAAGAGCATAAGATGAACACTATCAAGGATAGACTGAAGATTTCAAGCACTCAAAGTCAAAAGACAAAGGCTCAAGATAAAGATCACAAGACATGAAGGAACAAAACCGTTACAATCAAGATCAAGACCAAGATACAAGATCAAAGAAGGAAGATCGCCTCCACAAGAATGTATTCACTCAATCATCTTATGCATTTTGAAGATGACCGATACATTGGGGGAGATTGTTAGCCCTATATTTTATATAGTCGAACAAGAATGTAATAGGTCATCTTAGTCGTTAAAGGTCTTGTATTGTAATAGGTTAGTCGGGTTAACCCGGCTTAGACTTTAAGCTAATATTGTCTAAGGTAGGGGCTTTATGCCCAAGATAGGCCAAGCCCGACCCAAGGAAACAAGCCCATGAGCCCACCAAGCTCATGGGTATATAAACCATCCTCCATGTGTGGAAGATGGTGTTGGTTACCATTTACTTTCTCTCTCTAGTAATGTTTTAACCTTCCAATCTCTCTACTTTCTCTCTCTCTAACTTTCTTCTCTTTCTCTCTCTAAATCTACTCTAAATCTTGTGTTATGGATTGAAGTGGGATTAACACCTTCATAACCGACGGCCCAACACCCCCTTTGGGGTGTTCCAAAATCTTCCATCCTTCATTCTATTTATCCTATTTACTATAAATTCATTAACGCTCGTTAATACTTAACTCTTAATTATTTAACGATTGTTAAAGTTACATCTCAGTTTAATTTAATAAATACATAAATATATATTTATTAAATAAATTAATAAATACAATAAATATATTTACTAAATAAATTAACTCTTTACGTATTGAGTGCAATCCCGTAATCTCGAGTTCGAACCTATCACACGACTATTAAATATAAGTCCATAAACTTTCATGAGTAGCCAAAGGAAGGGTGATAGTAAACTACATGGTAACATCATTGGCAAAGGTCCGGTTTCTCTTGAATCCATGACCATTGAAAATGTTGAGCACCTAGATAACTTAGGTTTTAATTTACTAAGTATATGTCAAATTTGTGACAATAAGTGTAAAGTCATCTTTTCGGAACATGATAGCGAAATCGTAAAAGATGGAAAGATCATTGGAAAAGGTGTTAGAAATCATGGGCTTTTTATGTCATGAAGGTCAATAGGAAGTCAAAGGACAACTTATGTCTAGTGACTTTAGATGATAGTTCTACTCTTTGGCATAGGAGATTAGGTCACGCCAATATGCATGTAACACCCCGTTTTGATAAATGGAATATCATAAGATAATTATGGCGTGACATCAAAGCATGCAAGGTAAATGTCTAAAACATTAAATGACCATAATAGGAAATACCGGAATCAAACATCAGTAGTCCAACATAAGCTCACACACATGAATATAAGTACTAAAATGAAAGGACTAAACAATGTCTAAAAGAAATGAAGTAAAGTAATGTAAGGAAATGCAAAAAGTAATGAAGGATAGATAGCTTCCATCCGTATACACATACTCTCAAATCCTACGAGCGTCCTTGAGTACCTTCTGTTTGGGAACATGAAAGGAAAACGGCTGAGCAAAACGCCCAGTGAACGGATACACAATCACAGCATGAAATGACATAAGTATAATAAGACTACTAGAAGCGAAAATGTATAATTCCTAGATAACCTGGAACATGTTCATAAAACTGGTTTTATAGTTTAGAATGACTTATGTTTTTATATGAAAACTGTATTTAATTTACCAATAGCCCATATAGGTCATGAGGTTCCATCGTGCATGAATACTTGAAGGGGTGACCTCATCATGCAATTAGAGGGGTGCCTCTAATTAAATTATTCTGGTTAGGAGGGATCAACTCCTTATGAAGGATGCAAGGCACACACCACATTCACCATGAAAATCCTATAAAAACATGTAACTAGGATGCACTCATACGCCCCACATGATAATATAAATATATGGCCAAAACTGTAAAGGGACGCCACGAGCAATCACTCCACCGTAGGGAAGTCATAACACTGGTGCCTCTAGTATTATGGTTATACTACCTCCATAACTAGATGAAATGGCATGCATATATATGGCTTAGTCATTTAAACTAAACATAAGCAATCAAAACATATAAAACAAATACTTGGGGAAAATAGTTGGCTGCAAACGGGGAATCCTAATAAGGAAATAGAATATCCATACTGAAGGACGAAATATCCGTACCTTATGTCCAGTGAACGATGAAAGATGAAAAGTCCTACACCGACTTCACTAGTGCTACATAAATAAGGGACATGTATGAGTTGTCTGATTACTGAGTGTGTTACTGTTTCTTGTATATTCTTAACTCATTTTATATGTTCTTGACTTATTTTACTGTTTTAAATGGTATACTGTATTATTCATGTATTACATGTCTTCTGATTATGTATTTTTATGTATTCTTGTATTATTTTACTTGTAGTGTAATAATAAGTAACTTTCTAAAAATAGCAGGTTTCCAAAATAGAAAGTTTCCAAAAATAGAAAGTTTCTAAAAATAGAAAGTTTCCAAAAGCAATCAGTTTCTAAAAATAATCAGTTTCTAAAAATAGAAAGTTTCTAAAAACAGTAAGTTTCCTGAAATAGAAAGTTTCCATAAATAGAAATAAGCTGGATTAATAAGCAAATAATATAAGTTGGTGATTACTGGTTAAGAGTTATAAGTCATGGAATTAATAGCATAGTTTATTATCTGATTATTAATTAATAATGAATGTACATGTTTTATTAATTTATAACATATCGTGTTTAAATTAATAAACTATAGGTTATACAATTTAATTAAGTCAAGGTTTAATTAAATTAAGTCTAATATAATACTTAGGTTAACATGTATTATTAGTTAATAAAATAACCTAAGTCATGGAATTATTAATTAATTATAAGTTCATGTATTAAAATAAATAATTAATAAACTATTGTCTAAACAAAATAATAAATGTACTTAGGCTAAAACATGTGTTATTTATAAAAATAATATAAGCTAAGTTCATGTTTTAGTTAAATTAATTAATTAGGCATATAAATTAATTTAATTAATCTTGAAAAATAAATTAGCAAAATATCCCGAGCCTGAAGCCTGAGACAAAACAACCCGAGACCAAACACCCCCAGCCGGCGGATGGTGGTTAGGCCGTGGCTCACACCGGCGCTGCCGGTGCCACTGGTCGAGCAAAGATCCCACCGGCTTAAGCCGGTGGTTCCCCCTGCTTTGTCTCGTGTACCCACCGCCCGAAACAAACACACCCCGTCTTGCGCCAGGGTTCCCCTTTTCTGTCCGAGAACGACACCGAGCCCCAAAAGGGTCTCGGTCCCCTTGCTGTCCGAACACCACAGCCACACCGAGCCCCTTAGGGTCTCGGTTGGCGAACCAAAAAGACACCGAGACCAATGGTTGGTCTCGGTTGGTGTGCGGCCGAACAAAACAAACCAACAACCCTTCATCTTGTTTTTACTTATTACCAAAACATGTTTTATCATTTGTTTTTAAAGATCAAACCCATGTGTTCATGATCAAATAAAAAAGAATTAAAAAGATGAAGGTTTATGTATTTATCGAATGCGTGATTGAATGGAGGTTAAGAACACAAACACAAACACGTACAAACCTAAGATCAAAAACCAAAAACACCCTCTCCTTTTCCTCCTTGTGTTGCCGCGGCTAAGAATAAAATGGGGGCTAGGGTTTTCTAAATTTTGTTAAAACTATATATTATGTTTTCCAGTAAATTAACTTTTACTAGTTAAGTTCAAAGGTGGGCTGGGCCCCCTCCTTCTTTGGTTGCCGCGGACATCAAGCCCAACAAGGGTCAAACCGGGATTTTTAATGTTTAAATATTACTCGTGTGTGTTTAAGTGTTCGTGTTAGTTCGTGTTTTAATATTCGTGTTATAATTATTATACGTAATAATTATTTATCGTGCATAATAACATACGTAGTTTCTTGTTATTAATATTCGTGACACGTGTACATAACCTAAATGGAAGTTTTAATTAGTTCGTATGTTTACGTGGTGTACTGTTCATGGTATTTATATGCGGGTTTTACAATGCGTTTAATTCAATCTTTAGTCTCTAAGGAGTTGGTAAGACGTCTCCCCAAGATTAAGTTTGATAGTCACTTTTGTGATGCTTGCAAAGTTGAGAAGCAAGTTCACTCAAGTCAAAAGGCCAAGAATTTGGTATCGACCTCTCGGTGCCTAGAGCTCCTACATATGATCTCTTCGGACCTTCTGCCATACGGAGTTATGGAGGTAACCTTTATACCCTAGTTATAGTTGATGACTATTCTAGATTCACTTGGACTAGATTTTTGGCTACTAAGAATGAAGCTTTCGATCATTTTGAAACCTTTAGTCGAAGGATCCAAAATCAACTAGGATGTTCAGTTGTCTCTATTAGGACAGATCATGGTAGGGAATTTGATAATGAAGTGCAATTTGGTGCCTTTTGTGAAGCTCATGGTATTACCCATAACTTCTCGGCTCCTCGCACTCCACAATCAAATGGGGTAGTCGAAAGGAAGAATAAGACCATCCAAGAGATGAGCAGGACCATGTTAAACGAGCAATCTTTGCGTCAAGAATTTTGGTGCAATGCTGTTGACACATCGACCTATATTCTCAACTGAATTCTTATTCGACCTTTCCTAGGTAAGACCCCCTATGAGATTCTTAAAGGTAATAAACCCTCATTGGAATAATTTAAGGTGTTTGGAACCAAGTGCTTCATTCTCAAAACCAAAGACTACTTTACTAAGTTCGACCTAAAATCATACGAATGTATCTTTTTAGGTTATTCACAAACTAGTAAAGCCTATAGAGTCCTTAATAGAACCTCGCGTGTAAATGAAGAATCACTCAACATGACACTCGACGAAACTCCACCTTTATCTAAGACACCACCTTTGGTATATGATGACTTAGATGAACTAGACCTAGTTAAAGCCAAAGATGTTAGAAAAATAGGAGTTCAAGACCTTAATATTGAAAAGGGAGTAAACATTAGGGATTCTAATGATCATGCTCTCGAAAACGTCATAGGCGACCTTAATCAAAGGACCCTTAGATCTTAAGTCCAAGATCAAAATAACTTCTTTTGTTTCGTCTCATTGATTGAATCAAAGAATGTTCAAGAAGCTTTGATGGATGAGAGTTGGGTTATTGCCATGCAAGAAGAATTGAATCAATTCATTTCTAATGACATTTGGGAACTTGTTCCTCCACCTAGAAGTACTATTATCATAGGAACCAAGTGGATGTATAGGAATAAGTTAGATGAGAACGGTGTCGTGTCTCGTAACAAGGCTAGACTTGTAGCTCAAGGCTATAATCAATAAGAAGGGATTGATTATGATGAGACATGTGCACCAGTAGCAAGATTATTGTCTATTAGGATCCTTTTAGCTTATGCTTGTGCATTAGATTTTAAGCTTCAACAAATGGATGTAAAAAGTGAATTTCTTAACGGTTTGATCAATGAGAAGGTATATGTGGCTCAAATCCCGGCTTCATTGATTTTGAGAACCTGGATCATGTTTACAAGCTTAAGAAAACCCTTTATTGTCTTAAACAAGCACCCCAAAGCTTGGTATGATAGACTTAAAACATTTCTTGTAAAACATGAGTACACCATGGGATGGTAGACAATACACTTTTTACAAAGAAGAAAGGTTCTCAACTTATAATCGTACAAATATATGTTGATGACATTATATTTGGTTCAACTTGTCAAAGTATGTGTGATGACTTTTCCAAAATCATGCATGATGATTTTGAAATGAGCATGATGGGAGAACTCAACTTCTTTTTAGGACTCCAAATTAAACAAATGGACGATGGTATTTTTTTTAACCAATCTAAGTATGTTAAAGAAATGATAAACAAATTTGGATTAGAAGACTCTAGACCTATGAAGACCCCTATGGCCTAGGATACTAGATGATGATAGTGAGTTGGTAGACAACACCAAATATAAAGGTATGATTGGTAGTTTGTTGTACCTTACGACAAGTAGACCGTATATCATGTTTAGTATTTGCCTTTGTGCTCGCTTCCAAGAGGCTCCCAAAACCTCTCACCTTGAAGCGGTTAAGTGTATCTTCTGATACACTAAATACACTATACATTTTGGATTATGTTATCCTAAAGGGACCGGCGTAGAAACCATAGTATACGCGGACTTGGATCATGCGGGAGACTATCACTACAAGAAAATGAAGCTAATGTAACATTTTATAAGCAACACTTTTCAAATTGTTGCATCTGAAATAATATTAGACCTTAAGCAACATTTTTAAAGTAAGTGTTGCATTTTTTGATCTAATGCAACATTTTACAAAAGTGTTGCAAAACTTTTACAATATCAAATTAAAAAAAAACTGAACACCTATCTCACCCCCCTAAAGTGAAATAATTTTCGACTCCTCTCGCTTTTCCTAAAAAAAATATTTGAGGCTTATTTTGAAAAACTTGAAAAAGCAAATGTTGTTCTTGAACAAAAATAGGATCGTAAGATTCAAGATTTCAATGCGGAAAAAGAACATTTCGTGAAACAAATAAATTTTTTAGAATCAAAGTTGGCTTCTCAAAATCCAAATCCTCCGCCTACTTCATTAAATGAAATATCTGTGCAACCTATCGACACTGTAGACAGTAATGACGCGCATGCTGATAACGACATATTTGATAATATGAACATTAAGTTAGAACAACGTGTCGCTCAATTACTTCTACAAAATGAGCAATTAAAAGCTCAGATTCAGGAAAAGGTTTTTGAACTAACAACAGTGAAAAATGAATTAAGGAAGTTAAAAGGAAATAGTGTGGATACTAAGTTACCAAAACAGTCAGTCTTAGGGAAACATTCTTCTCAACCATTCAGAAACCGCTCAGTTGCTAAACAACCGAATGCGTTTAAATCTGAACGACCCAAAACATCAAACCCGAGGTTTGCATCCCAAGTTGAAGTACATAGCCATTTGCCTAAACCAGTCACTCCACAATCTAGACCCTCCTTAAGAAAGTCTGCTTCTACAAAACCTGATCACATGAATGCTTCAAGCAACTCTAGATCTAGCTCCAAGAACATGTCTAGGCGTAGTTCAAATGACACGGGTCATAAAATCTATCTAGAGGATGCTAAGAACAAGACACAAGCAAGAGATAGGACCAAACCACAACCTAGGAGCGATAATCACACATCTAGGAATTCTAGACACTTCTATGATGTGCACAAATCCGCCAACCTTAGGAACTCTAGAGCCTTCTCAGATGCTAAGCACTTTGTTTGCACGAAATGTAACAAATGCGTATTTAATGCCATTCATTATGATTGTATCACTAAAGTCCTGAACAAGGTGAACCAAAAAGCTAGAGCACCTCAAAGACGGAACCCTAAAGGAAATAGGCTTTCTCAAATTAAGTCTTCCGATGTGCATCAGAAACCTATGTCTCCTAGACCTTGTCTTAGGTGGATACCAACGGGTAGAACCTTCAAAACAACAGGTCTTAGGTGGGTTCCTACTGGAAAGATATTTCCCTCTAGCGCGACAAAGGTTTAAAGTGAACCCCACATGGTTCTCACAAAGATATCGCTAACCCACATGCAAGAATACAAACTACTAATGAAAGTGTAGGTACCGACGTCACAGTTCAATAGGAACACAAAGGACCGATATTTATAACCCGTTCAACAAAATACACTCTTAGAGTTTGGTTGCTAAAGAAGCAGATATCAGAGAAATACGTGTCTCAAGGGTTTCACAAGTAAGCTTGAAAATGACTTACAGTCAAATTACAGGCTGTAACTCGTTCTTCAAAGACAGGAAAGCTTATCGATCTATGACAACTTATCCTCAAAACGAGAATTTAACATTTCTCGGTCATGAGCTTCTATTAAAACTATTCAAAAGTTTTAAGCTCGTGTAAATGTCTTATAGTCAAATTACAGACTGTAACCGGGGCTCACAAGACAGGAAAGTGTGGGTTTGCCATTTATGGATCCGGTGGTCTAGTAGGGTGGTAGATGGTGGTGGTAGTCATTGTTGAATTTTAGAGAGAGAGAGGTTGTGTGTGTAAAGAGAAAGAAAAGGAAAATGTGATTAAACTGAAAAATGAAACACAAACAACAACCCCTCCTTGGAAGCCTTGGAGGGGTATATATAGTCACACACTACCTAAACTATACATAGTTTTCTAATCTAGTCTATGAGTGTGTGACTATGATAACTAATGGGAATTCTTAAATGTCGTCACATAAAGTGAATTTCCAACAATCTTCCCCCATGGGACGACGTGTAGAATTCCTTACAATATTTTTCCTAACAAGTACATAATGCTTAAGAACAAAAGATTTCATGAAGCGTCCAATGCTGATGATGTCTTCTGAGACCTTTGACTTCAAGTCTTTACTTCAAAACGACTCATCTTTATAGTAACTTGTAGTAGAAATACTGTAACGGCACAAGCTAAGTATTCCATGTACTTCTGGTTAACGAGAAGCTTCTGAATTAACTTCCCCCTAATTCATGCCGCATAATTTAATGTAGAAGCTTTTAATAGCTTCCCCCTAAACCGAAAATCCTCATAAGCAACTTCAAAGCTTTCAATAAAGCTTAGAATGATTAAGCGCACAACAAAATTTAACAAGCAAGCCCCATCATATGAAATGATAATCTTGCTAAGAGTGATTGAAAGTTTGGGGCACACCAAGTAGATCAACAACGTCTCTTCTCACGCTTGAATAATTCTTCTGAATTTTTCTTCCCCCTGAGAGTTCAAGTTATGCATACTAGAAAGAATCAAGACATTTCTTCCCCCACGTAGTTGAAGAAAGTAAACCAATCCCAAGTATGAAGCCCAAATATTGAAGTAGACACTTTATCCCATTCATGAAGTTGACATCGTAACACCAGAGTCAATTAAGTCCCGAAAATGCACATATCTTCTTCCGGAGATGCACCAGCGTCAATTAAGTCCCGGAAGTGCATATCTATCCATATAGGAAAATGATGATGAATAATTGCAACATCAAAACAATTAAACATCGAATCAGTAGTGTACCGTTTAGAGATTGATAACGCCACGAGTTAAAACACTAATTTTCTCTGCGGTTATGACAAATGTCTTCCCGGAATGTCTTCAAATCAAAAGAAGGTATGAATTTCATCACGTGTACTCGTTGTGCATTCAATATGTCTTCTTCTTCCCCCTTGATGGTTTCAAACCTCGGAACCAACAATAAATCGTACGCACATGTACCTGAAATCTCGTGAGAATAATAAATAAGCTGAATTGTATATTTTGTGAGAATCAGCTGCTGATCAAAATTCTCTACTCATAAACTCTCCATGGATATCTTTACCAACCCCCTTGTAGGAAATTTGAAGTGACCATTGATGGAATGAATTAGATATACCAAACGTGAAACTGAATAAAAATCCTTCGATCTTGTGACTTAAGCTTGCACAATTGTTTAACGAAGAACGGTGGAGAAATCTCTAAGTACCCAATACATTACTGAAGAAGTATATAAGCACAACACCTCTTGAAATTATCCACATCGACTATGCGCGTGACACTGAGTACAACAATGTAGCTCCTTTAGGTTATAGTTATCCAAGTCATCAACCAACCACCCCGAACCAGGAAACTAGATAAGCAAGTCTTCATCCTAAGATTAAGCACGAACAAGTTATCTTTCAAAGATAAAATAAGTACACGCCTTCGAAAAATCCGTCTTCAACTTCAAATAATAATACCCGATTAAATAATCCGTAGCCACTAAAAATAGAGCCATTTTTCTTGGTCTCGTCAAATAAATATTGTCACTTTGTCTCGTCACTTTGTCATCGCCAAATATTTCCAGCCAAATATAATCACATAACGAACCCATTTAAATGGAAATCATGAAAAAATTAAATGGGTTATTAAATGTCCTTGGCTAAATTAAATGATTCATTATGACTAATTCAATGCAAATACCATAATATTCGATAATTTGGAAATGGGAATAAATTTACACTGATCTAACTCAGTAAATGCCTAAGCAAGAAGTCAAAGTAATAAAATATAACCATTCCATAATACGAAAGGATTCACTTGTGAACATCCGTATATCATTGGTATCCCATTTGGACATGATATCATACGGCCCATTTGATATCTTTCATTTGCATCCACCAACTGGTATGTATTACAACCTGATGTCACCTTAAAATCTTAGGCCCATATAACTTTTTGCACATGCAAGGAATGGAAATAATTAGGCCCAACTAAGTAGTATCAAAAATGATAAATCTAAAATATATCTAGACCTAATTAGCCGGGTATAAATATATCTTAACCTAGTCACATATCCTAATCTCACACTTCATTTCATCCGCCTCTTTTTTCTTTATACAAATCTCACAGCCACCAAAGAGAATCCTCTCATTATCTTCATCTCTCAAACCACTTCATAATCACAAACTAAATCATACGAATCTCAAACCAAATCATAATCTCAAAACAAATCACACGAATCTCATCTATCACTTAAATTCTCCAAAACATGAAGCACAAATACATCTTTGATGAGCATTAAATCATGAATGACCAATACCCAAGGTAGGCCATGTATTGTTTTTTATTTTGCGAATGAGACCAACAAGTACTAAACTACATGTTTATGTTCTTATGCTCGATTCGAATATAAGTATGAGGTTTAGACCTTGACATCTGATCTATGATGATATTAAAAATTCATGACTGGATCTTTAACGGATCTTGACATGCAAGACACGAGATTTTAAAATCTGAGATCTTTATATTTTCTGTTTTTATTCGAGTCTAGATGCGATGGGGCATTAGAAGACGATGGGATAGGTTAGTGCTTGGTGGATTTGTTGTGGAGAGACAAGGATGGAAGTATGTTGGTCTGGTCAAGTCTTTTTATGTCACGGTAAATGTTTAAACTTGTCATGCTGATTTCTTCATCGCAATGAGTTCTGTTAACCCATCACAATGACTAAAAAATGAGGCCATCGCAGTCTAGTTCCACACCCCATCGCGACATCATGGAAGCCATCTCAACATGATGTGCCCCAGCACGATGGTACCCATCGCAATGGTTCCATCGCAACGGGCCATCGGAATAATCCATAAAAACGGACCATCGCAGTGAGCCATCGGAATGGCTCCATCGCAAGTCATCCATCGCAATCAATGCGATCGTAATATTAAGCTGAAACCTGAGACCCATCGCAATAACCAAGCTGAAAACTTATCCGAATGTACTTTTTCCTGAATTTCAGGATCTTACTTTTCTGGGTATCATCTTCATCATCATGTGCATAAAAATACCAGAAAAAAAAATCCAGAAAATGGTGTTAAAACCAGATAAGTAAACATAGACCATGAAAGAACCATCTTTGACCAGGATATGATAACACATATTTGATGATACTAGTGAGACAAAAAGACCATATGAGACAACTTTTGACCAGATGTAACAGATTTGATGGACTGTTTTGATGGACAAGTAACATAACGTTGAAAAAAAAATGATAAATTCGAGACACAAAAAAATTTAACCACCAAAACAATAGACAAAAAACACTAACGATCCAAGAATTGAACCGAAGCTCTGATGCCAATTCTGGGTTGCTATATTATGGATCCGGTGGTCTAGTAGGGTGGTAGATGGTGGTGGTTGCCATTGTTGAAGTTTAGAGAAAGAGGTTGTGTGTGTAAAGAAGGAGAAAAGGAAAATGTGATTAAAGTGATTAAAGTGAAAAATGAAACACAAACAACAATCCCTCCTTGGAAGCCTTGGAGGGGTATATATAGTCACACACTACCTAAACTATACATAGTTTCCTAATCTAGTCTATGCGTGTGTGACTATGATAACTAATGAGAATTCTTAAATGTCGTCGCATAAAGTGAATTTCCAACAGAAAGTTCATCCCGAGCATGACTTATCCCCAGAACGAGAAATTAAGCTTTCTCAGACATGAGCTATATGTAAAAACACTCAACGTTTTTAAGCTCATGTACAAAGACTTACAGTCACATGTCAGACTGTATATTGTACTTAAATGATAGGAAAGTTCATCCCGAGTATGAGTTATCCTCATAATGAGAAATTAAATTTTCCCGGACACGAGCTTGTATTAAAACTATTCAAAAGTTTAAGCTCGTGTATATGACTTCTAACCGCATCACGGCTTAGCACTCGGACCTCAAATAAGGAAATTTTATCACTGACGATAACTTATCCTTTACAACGGGAAATTAACTTTTCTCGGTCATGAACTAGTCACAAGACACTCGAAGTTTTGAGCTCATGTAAATCGGATACTATTTTAAAACCGTTGAACACAATTTTTCTACAATTTCTCAAAAGGTGTTTCTAAATCTTTCAAAATTGTGTGTTCAACACTCCTTTCCTCATAAAATGGTTTTTATATCTCAAAAATGTCATATGTTATTTTGATCAATTTTTGAGGGGGAGCATTTTAAAATCAAGCCTTTAATGTTGTTGGGTACATCTCAGATATTGTCATATTTTATGTATCCAACACATTCCAAAAATGGTTTAAAATTGTCATATGTAATATACCATATCGGATAAGGCATCTCACCTCCGTACCTCAACATATTTTGTGGTGTCGTTTTTCCAAAATTTTGTCAAATTTATGTTTCAAGACCCACATATATTGTTGAGGGGGAGCAACCCGACGACAAAAGTTTCATGATTCATGCGTGCACACATGTTTCTCTCCCAATCGGTTCTCAGAAACTGTCATATTTTAATCAATTGGTATCTCTAATATTAAATTTTTATATTATATATAGGGGGAGAAAATGTGATTAAAATGTAATATATCACAACATGTGATCTTAAAGACTCAAGTGAAACTCTTTCCTTCACGTGCTAAACTATTTCGTATATCAATGCATGTGTGTAGGGGGAGATTTTCAGAAATGTAAAACTTTCAGAGTGTTAAAAGTTTTGATTTTTATCAAACACTTTGAATGGTTTTCAATGGTTTTATGGTTACGATCTATACCCACAACAACCTACTATCCACGACGGAACGATGGAGTCAAAAGGTGGTTTAGGATAGGAAACTAAGTCCTAGGATCCAATTAGAACCGGGGGAATCTACCCAAGGACATTCCATAGCTAGAATTAGTTGTCCTTAGGGAAGATGGAGTTGAATGAAGCTGAATGTGGACCAATTACTTAAGCTAGTACTGGAACAATCACAACAAGGTGCTAGTGATAACGTATTGGTAAGCATTAAAGGAGTTGAATATTCTATGCAACTTAGGCAGAAACCGGGTCAATACATCTATTGAAGACAAGTCGTCATGGACCCAGTGATGCAATGCACAACCCTTCCCCAGCCATTCAGGTTTCTCTCAAAAGAAACTTGTCTCATTGTCACAGAGATCAACACGTATCTATTTTACTTTCTCACTCCGAGTTAGTTAATATTGAAAAGGTGGCAGTCTGCTCCAGCCTTCGATTACCAAAATGCACTTATCGAGTCTAGAGCCAAATGAGATCTATCTATCATCTCATTAGGACATAATCGAGTCCTATGCATTATCTTTATGATATCGCCAAAACATCTGAGTGATACGATTCACGATGAAGATGGAAATCCTGCTTGAGCCAGCATCAAACAAGCTCATGGTAGGTAACTCGTGCGATTCTACACAAATCAAACTTGTGAAAACTGGAAAGCAACTAAGTTTGGATTCTTAATTGATTTGAACTTGATTCCAGGTTTCTTCACAAAATCCATGTGATCTTGCCAGAACATTCAGAGTGACACTCTTTAGTGTTCACAGTGACGAAAGGAAATCCTTCCAGTGTCAACATCAATCAGCACTACGGTAGGTAACACGCGAGATTCTTTATGAATCGAGCTTGTGACAAACTGGAAAGCAACAATGGTGCGATTCTTTTAGAATCAAACTTGTTCCAAGAATTCTGAATTGACGACTCTAATCAAACGGATAACCGTATCCTTTTGATTCACTCTTTATGTTCGCAGTCTGCTTTGAGACGGTCGAGTAAAGAGGACTGGCTACTACCGCCGTGAAACCCTGTCAAGGAGGTTCTTAATCGAATCTACCCGATCACGTACGGTATCTAATACCGTCTAACGCTCTTCATCGACCGAAGGTAAAACGCTACCGAGTTAGGGTGAAATGTTCAAAGCCATTTCGTCCGTGTCTATATATGTTGTTGCATATCAAGAAGGTGGCGTAGTTGTGTACTAACCGAATTCGTCTTCACATGTTCATACTACAAGTTAAAGACTTCCGCTACTCTAATAATCAATAGATATCTCAAGGTCTAACTTCAACTATATTTATGTGGGAGATTCTTAGCCTTTCGAAATCAACAAAGTATGAACATGTCGAATCAGAAGTCACAAGAGCACAAGATGGCAATGATCAAGATACTTAAGAATGTAAGAATGATATATGTCATCTTGTCACAAGAGCATAAGATGAACACTATCAAGGATAGACTGAAGATTTCAAGCACTCAAAGTCAAAAGACAAAGGCTCAAGATAAAGATCACAAGACATGAAGGAACAAAACCGTTACAATCAAGATCAAGACCAAGATACAAGATCAAAGAAGGAAGATTGCCTCCACTAGAATGTATTCACTCAATCATCTTATGCATTTTGAAGATGACCGATACATTGGGGGAGATTGTTAGCCCTATATTTTATATAGTCAAACAAGAATGTAATAGGCCATCTTAGTCGTTAAAGGTCTTGTATTGTAATAGGTTAGTCGGGTTAACCCGGCTTAGACTTTAAGCTAATATTGTCTAAGGTAGGGGCCTTATGCCCAAGATAGGCCAAGCCCGGCCCAAGGAAACAAGCCCATGAGCCCACCAAGCTCATGGGTATATAAACCCTCTTCCATGTGTGGAAGATGGTGTTTGTTACCATTTACTTTCTCTCTCTAGTAATGTTTTAACCTTCCAATCTCTCTACTTTCTCTCTCTAACTTTCTTCTCTTTCTCTCTCTAAATCTACTCTAAATCTTGTGTTATGGATTGAAGTGGGATTAACACCTTCATAACCGACGGCCCAACACCCCCTTTGGGGTGTTCCAAAATCTTCCATCCTTCATTCTATTTATCCTATTTACTATAAATTCATTAACGCTCGTTAATCCTTAACTCTTAATTATTTAACGATCGTTAAAGTTACATCTCAGTTTAATTTAATAAATACACAAATATATATTTATTAAATAAATTAATAAATACAGTAAATATATTTACTAAATAAATTAACTCTTTACGTATTGAGTGCAATCTCGTAATCTCGAGTACGATCCTATAACACGACTATTAAATATAAGTCCATAAACTTTCATGAGTAGCCAAAGGAAGGGTGATAGTAAACTACATGGTAACATCATTGGCAAAGGTCCGGTTTCTCTTGACTCCATGACCATTGAAAATGTTGAGCACCTAGATAACTTAGGTTTTAATTTACTAAGTATAGGTCAAATTTGTGACAATAAGTGTAAAGTCATATTTTCGGAACATGATAGCGAAATCGTAAAAGATGGAAAGATCATTGGAAAAGGTGTTAGAAATCATGGGCTTTTTATGTCATGAAGGTCAATAGGAAGTCAAAGGACAACTTATGTCTAGTGACTTTAGATGATAGTTCTACTCTTTGGCATAGGAGATTAGGTCACGCCAATATGCGTGTAACACCCCGTTTTGATAAATGGAATATCACAAGATAATTATGGCGTGACATCAAAGCATGCAAGGTAAATGTCTAAAACATTAAACGAACATAATAGGAAACACCGGAATCAAACATCAGTAGTTCAACATAAGCTCACACACATGAATATAAGTACTGAAATGAAAGGACTAAACAATGTCCAAAAGAAATGAAGTAAAGTAATGTAAGGAAATGCATAAAGTAATGAAGGATAGATAGCTTCCATCCGTATGCACATACTCTCAAATCCTACGAGCGTCCTTGAGTACCTTCTGTTTGGGAACATGTAAGGAAAACGGCTAAGCAAAACGCCTAGTGAACGGATACACAATCATAGCATGAAATGACATAAGTATAATAAGACTACTAGAAGCGAAAATGTATAATTACTAGATAACCTGGAACATGTTCATAAAACTGGTTTTATAGTTTAGAATGACTTATGTTTTTATATGAAAACTGTATTTAATTTTCCAATAGCCCATATAGGTCATGAGGTTCCATCGTGCACGAATACTTGAAGGGGTGACCTCATCATGCAATTAGAGGGGTGCCTCTAATTAAATTATTCTGGTTAGGAGGGATCAACTCCTTGTGAAGGATGCAAGGCACACACCACATTCACCATGAAAATCCTATAAAAACATGTAACTAGGATGCACTCATACGCCCCACATGATAATATAAATATATGGCCAAAACTGTAAAGGGACGCCACGAGCAATCACTCCGCCGTAGGGAAGTCATAACACTGGTGCCTCTAGTATTATGGTTATGCTACCTCCATAACTCGATGAAATGGCATGCATATATATGGGTTAGTCATTTAAACTAAACATAAGCAATCAAAACATATAAAACGAATACTTGGGGAAAATAGTTGGCTGCAAACGGGGAATCCTAATAAGGAAATAGAATGTCCATACTGAAGGACGAAATATTCGTACCTTATGTCCAGTGAACGATGAAAGATGAAAAGTCCTACACCGACTTCACTAGTGCTACATAAATAAGGGACATGTATGAGTTGTCTGATTACTGAGTATGTTACTGGTTCTTGTATATTCTTAACTCATTTTATATGTTCTTGTCTTATTTTACTGTTTTAAATGGTATAATGTATTATTCTTGTATTACATGTCTTCTGATTATGTATTTTTATGTATTCTTGTATTATTTTACTTGTAGTGTAATAATAAGTAACTTTCTAAAAACAGCAGGTTTTCCAAAATAGAAAGTTTCCAAAAATAGAAAGTTTCTAAAAATAGAAAGTTTCCAAAAGCAATCAGTTTCTAAAAATAATCAGTTTCTAAAAATAGAAAGTTTCTAAAAACAGTAAGTTTCCTGAAATAGAAAGTTTCCATAAATAGAAATAAGCTGGATTAATAAGCAAATAATATAAGTTGGTGATTACTGGTTAAGAGTTATAAGTCATGGAATTAATAGCATAGTTTATTATCTGATTATTAATTAATAATGAAAGTACATGTTTTATTAATTTATAACATATCGTGTTTAAATTAATAAACTATAGGTTATACAATTTAATTAAGTCAAGGTTTAATTAAATTAAGTCTAATATAATACTTAGGTTAACATGTATTATTAGTTAATATAATAACCTAAGTCATGGAATTATTAATTAATTATAAGTTCATGTATTAAAATAATTAATTAATAAACTATTGTCTAAACAAAATAATAAAATGTACTTAGGCTAAAACATGTGTTATTTATAAAAATAATATAAGCTAAGTTCATGTTTTAGTTAAATTAATTAATTAGGCATATAAATTAATTTAATTAATCTTGAAAAATAAATTAGCAAAATATCTCGAGCCTGAAGCCCGAGACAAAACAACCCGAGACCAAACACCCCCAGCCGGCGGATGGTGGTTTGGCCGTGGCTCACACCGGCACTGCCGGTGCCACTGGTCGAGCAAAGATCCCACCGGCTTAAGCCGGTGGTTCCCCCTGCTTTGTCTCGTGTACCCACTGCCCGAAACAAACACACCCCGGCTTGCGCCAGGGTTCCCCTTTTCTGTCCGAGAACGACACCGAGCCCCAAAAGGGTTTCGGTCCCCTTGCTGTCCGAACACCACAGCCACACCGAGCCCCTTGGGGTCTCGGTTGGCGAACCAAAAAGACACCGAGACCAATGGTTGGTCTCGGTTGGTGTGCGGCCAAACAAAACAAACCAACAACCCTTCATCATGTTTTTACTTATTACCACAACATGTTTTATCATTTGTTTTTAAAGATCAAACCCATGTGTTCATGATCAAATAAAAAAGAATTAAAAAGATGAAGGTTTATGTATTTATCGAATGCGTGATTGAATGGAGGTTAAGAACACAAACACAAACACGTACAAACTTAAGATCAAAAACCAAAAACACCCTCTCCTTTTCCTCCTTGTGTTGCCGCGGCTAAGAATAAAATGGGGGCTAGGGTTTTCTAAATTTTGTTAAAACTATATATTATGTTTTCCAGTAAATTAACTTTTACTAGTTAAGTTCAAAGGTGGGCTGGGCCCCCTCCTTCTTTGGTTGTCGCGGACATCAAGCCAAACAAGGGTCAAACCGGGATTTTTAATGTTTAAATATTACTCGTGTGTGTTTAAGTGTTCGTGTTAGTTCGTGTTATAATTATTATACGTAATAATTATTTATCGTGCATAATAACATACGTAGTTTCTTGTTATTAATATTCGTGACACGTGTACATAACCTAAATTGAAAGTTTTAATTAGTTCGTATGTTTACGTGGTGTACTGTTCATGGTATTTATATGCGGGTTTTACAATGCGTTTAATTCAATCTTTAGTCTCTAAGGAGTTGGTAAGACGTCTCCCTAAGATTAAGTTTGATAGTCACTTTTGTGATGCTTGCAAATTTGAGAAGCAAGTTCACTCAAGTCAAAAGGCCAAGAATTTGGTATCGACCTCTCGGTGCCTAGAGCTCCTACATATGATCTCTTCGGACCTTCTGCCATACGGAGTTATGGAGGTAACCTTTATACCCTAGTTATAGTTGATGACTATTCTAGATTCACTTGGACTAGATTTTTGGCTACTAAGAATGAAGCTTTCGATCATTTTGAAACCTTTAGTTGAAGGATCCAAAATCAACTAGGATGTTCAGTTGTCTCTATTAGGACGGATCATGGTAGGGAATTTGATAATGAAGTGCAATTTGGTGCCTTTTGTGAAGCTCATGGTATTACCCATAACTTCTCGGCTCCTCGCACTCCACAATCAAATGGGGTAGTCGAAAGGAAGAATAAGACCATCCAAGAGATGAGCAGGACCATGTTAAACGAGCAATCTTTGCGTCAAGAATTTTGGTGCAATGTTGTTGACACATCGACCTATATTCTCAACCGAATTCTTATTCGTCCTTTCCTAGGTAAGACCCCCTATGAGATTCTTAAAGGTAATAAACCCTCATTGGAATAATTTAAGGTGTTTGGAACCAAGTGCTTCATTCTCAAAACCAAAGACTACCTTACTAAGTTCGACCTAAAATCGTACGATTGTATCTTTTTAGGTTATTCACAAACTAGTAAAGCCTATAGAGTCCTTAATAGAACCTCGCGTGTAAATGAAGAATCACTCAACCTGACACTCGACGAAACTCCACCTTTATCTAAGACACCACCTTTGGTATATGATGACTTAGATGAACTAGACCTAGTTAAAGCCAAAGATGTTAGAAAAATAGGAGTTCAAGACCTTAATATTGAAAAGGGAGTAAACATTAGGGATTCTAATGATCATGCTCTCGAAAACGTCATAGGCGACCTTAATCAAAGGACCCTTAGATCTTAAGTCCAAGATCAAAATAACTTCTTTTGTTTCGTCTCATTGATTGAACCAAAGAATGTTCAAGAAGCTTTGATGGATGAGAGTTGGGTTATTACCATGCAAGAAGAATTGCATCAATCCATTTCTAATGACATTTAGGAACTTGTTCCTCCACCTAGAAGTACTATTATCATAGGAACCAAGTGGATGTATAGGAATAAGTTAGATGAGAACGGTGTCGTGTCTCGTAACAAGGCTAGACTTGTAGCTCAAGGCTATAATCAATAAGAAGGGATTGATTATGATGAGACATGTACACCAGTAGCAAGATTATAGTCTATTAGGATCCTTTTAGCTTATGCTTGTGCATTAGATTTTAAGCTTCAACAAATGGATGTAAAAAGTGAATTTCTTAACGGTTTGATCAATGAGAAGGTATATGTGGCTCAAAATCCCGGCTTCATTGATTTTGAGAAACTGGATCATGTTTACAAGCTTAAGAAAACCCTTTATTGTCTTAAACAAGCACCCCAAAGCTTGGTATGATAGACTTAAAACGTTTCTTGTAAAACATGAGTACACCATGGGAATGGTAGACAATATACTTTTTACAAAGAAGAAAGGTTCTCAACTTATAATCGTACAAATATATGTTGATGACATTATATTTGGTTCAACTTGTCAAAGTATGTGTGATGACTTTTCCAAAATCATGCATGATGATTTTGAAATGAGCATGATGGGAGAACTCAACTTCTTTTTAGGACTCCAAATTAAACAAATGGACGATGGTATTTTCTTTAACCAATCTAAATATGTTAAAGAAATGATAAACAAATTTGGATTAGAAGACTCTAGACCTATGAAGACCCCTATGGCCTAGGATACTAGATGATGATAGTGAGTTGGTAGACAACACCAATTTAAAGGTATGATTGGTAGTTTGTTGTACCTTACGACAAGTAGACCGTATATCATGTTTAGTATTTGCCTTTGTGCTCGCTTTCAAGAGGCTCCCAAAACCTCTCACCTTGAAGCGGTTAAGTGTATCTTCTGATACACTAAATACACTATACATTTTGGATTATGGTATCCTAAAGGGACCGGCGTAGAAACCATAGTATACGCGGACTTGGATCATGCGGGAGACTATCACTACAAGAAAATGAAGCTAATGTAACATTTTATAAGCAACACTTTTCAAATTGTTGCATCTGAAATAATACTAGACCTTAAGCAACATTTTTAAAGTAAGTGTTGCATTTTTTGATCTAATGCAACATTTTACAAAAGTGTTGCAAAACTTTTACAATATCAAATTAAAAAAAAACTAAAAACCTATCTCACCCCCCTAAAGTGAAATAATTTTCGACTCCTCTCGCTTTTCCTAAAAAAATATTTTCCCCAAAATCAGTTTTCCTCTCCCTCACACCCAAAGTTGATAATTTTATTTATTTCTAGCCATCTCCATCAGTTACCCCCCCCCCCCAATTTTTCAGATCCACACCTTCGTAACTTCCTGAGAACTTTTCCAGATCTCACTGTATCATAATTCTTGATTACTGCATGATTTGTTTTACAGCTACGTTTGTTGACGTGTTTATCAAGGTAAAATAACTATTGCTACTGTAATACTAGTATATTTAGTACTATAATATTATGTTTAATTGTTAATTGTGTTGCGATTAAATGTTTAATTAGGTTATAATGTAAGAAATAATTTGTTTGTTTAGTGTTTAAACCGAATGTTACCATTACCCACTATACGATTTTGAAATAGACATTGTCAATAATATTGAGACTATTTGGGTGAAATAATGGTTGTATCATTCATACAATGGTTTTACTATACCTGGATTCTTTAATTTGCCTAAACCTCACAATTTTTTGGATTTAGTTTATCCTTCGTTAGGGTTATAATATCGGGGTGAGGGTTGAGCTTGTTGCTTATACGGTTTTGTTATTGTGTTGCAAATTAGGTTTTGGCTTCCTAGAGTTCACCAGTCAGTAACTCCATGTGGTAATGTTAAATAAATTCCAATTAAGGAACTCATATACGTATTTCATTGGTATTCTAGTGAAAACTGAAATAATTTTTTAAGAGAATTGGATTTGTTCCTGATTATTATCATAACTTTTAATTTTTACCCTTTAAACCTCGTTCATTCAACTAGCATTTCCTAAATTGTTTTTGAAAATTATTGTAGGTGTGTTCGCATAAAGAAATTGATGTTCAGTGTTGATAAGGGACAATGTTGTCTCGTTGGTATGTAGGTAGTTATTGGAAGAACAAGAGCATAATCACTTTAAATACTTGCTTCAGTTCTCTTGAATGTATAGAACAAGAACATAATCATGCTGATAAGGTTAGTCAACTCACTTCATGATAAAACCCATGGAGATTATTTTATTTTATCGTTTGTTAGGTATTATGAATAGCATATTACTCATAAACTATTACTGGCAAGGAGTTCATAATATACTGTTAAACAACGTAGGTAGTATGGCTGTAATATTAAGTGTGATGCCAATATCTGATCAACTTCAGGTCAATGTCTTCTATGATGTCTGCTATTTTTGTAATTTGATGTTGTCTGCAATTTGTCGTCTACAAAGGATCTGTTTTTTAGTTGGTCTACAATTTTGTTTTATGTTTAACGTCTTGTAGTTGGGCTTTGATGTGTGATTGGTCCATGGTTACTTGGGAGAATATATTGCCGAGGGAGCTTATCTTATTTATATGACACTGGTCTTTTCCCTAGAAGTGAGTGGCCACATATTCTTAATGTATGTGGTCTAGTTTATGTTTTCTTGTTTTCTTTTTTCTTTTTTGTGTCTGTCCTCTTTCCGATTTAACACTCTCAAGTTTTGTAAGTTGCTCATGAAGACTATTTGTTTTCTCCTCAGTGAGTGCATTCATGGATGTTTCCAAAATTGTTTGATGACCGTATCAAACTTTTTGAGAATAGGCACTGAGATTTGTGATGAACAGAGGCTAACTACATTAAATGTATTAGGATAGCAGATTTCAAGCTCACCTAGTAGCTTTTTTACCTATGGTCCTTCAGGTTCTTGAGGTATCGTTGTTAGTGGCTGCTCTAGTAGCTCCTCTTCGTCATAATTTTTATCAATCTAGCCGTTTTTGTTATCTCCTTCAACAAGATTAATAAGTAATCACAACCATTCATTATAAGTTAGATTATTTTTTGTTTTGGATATATATATTATTCAACATCTCAGCCCTTTCGACAAAAAGAAGAACATTAGAATTTGTGACCATAGTCAAATCAAGTTCAACACAGTCCAACTCATAAATAATGATTTTCCCATTTTAATATTATTAAAAGAACACAAGGTTGTAAGAAAGAAAATAAAAGCACATTTTATTAAAAAAATTGATGATACTTTACATGTAGCGTATCTTATTTGGCCTGGTGATCGTTAGGAAGCTTAAGAAATTTTTGTTGTAAACGAATGCATTCACTAAGACTTTCCGATGAAACGAACTTTAATTTAACCTTTGTACTTGACTATATGGACGTAATATAATCAGACTAGTTAATAAAAATATTCTTAATTTGATGGAATATAAAATAATGTCATAATGGGTCTTAAACAATTAACATTCACATTTCGAACTTGTTAACGACAACTAGTGGGTATAAACACTGAAAGTTTATGGACATAAAATTAAATAGTCGTGTGATAGGATCGAACTGCACACAATACGTAATGTGTTAATTAATTTAATAAATGTATTTATTATATTTAGTAAGTTTAAACCGAGCTTAAATTAAACGATCGTTGATTAAAAGTTAAGTATAACGAACGTTATGGAATATATTGGAAGAATTAGAAGGTTCCGGAAGACACCCAAGGGGTGTCAACCGCCGGTTATGCAAGCCCAAGGGAAGGGGATTTGTTTCCTAATTTGTTTAGGATTTGGGGAACAAGTTTTGCTAATCCTATATTTACACCCCATAACCCTTCATAGTTTTCCATCCCTCTTTCTTGCTCTCTCTTGGCCGATCGAACAAACACCCCTTCTTAGGGTTTCAGTTTGTTTTTTTGGTTATTGATTTTGGCTATATTCCACAAGTGTTGAAGCTACGATTTATTAGTGCTAGACTCACGATTATCCCGTTGCATTACATGTGTACAAGAGCGTAATATAGTTTCGCTATAAACTATATCTTGGTATTTTTCGTATAAACCCTAATTGGTGATTTGGCGGTGTTCTTGTGGATTTTCTCTAGCTAAAAGGTATGTAACCCTAACTCGATTAATTATGAATGTGTTATTAATTATGATCTTGTTAAATCGCTTCCGCTATGTGTGCTTTGATCTTATTTAGGGTTTTGCATAATTGTTATGAGCTTTATAAATCTTTAGTGGCATCAAGAGCCGTTTTAACATGTTATAATTATCGAGATCTAAAGTTTTTTTAACTAATATTAATTTGAGTTAAAATCACATGATGCTTTTTAGGTTTTCCAAAAAAATTAGGGTTTTGTTTTTATTAAAATCGGCCTAGCCGAATTTTTTTTTTAAGTTTTTTTTTGAAACCCTAAAAATTGCATGTTGATTTAGATGTTTACATGAATTAATTGTTATGTCATGTTTTTTTTGGTTACGATGCGTAGAGAGATTTAACTCTTAAGATTATGTGGGAGATCCGTGTTGAACATGCACGTTTTCACGGATCATATGATGTTATATGCTATTTGCTTTATTTGATTCAAAGTTTTAAAATTAGGGAAGACTTTTATATGTTTATTAAACCCTAGATTTTATGCTCTTTGAATAAATTGTTATGCATGTGGCTATTTGATTTAGTTTTTTTGTACATACTTGTTTTCATACGTTTTATATTAATTGTATGTTGTAAAAAAGGGTAATTTTTCCAAGAAAAATTAATATGGACTAAATCATATAAAAAATAATGAAGTGTTTTGAGATCAAAATTACATAGAATTGCGTTGATTGATAATTTTAAATGATAATTTAACAACCTACTCCTTTTGACAAACTATAAAGTGGGTTTAACGCGCCGCTGGTCATGTACCCGGTTAAGGAAGGAGGTGTTATGCCATTAGTCGCAGACCGAATTCCCGGCTCGTATGTGCGTCAAATTGAAATTACCTACGATTATCATTTGCATTATATCTTAAGGTTGATTTGCCACAAATTCACATCCGAAACACAATGAATAAGGTTATTGCTTTGTGCTTTATCCAAGTTCTAGGAACGTAAGGCGTGAATTGTTGTGGGTAAGATCTTTAATTGGTTTAACCAATACCTCAACTTGCAATATATGGAGAAATTTTAGACTCACCAAAAAGTTTACTAAAAGTTTTTATTAAACTTATGATATGGAGATGTATGCATGCTTCTCCATACATGATTTTGACACCAAAATCTATACCCTTAAATTTAAGTCTTATGCGATCTAATTGACGAACACTTGAAGTTACAATTTTCGTCATATGAGATTGTGGACGATGTTGTAATGGAAAGAAAACGTTCATAGAATGAGAATTCGCATGAATGTTTTGCGTTCTTTAGATTAGTCGACTTGATTAAGTTACTCAGTGAGATCTGGAAATTTAAGGCATAAAGTAGGGATGAAACAGGTTTACGATGCAAAATGACTTTTGGCAACGTAAATCCCTAAAAATATCTAGAAATTGCAAATTTGTTTGTCAGTTATTGTTTGACAAGTTACCATGTTGAGTACATTTATCACTAGCAGATCAACTGATGTGATAAGTTTATGTCAATGTGGATTCTAGTTTCAAGGAAAATACTATGGTTTAATTACCGGGGTAATTTTATTTTCTTGAATGGTATTATCGAAAATACTAATATTTTGAACTTATTTCTGTAGAAATGGCTCAACCTGATAACAACACATTGCGTTCTGCCTTCAAGACTTATCTTGAACGTCAAGAACTTACTGGCCCAAACTTCAACGATTGGTACTGCTCACTAAGAATTGTCTTGAGAGTAGCGGGTACTTCTGATTACTTAACCAGGGCGTTTCTTGCGCCCCTTGGCCCTAATGTTACTCTAGTTGAAAGACTGAATTATGAGGCAGAGGTTAAGAAGCACAACGATGTGGCTTGTTTGATGCTCGGAAAAATGGCTCCTTTCTTACAAAGGAAATTTGAGCTATTTTCTCTAAATCAAATGCTTGAAGAGCTCAAGGCAATGTATGAAAAGCCTCAGGCTGTAGAGATCTACGACTTGGTAGATGCTTTGCACAGTTGGAAGCAAGCCCCTGGGAAACTCGTTAGTGCACATTATCAAGAGATGAAGGGTTACATGGAACATCTCATCGCACTAGGGAAACCCTACGACAATGATATGGCAATTAACCTAATCAATAGGTCCCTTAATAAGGACTTCAATGATTTTGTTAGGAACTTTAATATGCATTGCGCGGGGAAGACAGTTAATGACTTACACGTAATGCTCATTGACTACGAAAAGGGTCTTAAAGACAAGGTAAGTACATCTACTTCTACTCCTCCTATACAAAAGGGTAGAGTGAGTAAGCCAAAACCACATGAGAACAACAAGAAAGGCGAAGGAAAGGAAGAAGAGTCAATCTCAAAAGGATGAGACTTGTCACCATTGTAAAGCAAATGGTCACTGGAAGAGGAACTGACGTCTTTATCTCGAAGAGTTGCGAGAAATAAAGAAGAAGGCTGAGCTAAGTGATGCAACATCTTTAGGTAAATTATTTATGATAGAGTTATTTAATCTTACATACAAATCAAATTCCTGGGTATATGATACGGGATGTGGTATTAACATTTGTAATACCCTACAGGGATTTGAGTTGGAAAGGAAGCTTACCTATGGGGAACAATTTCTGCAAGTGGGCAATGGCACACAAGCAGCGGTTGAAGCTATAGGAACATTTAATCTAGTTTTACCTTTGGGTTTAGTAATAAGTTTAAATGATTGTCATTATGCACCTACAATTGTTTGGGGTGTTATTTCCTTTTCTAGTATGTTGGATCTTGGATTTATTTACACTATTGATAATAATAGAATTTCTGTATTCAAAGATGGTTTATTCTACTTTGATGCAATTTCTGTGAATGGTGTTTTTGAAATTAACATGCATGGTAATAATTCCAAGAGAAAAAATAATTCTGTGTTTAGCATGAATAAGAAGAGAAAGTTAGACAAGAACTCTTCTTATCTTTGGCATTGTAGACTAGGCCTATTGTAGACTTGCCTATATTTGGAAGACTCGCATACAAAAGCTTCAACGTGATGGTCTTTTGGAAAATACCAATGATGAATCATTTGATAAATGTAAGTCTTGTATCTCTGGAAAGATGACCAAGAAACCTTTTAATAGCAATATTGAAAGGGCTACTGAACTACTTGGTTAAATACACACTGATGTGTGTGGACCACTTAGACATGTGTCAAGGAAAGGTGCTAGCTACTTCTTAACATTTACGGATGATTATAGCTGTTATGGTTATGTTTATTTACTTAAGCATAAACATGAGGTATTTGAAACATTCAAAGTGTTTAAAGCAGAAGTAGAATTGCAACTAGGAAAGAAGATTAAAGCTCTTCGTTCCGATCGAGGTGGTAAATATTTAAGTCAAGAGTTTAAAGATTATTTAAGTGAGAACGAAACTTTTCAGAAACTTACTTCTCCATATACTCCAAAAAAAAAATGGTGTATCCGAAAGGAGAAATCGTACATTAGTCGATATGTTGCGATCTATGTTTAATCTTACAACTTTACATTTATCCTTTTGGGACTATGCTCTAGAATCTACTGTTCGTATTCTGAATATGGTTTATACGAAGAAGGTTGATAAGACACCATACGAATTATGGCATGGCAAAGAGCCATATTTGTCTTATTTAAAAATTTAGGGTTGTGAGGCGTATGTGAAACGTGACTCTGGAGATAAACTCTAACAACGCTCAGTAAAATGTATCTTTGTAGGTTAACCTAAGGAAACTATGGGTTACTACGTTTATTATCCGTCTGAGAACAAAGTTATTGTTGCTAGGTATGGAGACTTCCTTGAAAATGATCTTGTAAATCAAGAATTCAGTGAGAGAGATTATGATCTTGAAGAAATTCAAGAAGATACATTGCCTTCTGAAAATACTAGCGAAGAAATTCCAATAGAGCCAAAAAGTCTGAGAGCTCCACCGGAATTAATTCCTCCACGTAGGTCTGGAAGGACTATACGTGCGCCAAGAAAACTATGTCTTAACATATAGGATGATGAGGAGGAATTAGGGGATCTTGGTGAACTTGCTAACTATCGATCCACAATGCTTGATCCAGAAAAGTCTAAATGCATTGTTGCGATGAATAAGGAAATGAAATCCATGGAAATCAACGATGTTTGGATTCTTGTTGATGCGCCTAAAAATGCTAAAGTAGTGAAAAATAGGTGCATTTTCAAGAAGAAAACCGACATGGATGGTGAAGTACAATCCTAAAAAGCACGTTTAGTAGCTAAATGTTTTACTCAAACTTTTGGTGTAGACTACGAGGAGACATTTTCTCCTGTAGCATACTTACGAGCTATTAGGATTCTCATAGCTATAGCAACATACTATGACTATGAGATATGGCAAATAGATGTTAAAACTGCCTTCTTGAACGGTCGCTTAGATGAAGAAATCTATATGCAACAACCGGAAGGGTACGTTGATCCTAAATATCCAAAACGCGTATGCAAACTTCAAATATCTATTTATGGTTTGAAGCAAGCATCACGTCAATGAAATAACCGATTTGATGAAGAAATCAAAAAGTTCGGATTTATTCAAAATCGTGATGAGCCATGTGTATATCGCAAAGCTAGTGGGAGTGATGTAGTATTCCTAATTTTATATGTCGATGACATATTAATCATGGGAAGTAACTTTCCAAGACTTAAGGATGATAAGGATTATCTTGGTAAATGTTTTTATATGAAGGATTTGGTAAAACCCGACCTGAGGAACTACCAACAACGGAAGAACTAGAAACAACGGGAGAAACCTTTTCTAACCTCAGGTTCTAAGGCTTTAGCAGAGCTGCATATATTCTGGGAATTAAAATCTATCGAGATAGGAAAATACGGTTAATTGGTCTTAGTCAAATCCTTATATTGATAAGATATTGAAGAAGTATAACATGCATAACTCTAAGAAAGGTTTTCAAGCTATGGAGGTTAAGCATGAATTTAGTCATGAGTTAGATGCATAAACATCTGAAGAGGTGGCTTACATGCAGAAGGTGCCTTATGCTTCGGCTGTAGGATCTATTATGTATGTTGTAAGATGCACAAGCCCTGATGTGGCGTTTGCTTAGAACTTGGTCAGTCATTACCAACAGAATCCAGGGAAGCTCCACTGGAATGCTGTTAAACATATACTAAAGTATTTGAGGAGTACGAAAGATATGTTTTTGGTATTCGGGGGTAAACCAGACACATAACTGAATGTTATAGGTTTCTGTGATGCGTCCTGGCAATGTGATAAAGACGATACGAAGTCTCAGACGGGTTGCGTGTTTGTCATCAATGGAGGAGCAGTTGACCGGAAGAGCAAGAAACAAACAACGATTGCAATGCATGC
The DNA here is from genome assembly GCA_025667525.1 of Glebionis coronaria. Lineage (NCBI taxonomy): Eukaryota > Viridiplantae > Streptophyta > Magnoliopsida > Asterales > Asteraceae > Glebionis > Glebionis coronaria. Next base: position 117,756,598 of record CM046881.1, read on the forward strand.
TACTCAATCTGAGAACATGGCTGCTTCAGAAGCTGCAATGGAAGCTGTTTGGATTAGAAATTTTATTGGACATCTTGGAGTGATGCCTTCAATTAAAGAACCTATTGATATATATTGTGACAATTATACTACAATAATATTCGCCAATGATTCTAGAGTCATGAAAGGCGCCAGACACTTTAAAGGTAGATATCACTACCTACGAGAACAAGTTGAAGCTCGTAAAATAAAATTAATAAAAGTTCACACAGATTGTTGGGAATTATTTGTTAAGTGTCAAGTACCGTTAGTGTATTTTAAGTACTGTCAGTGTTATGTAAGTACCGTTAGTATTAACGCGGTACATAGTAAGTACTGCTACTTATAAAGTAAGTACTGCTATGATGATTAGGACGAATATATCTTTGTATAAGATATGTCATAGTTATAGTTAGAGTATATCTTATGTGATATACTTTAATAGTTAGAATATTGTTAATATATTGTCTGTGATATAGTTATCTTTATAGAATATTTTAAGGTTTCTAGGGTTACTTACTCTATAAAAGGAACATAGGTACAATGTCTTTCATGTACCTCATCCAAGTCGATTAATAAGAGAATCGAATAGTTAAAAATAATTCTGTTCTTCTGTGCTTTATAAGTTAGATTCCACATAACTTATTTAGTGTTAGTAAGAATGCTCAAAGTATTTTAGTTTGATTACAAACTACTATACTAATTCTTAACAGAATATAGATCCAACCAAAGGGATCAACAAGTGGTATCAGATATTGTTGAGAAACTCTTAAAAAGAAGAACACAACCCCAAACACTCCACAAAAACCAAAACTCAATGTCTCAACCAGATGGTGATGATGCTCACTTGAATGATGTTCAGAACCCTGATCCTATACCACAGGGACAACCACAAGTTGTGCATCCTGCACCAGCACAAGGTGTTCAAGCCTTGAATGATGTGGCTACCTCTACAACAACACCTTCTCATACTCTATCTGCTGTTAAACTCCCAGTTCTCAAAGGTGAAAATTATGAGACATGGGCTATGCAGATGAAACATTACTTGAATCACACAGATCACACTATGTGGCAAGTTATCAAGAATGGGAATACACCAAAGAAGCTACACTTGTTGCCAGACAATACATGCTATGTTCTACCTGCTGTGACTGCTGAGGAGGTACAAGCAGAGATCAGAGAGAGAAAAGCCAGAACTACTTTGGCTATGGCTCTTTTTGAGGACATTCTACCAAGCTTTCATCATTATAAGGATGCTAAAGCTATGTGGGATGTTATAAAACTTAGATTTGGAGGCAATGACAAATCTAAGAAGATTAAGAAGATTGTTCTTAAGCAAGAATTTGATAACTTCTCAATTACCAGTATAGAGGGGATACATGGTGGATATGGAAGGTTCAGTAAGTTGCTTATTTAGTTAGCAGTTTATGGACAAGTAATTCCTAATGAAGAAGCTAATTTAAAATTCTTAAGAAGTGTCCCACTAGAGTGGAAAGTAATGGCTATGCACTTCATCACTAGAGATGATTTGGAAACAATTCCTTTTGATCATCTCTACAACAATCTTAGAGCATATGAGATGGATGTGAAAGGCACTGAAGTAAAGACAACGACTACTTCAAAGTCTAACTTGGCTTTTGTATCAAATGGGAACAGCGGTACTTACTTTCAAAATACCGCTAGTGGATCTAGCAGCGGTACATACTTCACAAATACCGCTGGAGGACTTACAAGCAGTAGTTACCCACAAAGTATTGAAGGCAGTCCTATAGTCTCTCAAAATCCACATGGAAGGTCTTCACCATTGTTTAGTGACAATGATGCCTTCTCATTTTTCGCTGGACAAGACAACATGCCAAGATTAACACTCAATGACTTGTTCCAAATGGATGATGCTGATGTTGAAGAGATGGATCTTAAATGGCAAGCTGCTATGGTGTCAGTAAGATCTAATAGGTTCTTCAAGAAGACTGGAAGAAAAATGACTGTTGATCCTAATGAGCCATTAGGATATGACAAGTCCAAAGTTGAATGCTATAACTGTGGAAGGAATGGACACTTCGCAAGAGAATGCTCTAGAGATAAAGCTGAAAATAGCAATCAGAAGTCCAAGCATAGCTATAGAACCAGTCCAAGAATAACTGAAAGCTTTCCAAAAGGAAACAATAGGAGTCCTAAAGGAACCAAAGCATTGGTTACTGTAGATGGAGTGGTGAACTGGGCAGAAGAAGAAGAAGAAGAAGAGCTTGGTTTAATGGCTCTCTCACATGCAGATACTGAGGTACATCCTTGTTCTAAAGACTGTGTTCTTAAATTTAATAGCCTAAAAGTAGAACTAAAGGAACAATATCAAAAGGTTAACACATGCACTATAGAATTAAAATTTTTTAAACAGGGTGTTGTTAAATTAGAAGAAAATATAGTTTTGTACAAAAAGGCTCAACAAAACTATGAAGAGAAAATAAGGATTTTGACTCTTCAAATGAGGGAAAAAGATGTGGAAATAAAAGATTTTGAAAGACAACTGTTAAAAATATCAACAGAAAATGAAGCTTTAAAAGTCAATCTTTGTAATGAATGGGAAGTGATTAATCATTGGCAAAAATCCTTTAAAGGATTGGGAAAATTGATTAATTCACAAATGGGGTATTATGATAAAACAGGCCTAGGATATATTGAGGACCAACCTGGGATAACTTTAACTAACAAGGACTTATCAAAAGGGATTTTTGATAGTTCTAGTGAGGTAGATGATACACCTGAAAATGATAGATATGCTGAAGGAATGAAGGCAGTTCCTCCACCACTATCAGGAATTTTCATGCCCCCTTGTAATGATACAAGTATAGAGTTAGAAGAACCAAAGGTTAAAAATACCTTAAACTCTAGTACTTTATCCCAAGAAAAGATTGTTGTGACCAAAAATATTGTTTATCCACCTTTAATGAACAACTTTGTTTCTGAGGAATCTAAGACTAGTTCTGCTCCCAAGCAGGTAAAAACTCCTAGCAAGATACTGGAAAACAATGTAAAACATAATAAAGCCAAAAAGGGTGGCTTAGGTTTTGAAAAAGTAAAGTCAAAACAACCTTTTGGGTCTTTTTTAAGAAGAAAAGGATGTTATGTTTGTGGTAGTCTAAATCATTTTATCAAAGATTGTACATTACATGAAGATAAAATTGTGAAACAAAAGACTACACAAAGGGTCATGAAAAACAGTAATGGGAAAAATGCACAGGTTTATAGGAATCAGAAACTTAAAAATGACAAACCTAAGTTTGATCACACAAGGGTAGTTAAACAGATTAAAAATAACTCTACCAAAAGTTTTGTTCCTAGGGCAGTACTTATGAAACAAGGTCTAGTACCTTTAAAGTCTGGTAAAGCAAGTACCGGCAAGTCTAGACCTGCAAGTACTACTAGACCAAACTTAAGTACTGTTGGTTTAAAGTCTATAAAACCAAAGTTCTCCAAGACTTCTAAGAAAGTTTTTGAAAAAGTTAAAACACCTAGAAGTAAGGATAAAAACAAACCAGTGCAAATGTGGGTTCCTAAAAGAGATAAATCATGCATTAAAACAAGTACTGCTAAAGCAGTACTTAAGTCAAAGAATTCTGAGCACATAGAGTCACCCTATGACTTTGACTACATAAATGAAACCATGAAGTATAAGAGCAAAAGTAGCATTACTGGGAATTCTTCAGTACAAACTCTTAAATGTGTAAGTCCCACAAGATCCGAGCCAAATGTGGCTTAGGTCCCTGTTAAAAACTAATGAGTTTTATTTGTGTGTAGGGGCATCTAATTGATGAATTAAAAGATAAAGGTATAGTAGATAGTGAATGCTCAAGACACATGACAGGAAACAAATATTTTCTTGCTGAATTTGAAGAATTCAGAGGAGGTCTAGTAGCCTTCGGAGGTAGCAAAGGTAGAATCACTGGCAAAAGGAAAATCAACACAGGAAAGTTGGAATTTGAAGATGTGTTCTTTGTAAAAGAATTGAATGAGTTCAATCTCTTTTCTGTATCACAAATGTGTGATAAGAAGAACAAGGTGCTATTCACAGACAAAGACTGCTTGGTGTTGTCTAAAGACTTTTTGATGCCTAAGGAATCTCAAATACTGCTTAAAGTACCCACGCAAGAAAATATATACACCTTTAATCTTCATACTATTACTCCAACATGTGGTATTACATGGTTGCTAGCTAAGGCTTCTTTAGATGAGTCAAATTTGTGGCATAGAAGGTTAGGTCATGTGAATTTCAAGAATCTTAATAGACTGGTGAATAGGAATTTGGTTAGAGGTCTACCTAACTAATCTTTTCAAAATGATTTCACATGTGTTGCCTGTCAAAAAGGTAAGCAACATAGAGCCTCTTGTAAGACCAAGACTGTTAACACTGTGACAAAACCTTTGTAGCTTTTGCATATGGATTTGTTTGGTCCAGTTTCTATCAGAAGCATTAGTCATAAGACCTTTTGTCTAGTCATAACTGATGATTATAGTAGATTCAGTTGGGTTTTCTTTTTAGCTCTTAAAAGTGAAACAAGTGAATTACTTAAGGACTTTATCATTTTAGTTGAAAAGCAGTTCACTAAACAAGTTTTAATCATTAGGACTGATAATGGGACAGAATTTAAGAATGCTGAATTTGATGAATTCTATAGGTCTAAAGGAATTAAGAGACAATTTAGTAATCCTAGAACTCCACAACAAAATGGAGTAGCTGAAAGGAAGAATAGGACACTGATTGAGGCTGTTAGAACTATGCTGGCTGATTCACTTTTGCCAAATACCTTTTAGGCAGAAGCAATGAATACTGCATGTTATGTGTTAAATAGAGTCCTAGTAACCAAGCCTCAAAACAAAACACCTTATGAACTCTTGAATGATGTAAAGCCTAACATAAGTCATTGAAGACCTTTTGGGTGTCATGTGTCTATACTAAATACTCTTGATTATTTGGGAAAGTTTGATGGAAAGTCTGATCCAGGATATCTTGTAGGATATTCAGTGCAAAGTAAAGCATATAAGGTTTATAATTTGGCAACTAAGAAGGTTGAAGAAAATGCTCATGTTAATTTCTTAGAAAATAAACCCAATGTCCCAGGAATAGGTTATGCTTGGATGTTTGATTTAGATTATCTAACTAACTCCATGGATTACTATTCTTTGCAAAAGGATTGTCAAACTAACAATGCATGTGAGGAGTCAAGTGCAACTAATGTAGGTACTCAAGAAGATGTTTCTTCATCAGATGATGATATTCATATCTATGTGCCCAACATGCCTACTGTTACTCCCATGTCTGCAACTCCCAAGAAGCAAACCATGCCATGAAATGGTGATCAAGCCTCCCAGGAGATTCAGAGGCTTCAAGATCAAGAAAAGAATGCTACATCTGCTAATAAGCATTCAGGAGAAGAATCTTTTGAGTCACAACACTCAGCAGTACATACTACACCAAGCGGTACTTCATCTGCAAGTACTGCTAAGTCAAAATCAGCCAAATCTGTTGACTCACTTGAAGAGATTTTACAAGCCTTGGACGATGAAGACTTATATGCTAGTCCAACTGAAGGAATCTTATCCAAAGCTTCCTATGATGAGCAGGGTGCAGTAACTGATTTCAACAATTTGGAAACAAAAATTCCAGTCAGTTCTATTCCCACTCATAAGGTCAACAACAACCATCCTACTACATAGATTATTGGAGATCCCAAATCTGTTGTACAAACCAGAAGACAACTTCAAACCAATATTGAAACTCATGCACTTGTGAGTTATGTCAAACAATAGCAGAGAACAAATCATAAAGATACTCAGCATTGTTTGTTTGCCTGTTTCGTATCTCAAGTATAGCCCAAAAACATTTCTCAGGCTCTTGATGAAGAAAGTTGGGTAGATTCCATGCAAGAAGAATTAACACAATTTGAGGTACAAAAAGTTTGGATTCTTGTGGATCTTCCCTCGGGTAAAAGAGTAATTGGTACTAGATGGGTCCTCAGGAACAAAAAGAATGAAAGAGGGGTTGTTGTGAGGAACAAGACAAGACTTGTTGTTCAAGGCTATAGACAGGAAGAAGGGATAGACTATGATGAGGTTTTTGCACAAGTGGCAAGGATAGAAGCCATTAGGTTATTTTTGGCCTTTGCATCATATATGGGATTTATAGTCTATTAAATGGATGTGAAAAGTGCCTTTCTATATGGTACTATTTCAGAGGAGGTATATGTCTCACAACCTCCAGGTTTTGTAGATCCTAAATTCCCCGATAGAGTCTACAAAGTTATCAAAGCACTTTATGGTCTACATCAAGCTCCAAGAGCCTGGTATGCAACCTTATCCAATTTTCTGCTAGAACATGGATATAGGAGAGGAACCATTGACAAAACTCTGTTCATCAAAAAGAATGCTAAGGACATCATTCTAGTTCAAGTTTATGTTGATGACATCATTTTTGGTTCTACCAAGAAGACATGGTGTGAAGAGTTTGAAGCTTTGATGAAAGAAAGATTTCAAATGAGTTCTATGGGAGAACTAACTTTCTTTTTGGGACTACAAGTCAAACAAAGGAAAGATGGAATATTTATCAGTCAAGATAAATATTTTGCTGAAATCTTGAAGAAATTTTCATGTATGGATACAAGGAGTACAAGCACACCTTTTGAAGCCAAGAAGTCTTTATCAAAAGATGAACATGGAGAAGATGTTGACATTCATCTATACAGATCAATGATTGGTTCATTGATGTATCTTACTGCTTCAAGGCCAGATATAATGTTTGCTGTGTGTGCCTGTTCAAGGTTCCAAGTTCATCCAAAGGTGTCACATCTACATGCTGTGAAGAAGATTTTTAAATATCTTAAAAGTCAACCCAATTTAGGATTATGGTATCCTAGACATTCCACCTTTGAATTGGAAGCTTACTCAGATAGTGATTATGCTGGAGCTAATCATGATAGGAAATACACAACAGGAGGTTGTCAATTCCTAGGCAGAAGACTCATATCATGGCAGTGTAAGAAGCAAACCATTGTTGCTACTTCTACAACTAAAGCTGAATATGTAGCTGCTGCTCATTGTTGTGGACAAGTACTTTGGATTCAAAATCTGTTGTTGGACTATGGGTTTAACTTCATGAAAACCAAGATTTACATTGATAATTAAAGTACTATATGCGTTGTCAAGAATCCAGTATTTCACTCCAAGACCAAGCATATAGAAATAAGACATCACTTTATAAGAGATGCTTATGACAAAAAGCTTATTCAAGTCTTGAAGATTCATACAGACAACAATGTAGCTGATTTCTTGACCAAGGCATTTGATGCAAAGAGATTCGAATTCTTGGTGACACACATTGGTATGCTCAACCAATAACATGCTGCATATGTTGAGGGGAGGTAATAGCTGTACAAATTTTTATAATTTTTATTGTATAGTCTATGTTTTGTGTTTTTGATGTAATTGCAGGTTAATCGAAAAAGATAAAAGAGGTTACATTGTTAGTGGAAAGCATGAACTGGTCAATATTGTGAGGTACCGTTGTCACTCCAAGTACTGCTAGCACAAATTCAAGTACCGCTTATGTTCCATGTACCGCTACATGTCCGTTGTACCGTTAAGGGTCTCTTTTGTAAATTTGGCGGTTTCTTCGCGCTTGGGTTTGTTATTTACTTAAATACTTACTCCAGTTACACAATTGATTCACCTAATCTTTTATTTTTATCTCTTGATTCTATAACATTCTCTCTAATTTTTCGATCATCAAAAATACTAATGGCTGCTTTACAAGTAATCTCTAAGCATAATTTGTTTGCGAATCTTGCTACGAATGATGACTCTCTTGGTTTCCATGAGATTCTTGGTTTCCTATCTCGAAGTCATGTTCGCTTTGCACTCACTGTAACTCCAGTTGTCTCTATTTCTATTGTTGAACAATTTTGGAATACTGCTGTATTAGGTACTCGATTTGATCAACCTTGCATTAAGGCTAGGGTGAATCATAGAAACATATATGTAACTGAGGTACTGCTACAAGCAAGTTTGAGATTAAATGATGAAAATGGACTTAGTATGCTTAATAATACAGAGATTCATGATGGCCTTGCAGCCATGGGCTATGGAGGTGGTAGGGAAAGTCTTACTTTCTTTAAAGCTTTATTTTAACCTCAATGGAAATTGCTTTTTCATGCTATTATTCACTGTTTAAGTTCTAAAAGTACATCTTTTGATCAAATTCCTGCTGCATTGGCATCAGCTGGTGTTTTTCTAGCAAATAACATGGTTTTTAGTTTTTCAAAATTAATTTTTGAAGGCATGACTAGGAATCTGGAAGGGACTAAGAAGTTTTTAATGTATCCTAGATTCATTCAGACTTTAGTTAGTGACCAAACACCTAACCTACCAGAGTTAATTGATACATGGGATGTTCCTACATTCACAAAGAGAACTTTCTCTTTCTTGACCAAACAAGGCAATGCCTTTACAGGAACAGTAACACCATTGTTTGCTCATATGTTAGCCCAACCTGCCAATCAAGAAGGTGAGGAACCTAGAAATGCTAGTGCTTCTCAGTAAACTCCTTCTCACCAGAGTTCCCATTCCCTAGAAGATTTACAATCTTCTTCTCATAATGTTGGTGTTCCACCAAACACTGATGAGATGATCCACACACCTGCTGCTTCTATTGCTGCTAGTGGTTCACCACAAGCACAAGCACCAGAGGTGGTGGATGTTGTAAATTTAACTACTTTGTGTACGAGTTTGTCCCAACAGGTACAGGTGTTGCAGAAAGAAAAGCTTGTTCAAGACAAGAAAATTGCTGAATTGGAAGCTAGCCTAATCAAGTTAAGGAACAAAGTGTCACCTTGGATGAGGCAACATAGATCTATTCAGAAATCTGCAATCAAGAAGCGAAGATTCAGGAACCACAAGAAAAGGCAACTGAATGCAACCAAACAGGGGAGGAATTATGAAGGACAACCACCTTCTTTTGATAATCAGACAAGGATCTCTAGAAATGACATCAATTTTGAATTAAATGAAGATGTCATGGGGACTTATGAAGATGGAACAGGTTTAGAGACTGGTGTGTATGGACCTTCAAATATGGAGATTCAGCATGAAGAACCACAGCCTACTCATGAGGAGCCACAAGTTGAAGAAATTTCGGTAACTCAGCCAGCACCACCACCTCAATCACCACTTCAAACAAATTCGAGTGCTTTCTATGAGAAGTTGGAGGAAATTAATATTCAGTTTCCTGTATATTCAACTCCATCACCACAAAGACAAGTATGGTTTCAAAGGAAACAGACTTTGCAAGTACTGTCTAGATCAAGAATGAGCAATGAATAAGACGAGACTGAAGAGGTGCAAGTTGAAATTGTAGAAACTAGAAGGGGGGGGGGGGGGTTGAATAGTTTCTCTTCGATTGGTGACCAAATTAAAATTAATTTCAATTTGGTTTGTATCAAAACTATCTTTTACTTAAAGCTAAGTTGCATAATGATTAGGTTCAATTCAAATGCACTAGCAAAGATAATAGGTAAGTGTAATGATAATGAAATAAGTAAAGAGTAAGGAAGGAGACAACCTAGTGGGAAGACACCAAGATTTATAGTGGTTCGACAACGAGGCTCTATCCTCGTTTCTACTGCACTCCTCGAGTACACCTACTCGAGATTTCCACTATATCCACAAGCTCCCTTCTCGGCGGAGAAAACCTTACATCGTTGCTTACATTATTTTCCGACACTAAGCTAAATGTCGAGACCTAATATATTGCTAGGACCAATCTACACAATGTTGCCTACTTCACAATTTAACGACACAAGGCTAGATGTCGAGTTCTAATCCAAAGCTAGAACCAATATTCACGACTCTTCACTTTGAAGCTAAGTGAGAACTTCACACAACACAACTACTAGTCACTTTATAGTTTAGTGAGAACTCACAAGACACAACCACATCACTTTATAGTTTAGTGAGAACTCCTAATCAAATATATTACAACTCAACTAGACTTATCCAAGTACACACATGTAGCTTGGATTTACACAACACAAATCCAAGAAAACACATATGCAATGGATGTACACAACAAATCCAAGTATCCACAAATAACTTGGATGAACACAACTAATCCAAGTATTCATAAATACATTGGATTGACCTAAAACAAAAGGGTATCATGATGAATATGACTAGCTCATTGATTCATCTTTATCATAACACTAGTGAGTGAGTGATCTTCTCATTGGACAAGGTAAAGGAGGGGATCAAGAAGATAATCATATGTAAACATCCTTAACAATTTAAGTGATCATTTACTAATGATTATGCTATAGAAAATAGAAAGGTGGCTGAGAAAAACGTCCAAGAGGCTTACTGGAAAATGATATTTGACCCACTATTTAAAGGAGACAAAGTATAACGGATCTATAACGGCTAGCTGTGCGCGGTACCTTATCTCGCCCCGCGGTTCAATATCGCTAAGGAATCGCGTAGGTACTTAATGTAACGCCACTAGACTACGCTCCATTTTTTATCTTTTAGTGGGGTAGGAATATCTGAGGTTTTTGAAACCTTCAAAGGATATTCTAACAGCATTTGGAATATGCTATTTTCAAATTTTCATTTTCCATTGTAATAAAACATTTTCTAAAAAAGAAAGTTTATTAAAAAGTCTTTTGTCATATTAACAAAAATGAGTTTTAAGAGTAATCATTTTGATGATCACTAAGTATGATTAAGAAAGGTTAGTGATATGATTATTACCTTGATGATAGTGTTAGTTAAATAATTCGTTTTTTGTTTTACACTAAATGTGTTGTATGGTTTGTTGTGATCAAAACTAGAAAGATTAGTTAACACTAATAATGTTTTTAGGCATCACTTGCATTAACAATCTCCCCCTTTTTATTACGACAAACGATAAACTCATTTACGTAGAAACACAAAATATCGAATTATTAACTAGTTTATCACTATCATTTCTCCCCCTTTGTCGTAGCAAAAAGGTTAGCACAAGTCTTCGAAGGACATTGAACTTTGCTAGTAGCTCCCCCTTGGTGGTTGCTCCCCCTTGCTTGGGGCACCAAGTTTGTGAGCTAAGGTGACATGCTACACAAAGGTTAGTAGAAAGGAAAGAAACACCAATGTATATATGATCACTACCTACTAAGTAACTTGAGAGGGAGAGAGAGAAGAAATCTCAAATTAGAAGCAAGTATTTTGCTAAGTATGTCCAAAGAGGTAATTGACAAAATCAAACTTCAATCAAATGAAGATGATAAGCTTGTCAATGGGTTAAGGTTTAGAATTGATGGAATCACCCATAAGCAATTGTAAAAATTAACCATGATCAACTCAAAATAGAACTAAGGAAATAACATACAAACAACACAAAGGTTACATAAAAGAAAAGACACAACAAAGTAGATAGTCATACACACAATATAAGTATCTAAAAGCTATAAATATGGAAAATAAACCACTAAGCATAAGCTAGTCTAATAGTGATATTTTCCAAGATTGCTAAAAAAATAAAAGACTAAAAAGACGACGATGCGTCATTCGAAGTTTTGTCCACCAGAACGAAAACTTGAATAGGAGGTCGAGTGAGGAGGAATTCAAGAAAATTTAACTTCTCATACACATGAGCAAGTTCAATTTGTTGAAATCGACAACAAGCACACGAGGATCCATGATGCAACACAAAATCGTTTGATGGGGGTATGACATCAAACTTAGGGTTTGGTGGTGGTGGGGTAATGGGTTTGGGAATATTTCACAATGCCTTGTGAGGTTTGGGAAGGTTGAAAGGTCATTGAGTTGAGGGGTATTGAAGGATTGTGGTGGTGGGGGAACATTTTCTTTTGCTCCGATGATGGGGTTTATGGTATAAGTCTCATTCCAATACTTGATTGGAGAGAAGGTAGGGTTTTTGGGTGGTTTGGAGGAAGATGGTTCATTCATCTTAACCCAAATAGGTCGAACCGAGATTTTCGGTTTTTTTGAAAGCTTGGATGAGGAAGCTTTGGGTGAGTGGGGTTGTGACAAAGAAATGTCAAGGTTAGGAATGTAGGAGTTAGGCATTGTGAGAGTGTGAGAATAAAATCTCAAGGTTGTGTGAGAATGAATTCTCAAGGTTGGGAAGGTGTGAGAATGAAATCTCAAGGTTGTGTGAGAATGAATTCTCAAGGTTGGGAAGGTGTGAGAATGAAATCTCAAGGTTAGGGTATAAGTAAAATGTAATCAAGGTAAGAATTTGAATACAAAATGTGTAGTGTCAAGGAATGTTTAGTCAATTTGAGTAAACAAGGAATCTTGACAGGGTATGGGGTTTTAAAAGTTTTGACCAAAAAATTCGTCAAAAACTGATTTCTGCCCGCGGTACCATAAAGGGACCGGTGGTTCCATATCGCTAGGGAACCGCGGGGCTTTAAGGATCCGGGTCCAGTAGACTTGAAACCAAGTTTTTACAGGTTTTTGAGAAAAACTAAGACTTTTTCAAAAAGTTGCAAATCTTGGAATTTTACCTCTATTAGCACCAAATTATGCTAGGGTTGCATAAAGCAACACATTCACAAAGAATGTCTTGACAAAGGATGACAAAATAATTTAGATATCATTTTGAACCAATTTTAGTCAAGTTTTTAGAGGTTGTGATAGATTTAGGTTTAATTTTAATTTCAAATTAAAGTTGATTAATGTGCACATAAGGATAGAAACACATAAAACTAAATCCATAGATCAACAACATGAAACATTCATGAAGGAAGCATGTACAATGATAAGTAAAACTAACTAATACATAGCTAGCTTAACATTAAATCTAGATGAGTAGTCTTCTTTGCCTTGGTTTTGTTGAAAACCATTTATTTAGAAAACTCGTCATTCATCTCCTAGGAGGAGACATGGAGAACAAGGCAAGCAAGAACTCTTGCAACCTCCTATGTAGTCCAAACATATCCATCCTAAGGTTATGGATGATGTAGTGGTTGTAAAGACAACATGGACAACTAGGACCATGTGTTTGTTGAAAGCCATAGTAAGGATCACCCAAAAGGAGGGAAAGTGGAACACCCAAAATTGGAATGTTTGAGTTGGGTGGAGGTGGAGGAGGCATGTTCTCCAAGGGTGATGTGGGTGAGAGTGGAGGAAAGTTCCCTAAAGGGGAAAAGGGTGAGTGTGGAGGTATGTTCTCTAAGGTTGGTGAAATAGGTGAGTTTGGAGGGGTAAATGGTGAAGTCACCAAAGTGTCATCAAAGTCATTCACAAAAGGAATTCTTTAGATTGGTTAGGGTTGTATGGTCACATCCAAGGGTGCACTTGGAGTAAAGGGTGAAGAGAGCTCATTCATTCTTGAGTTGAATGAAGAGGAGGTAGAACCAATGGAGTGGTTAGTACCATGGGTGGATGATGTCTTGCATGGAGCAAGAGGTGGGGAAGGTGATGAAGAAATGAGGATAGGAACAATCTCATTCTTAGGTGTGTGGAGGGGTGAGTAGTTAGGCTTAGCTACCTTAATCCTTATTTTGAGTGTTTTCTTTGGGGTGGAGGTCTTGGAAGTATTTGAGGTTTTGGTACAAACCATGGTTGTTTAAGGGTGGTTTTAAGGTTTAGGGAAGGATGTTTTGATGTGTGAAGAACATGACTAACAAGATGGGTTTAAATGGGTGAGGGGATGATCCAAACTAGTAATGGGTTAAAATCATTTTAGGTGAATAATGAATTTAGGTAACCTAGTTTGGGAAATGTGCAATTTATTACAAAAAATCATGCAGTGTTTTCACAGAATTAAAAAAACAGTGTAAAGCAAAAGATGTTGTCGTGCACAGTGGTCGGCGGTTCCTTATCTAGGACCGGCGGTTCCTTATCGATAAGGATCCGCGGGTCGATATGGAACCGCGACCAGAGGGCTTTCAAAAATTTCCCATCCCAGTTTTTGATGAACCCAGATTTTTACCAAAGGAGTCACAAGCCAAAGTTAACTACAGATCATAATCTAATAAGCTAACTATCAAAAGGCATGCACAAAGATATGTAAATCACAAACATCATTGCATAAGCAACATTTAGGATCAAAATAAATAATAATCCAAACATAAGCATGATTTAATAGACAACCAAACCAAAGTAATAATAAGCAAATGTTTAAAGCATCACAAGACAAGTAAACTTTGACATAATTCAAAGTCTTCACCTCCATTTCTTCCCTAATCCCTTGATCATTTTTCCCAAGAACTTGAAACCCTTTCTTGATTCAATCCGGTGTTCGTGCAATTCACCTCGAGTTCTAAGATTCTCACGGTAAAGATGCTCCATATTAAGATCTTCCGGTATATCACTAGAATGATGAGGCGGAGGAGCTAGGTCTTCAAATTCATCCTCGAATGGGCTTGAGGAAGGATGGGAATTACTCGAAGAGTGGAAATGAGAACTAGTACCAACGCCATCACCATCACTTGTTGGCATTTGGGTGTCCTCATCATCCATCTCTTGATGATCGGATTTTCGTGAACCTCGGTCACTTCTAGGCTTTCGTTCATATACCTCTTGAATAGGTAACATACCCGTTGAACCTGGTGAAAGCGAGAAAGATCGAGATGAGGAAAATCTTCACCAACCCTTCTAAAAAGGCGAGTAAGAAGCATAGCATAGGGAAGGTTTGTTTTGGGTTTGGAAAGAGCATAGTTTATACGTCGAGCGATGTAGAATGCTAAATTGTACTCGGTTGATGTAAAGATGCAAAACAACATATGCACCATACATGCCGGGATATGATCTCGTTTTCCACCAAGACAAAACACATTCTCCCTAAGGATGTTAGCCCATTGGACCATGAAATCCTTAAGGTCGCTTGAGACCACTTCATAGCGATTCACATTTCGCACATTAGTATGAAGACTTCTCACAACGTTTCCATCACGCTCTTTCGAGATGATATCAAGGATGAAATTTAGATCAACTTTGGTGATGTCATCTAAAGGTTTATCGTTGGACTCCACGAGAGCATCAAGTCTCCATTTGTCCGTAAAACGACAAGTGCCTCTATATGGCACACCAAGAATATCACCAAAATCATCGAGGGAATATTGAATGATTTGATCATTCAACATGAAACGAATAAAGATTTGGCCATTGATTTCGAGCATGGAGTAAGTGCTAAAGAATTCAAGAAGAAACAAGGGATAAATTTCTTCGTCTATGAAGAGCAAGCAATCAAAACCAATATGCTCAAACATAGAGTTGATATATCTATACCCCGTTATTCTTGTATCTACAACCCTACCCTCATGGAAATTTCGAGTGGAAAGGGATGGAAAAGAGTTTCGAAGTTGAGGGGAAGCATAGGTTTGGGAAATGTCCGGCATATAGTTTCTAGTGAATTGATGATCTTTTTGATATTGTGAAGGCATGATTAGTACCTAAGTAAACACAAGAAAATATTTTTCCAATCACTCATATGAAAAATATCAAAGATAAAAAATATAAGAATGTGCTATATCAATTTCTTGACAAACAAAGGATTGAATCCGTATCATTCTCATACTCACAATGTAGCTATTCCATAATTAACCAAGAACACATGATCTATGTTAGATCAACAATGGATTTGTGAGAACTCATATTTTTCCCAGTAATTAAATTATTCTTTTATTCGTACTTCTCGATTTTACAATGTTTTACTTGTTCCTCTTTACGTTTTCATACGTAAATCTTGAGATCTCGATAATTTTAATTAAATTATATTTTAATTATTTTTCTGATCGATGATAATATTTTATTCGGAGTTATAAAAAAAAATATATATTGAATTCTCGACTAACCGGCAAGGTTAAGTATTTAACGTATCGTATACGTGTCATTTATTATTTATCGACAAAATATATGTCCGACATTGACCGTAAATATTTATGTTATGACATAAAAATATTTTTCTTGTCATTGTTTTAATTATTCGTTTATACAACGCGTTAATAATAATTAAATTATAAGCCTTCGTTTATTTATCAAAATATCAACGTGATCTAAATGTCGACGTTTTTATTTCATATTAAGCGTTTATTTTACTTGTCTAATACATATATTTTAAATCGCGTAACTTTTAAAATACCGGGCTTCGATAATATAACCGCTTACTCAATATTTAACAATAATCATACTCGTTCCTTTCTTTTTTTTTTTTCCGTCCCACACCACAAGCAAAGTAACCAAAATTGTTAAAGTTACTTATTTGTACATATAGTAATATACTCATCCTTATTATTTGATTGTAACAAAGTGACACGTACAACTTGTTTCTTACATGTCTAAATTTTAGAAACACATTTACATATGTTTAATCCTTATCTTACAAACATATTGATCCCATCAAAAAGTCTCATTTAGTTTCCCTCTTTCTTCTTATTGCCGAGCATAAAACTCACCAAATCATGTCATCAATTTAATTTTAATAAGTTTTGTTAAGCAAGGATAAGGAACTATGAGCCTAGCTATTATTTTGATCATCTCTCATATAAAACATCATCAAATTTTAGTTCTTAATTGGGTTTGAGATAGCAAGAAGGTATATATCTACTCTTCATGTTGTTTTTTTCCTTTTGATTGGTTTAATCAAATTTTGTTATATTGTTGGTCTTGAAATGAATCTGAGAATTTTTGGAGATCATTATTGTTAAGAAATGAAAACTACTTGTACTTATTATATAATATAAAAATAATAGTAATTGAAAAAAATGACGGGGACAAAAGATGGCAGCCTACAGGACGTTGAGCTTGTCATACTTTGAGTCACGTTCTAAAAAAATAGTCCTTATAATTTTACTAAGTTATTATAATCGGACCTTTCACAAGGCAAAAGCTAAAGCATTTATAATTATAGTCTTATATCACTAAATTTAATAGTGCCAAGTAACAGTCCAACTTAGCAAGGTTGATTGCTTTTAACTTGACACAAGCATTCTAGTAAGTTTTAATACAAAGTGAAGCCGTTAATTGATTATTGCATCGTTAAATTAATTATCAGGCGGCCGAGTTGATTGGGGTCGAGAAATATCTAAAAGGGCTTGATGTCGCCATTTGAAGCTCGTGGCCATTTATCGCTCGTTTGTTAGTACTCGTGTTCGAGTCGGTGTTTATACTCGTTCATCATGACTTCTAATCATTCGTGTTTTCGCAAGAAGCTAAGGTATCACCCGATATCGACTTTACTATTTGTTGTTGTTATAACATTCGAGTAAAATAATATTTCACGTCAACGATCCGACTAGTAATATTGCTAGTTAAGAATGAATAATTTACATTTCACGTCATTATCATGCAAATGAATTGATATTTATATTTTGGTCCCTAATCTATAAAGCTATATACATATCAACATAATAGATTTTTAAAGTATCACTTTTGGTCCTTTTATCTTTTATGCCTTTCAAATAAATAGTCCTAAGACTATTATTTGGTTACTTTATTCATAAAGTATTTTTTTATAAATGTCATTTTATTTTATACGACGTCGTGTGAAATTTAAGATGCGCCATCTTTATTTTAGGCTGGCGTTAAAAGCTTGGAGCATCATGTCTTATCCTATTTTCGTTTTACTCTCGCCATTATCATCTCTATTGTTATCTTGGATTGATGTTGTTGTGCATAAGGTGAGTTCATAGCCCCTATTTTTACTAATTATACATTGTTTCTGAACGCGGGGTGAGATTTTACATGGTGGAACACATTCATTTAAAACTGTATGCTATCTAGAACTTGTATGCTATCCAGAACTTGTATGCTATCCAGAACTTGTATGCTTTCCAGAACTTGATGATTTCCAACAGATTTTCATTATTATTATTGCTTTTAGTTATAGCCCTTAAGTTTCCTCTCCTGATCATGAACCGTTAATTTACTTGTGTTGCTAAGCGCGAATGTTGTGGGTGGATCCATTGGGATTGACAATCCCCGTCCCATGTTGCGGTTGTTTAACCATGACGCATTTCATTTGTTTATACTTGAGTATTTAGGCTGAATACTCACTAGAGGAACTTACATTGAGTTAAGCTTCGGTTCATGAACTAAATAGCAATAATAATGGTTTCGGACTATGGTTATCGTACGTAACCATTATCCCTATTTCTTGTTTTACAAATAAATGCTTGTGTTCCACACCTTTACTGCTAAACCTATGAATATCACTCAACTTTATGTTGACGATTTTACATGTTTAATCTCAGGTATTATTACTTAGCGTTGCATGGATGGGAGCCCGCAGGATATTATCGCAGCTTGGAGATTTATGTGTTACTTTTTAAAGTTCGGTTTTGGTAAAAGCTGTCAGAAGTTTATCCTATATTTTTGGGAACAACATGTAACAAAACCATGTTTAAATAATAGATTTTCCGCTTATAAAACTCTGGGACCTTTGTTTAAAAACTCTGATTTTTTATGATGTAATGCAAATGTTTTATTACGTCAATTTTTATGTCAACTCTATTTATTGATTCTTGTACCATGACGTGGCGCCCCCATGCTGCCTACGTGTTTCCTTGCCTGATTTTGGGGGTCTCACAGGATTAGAACATTGGTTTTTCAAAACAATGTTTTTAGGTAAGCATTAACAATGTCATTACTTACTTGTTCATGGGTTCATCTCAAATTCATCTTTTAACCAAAATCATTTAGCCTAAATTCGGATTTGTTCTACAAGTGGGTTTTAGTGAAATCTTAATGAATATGAACCTAAGGAATCATAGTAAAATAACCATGTCAACCCACATTCCTATTAAGGTTTTAATTCAATTTCAATTTTAAAAATCCCCAATTATGAAAGGATGAACCCTAGACCAAAATAGATGAAATTGAAAGAAAATACTTACAATTAATTGATGTTAGATAAAGGATGAGTGAAACCCACAACTTGGAATCAATTAATTTGAGTGATTGAAGGTTTTGGAAGCTTCAACAATGGTGGAAAAAGGGTAAACCATCGGTTGTGTGTTTTTGGGAGAGAGAGGGTTTGGTTTGAAAAAGAATAAAATAATCAAACTGCCGCTCTAACAAAAGTTACTGCCCGCGGTTCCTTATCGATAAGGTACCGCGGGTTTGAGCCGCCTAGATAAGGAACCGCCTACAGAGGCAGGTTTTTATATATGAAAAACGCCAAATTTTAAAAACCAAGTTTTTCTAAAATACTTAAATTTATATCATGAGCCTTTTAGAATATCATTGGATTATCATAACACTAAGAAAAATGCCTTAACGAAGGATTACGAGTTAAATCAAGATCGAAAAGAACTGAAACGGACAAACGACTACTCGTAGAAAAACGACAAAGTGGAAAGAAGTCAAGGGAAGTGAATCAAGACTAGGACCAATGCTCAAGGGATTAATGACAATCTTCAAATAGTGGTAACGAAGAGCTTGTGTCATATATAGTGGTTTAGGACGTGCCTTTCCGGCGAAACGTTAAACGGCTTTGGTAATGAATAAACACAAAGCAATTATTCAAGTATAGACTAAGATCACTTTCAATAATAGTCTTAGTCTAAACCAAAATATGAGCAAGGTATCAATTCACTTTCTCTCCCACAAAGGGCCTACTAACCGTATGGGTGCAAACCATGGAAATAATGCTTGATACTTTAAGCTACTACTAACTCACTCTACATCACCATAGTGAGTCAAGTATCCAAGCAATGAAGGTCTGAGAGGATAAAGGGAAAGAATCACAAACCACAAATAAATGTCAAGGCAAGGATGCCAAGAACAAGCATATAGTCAAGTAATGATCAAAAAATGATCAAAGGGCGTGTGGAAGAACGAAAGCGTACCTTGGCCACAAAGAGAAATCCATCAAGGAGTCAATGCTATGCCCAATCAATGACTATGATGAGTACTAAGTCTTCAAGGACTAGTATCATTCCCAATCATCTTGGTATCATCATTCAAAGATGTTGAAGATCAATGAAGATGAGTCTTCTACAAGTGCAAGTAACTCAATCCACAACCAATTAAGTGATTGATCTTCATGAGTACCTACACAAGGGAAGATGCAAACTAGTAGATACATTTCAAGAGTATGTCTAAAATGCATAAAGGCTACTAATCTAAGTGGGATGCAATATTATCAATTAAAAGACCTATTTTTCAAGAATAAAATAGCTTTGACCAAAGAGAAACTTTAGTACAACTTGACCTTCTAATTTGAGGAGACAATGGATCGATCCAAGTTTCAAAGTACAATATACTTCAAAGATCTTGAGTGACCATCGCTCTGATACCAATTGTAGAAACTAGAAGGGGGGGGGGGGGTTGAATAGTTTCTCTTCGATTGGTGACCAAATTAAAATTACTTTCAATTTGGTTTGTATGAAAACTATCTTTTAATTAAAGCTAAGTTGCATAATGATTAGGTTCAATTCAAATGCACTAGCAAAGATAATAGGTAAGTGTAATGATAATGAAATAAGTAAAGAGTAAGGAAGGAGACAACCTAGTGGGAAGACACCAAGATTTATAGTGGTTCGACAACGAGGCTCTATCCTCGTTTCTACTCCACTCCTCGAGTACACCTACTCGAGATTTCCACTATATCCACAAGCTCCCTTCTCGGCGGAGAAAACCTTACATCGTTGCTTACATTATTTTCCGACACTAAGCTAAATGTCGAGACCTAATCTTTAGCTAGGACCAATCTACACAACGTTGCCTACTTCACAGTTTAACGACACAAGGCTATTTGTCGAGTTCTAATCCAAATCTAGAACCAATCTTCACGACTCTTCACTTTGAAGCTAAGTGAGAACTTCACACAACACAACTACTAGTCACTTTATAGTTTAGTGAGAACTCACAAGACACAACCACATCACTTTATAGTTTAGTGAGAACTCCTAATCAAATCTATTACAACTCAACTAGACTTATCCAAGTACATACATGTAGCTTGGATTTACACAACACAAATCCAAGCAAACACATATGCAATGGATGTACACAACAAATCCAAGTATCCACAAATAACTTGGATGAACACAACTAATCCAAGTATTCATAAATACATTGGATTGACCTAAAACAAAAGGGTATCATGATGAATATGACTAGCTCATAGATTCATCTTTATCACAACACTTATGAGTGAGTGATCTTCTCATTGGACAAGGTAAAGGAGGGGATCAAGAGGATAATCATATGTAAACATCCTTAGCAGTTTAAGTGATCATTTACTAATGATTATGCTATAGAAAATAGAAAGGTGGCTGAGAAAAACGTCCAAGGGGCTTACTAGAAAATGAGATTTGACCCACTATTTAAAGGAGACAAAGTATAACGGATCTATAACAGCTAGCTGTGCGCTGTACCTTATCTCGCCCCACGGTTCCATATCGCTAAGGAACCGCGTAGGTACTTAAGGTACCGCCACTAGACTACGCTCCATTTTTTGTCTTTTAGTGGGGTAGGAATATCTGAGGTTTTTGAAACCTTCAAAGGATATTCTAACAGCATTTGGAATATGCTATTTTCAAATTTTCATTTTCCATTTTAATAAAATATTTTCTAAAAAAGAAAGTTTATTAAAAAGTCTTTTGTCATATTAACAAAAGTGAGTTTTAAGAATAATCATTTTGATGATCACTAAGTATGATTAAGAAAGGTTAGTGATATGATTATTACCTTGATGATAGTGTTAGTTAAATAATTCATTTTGTGTTTTACACTAAATGTGTTGTATGGTTTGTTGTGATCAAAACTAAGAAAGATTAGTTAACACTAATAATGTTTTTAGGCATCACTTGCATTAACAAAAATGATGGCTTCTATGGAAGAAAGAGTATCTGGGGATACACAAGTGATTGAAGAAACAAGTGTGTCTAATACTGGTGAAATCAACATTGTTGAAGATCCAAGTACTGCTAAGCCAACTAAGCCGACTGCAAGTACTGCTGACATTGTTGAAGACCCAAGTACTGCTAAGCCAACTAAGCCGATTGCAAGTAACGCTGGTGATCATCCTTCACTAGAAAGTCAAACTCCTTTTAGAGAAGATGAGACTTTAGCCCAATTGCTGCTTGATTTAAGAAAGAAGAATTTAGTTGAGAAGACTAAACAAGCAGAGGCAGAGAAAAAGACACAACAAGAAGTTCTTGCCAAAAAGAATCAAATTCAAGGTAAGAAAGTTCAAGCTTCACACCCTACTAAAGGTATAGTTATTCAACAGCAAGCTAATGAGGAAAGATCTACCAAGATGAAGAAGAAGCTACCTAAGATTGATCCAAAGGATAAGGGGAAGAAGCAATTATTATCAAAGTCTGAAGATGAAAGTGATTCAGATGTTGATATAAACAAAGTCATGTACAGATTTAATCAAATAGACCATGATGAGGAATTTGCTTACAGAATGCAAGCACAAATTTGTGAAAATGAATTACAGGAAGAGCTTGCAACAAAGCAGAATTTGCTAGAAGCTAAAAGAATACAGCAAGAATGGAACATACAAGGGTATGACAGTATTCAAGATGAATTACATGCAAGTGAGCTTCTTGCAGACTCATTGATAGTTGAAGAGAGAGATGCATATGATGAAGAAGAGAAATCAAAATTGATTGATTAGGTAAGGGAGCAACAAAGATTCTTTACTGAAAAGAGAAGAAAAGAAAAGATTAAGCCTCCAACTACTATGCAGATTAGAAATCAGATGATGAATTTTCTTAAGAAAGTTAAGGGATTTACTCATATTCAGCTGGTCAAGAAGAATTTTGAAGAAATCAAGACTTTGTATGAGCAAAATAAGAGAACTGAATTGAATTTTGTCGAGATTAGATCTGAAGCACATAGAAAAACTGTTGAAGAGTTTATGAGACATCTACAACAATAAAGGCAATTTGGTAGTACTCCTAGAATTGAGCTAAGTACTGCTGAACCTACAAATACATCTCCACCTATCAAGACCACTTATGTGAGGAAGAATAGAAAGGAGAAGGTAAGATCAAGGGAGGAAGAGACTGCTCAAAGAATGAATACAGGAGTTGAAACTCAAGATATTGCTCAGACTGAAAATGTACAGGCAGTACATACACATTCAAAAGTACATACAACAGTATATACTGAGGAGACGGTACATACAAACTTGGAAGAGGGTTCAACAGAACTTGAGGGAATTTCCAAGGGTGTTAAAAGGAAAAGGTCAACAAAGACAAAGAAGAAAGCCAAGAGGGCTAAATCAACAACAGAGGATAGTGATGATGATGAGAGCTTGAAGAAGTACTTGAAGATTGTAAAATTTGAAGATCAATGTATTGATAAAGAGATTTTTGGAAAGAGAGCATCCATTGCTAAATGGATTTACACTAGGTCGGAAGGACTTGAAGCTCATGGAATTCAGAGAACTGATGGCACAACAAGGATATTCAGACTTTTGGAGGATATTCTTCACATTCTTGACAAACAAGATATTCAAGATCTTTCAAGGTTAGTTCAAGAAGCCAGTGCAGGTAAAACTGAAGTATCACTATTATACTAGGAATTTCTCTTTATGTATGAGCCACACAATTGTGACCAAGAAATGTTGAAAGAATTAGAGAATCAGGTTCCTAGTTACTGGAGATATTATAGGTCATGTGGAATGCATATTTTAGATGTAGATGATGTTACATACTATATGCTGCAAGAGAAAACTTACCCTTTCAAAATAAAATTGTTGGAAAGGATGTTAGAACAACAATTGGAAGTTACAGAAGAATCTGCTAATGCTTTGGAGTTGATCAGAATGGTTAAACAACAAATCAAGGATTTGAAAGATGAGGAAGAAGCTGAGAAAGAGCCTTAAGTGTTTGATGTTGAATCCAAGATCGTTAGACTCAAACAGTAAAAACCGTTTTATCTAGGTTGTCAATTGTACATGTGATGAACACAGCGGAGTTGCATAATTAACATGAATAAGATGTTTGACAAGATGAAAGAATTCCTAAAGGGTTTGTATTATATATGATTAACACAAACCACTCTAGGCATGTATACATTGAATCCCATGCCTAGAGATCAAAGACTCTGTAGGTTACATTTGAGTAGTGTGAATTAATAATTAAACCTACGGTCTGGTGGTTCCTTTTATAACATAAGGAAACCAGATATACATGGAAACTAAATAAGATAATAATGACTAAATCAAAACAGAAATATTCATTCCTATCCTATATTTGACCAAATCTTTCATTCTTATCATATATGGCAGGGGGAACTCCAGCAGTGGAAACTCCAGCAGGGGAATCTTCAAGCAGTGGGATGTTTAACTAGCAGGGGAAACTTTCTTGTATTTTGTCCACCAGCTTGAAGTTTCTCCTAATGCAATATTTGGTCCTTCTTGTTTCCATAGTGATTTGACTCATCAACTTTTGACCCAACAATCTTCCCCTAGTTGATGATGTCAAAATACTTCCCCTTAAACATACAACACCAAAGATCAACAGGTTGAACACTCTCTGTAGACAACTTCCCCTTTTTGACATGATCAAATAGGGGTCTTCTATGTAAACAACCTTGATTTTCATCAACTCCCAACCAATATCATACTTCTAACCCAAGTTTTCTACTTTTCAAAATACCATCCATGAAGCACATAGGGGATAAAAAATGATTTTGAGCAGTAGATACTCACACTAGTTGTAGTAATACCAATGAGAAGTAGTAAAAATCTTCACCTTGACGTAGTATGTGAATGACTAACACTTTATCAAATGAGCTTCCCCTTAAAGTGTGCTAGTCATTTATGAATCTTCTAATTCAGTAGGCTTTATGTAATCAATAAAATTATAATGAAGCCTTTATACCTTTAAGACCAGTTGCTGTGAATAGCCAAACTCCAAAACCTTGTTGTCCCAAAACTCATATCTGACAGCAGGGGGAACTTTCAAAAACAGTGGGAATCTGTTAATGAAAGCAGGGGGATCTAATGAAGGCAGGGGGTCTTAGCAGGAGGGACTTTTTCCAAAAGCAGCGGGAACTTTTTCAAACAGCAGGGGGATCTCTCTACTGTGGATACACCTTTGTACGTGAACCCATTCACATAGATAATTCGAGCCAACAAGCACCTCCATTTGATTTATACGAGCAAATATTCTAATCATCAATGAATATTGTATATGCCAAAAAGCAATCTGCCCATGTGATATTTGCACACTGTGCTAACCT
The DNA here is from genome assembly GCA_025667525.1 of Glebionis coronaria. Lineage (NCBI taxonomy): Eukaryota > Viridiplantae > Streptophyta > Magnoliopsida > Asterales > Asteraceae > Glebionis > Glebionis coronaria. The sequence goes on from CM046881.1 coordinate 117,781,816, forward strand.
CAATATTATTCGAATCAAACAACGAGGCCCACATCCACTTTCACTAATTGTATATCAATCCCATGTGAACACCAACATTGGGAATTATCAATATAAAAAATCAGATTAGCAAAGGTTTTGTCCAATCATGTGCGCACATACCTTTCAATCGTCCTGTCTGATCTGCCTTTTGGACCCACCATCACACGTCACAGTCTTTGTCCTAATCTTGAATCTTTGCATCTTATTTTCAATCGTGTAAACATAAACGCAGGGACCCACAGTGACATTAGACCACCGAAATCATTCTTTTTCTTCCGTGTGAACACAACCTTCGTGTGATCATGACTGCTGGGACCCATGATAACATGACACAAACACATGATGGAATACGTCCCATGCCCCATAAATTTTGTATATCATACTCACTGATTTCAATGGATACATATAAGACAAGCCGATGTATTGAATACAAACCTTTTGTATCCAATTGTTGACCATTGCAACCAATGAGATGGCGTCTTCATACAAAAGCCATCACGTGAATAACAATCACAAAATAGTACCGTGCCCCATTTAAACAGCCACATCATTCGAATCTAGGGTTTGTTCCACTAAAACCCTAAAAACAAAGTCTTTATTAAACCACCAAATCACAGCAACATGAATACGAAAATCACCTTATTCACCTAGATATCGAGCCACCCGCTCTGATACCACTTGTTGAATCCAAGATCGTTAGACTCAAACAGTAAAAACCGTTTTATCTAGGTTGTCAATTGTACATGTGATGAACACAGTGGAATTGCATAATTAACATGAATAAGATGTTTGACAAGATGAAAGAATTCCCAAAGGGTTTGTATTATATATGATTAACACAAACCACTCTAGGCATGTATACATTGAATCCCATGCCTAGAGATCAAAGACTCTGTAGGTTACATTTGAGTAGTGTGAATTAATAATTAAACCTACGGTCTGGTGGTTCCTTTTATAACATAAGGAAACCAGATATACATGGAAACTAAATAAGATAATAATGACTAAATCAAAACAGAAATATTCATTCCTATCCTATATTTGACCAAATCTTTCATTCTTATCATATATGGCAGGGGGAACTCCAGCAGTGGAAACTCCAGCAGGGGAATCTTCAAGCAGTGGGATGTTTAACTAGCAGGGGAAACTTTCTTGTATTTTGTCCACCAGCTTGAAGTTTCTCCTAATTCCATATTTGGTCCTTCTTGTTTCCATAGTGATTTGACTCATCAACTTTTGACCCAACATTTGACTTTCAGTCACACTTCACAAATGGTTCTCAGTTCACCATGTCTAACACACATAAGAACTGGCTAGTCCATAAGCAAACGGTTTATGGTAAAGACTTATCAAATCCGTTGAAAGCTTATAGTTTGCTAAAAACTATATGGTTCTAACTCACCTTGTTTCGAGACAAAGAGTTGGCTAGTCTTAGACAAACGGTACTAGGTAAAGACTTCATCAAATCCGTTGATGGTTGACAATTCACCAAAAATTGTAAGGTTTTCATTACACCTTATTCTTTAAGAATAAAGTATTGGCTATTCCAGAGTGTACGGCTAACTAGTAAAGAATTTATCAAATCCGTTGATAGCTGGTGATTTGCTAAAAATCATGAAGCCAATACGGATTGGTGTTTGTTGTTAACTGTTTTATTTCAGGTATGAAGATTGCAAGCAAAGAAGTATTTAAAAGATACTTAGAATGTTTTGTCTCATCAAATCAAGACAAAGGTTCATGATTAAGAGTTCAAAGACTAAACTCAAGAAGACAATAACTGATGCAGCAAAGATAAGTGAATGTTTAGAAGACATAAGAAGATCATAGTTTGAAGACAAAGATGATACTCATGATGTTTGAAGATTATCTTATCAGAAGAAGATCTACATTTGAAGTGTTTGGCTACATTCAGTTAGATACAAATACAAATTACCAAGTTCAATCCAAGGATGAAGGAAAGACTGAAGACATGTATTTTAATACATCCAGTACAAGAGAAACAAGAAGACAACAAGTTATCATTTCTTGTTTAGGGGAGGATTGTTGGGAATTATTTGTTAAGTGTCAAGTACTATTAGTGTATTTTAAGTACTGTCAGTGTTATGTAAGTACCGTTAGTATTAACGCGGTACATAGTAAGTACTGCTACTTATAAAGTAAGTACTGCTATGATGATTAGGTTGAATATATCTCTGTATAAGATATGTCATAGTTATAGTTAGAGTATATCTTATGTGATATACTTTAATAGTTAGAATATTGATAATATATCGTCTGTGATATAGTTATCTTTATAGAATATTCTAAGGTTTCTTGTGACAACCCAAACCCGAGGTCATTTATTTAATATTATATAATATTATTTTTACGAATAATTTTGAAATTTTTGATGAGTTGAATGGAATGATGATTGATGGTTTTATTTAAAACCGACGTTGGAGGTTTTATTTTTAGCTTTTTACTAATAGCAAGGATTATTAGTGACCACTATATCGACGGATGCCCGAGATTTTATGTTTTATTATTTGTTGTCTTGATGTTTATATTTTTGACGTTTTTATTCTAAGTTCGTATTAAGTCGAACCGGGATCATACTATTATCATATTTTGAGTGCGTTTTAACTTTTGAAAAGTATTTTTACGAAACCCGAGCCTCGTAAATTTTTTCAAAATTGACAATTTACATTTTCCACCCTTACAACTATTTAATTGCATTTTGGACCAAAACTATCACAAATTGGCAAAATCTACCCCTCCACCCCACTATAAATAGATTTTCCACTAGCAACTTTAAATAAAAAAAATCATCTTTCACAAAAACTCATCCACCCTTTTCTCCCTCTTGTTCTTTCCGTCCAAAACACCAAACAAAAACACCATTGATCATTGATTTCTACTTTGAATCAATGAAAACTAATTCATATCCCACTCTTATAATTTGATGATGATCATTTTGATGTAATTTTTGTACACATGCAACAACTTTTTAAATTTTGATGAAGAACGGGGTTGTTTGATCTATTTCTATGCTTGTATATGGTGTTAATATTATTATATTTGAAATTTTGAGTGCTTGCATGTATGGATTTATGAATGGGTAAAATTTTGTATGATCATTCAAGGGTGTTATGGGTTAGATGAGTTGTTTAAAATGATATTAGGGTGATATTAGGCATATGAGATTGATTAAAATTGGTTGAAAAATTTATTTAGTATGGTTTTTAAAAAGGTATTTTAGGGCAGTAGGTTCAAGGCCAATTTTGGAAACCTTACTGTTTGAAATTGAACAAAATAATTTGATGAGGTTGTAGAGAATTCTTTTAGCTTCGATTTGATATAAGATAGAGCTTCTAGCTCCAAACGAGCGCGAAGTTATGATGTTTTGATTATTCGTGTACCGGGAGACGAGTATCGACACAATCCGAAGTTGTTGTCGATATTTGGATCGAATCTCGGGGACTATAGAATGAGTTGTGAAAATGGTCAAGGACTGATGTTTGGTTCTAAAATTAGGGTTGTGAGTCTATTTTCAAACCCAAGTGTTGGATTTGTAAACGGGATTGTTTAGAATGTTCAAAATGGTTGTATGAGTCGGTGACGTAAAACTGTCTGGGTTTTGTAGTTCAAAGATGTGTCGGGCAGGGAACTTTAAAAGTAAAATATTTTGATGGGCTTTTAACAGGTCTTTCTAAATATAGTAAGTGAGGTCTCTGATTAGTACCATAAATATTTGATGTGTTTAAGTGGGGTAAACGAGCTCGTACATTTAGTATGTACCGGCAGATTTGTATTGAAAGGATTGACTACTAAAGTAAACATATAGAATGAAGTAATAGGTCACTTGTATTGTTTTCATCTTGGGTTGGTTGTGATTTTATTATTTTGAGTTTGATGATGTTAAGTATGGATTTTATTCGAGTTTATTATTGATGAACGCGCCTTATTTGATAGGTTGCGGTTTTTGTGTTTATCGGGCATCAACTATCGTCGAAGATCGTATTACTACTGCTATTACTCCAGGTGAGTCTATAGCCTCGCTTTTGTAATTGTTTTGAATGATTTTAAAACCCGCGAGGGGGATACATGCTATTTGAAAGTAAAATGAACACAAGTCATGATTGATTGTTTGGACCCGAATATTGTCTTTGTTGCCTTTGTTGTTTTGAATTGTATAAGTACCTAAGCTGCAAAAGTCCCTAAATTCATGAGTCGTTAACTATCTTCTGACTTGATGTTGTGAGTTTGGAATAGCCGCTTATTCTAATAATAGTACTATTGGGCTGACGACCCTATCCGAGACCAGGGCTTTACGCTGAGTAACCCGCTGGGAAGGATAATTTTACGAGAATGAGAATGTGGTATACTTGCAACTGATACCCTAGTAGGGGCACTGGAATTCATCTAGTCATGCCGGCTTTAGGCGTGGGTGACTAAGTTAATGGGTCGGTGTCATGAGCTTAATACAATTCAATAGCTATTGCTATATACCAGAATGCCTGACTAATAGATTGTATGCGCACAATTCTATTAAATGATCTTGATTGATTTTTCTCTTGTGTTCAAATGTTGATTTGGTAAACCTATAGACTCGCTCAAGCATTGTGTTGATGATTTTAATCATGCTTGGTTTAAAAATGCGCGCATCATTGCGCAAATTACAGGCATCAATGAGTTGCATTCAAAATTTCGCATCAAGGTGTCAAATGCAGTGTCATCCCAAAATGCGTTCGCATTAAGCCGTAATTTATCGCAATTGTGTAATGCTAGCAACGGTAGCAATTGTAGCAATCTGGTACTTAGGCCATTTTTGTCAAATTTTAAAAATTAAATAGAGACCTACATATTTTAATGACTTTTGAAAAATAAGACTTGTTTGAAAAACATCTAAAACAAACAAAAACAAAAATATAGTATCTTGCATTTTGTTAAGTGTTTTTTGTCAAGCTTTACTGCCGATTTATCTGTTTTACAAGGGATTATAGGCCTAACTTTAATATGCTAAGAACTTATTTTGTAACTTTATTGCATTTATTTGGTATTTAAATAATTTTTGTACTTTTTTTATACTAAACGCATTGCGTCTAAATTGCGCTCGCAACCACATCACGCATCACGCAATGGCTTTTGGGACCTTTAGCGCAATGGATCGCAAAACGCATTTTCAAACCAAGTAAGCATGTATTTCAGGTATTGAAGTTGATGGATTGCGGAGCTTGCTGGAGAAGGATTGCGGAGTGCTTTTGTGGTGATTGGTCCAAAACGGATTTCTTTCCCTTTTGTCATAAAAATAATAATGTACGGTCGAGTACTTTGGTAAAGTGTTTGTGGATTTGATAAAGTCTTTGGGGGACCTAAATGATACTCTGATATCTTTAAAATTGTTTTACATGGGATCGAAAGTTTTAGACAATGGTTAAATTATTTCCTTTTATATTCCAAATGTATCATTTTAAGATTGTTCAAAGTGTCTTGTATAACAATGTTGTATTTAGCACCCAAATGTGTATTTCCGCTGCGCAATATAATTTGGGGGTGTTAAAGATTGGTTATCAGAGCTTTTTAGTTATAGCGAATTAGGTCGATTTTTGAAAAATGTCCTAAACTATAACTTTGGTGTCGAAAATATTTTACAAAAGCAACGCAACTTCTCCGCAAGGCTCCGGTAAGATTATTTGTTTTGTATTGTTTTTTTGATTGATGTATCCCTTAAAATTTGAAATGATTTTTAAGTATTTATTAAGTAAATACTATGATGATATATAATGATGTATTGATGATGTATTGATGATGTATTGATGATGTATTGATGTTGTTGAAAGTACGTTGAGTACTTGTTATCGTAATTTTCTTTATGTAATGCATATGTACATAATTTTAAATAATGACCTTATATACTACCGAGGGTCTGGGACAGTAGACTAGATGATGAACGATTTAACAACTGATTTCTTGCGACATGTATCGGGTATGAGGAAGTTTGATTAGTTGATGTATGATAGATATGTGGTTGAAATTGGTGTGAATAGGAGGTGGATGTGAAAGAAAAGTAGTTTTGAAAGGTTGTATTTGGTATGTGAAGAATTGAGTTTGTTAGGACTTGGAAGATGGATGAGATTGCTAGCCTTAGGTCGATTGTGATACATTTGTATGCTTGAATTGAAAGGTTTAAAGAGAAGTAGGTAAGTTTTGAAGGGATGAGTGAGTAGGAGCCTCATGTGAGATCATTTCTGAGTCAAGCTTGGAAGTTTAGGAATGTTGAAAGTCGTATTGAGATTTGCCTTGTGATTAATCTACTGTGTAGCAGCGAGTATTTGGATTTTGAGAATGAGCTGCCATCAGGTTAGGGATTCGATTTTGAAGTGCGAAAAGGGGAAATAGGCGAGTGTGATGTAGCTGACCACAATGTTAAGGAGGATGAGGAGTTGCTGTCTAAGGAACTAATCGCATAATAGATTTCTTTGTATCTTATTTTCTTTTGTGACCGGACTTATTTAAACCTATGTGTTGTAGCATTGTGATGGAACTTATTATCTTTTAAGTTTGTTCAGTAGATGATTGTAGTGACAGACATTGCCACTGCCTTGTTGAATCCTCGACGCAATCTAAATTACCCTCATGATCTATGATGTGCCTTTATTAACTCTTTTGAGTTTTGGTTGATGAACCATTGTAGTTTATGTTGTTCGTGCATGTAGTATCCGTGAGATGTCCTGATAAAGAATTCCTTCTTTTATCTTGATATGTATACCTAACATGTTTCTTTCTTCTGTGATGATGGAAGAAGGAGTAGGGGAATCATATTTCTGTCATTTGTAGATCGCTACGTGACTAAGTTTCTTGAAATATGTTGCCAAAACTAACGACTGCTTGTAACACCCCACTTGGATAAATGGACCGTTACATGTATTTATGGCGTGTCATCAAAGCATGCAAGGCAATGTATTAAACATTAACTGACCATATGGAAATACCGGAATCAAACATCGGTAGTCCAAACATAAGCTCAAAATATAAAGATTTAAATACTGAAAGAAAGGGACGAAACAGTGTCCAAACAACCAAACTAATGTAATGTGTGCATAAAAAAAGAGTCTGGATAGCTCCCATCCAATGCACGTACTCTCTTAGAAGTCCTAAGATCGTCCCTGTGTACCTGCCGTTTGGAAACATGAAAGGAAACTACGGCTAAGCATGACGCTCAGTGAACGGATGGAAACATGATAAGAATGCACTGAAAGAAATGGAATAAATGACAAACAATGAAGCTATGAGACTGATATGTAAACATGTGGTAGTACCCTGTATAAAATCTGAGGAACCTGGTTTATAAATACTAAATCTGAATTATTAACTATTAAATCTGAAAACACGCATTTACTATATTTTAATTGCCAGAGCTTATATAGGTCACGTGCTGTAACAACCGTGCATGAATAACTGGAGGGGTGACCTCGTCATGCTGTAGAGGGGTGACCTCTAAATAACTGTAGAGGGGTGACCTCTAAATACTGTGCTGGGTGGAGGGATCAGCTCCAATGTGAAGGATGTAGAGCACACACCACATTCACCCTGATAACTTGTAAACTGATAAGCCTAGGATGCATCCATACGCCCCACTAAACATACATATAAAAATGGCCAAACTGAACATGAGTGGGACGATGCAGGATGTCACTCTCCTGCATGTGAGTCACGACACCGGTTCCTCTAGTGCCGTGGTTACGGTACCTCCGTAACTAGTACATAAACTGGTCGTGCTTGTATATAATGCTCAGGCAACTTATTTCGTTTTTAATATGATTTCTGATAAGCATAAACACATACGGGGAAAAACATTTGGCTGTAGACGGGGAATCCTAATCATACATAGAAAGGAAGTCCTTACTGAAAGGACGAGAAATCCGTACCTCGTGTCCAGTAACTGATTGCAATAATACAAGTAGAACTCCTACTCAGACTTCACGCGAGCTACATAAATAAAAGGCGCGAATAAGCTAACTGATATCCGTCTATTTAATTTCATGTTCTTATTGGCTTTTCATTTATTTATTTTATTTTTGAAATTCTGTACGTATATTAATTGATAAATCTAATCTTATAATAACTCATTTTAATGTATTATCGTTCTACTATAGTTACGGTACAAGCGTATTTCTGACGCTATAATAATACTATATTAAGTATCCCGCTAAAAATTGAAAATTTCTTAAATTAGAAAGTTCCTAAAATAATTTAATTCATTTAATAAAATTATACCCTTTTAAAATATTAAAGAACTATTTTAATTTAACACATTTAAAATATATTTTAAACATTTATAAAACAACTAGATTAAAAAGGTATAATATAAAAATATTCATTTTATTTATTATAATAATGTCCCGAGCCTACCGAGATACCCCATCTCGATCGCACTAAACAAATCAACAAACTATGATTAATCCGCCCATATGAATTTGCGACAGAAAACTGAGTCACTAAAACTGTCGCTAAAAGCTGTCCCTTTTTAAACTGCATACATATAACAGTTCTGCGACAGAAAAACTGTCGCAAAACTGTCGCTAATGTTATTTTCTATTTCTGTTTTCCTATCCCATTTCTTTCCACTGATTAACCACTTAGTTCCCACTGCTAGGTTACGTTTTCCCACTGTTTATATAAACCAAACGCACCCTTATTTCAGGAATAGCCCATTTGGGCTTGTTTCGAATATTTTGGCCGATCTCAGCCCGAGCCGCCCCTGTGTGGGTCATGGCTGGGCAAAAAAAAAAGGACCACCGAGACCTTAGGGTCTCGGTTTCATTAAACCAACACAACCCCGTTAATACAGCCTAAACAAACACCCCCTTTTGGGTTTTCTGGCCCTCGGTCGACCCACAGCAACAACACCACCGAGACTGTGATGTCTCGGTTATGTTCAGCCCCAAACCGAACCCCCTTTTTTATTTAATTCGTGTATAACCTGAAACCTCCTTTCTTTTAAATTAAACCCCATATTTCGTGTGTTAAGTAAATCAAAAGAGAAAGATTAATTTACCTTGTTTGATTTCTAATAAACGATGAACATACACAAGCTTCTTGAAGAATTTGACCCGAAAATCCCTTCTTTATTTTCTATGGGTGGCGGCACAAAAAGGTTTCCAAAACCCTAATCATTTTTTTTGTTCGACTGTGTGGGAGGGAGGGGTTAAAGTCCCGTGTTTAATTTTTTTACAATGGGCTTGGGCCCAAAAATTTTCTTTTCTTTCCTTTCTTTAAACTAAAATCGGCCATGGGCCTTTTTACAATTAACTTTTATTTTTTTGTTTATAAATTAATACGTAAATAGTTTAAATGATTTAAATCGCGTATTTACATTTCCAATTTAAATACGGGTTTTACAATTCTTCCCTTCTAAAAACAATAATTCGTCCCCGAATTAAGGATACGGCCGTACTGGGTTTTACAATTCTTCCCCTCTAAAAAGAATTCGTCCCCGAATTATAAGGTATTTGAGCTGACTGGAGTAAAAGCCGAAAATGCTAATAAGCTGGAAGACACAAAAGCTAAAAAGACATACCCGAATCAAAACTGAAAGTGAGGATAAGAAGTCCGTATAGACTCCTCTGTTTCCCACGTGGCCTCCTGCTCGGTATGGTTCCTCCACAGGATTTTGACGAAAGGAATGGTCTTCCTTCTCATAACTCGATCCTGGCGATCTAAAACTGCTTCAGGTTCCTCAATATAAGATAGATCCTCCCGAATCTAATCGAGTGGATAATTCACTTTGTGAAGCTCATGATAGTTGTACCCTCTGAGTAATTATACATGAAACACGTTGTGGACGTGTGAAAGCTGAGGTGGTAACGCCAACCGATATGACACTTCACCGATACGTTCAAGGATTTCGAACGGTCCGATGTAACGAGGGTTGAACTTGCCTTTGAGGCCAAAACGTCTGACGCCGCATGCGGGTGATACTTTAAGGAACACACGATCCCCAGTCTGAAATGATAGATCTCTGCGATGCTTGTCGGCGTAACTCTTCTGGCGAGTACGCGCTTCTTGCAGTTTTGCCCTAGCAATGGCGACCTTTTCATTGGTCAGTTCTATTAATTCTGGTCCTTCAATCAACCGTTCTCCTACTTGATCCCAACAAATAGGAGCATGACATTTCCTGCCGTATAACATCTCGAATGGAGCACGCTTGATACTAGCATGCCAACTGTTGTTGTAGGCAAACTCGACCAAGCAAATATAGTCATCCCAGTGTCCTGTCCATTCTAATGCACAGGTGCGTAGCATGTCCTCCAAGGTCTGGATGGTACGCTCTGACTGACCTTCCGTCTGCAGATGGAAAGCTATGCTGAGCTTGAGCCTAGTTCCCCAATATTTATGCAAACCTTCCCAGAAATGAGAAGTGAAACGTGGGTCCCTATCTGATATAATTTCTGAAGGTGTACCGTGTAACCGTACAATTTCCTTGGTGAATAGTTCTGCTAATTTACTGACTGCGAAATCTTTACGGATAGGAACGAAATGTGCCGACTTGGTCAAACGATCGATAACAACCCGGATTGCATCATGTCTCCGCTGAGTTTGTGGTAGTCCAGTGACAAAATCCATAGAGATCTTGTCCCATTTCCACATTGGAATATCTAACGGCTGAAGAAGACCACTGGTACGCTAATTCTCTATCTTAACCTGCTGGCAGGTTAAGCATTTAGACACAAAAGTTGTGACATCCTGTTTCATGCCACTCCACCAGAAATGATGCTTAAGATCGTGGTACATTTTAGTGGAACCTGGATGGATAGAGAACGGAGAGCTGTGAGCCTCAGTCATTAAGGCTTCTCTGAGAGCAGGGTCTTCTGGAACGTAGAGTTTGGTACCCTGCCATACGATACCATCGTCATCGATGCGAAATTCGGTCTGCTGGTCAATGTTCTGGACAATCGCCCAGATTTCACCATCATCCTTTTGTGCGGCTTTAATCCTAGAGAGTAAATCCGGTTCTACCCTCAGACTAGCCTATGTCCGCGTACTAAGAGCTCAATATCATACCGCTCTAAGTCCCGAATAATTTCTTCCTGAACTTTGATGCCATTTATCATACCTGACTTTCTGCTAAGGGCATCTGCTACTACATTTGCTTTACCTGGGTGATACTGAATATTAGTGTCATAGTCTTTCAGCAGTTCTAACCATCGCCGTTGTCTCATGTTCAGCTCTCGTTGGGTAAATATGTACTTGAGACTTTTGTGATCGGTGAAGATATCACACGACTCACCGTATAAATAATGCCTCCTGATTTTAAGGGCGAAAACGACTGCTGCGAGCTCTAGATCATGAGTATGATAATTTTTCTCATACGGCTTCAGTTGACGCGAAGCATAAGCAATGATTTTCCCATGCTGCATAAGAACACAGCCTAAGCCCTTTCCTGAAGCGTCACTGTAAATCTGATAACCACCTGTACCGGATGGAAGAGTAAGTATCGGTGCTGAGATCAATCGATGCTTGAGTTCCTCAAAACTCTTTTCTCTCTCCTCGGTCCATATAAACTTCTCACCTTTTCGCATAATTTGGGTCAAAGGTAACGCCAAACGTGAAAAGTTTTCCACAAACCTACGGTAATAACCCGCCAACCCAAGAAAACTACGTATCTCTGTGACAGATGTCGGTCTCGCCCATTTGGTGATAGCCTCCACCTTTTGAGGATCCATAGTGATTCCTTCTGTAGAAACAATATGACCTAAAAACGCCATCGTATTCAGCCAAAATTCGCACTTCGAAAATTTAGCATATAGCTTTTCTCGTCTGAGAATCTGCAAAACTGTACGGAGATGATTCTCATGTTCCTCTTTGGATTTGGAGAAAATAAGGATATCATCGATGAATACGATCATAAACTTGTCTAAAAATTCGTGGAAGACTTTGTTCATCAAGTCTATAAATACTGCAGGCGCATTCGTGAGACCGAATGGCATAACAACAAACTCGTAATGACCGTACCTCGTGTGAAAAGCAGTTTTGGATATATCCTGCTCTTTTACACGCAGCTGATGGTAGCCTGATCGTAGATCGATTTTTGAGAAGTGCTTGGCACCCTGAAGCTGATCGAATAAATTGTCAATACGAGGAAGTGGATAACGGTTACGAATAGTGAGCTTATTCAACTCACGGTAGTCAATACACAATCGCATACTACCATCCTTCTTCTTGACAAACAAAACTGGAGCGCCCCAAGGTGACACGCTTGGACGAATGAAACCCCTTTCTAGAAGTTCCTGAAGCTGATCTTTCAGTTCCTTAAGCTCTACAGGAGCCATACGGTAAGGAGCTTTAGATACTGGTTCTGCACCTGGACCGAGATTGATACCAAATTCTACCTCTCGCATGGGAGGTAAGCCTGGGAGTTCCTCTGGAAAGACATCTGGAAAATTTGACACCACTGGCTGATCATGAATTGAAGGTGCCTCAGAAGTCGTGTCATGAACTGTAGCTAGGAAACCCTCACAACCATGGTATAGTAAGGTACGAGCCTGTAAAGCTGAAATGATCTGAACATGTTTTCCTGGTAGGAAGCCCTGGTGAATATACTCTGGTGTCTGGACATCACCAAAGATGACCCGGTGAGCATGACAATCTATGGTGGCACGATGAACCAACAACCAATCCATACCCAGAATAATATCGAATTCGCACATATCTAGAGGAAGGGCACTGACTAGACTGATTTTATCATCAAACTCAAGAGGGAGATCCTTATACACCTGGGTAATGAGTACAGAGTCTCGCATGGGGGTAGATATACTAAGTACACTGTCTAGTGGCGTAGGGGTCATGTTTATTCTAACAGCATATGAAGTAGATATAACTAAGTGTGTGGCGCCTGTATCAAAAAGCACGCAGGCAGACTGTCCGTGTATAAACAAAATGCCAGTAATGGTACCTGTGGTCTTATTTGCTTGCTCACGGGTAGTTGTGTAGACACGACCAGTGGTTGGTGATATTGGTGGTGGTGGAGGTAAAATTTGAGGAATCTGGCCTGAGGTACCGGCAACATCCCCGCTCTTACAATCCCTCTTCAAATGGCCCGGCTGACCACACTTGTAACAAATACCGGTACCATGACGACAACGTCCCGTGTGTTTCTTCCCACATGTGATACAAGTGGGATAAGAATACCCTGTAGAAACAGCTCTGGTTTGCTGAGAACCTGATTTACGATGATAAACACGTGTCACAATTCTGATAACTTAACTGAAATAAGGCTGTTTGACTGAAATTTAAAATTACCAGAATTTGCCGGTCGGGCAAACTGTTGACCTCTGTTGTTTTGGTCACGCCCCTGTCCAGCATCTCTGTTGGAATTTACAAAAATTTAAGATCTGTTTTACACGATAGTCTATTATTTCCGGAGCTTAAAGAATCACCTGTAGTTGCCACATGAGTTTGAGCTGCCGCGGTAGTTATCACCACCGCTCCTCTTATCTGATAGATTACGGTCATATGACTGACCGTGGTTCCTGTAGTTCTGATGTGGAGTAGCCGATTGGGATCGGTCTCCTCCTCTGTGTCTGTAAGATTATAATTGGATAAGACATAACATATAAGTTGACAAGTAATAATGGGAGTTAAATTTTTTAAGTCTGTTGGATGAGATGTACCTCTTCTCCGGACGCTCTACATTCTCAAGATCATCCCTCTCGAAAAGCATCTCAATATCACGAGCTGCATTAGCTACTTGTGACACATTAGTGAATGTGGCACTCACCAGCCTATCTGCAGTCCTAGAGTGAAGAGCCCAACGAAATTGCTTCGCTTGCTCCTCTGCGGTACCCCGCAGCCTCCCCTAAGAATCCAGCCATCCTGAGGTATCGGTGCATGAACTCTATACTGTTCTCGCCATGATTCTAACGAATGACGTGGAAGTCCTCTTCAGTTTAGCTTTCTCCGCATGCAGGAAAAACTGTTCATAGAACATCGTCTTGAAACGTGCCCAGGTCAATGCAAGCTTCCAAGCATCTCCCCCATTGGACAGTTTCTGAGACCTCCACCAATGCAGAGCAGGACCCTCCAATTTGTAAACTGCAAGCCTAACCTTGAAAGCATCACCACAACCCATAGCTCCAAAGATTTTCTCTACATGATAGATCCAGTCTTCCGCGTCAGTTGAAGCTACAGTCTGCTCAAAAAGTCGGGGTTTCTGTTTGTTAAACAAATCTAGCCAAGCGGCTAAAGTGGTAGGTGGTGGAGCAGGAGGGTTGTTATTCTGTTGAGGTCCATTTTGATATTCAGCTCAGATCTCATCACGAATTTGGGGTAACATGGCTTGTATAGCAGCCTGAACAGCAACAGCAATGGCAGCTGCGTTAGGATCATTCTCGGTTTCGCGTCTGGGTGGCATCTGGAATAACAAAGGATAAGTTGATAAAACTGTCAGAACCTGGAGTAATAAATCTGAATATGCATAATGTAATTCATGCAGGCATAGCCAACAAAATATGACATGAATACTGGTGAACGCCTAGGGTCAGTTCACAAAATGACAATTACTGAAACATAAATCTGACATGAGTAAGGATGAACGCCTATGGTCAGTTCATCTATACAAAATTTAAACGGGCAAGGGTGAACGCCTATGGTCAGTTCACCAAAACGAAAAGTTCGCTGAAAAGCACATGCGATTAAGTATGGTCAGTCCTGTACCAACCGTTTACTTTATCAAAATTTTGAAATCCGACTAATAAAATACATGAGTAGCATGGAAGATAACAACGCCAAAATACAGGAAGTTCTTGGTGACTACCCACTAGTCACAGGTCAAGTTTTAGAGCCTACAGGTCGAACCTTGCTCTCTGATACCATAATTGTAACACCCTACTTAGATAAATGGACCGTTACGTGTATTTATGGCGTGTCATCAAAGCATGCAAGGCATTGTATTAAACATTAACTGACCATATGGAACTACCGGAATCAAACATCGATAGTCCAAACATAAGCTCAAAATATAAAGATTTAAATACTGAAAGAAAGGGACGAAGTAGTGTCCAAACAACCAAACTAATGTAATGTGTGCATAAAAATAAAGGAGTCTGGATAGCTCACATCCAATGCACATACTCTCTTAGAAGTCCTAAGATCGTCCCTGTGTACCTGCCGTTTGGAAACAGGAAAGGAAACTACGGCTGAGCATGACGCTCAGTGAACGGATGGAAACATGATAAGAATGCACTGAAAGAAATGGAATAAATGACAAACAATGAAGCTATGAGACTGATATGTAAACATGTGGTAGTACCCTGTATAAAATCTGAGGAACCTGGTTTATAAATACTAAAACTGAATTATTAACTATTAAATCTGAAAACATGCATTTACTATATTTTAATTGCCAGAGCTTATATAGGTCACGTGCTGTAACAACCGTGCATGAATAACTGGAGGGGTGACCTCGTCATGCTGTAGAGGGGTGACCTCTAAATAACTGTAAGGGGTGACCTCTAAATACTGTGCTGGGTGGAGGGATCAGCTCCAATGTGAAGGATGTAGAGCACACACCACATTCACCCTGATAACTTGTAAACTGATAAGCCTAGGATGCATCCATACGCCCCACTAAACATACATATAAAAATGGCCAAACTGAACATGAGTGCGACGATGCAGGATATCACTCTCCTGCATGTGAGTCACGACACCGGTGCCTCTAGTGCCGTGGTTACGGTACCTCCGTAACTAGTACATAAACTGGTCGTGCTTGTATATAATGCTCAGGCAACTTATTTCGTTTTTAACATGATTTCTGATAAGCATAAACACATACGGGGAAAAACATTTGGCTGCAGACGGGGAATCCTAATCATACATAGAAAGGAAGGCCTTACTGAAAGGACGGGAAATCCGTACCTCGTGTCCAGTAACCGACTGCAATAATATAAGTAGAACTCCTACTCAGACTTCACGCGAGCTACATAAATAAAAGGCGCGAATAAGCTAACTGATATCCGTCTATTTAATTTCATGTTCTTATTGGCTTTTCATTTACTTATTTTATTTCTGAAATTCTGTACGTATATTAATTGATAAATCTGATCTTATAATAACTCATTTTAATGTATTATCGTTCTACCATAGTTACGGTACAAGCGTATTTCTGACGCTATAGTAATACTATATTAAGTATCCCGCTAAAAATAGAAAATTTCTTAAATTAGAAAGTTCCTAAAATAATTTAATTCATTTAATAAAATTATAACCTTTTAAAATATTAAAGAACTATTTTAATTTAACACATTTAAAATATATTTTAAACATTTATAAAACAACTAGATTAAAAAGGTATAATTTAAAAATATTTATTTTATTTATTATAATAATGTCCCGAGCCTACCGAGATACCCCATCTCGGTCACACTAAACAAATCAACAAACTATGATTAATCCGCCTATATGAATTTGCGACAGAAAACTGAGTCACTAAAACTGTCGCTAAAAGTTGTCCCTTTTAAAAATGCATACATATAACAGTTCTGCGATAGAAAAACTGTCGCAAAACTGTCGCTAATGTTATTTGCTATTTCTGTTTTCCTGTCCCATTTCTTTCCACTGATTAACCACTTAGTTCCCACTGCTAGGTTACGTTTTCCCACTGTTTATATAAACCAAACGCACCCTTATTTCAGGAACAACCCATTTGGGCTTGTTTCGAATATTTTGGCCGATCTCAGCCCGAGCCGCCCCTGTGTGGGTCACGACTGGGCAAAAAAAAAAAGGACCACCGAGACCTTAGGGTCTCGGTTTCATTAAACCAACACAACCCCGTTAATACAGCCTAAACAAACACCCCCTTTTGGGTTTTCTGGCCCTCGGTAGACCCACAGCAACACCACCACCGAGACTGTGATGTCTCGGTTATGTGCAGCCCCAAACCGAACCCCCTTTTTTTATTTAATTCGTGTATAACTTGAAACCTCCTTTCTTTTAAATTAAACCCCATATTTCGTGTGTTAAGTAAATCAAAAGAGAAAGATTAATTTACCTTGTTTGATTTCTAATAAACGATGAACATACGCAAGCTTCTTGAAGAATTTGACCCGAAAATCCCTTCTTTCTTTTCTATGGGTGGCGGCACAAAATGGTTTCCAAAACCCTAATTATTTTTTTTGTTCGACTGTGTGGGGGGAGGGGTTAAAGTCCCGTGTTTTATTTTTTTACAATGGGCTTGGGCCCAAAATTTTTCTTTTCTTTCCTTTCTTTAAACTAAAATCGGCCATGGGCCTTTTTACAATTAACTTTTCATTTTTTTATAAATTAATACTTAAATAGTTTAAATGATTTAAACCGCCTATTTACATTTCTGATTTAAATACGGGTTTTACACTGCTACTGTGAACACTATGATCGAACAAGTTATTGCTAGAGCATTTGGAGCTGATCGTGCTGCCAGGAATTAAAGATGCTAGGGTTAATTGTGCTGGAGATAATGGTGCTGCAGATGATGCTGCTGAGAATAATGATGATGCTGCTGAGAATAATGATGATGCTGCTGAAAATAATGGGGATGCTGCTAACAATAATGAGGATGCTGCTGATCCAGATGATAGTATTGCTGCTATTCTACAAGTTCAAGAGAATGTACTTATGTTAGTTTTCAGAAGTGTGGTTCTGCGTTATTTGGTGGTAATAGTAGTGCATTAGAATTGCATAGGTGGATTGATAAGAAAGAGAGTACTTTTGAGATTATTGGGTGTTCAGAAATTAATAAGGTGGAATTTGCTGCTGCTATATTCAAGATGGTACACTAAGATGGTGGAATACCAAGTGACTACTTTAGGATTGGTTGTGACTAATACTAAGGCATGGACCGTGATGAAAGGACTATTGGCTGCTAGGTTTTGTCCTAAGAAGGAACTAGGACAGTTGGAATCCGAATTGAGATAATTCGTGCTAAGGAACGATGTTATTACTGCTTACTGGGAAATTTTCTGAGCTATATTTTTGCTATGTCATGATACTTTTGTAAATGACCATAAAACAAAGAAGCAGTACATGAGAGGATTGTCTAGTAATATCAAGGGTGAGGTTATTTCTTTAAAACCTAAATCTTTCAATGAAGCTGTTCAGATGGCGCATGATTTAATGGATGTGAAAGTGCACGATAGGAAAGATAGTATTGTTGAAAACAATAAGAGAAAGTGGGAATCTGCTCAGTTTAAGCAGAATCAATGTCAGAATTGTGAGGATTACAGTAATAACAATAACCGAAGACAGAACCGAAATCAGTATTTAAACCATGGAAGGAATGATGGAAATTCGTGCTGCCACGTTTGCTAGAAGTAACAAGATAAATTTCTAGTGTGTTTGTTGTACTCTATACCATGTAGGAAATTTTCCACAATTGCGACTAGAGTTAGGACAACCTGGTCATAAAGCTGCTAAGTACAGAACGAGAGGATTAGTCATTGTAATTAGTACCCCTGGAGTAGTGATATGTTTTAGCCGTGGTGAGAAAGAATACAAAAAAGGGGGAATTGTCCAAGGAAAGGAAATTGACAAAATAGGAATGCTGCTGCTCCAGCTTACGTTTGAATGATGCTGACAAACCTTAAGGTCTAGATGTTGTAAATGGTATATTCTTACTTGATATTCTTTATGTCAGTATGTTGTTTGGTTTCAGATCGGGTAGAAACTCTAGAAATGTAAAGATTTAGTTGTTTTATCAACGAAGAGTCAATAAGATTGACAATTAACTATGATGTGGAGTTAACCGATGGAAAGGTTACTAGTGTTAGTTTTACACTGAGAGTGTGTTCCTTGAATTTAGGAAAGTAGGTGTTTAGTATCGACTTGATGCTCAAAGAGTTGGAATCTTTGGATGTGGATTATTGGTATGAATTGGTTAGTGGTGCGAAGTGCTGATGGTTGAGATTGGATTAACCTTCACTATAAATTGATAGCTGCTGGTTTAGATTTTGCTGCGAAGCTGAGTGTTGACTATCAGAGGTGATGAGTGAATTTTCCGTTTGAGAAGTATCTTGTTTGGAAACAAGGAAGTATGCAGAAGAAGGATCTGATGTATTTTTGACTCAGGTAATTAGTGATAGAGTGGTTGAGGAGAAGTTGAGAGATCTGATAATGACACGAGAGTATTCTGAAGTTTTCCTGAATTTTTTTGCAGAGTTGCTGCCGCCTTATGAAATGGAGTTCGTGTCGATTGAGTATTGTGAGCGATAGGTGTAGTGCTTCTGCGTTTCATTGTGTAGTGCTTCTGGGGGTTTTTTTGAGTAGTAATTGTATGCCTTATCATTGGCACCGTCAGAGTGGAATGAGTTATTCGGTCAACTGCGGAAAGTGATGGATAAAGGATGTATTAGATTAAGTTTCGTTACAGTGATGATCGTCTGTGCTGTTTGTCAAAGAAGGATGGATTGTTTCGGATGTGTATTGATTATCGAGAGCATAACTAATTGACAGCCAAGAATCGGTATCCATTACCGAGGATTGATGATTCGTTTGATCCTTACAACTTGTCTTGATCCAGTGTGTACTCAAAGATCGATTTGAGTCCTGGTTATCATTAACTGAGAGTTAGGAAGGAAGATGTTCGTATAGTTATTTTTCGTACTTGATGTGGGTACTTTAAGTTTCAAGTGATGTTTTTGGAATGGACGAACGCGTCTGCCATATTCATGGACTGGGTGAATCTTGTGTGTAAGATGTGTTAGAATGAGTTAGTCATTATATCTATTGGAGATATTCTATTTTATTCCAAGAGGAAAGGAGGAACATAAGTAGCATATGAGGAAAATTTTTGGGATGGTTGGAAGAAGAAAAACTGTATGTAAAGTTTCCTATGTGTGAATGTTAGTTGAAATACTTGCGTTTTCTAAGGCAGTTGATTGACAACAAAGGTATTCGTGAAGATCTTGCCAAGACTGAAACGATTAAAAATTGGTCGGTACCAACGACACTGATGGAAATCTGTTAATTCCTTGGTCTAAGCTGGGAATAATCGGAGGTTTATCGAAAGGTTTTCACTGATTGTTAAACCATTGATTAAGCCGACTAAGAAAAATTGGATGTGTGAGTCCCACTTATACATCTAAATTGTAAGTTTCGAGATCTGATCCTTATCAGATAAGGAAGTTGTATACTGAACACTGAAGGGTAGGCTGTGTTCGGCACTGATGTTGTCATTTTTGAAAGGATCTGAGGTATTTATAGTTTGTAGTTTGCTGTGATGCGTCTCATAAGGGTTATGTAGTTGTGGTGTTTGTTTTGAGATGGTAGAAATATTACGTGTATGGAATCAAGTGTGTAGTGATAAAGGATCATAGAAGTTGCTCCATAATTAATTTCCTAGGATGACAAAGGAAATGAGTAGAGGATTACCTGTTGTATATTTCGAGTATTTGAGTATGTTGATGATTATGACTGTGAGTGATTATGCCTACGAGATTCGCTACCATCCAGGAAAGGCGAATGTGGTAGCTAATGCACTTATCAGGGATAAAAAGGGGAAATCTTTTAAGATTTGAGTTTTGGTAATGACAAGAAGTGTGGGCTTGATAGCAAGGATATGAAATTTTAAGTTAGTGGTCTGAATTGAGAAGGATGTCAAGGTAATTGGTTTCAACATTTTGTTAAACTTATGGAAAGGATTTTGTTGTAACGCCAAGTTAGGCATGGTATATTGAGCACTCCTAACATAGCTAAGTTAAGAGAGTGAGACTTAGTGATGAAGGAATCTCACAAGTCAAGTAATCAATACGATTTGGTTTAGATAAAGATGAAAGTTGAGTTGAGTACTGTGTGTTATACCGAGACTGATGGACAGAGTGAAAGGATGATTCGAACATCGAACGGTATACTTATGCGTGTGTGATTGACTTAGAAATCGTTGAAATTTTTATATGA
Source organism: Glebionis coronaria (assembly GCA_025667525.1). NCBI lineage: Eukaryota > Viridiplantae > Streptophyta > Magnoliopsida > Asterales > Asteraceae > Glebionis > Glebionis coronaria. The sequence continues at coordinate 117,802,744 of CM046881.1, forward strand.
AGCTAATTATCATGCTAGTAGTGAGGCTGTACTATTGATGGTACATAAATAACTTCCAATTGTGAAGGTTAAAGATCATGAGTTATGGACGTAAGATTAGGTTTTCGGTGTATTGAAGAAATGTAGGTGGAATTGAATGACGGAACTAGAAGTGATATTGCCAATATTAATAAGATTGTATGGATTAAAGATTATCCATTAGTAACAAGGAATCATCAGAAGAGTTATGTTGGTATTCGAAGAAATCGATGGAGTTTGAAATTGTGAAACGTGGTTATGCTTAAGGTGTCGTCATGACGGGTGAAATTTGTTTTGAGAACAACAAAGAAAGAATTCAACTTGAAGATAAGTTGCTTTTCATAGAAAGAACTTTGAAGATTTCTTATGAGGTCAAAACATAGTAAGGATTATACTGTAAGGATACAAGAATTCCAGGAGTGGAATCTGAAATTGTGAAGGAAGCGTGAGGATTTCTTTAAGGAAAAGAGTTATCATTTATTCTAGAGGCATGGGATGTGAATATAAGAGGGGTCGAGTGCCGGGACGTCGCTCTCCTTTAGGAGGGTAGGATGTGACAACCCAAACCCGAGGTCATTTATATAATATTATATAATATTATTTTTACGAATAATTTTGAAATTTTTGATGAGTTGAATGGAATGACGATTGATGGTTTTATTTAAAACCGAAGTTGGAGGTTTTATTTTTAGCTTTTTACTAATAGCGAGGATTATTAGTGACCACGATATCGATGGATGCCCGAGATTTTATGTTTTATTATTTGTTGTCTCGATGTTTATATTTTTGACGTTTTTATTCTAAGTTCGTATTAAGTCGAACCGGGATCATACTATTATCATATTTTGAGTGCGTTTTAACTTTTGAAAAGTATTTTTACGAAACCCGAGCCTCAGAGATATTTTCAAAATTGACAATTTACATTTTCTACCCTTACAACTATTTAATTGCGTTTTGGACCAAAATTATCACAAATTGGCAAAATCTACCCCTCCACCCCACTATAAATAGATTTTCCACTAGCAACTTTAAATAAAAAAATCATTTTTCACAAAAACTCACCCACCCTTTTCTCCCTCTTGTTCTTGTTGTCCAAAACACCAAACAAAAACACCATTGATCATTGATTTCTACTTTGAATCAATGAAAACTAATTCATATCCCACTCTTATAATTTGATGAGGATCATTTTGATGTAATTTTTGTACACATGCAACAACTTTACAAATTTTGATGAAGAACAAGGTTGTTTGATCTATTTCTATGCTTGTATATGGTGTTAATATTATTATATTTGAAATTTTGAGTGCTTGCATGTATGGATTTATGAATGGGTAAAATTTTGTATGATCATCCAAGGGTGTTATGGGTTAGATGAGTTGTTTAAAATAATATTAGGGTGATATTAGGCATATGGTATTGATTAAAATTCGTTGAAAATTTTATTTAGTATGGTTTTTAATAAGGTATTTTAGGGCAGTAGGTTCAAGGACAATTTCGGAAACCTTACTTTTTGAAAATGAACAAACTAACTAGATGAGGTTGTAGAGAATTCTTTTAGCTTCGATTTGATATAAGATAGAGCTTCTAGCTCCAAACGAGCGCGAAGTTATGATGTTTTGATTATTCGTGTACCGGGAGACGAGTATCGACACAATCCGAAGTTGTTGTCGACATTTGGATCGAATCTCAGGGACTAAAGAATGAGTTGTGAAAATGGTCAAGGACTGGAGTTTGGTTCTAAACTTAGGGTTGTGAGTCTATTTTCAAACCCAAGTGTCGGATTTGTAAACGGGATTGTTTAGAATGTTCAAAATGGTTGTATGAGTCGGTGACGTAAAACTGTCTGGGTTTTGTAGTTCAAAGATGTGTCGGGCAAGGAACTTTAAAAGTAAAACCTTTTGATGGGCTTTTAACAGGTCTTTCTATATACAGTAACTGAGGTCTCTGATTAGTACCATAAATATTTGATGTGTTTAAGTGGGGTAAACGAGCTCGTACATTTGGTATGTACCGGCAGATTTTTATTGAAACGATAGACTACTAAAGTAAACATATAGAATGATGTAATAGGTCACTTGTATTGTTTTCATTTTGGGTTGGTTGTGATTTTATTATTTTGAGTTTGATGATGTTAAGTATGGATTTTATTCGAGTTTATTATTGATGAACGCGCCTTATTTGATAGGTTGCGGTTTTTGTGTTTATCGGGCATCAACTATCGTCGAAGATCGTCTTACTACTGCTATTACTCCAGGTGAGTCTATGGCCTCGCTTTTGTAATTGTTTTGAATGATTTTAAAACCCGCGAGGGGGATACATGCTATTTGAAAGTAAAATGAACATAAGTCATGATTGATTGTTTGGACCCGAATATTGTCTTTGTTACCTTTGTTGTTTTGAATTGTATAAGTACCTAAGCTGCAAAAGTCCCTAAATTCATGAGCCGTTAACTATCTTCTGACTTGATGTTGTGAGTTGGGAATAGCCGCTTATTCTAATAATAGTACTATTGGGCTGACGACCCTATCCGAGACCAGGGCTTTACGCTGAGTAACCCGCTGGGAAGGATAATTTTACGAGAATGAGAATGTGGTATACTTGCAACTGATACCCTAGTAGGGGCACTGGAATTCATCTAGTCATGCCGGCTTTAGGCGTGGGTGACTAAGTTAAGGGGTCGATGTCATGAGCTTAATACAATTCAATAGCTATTGCTATATACCAGAATGCCTGACTAATAGATTGTATGCGCACAATTCTATTAAATGATCTTGATTGATTTTTCTCTTGTGTTCAAATGTTGATTTGGAAAACCTATAGACTCGCTCAACCGTTGTGTTGATGATTTTAAGCATGTATTTCAGGTATTGAAGTTGATGGATTGCGGAGCTTGCTGGAGTATGCTCGTGTCATAACAACTAATTATACGGCTAGACACATATGGGCCTATGGGGTCACACACACATATACAATCAGGTACCATTTCAATATATCGTGTTTATCGTATTTACGGTATATAAACAACCTTCATAACTCGAGATCATTATTGAGCTTCTAACGACTAGTAGAGTACTTAGTTATTAGACTTGTAAAAGTGAATGGCAAGGTCCATACAAAGCCCATTGAGTCCGGCCCATTAAGATGAAAAAAGGAAGGAGTTACATTTGTGATAAATATTAGTTATTAGGGAATAACTCAAATTTATTACATTAAACACATTACCAAACTCCTCCCTTTTTCCTCTAATTTGTTTTTGCACGGTTTTGAGATAAAGAAAACGAGGGTTTATGCTTTGTAATGATCTCCATCTTTGAATCTTGTTTATTCAAAGGGTGTTACTAGGTTACGGGGTTTAAGACTAGCATCTACTGGTATACAAGGATGTGTGGTGTGGAAACATCATAGAGGTGATCTCCTTTGATCACTTGGTTTCATTTAGTTTCTTGGTTGGATCATGTGGTGATTGTCTCCAATCATTTGTTGTCGTTCGATCCTACCGAATCACGTTACAAAGGTATACTTTTATTGTTTATTCTTTAGACTAATCATATGACTATATGGATCCGTTGATATGTGATCTTTCCGCTGCGTTTATTATTTATGCATATCATATTTATATGGATAATCACCTATAGTGGTATCAGAGACAGGTTAGATGTCATATGATTATCGGGTATGCGTAAAAATGGCTAAAAATAAGTGTTTTTGATGGTTTTGTTAAACCAATTTTAAAACAGCCCCTATGGCCTTATTTTCGACTTATTACAGATTTTTAGAAGGTCTTATAATCTGTTTATAATGGTCTAATAGCCACGGGTTACGCATACTTTAATGGGTTTGTTACCGGGTACGTGTAAAATGACTTAAAACGCGTTTTTGGAACGATTTTTGAATCGGGTTTTCAACAGCTCTTATGACCATTATTTCTATAATTATATGATAATTACAAGGTTTCTAAAATGTGGTTTTGAGGTCATAAGGTCATTGGTTACACGTACCAATCGGGGGTTTAATTAATTGTTGATTATTGCTTCGATTTCGTTGGCTAACAGGTGTTTCTTGATGGTTATTTTATATCCATGGCAAATACATGCATGTTTGGTCATGGAATTAGCCAACACCTTGTTATATTCATAATCTTATAGTATTATTATGTTTCGTATGCAAAGCCGATGAAAACCTAAACCAAATGTGACATGTTGTGTGTTGATTTGCATTTAATTTCAGTTTTGGGGATTTGCCATTGTTTCGGCTTCAGTAATATGTTTTTGATGTTGGTTATAGCCATTGTTTGGGCACTTTACAGTAGGTTAATGATAGGTTAAATGTTTTTAGTCAAAAATCATTTGTATCTGATGCTTGGATGTGAATGGCTAAAGAATTAAAGACATATTGTGAAATTCGGAGCTGCTGATTGACCTGCACTAAAACGTGATTTCCCGGAGTTCTATAAGGAGATAGAAGCCCAAATTTGGTTTGCTGATTCACAACTCATGGGCCTTCAAAAGTCTCAAATGGACCTCAGGCTAGGGAAGATTCCTTCTATGGGTTTTGGGCCCTAGAAGTCGACTGAATTTTTTGGCAGATTTGGGCCTCATGTTCATTTTGGGTTCTACTTGCTCTTGATGGTCTTGGAGCAAGTGGGAGCCCACTTTGTGGTTGTGTTGACTTAACTTTAGTTGGCTTCTTGGTCCTCGTGATGGCTCACGAGATCAAGCTTAGGTTTTTCATCGGTTCGAGGCTTTGCATACTTGTGGTTGTGTGATTGCTTATTTGCTTGATATCTTGCTATAACTTGCAAATGTTTTTATAAAACTTTATACCAATCACAAACCATTTATAAAACTAAATCTTGGATTTAGTCTAATGTTTAAATACGATTTAAAACAAAAATCTTGTTTTCATAATAATTCATAACATGTTATGAATGTTATTTATTTTATGTATTGTCTAAACTAATAATACTTCCACTTAGGTTTTATATTAGTCTTTAACTTGGACAAATTGACACGCATAAATTAAAACAAGATTAGAATTAAGTTAAGAAATGTTTTTAACTTGTGCTACGATGGATGAATGCATGCTTCCTCGTACACACTTTTGATTTGTAAATCAAACTTTTATACCCGTCTCAAATTTAAGTCATGTCGTCCAATCGTTTGAGATCACTTGCAATTACTTTTTGCATCTTGTGAGACGGATGTGAATTGTAACCCAAGGTGATTATTATCTATGCGTGAGACCTAGACTTATTCTCGCATGTTCTCAAATTGGATGACTTAATCGGTACAACGGTGAGACCTTGACCGAGGCAAGGATGGGACTAAACATGCCAGTTTGACATTTAGTGAAATGTTTGCTTGTGTCATAAGTCCCATAAGGATCTAAGAATTGCACAAGATTTGCAATTGATGAACGTCATCTACCTGTTGAATCTATCATTGCTAGCAGATCAACTGATGTGGTGGTGGAACCTCAATGAGGATCTTAGCTTTTTCGTAAAATTAATTGTTTTTATGAACTTGGGTAGTTAATTTTAAAAAGATAATTATCGAAAATACTAAATATGAACTTTGTATTTCTATTAATGATTTTGTGCAACACAAACCGTAAACAAAGTTTGTTTCTTTTTGTGTTAGAGGAAAACAAACTAAGTCTTCTTTCCTTGTAAGAATAAGACTCGTTCCCATCCTTTCTCCTTGTATGAGAAAGCTGTAATAGGAACACTTGAATCTTCTCAATTCTAATCAATCTTAATACACACCTACTCAAGAAATCGCATTGTCTTGTAAGTCAAAACGATTAAGTACGATTTCATATCTTAAAGTGTTAAGATATTGTATGAGTCTTGATTATAAATTGAAGTCTCATTAAACCATGAGAGGAAAGGAATTTACTAGCATGTTTTTATAGTATATTTTCCTTACACAAACAAGTTCCATAAGATTCTACACACCTTTGAGGTAAAGTAGAAAGAGGAATTGCATGCAAAACTTTCAAGTTAATGGCATCGATGGAAATCTCATCACAAATATAGTAGAACTTGATACTTTTCTTTGAATATCTATGTACATGTTTACTAGTCTGTGAAACTCACATTGGCTATAATGTGTAGACATTCAAAGAACTAGAAAGTATAAAAATTGCTACTTGCTTTTTCACTAGTATAGATACATTCAAAATGCTGTCTAAACTAATGGGAGCAATGCATTTTTTAACCATAGGACACACTTGTAAAGTTGTCTTATTCAGTGGGAGCTATGAGCTTATCACCTTGTAAGTGACCCACTTAATTTCTAGATTGTCTTGAAATAACATCATAGTTTTCTAAGCCTTATTGCATATTATTTAAAAGATAACTAGTCGCTTCCCGAAATGTTATATAAAAATAGTTATGCATGATTGCTTATTAAATGATGAAGTTCTACATAACCCTTCTATACAAGCTTGATTTAAGTATGACTTAAATCTTATTATATCTGTGATATTTTAATATTATTCATATATGATGTTGTACCATGCTCAAGTGGGAGAATTATTAGAGTGTGCAAGGTACAACACAATATGGCTTATAATATTCTATTAGGACTTATACATATTGATGTATGTTGCCTAATAGAGAACTAATGTCAAGAAATAATAAAAATTACTTCATCGCATTACCTTGATGTTTTAGCTAATAAGCATATGTCTTCTTGTAAAGAAATAAATATGAAGTATGTAAATTAACTTGAAAATACTATTGAAGCCAAAAGTTGGCATTCAATAATACTTTATTTCTAGTGTATTTATGTCTTCAAGTAAAGACATAAACATGAACTTCCTTGAATTGTTCAAAGACTTATAAAATAAAGTAAGTATTTGACTTGTTGTGTCTTCCTGTTAGGGCATATACAATGAAGTTATTGGATTGTTCAATATCTTATAAAGTATATTTAGCGACCAACATGTTATGTTTTCTTGTTAAAACATGAACATGAAGTTCTTGAACTACTAAAGTAATCATACTTTATAGCATGCAATCGGCTTGAATATTTTGTTTATGAAATTTGGTTTGGCCAAATTATAAAATATGTGAGCCAAAGAGTATTATGTTATCAAAGGAATTGTGATACTGTCTCATAATTACAACACTATGTCTCATGTGTAAAATCAAATACTATTGTTATTATTTGATCCTTGATAACATTAACTACTCTCTCTCTCTCTTGTATCTTATTAAGGTTAACAAAAATTTGAATATGCCCGTGCTTATTCAATATGGTTCCAAACAAGAAGGTAACTAAGAAACCATCAATTTATGGAATGGGATGACTCCCAGTAAGTCTTAGTTGAAGTCTTGAATTTTTTTAAAATCATGTTAGACGTGTTATAAACAAAACTTGAATCAAGAAATTTCAGTGTATTTTATACATCCCAAACGAGAACAATTCATTGTTGCTCGACATGCTGTGTACTTGGAGAAAGTCTCCTCTTACAAGAAGCAAGTGGGAGCCTTTGTGCATCTTTGAAGAAAGTAATGAATAAAATACAACCTTCTGAATACGCTAGTGTACGACACAATTGAGGCTGAGCAAGTAAATGCAAAAGCCACAAATTGTTGTAACTCCCATTCGCATATCCGCAAGGATACCTCAAGCACCTGAAGATATGAATGTCATGTCAATGTTGAGGAATCTAAGTTGGAGGATCATAGTGAACCTCATAACTATGGAGACTCATTTTTAGATTTGGAATCTAATAAATGACTCAAAACTATGAATGGTTAGATGTAGTCCATAAAAGAAAATCAATTTTGGAATTTGATTAGCTTTCACTAATCAGTAAGACTGATAGGTTATACATGGTCTTCTATGAGAAGATAGATATAGACACAATTGTACACATTTATAAACACTCTCTTTGAATAGAGTTTAAGGCATGCTCAAGCAATTGATCATGATTTAAGGCTTTATTTTATTTACGAGTGTTAAATTAATAAAGATATTAATTACCATACTTTATTTCATGAATATGAAATATGGCAATTGGTGTACAAACTCTATAAATCCAAGTGTGGATTAGAGTATGCATCTAGGAGCTGGAATCTTAAGTTTGAATCAAGGATATGATCATGATTAAAAGAAAGATAACTCTTTAAGCTAGTATGAGCATATTGTTTTGTTTGTTCTTAAATCTCATATGTTGTTAACATATTGGAAATAACATTCCATCAAAGCTAGGTTTTAATCTTTAGTTTGGAATATATTTCTATTGAGAGATATAAGAAATAACACATATAACCTCGGAACATATGCTTATTAGGAAAAGGCATACGCGGTTAATAAGTCTAAATAAGACACATCACTGAGAAAGTCTCAAAATTTTATCTCATGTAATAAGATTGATTATGTACATGGAAACTTTTAGTTTACCTAGTGGATTCATTACATATGATATGTGATGTATTAGACTAATGTTAATACTTGCATGAATGCAAGATGAACTGATCACAAAGTATCTAAGTGAAAGTCATTAGACTAATATATACTTGATCATCGTTTACGGATTTTAGCTAAGAAGATTAGTGTTGAGTTTACACACTAATGCTTACTTCGATTGAGATGGTACTTAATACTAGTGATAGTAGGATTTCATCTTCAATGATAATACTATTACCTAGTAGTGCTTGATGAAAAGCATTGTTGCACTACTCATTAGTAAAATAAGAATACTTTACACTTTGGGAAGCTGTTAAGAAGATTGTCTTAAATAGGTGTTCTACTTGCTTCAAACAACCTATGTAATGTACTATGGCGATGCTAGTATTACTGTATTAGCACTTGAGCGCACATATACAAAATGACAATCATCCTATTATTCAAAATCTTCACTATTATGTGAGTTTCTAAAATAAGTATTCTCAAAGTTCACTCAGATGACAACTCAACAGGTCCTTGTGTAAATTCAATGTCTTGTAGTCAAACATGTTCATCATGCTTGGAACATTGGACTTTGACCTTAGAGTAGTCTCATGTATATCTGTTTTTTTTAGTATTTGGATAATGGAACGTTAAGCAGTTTTACTAAATAATGAATTGATATACTTGGTAGATCGTCTTCATTTGTACTAATGTGTTCTATATTAGCATGTTTAATCCATGAATAATTTAGTTATTCTAAATTATCCATTGTCAGTTGACGATACGGGAGTATTGTGGAATTAAGACAAATGTGAGTTGGTCATATTCATTAGGAATGAATATTAATTGATGATGCCGCCAAACTCATATGTGTTCATTGGATGAACATTGGATTGACCCAACCTACGAGAATTCACTACATGGATCGTCGTCAATAGTGAATCTCGCAAGTGGTTGAATCTTTCATCCTTAGACTTGAGATGCAAGTTGGTTTTGTATGTGTTGAATGTCAATCTTTGATATGGTTAAACGATGTCCTGAACAAGGATGCTATAAAGACCATATTCAGGTGCGATGTGAAACACATGAACGACACGTGCAGTCAAAATAGGATTTGTTCCTCCACTTTTATTGGAGTTAGATACTACTGGGCCCCTTGATGAATTGTACAGATGTATGTGTGGCCACACCCAAATGTAATTAAGATGATTCTTGATTAATTTGGTAATCTAGTTCAATTTCTATATCGAGAAACAAAATAGTTAAACTTAAGAATGACTGTTGATCCATTATCTAAAGTTTAACAGAGTATCTGAAACAAAAGGATGACTGATATCTAAACCATTTTAATAAGATGTTTGAGAAACTACCCCCATACGTTTCTAGGGGCATTGGCGTGTTGCTAGAAGCTAACCATTGCTTGTATAATTACATGATTATTATGACGTGCGCAAGTGGGAGCTGTTGGAGTATGCTCGTGTCATAACAACTAATTATACGGCTAGACACATATGGGCCTATGGGGTCACACACATATACACTGAGGTACCATTTCAATATATCGTGTTTATCGTATTTACGGTATATAGACAACCTTCGTAACTCGAGATCATTATTGGGATTCTAACGACTTGTAGAGTACTTAGTTATTAGACTTGTAAAAGTGAATGGCAAGGTCCATACAAAGCCCATTGAGTCCGGCCCATTAAGATGAAAAAAGGAAGGAGTTACATTTGTGATAAATATTAGTTATTAGGGAATAACTCAAATTTATTACATTAAACACATTACCAAACTCCTCCCTTTTTCCTCTAATTTGTTTTTGCACGGTTTTGAGATAAAGAAAACGAGGGTTTATGCTTTGTAATGATCTCCATCTTTGAATCTTGTTTATTCAAAGGTTGTTACTAGGTTACGGGGTTTAAGACTAGCATCTATTGGTATACAAGGATGTGTGGTGTGGATACATCATAGAGGTGATCTCCTTTGATCACTTGGTTTCATTTAGTTTCTTGGTTAGATCATGTGGTGATTGTCTCCAATCATTTGTTGCCGTTCGATCCTACCGAATCACGTTACAAAGGTATACTTTTATTGTTTATTCTTTAGATTAATCATATGACTATATGGATCCGTTGATATGTGATCTTTCCGCTGCGTTTATTATTTATTCATATCATATTTATATGGATAATCACCTATAGATCCAACCAAAGGGATCAACACAGATGATAACGTAGCTGATCCTTTTACTAAGGTTTTGCCTAGACCAAAGGTAGTTAAGCATGCCAAGGCTATTGGGCTGCAACTAGCTAGCGATTTCATGCAATAAATCTATGATTATTATTTGGATAAAGGATGTTAAGACATTATTGAATTGATGAAATAAAGATTGAGTTTCGTTTATTTTCTATTATTTGATTTTGTATACTATTTTACATGTTTTAATCCATGAATAAAATGTTTTGTTCTAAATGTCCATTGTCGATTAATAATATAGGAGTATTATTAAACTAAGACAATTCAAAATAGTGACAGAGTATACTTGAAAGTAAATTGGTCAATTTTGGATGATATTTGATGAATCAAATGTTGGACTTATCCCAACTATATGATTTTACTTTATGGATCTTTGTCATTAAGTAAATCATAAATAGTTATCCTTAGACCTGAATCACCAAAAAAACTGTCACGAATGTAGTGTGTTTCTGTGAGATAACCTAACGCTAAACGTAACTAGTAGCTATAAGGTTTATTTTCAGAAGTGTTGCAAAGTTCGTAAGTTTTGCTTGTAATCAAAATGGGATTTGTTTCCTTCAAATTATTTTGAAGTTTAATACAGTTGGGCCCCTCGGGGGAGTAGTAAGATGTTTGTGTGGCCACACCCAAATTTGTTTTGGTAATCTTGCTATATCCGTAAACGAGAAATAGAATGGTTAATGAAAGGAATGACTGAGATCCATATCCTATTAATGTTGTATTTAAAATGAAAGGATAATAATAATGATGAGTCATTAAAATGTTTTTGCCCGGGAGACCTTACTCGAGTTGTACTAGTGACATTGCTAGTGTAACTAGACGCTAGTCAATGTAATCACTATATTCAAATTTATTCCAAGTGGGAGCTGAAAGTTTATGGACATAAAATTAAATAGTCGTGTGATAGGATCGAACTCGGAGTTACAGGATTGCACACAATACGTAAAGGGTTAATTAATTTAATAAATGTCTTTATTATATTTATTAAATTTAACCGAGCTTAACTTAAACGATCGTTAATTAAAATTTAAGTATAACGAAAGTTATGGAATATATTGGAAGAATTAGAAGGTTCCGGAAGACACACAAGGGGTGTCAACCGTCGGTTATGAAAGCCCAAGGATAAGGGACATGTTTCCTAATTTGTTTAGGATCCTATATATACACCCCATAACCCTTCATAATTTTCCATCCCTCTTTCTTGCCCTCTCTTAGCCGATCGAACAAACACCCCTTCTTAGGGTTTCAGTTTGTTTTTTTGGTTATTGATTTTGGCTATATTCCACAAGTGTTGAAGCTCCGGTTTATTAGTTCTAGACTCATGATTATCCCGTTGCATTACGTGTGTACAAGAGCGTAATATAGTTTCACTATAAACTATATCTTGGTATTTTTCGTATAAACCCTAATTGGTCATTTAGTGGTGTTCTTGTGGATTTGCTCTAGCTAAAAGGTATGTAACCCTAACTCGATTAATTATGAATGTGTTATTAATTATGATCTTGTTAAATCGCTTCCGCTATGTGTGCTTTGATCTTATTTAGGCTTTTGCGTAATTGTTATGAGCTTTATAAACCTTCAAAAACAACATCACCCAGCTTGTGATGAATGGTCCATGGTTTGATTCCTGATAAGAATAACGAATCAATAGATTTGACTATACATAACAACCATTCTTCAACTAACATACCAAATTCATCTAGCTTCCTTTTGTGTTTCCTTGTGAGGTAAAAAGCTACAGCATCGCATGATAATCAATTTAGTACATATTATCTAAGCAGGAATTTGGTTTATCTTGATTAATGTAAGAATATATTAAGGTAGGATATTAAACATGAATTTAGTTTATCCTGATTAATGTATGAATAAGATTTTAATATATTTTATGAATCAATAAAGGAAATTAATTACCTAAATGTCTGCTCTTTTTGAACTTATGGTTCAACTTCAACCTACTGAAGTGTTTTCAAAAAGTAGTGATATCGGAATTTCATACCATACTTAAGAGTGTTTAACGATAAGCACGAACTTATATTACTAGAAACCTTTATTATTTAAAACTACTCACAAGATTCTTCCTCATTTTCATATGCTCCAGACTATATGTTGATATGGAGTAATTGAATCCTAAAGTAGTGGATAAAGACTTGCGAGGATAGTCCCAATATTTTCTATGATTGTTCTTGAGGTCAGTTTATACTAACTAGGTGGTCCCCATAGGAGTATTTTGTGTCAAAATAAGAAGTTTTTCAAGAAGGGGAGCCCTTCTAAGAGCATCAACAATGGGTAAGTGTTTGAAAGACTTGGAGCTTTAAATGTATTCAATGCATAACACTTTAATGACTTGAACTTTGAGGAAAGACTTGAGCTTTGTCAAGTCTTTGACAAAAAGCTTTTTAAAAAGCCATTGGTGTAATGCAAAAAAAGCTATTGAATGACTTTTTAGAAAGTGGAAAAGCTTTTACCAATTTGACCCATTGTGAGTGCTCTAAGAGAATCTACAATACATCAAGTTATAAAGACTTGATGCATTTAATGCCATAAATGCTAAACTTATTCAATGACTTGAGCTTTTACCAAAGACTTAGCATTCACCAAGTCATTGTAAAAAGTTAGCCCAAAAAGCTTTTGCTACAATGGTGAAAACCACTAAAAATAACTTTTTGAAATAGTACCAAGTCTTTAAAGACTTTCTTCATTGCATATGCTCTAAACGCTTTTAAGTACTGGTGAGTAATTGTAGATATATGTGACATATAAATATGCATAAAACTATGACTCCATGGTGTAGTTACTAAATGAGTAGTTGCTGCTTGATTTGGTATGTTAGGATTTATATTTGTTCACCTGCATTTCTTTACGCTGACTTGATTCTTTACAATTCATGTATTCTCAGACAGGACAAGTGGCTTCAACAGGTGACAAGAAATACTATAAATATGTGCATTCTTTTAGTCACATGTTCCAGTGGTATGCATTTTAAAAGAATTCATTCATAATATTCCCAAAATACAATTTTCTAACTTGTGCTTTGTGTATAATGCATGAGGATTTCAAGTGATTTTTTTGTGCATCCGGTGACCCGTAAACTGCTTATGATATGTACTATTTACGTATAGTAATATGGTTTGTTTTGCAAGCATTATGACACGAGAAATGATGGCAATTTTGTTGTGATAAAAGTGAATAAAGTAGAGTTGTTTTTTGTTGCAATCTAGCTTTCAATCTCCGAGAGACAACATCATTAATTATTAATATTGGCCAAAAGGTACATGGTTATTCTAATTGTGTTGTAAATTTTGCTGACTACCAATATCTAGTTTTCATAATACTCTTATCTTTTTTTGGTGTTTGTTGTTCAGGGCAATATGATTAGAGCGTTTAAAAAGTCTTGCAAAATATTTTTAGTAAGTCTGGTGTGGTGAGTGAGTTCGCATCTGGACATTTCTGATCCGTGTTTTCCTATATGGGTATTTATCAAACGACTTAATATATTTTACAGTTGAGTATTTGGGACTTTTCAGGGACAAATAACCAAGTTTTTATTAAGGAAGTATGTTATATGATAAACTCAAACAAGTGAATGCACGGGTAGTTACTTTTATATGTGACACTTTTCTACAACAGAATGCTAACTACCCTTGTTTACTTCACTACATGTTTACTTAGAGTTTCAAGTTTATGGATCATCTAATGATATAACACGAGAAGAAAATGGGATGGCGATTGAGGCATGAATGGATTTGTGAAGGTGAATGGCCACTCCGACAGAGTCAATTCATATGTCAAACCTTGTCAAGCACCACCTACTACTAGTTCTGGCAATGCACATATCTTGGGTTTGAATTGATTGTATAATCTTGTAAATACATGTTTTATGAACAGTGAAGGGATCTGGCCATTGACCGTTTGATTTGTTATGATATCAGTTACAGCTTTACCGACATGTTAGACCCCCCAAGAATGTTGTGCACGAAGAACATGAGTGTGTGATCGGAACCTTCCAAGCCTCCATCTACAAAAGAAATAGGAAGAATAGGTGGGATATCTCCTACAGAGTTGCATTAGAACTAGGGACTTATGAAGAATTTGGTGCCTTGGGTGTATATAGCAGGAAAACTGGTGTTGCATCCTCAAGGGGACTCTAGAAGAGGTGCACAAAGAGATGGCGATGACAAGAATAAGAAATGGATTGTACCAACTTATTAATGTACAACACTGTATTAACTTTAATGAGTTTAATCCAAAATATGTAGTATTAGTGTTATTACGGCATTTGAATTTCATATTATACAAACTTGAAGTGTAGCATCTTCATTTAACGGAATGAAAAATATAAAAATAGAATAAAGGTGTTGCAATAGATGTCGAAGAGTGTTGCATTCATATGGCATGAAAGCACTTAGAGTGTTTCCTTTGATAAATAAAAGTGTTGTCATTTGTTGGTGTGTCCATATGTAAGTGTTGCATTAAACGCACAAAGTGTTGATTTAGAGTCAAAAAATTATTGCATTTGAGTATTAGAAGTGTTGCACTTTAAGTGTTACATTTTACTACATTGAGGCAACATTTTAAAAAAGTGTTGCATTTCCTTTTCAAAGTGTTGCTTTAGACTTAAGGCGACATTGCATAACACAACTCTTCAAAAAGTGTTGCATTAACCATAATGTAACACTTTTAGATCATAATACAACACTTTATGAGTGTTTCCTTAGATCCATTTTGTAGTAGTAATGTGGACCGGAAAAGCACTAGTGGAGTTTGTACCTTCATGCGTTGTTGTTTAACTTCTTGGTTCTCCAAGAAACAAACCGCTCTTTCTATATTCACCATGGAAGCCGAGTATGTGAGTGCCGGAAAAGCTTGTCAACAAGCTCTATGGATGAAGAAAGCGCTTGCTGATTACGGGATTACACTCAATGAAAAGAGAAGAACACTTTCATCCTTGAAGTGTTGTGTCTACCTCAAAGATCCATTGAAGATCAAACATTTATTTTCATTCTTGTGTTGTTTTGAAGATCCAAGTAGTTGTGTCTACTTAAAAGTTGTGTATGTATTGTGGTTAATACTTAGGCGTTAAAGTATATTGGTGTAGATCGGTCCTAGCTAAGATTAGGGCTCGACTTTTAGCTTAGATTCGAAAATTGGTTAATAGACGTGTACGGTTTCTCCACCTTAAGGAGCTTGTTAATTAGTGAACTCTCGAGTAAGGAGTACTCGAGGAGTGGAGTAGGAAGAGGAGTGAGCTTCGTTGCCGAACCACTATAAATCCTTGGTGTTTGGTTTGATCTTTCTTTTCCTTATCTCTTTACATTCTTTATTCATTACTTGCACATTCTTGTGATTATTTGATTAGTTGCACTATTCATTGTCCATATTGTGTATAATAAGATTTCACATAATTACTCAAGTCTAAATTTTTGAAAAGGATTTTTGAAAACCTATCTTTAAACAAGTAAAATTTAAGAAACTCTTCAACCCCCCCCCTTCTAGTTTCTACAAGTTGTACACTTGGACGTATGAACCAATACGATCCTAGTACGGGATAGGTTTGTATTAGAGCTAGACCTATCTTTCGAGGTTCCAACACTCAGAGTGGTAACTGATAGAGTGGTGGCTTGGACCTAAAACGGGTGACAACCATGATCAATGAGCTCATAGTGGTGGCTTGTACCCAAAATGGGTGTTAACCATGACCAACATAGTCGTGACCAACGAGGACGTTGGTTCTTTTAAGAGTGGGGTATTTTTATGATCCCACATCGACCAAATATGAGACTGGTTGATGGTTTATAATTTGTAGGTTTTCGCTCCTCAAACAAACTATCCATTTTAGTAAGTTCTACATGGACTCATAAACCAATACGAGCCTAGTATGTGATACGTTTTTATCAATCATCTATATCTATAATCAATAAGAATTTATTACATGGATGATAAGGATGACCAAGGTTGTGCATTAGAGGGAGAGTTTATTCTTAGTAGAGACTCCATAAAGATTTTGAGTGGTATCGATCATCTTGAAGCTAAAGATATAGCTCAAAAAGCTAAGGTTAAATGGGATACTAAAGGTGAGGAAACACTAGTTTTTTCATGGAAATTTAAAGAAAAAGCGAAGGCAACTTTTAGTTAGATCCATTTTCGAAAATGAAGAACGAATTGAAGACCCTCTTGATGTTTAAGCCGAATTCTTATCACACTTTAGCAATTGTTTTCAAAATTCTTATGAAATTCCTCTTTCTTTAGATGGTGATGTGTGTAATCACCTTTCTCTAGGGAAAAGTGACCAACTTGAAAACTATTATTCTCGTAAAGAAATCAAACGAGATGCTTGGGATTGTGGTGATATTGCTCCGAGCTCTTTGAAGCGGATGTCATACGTTTTGTTCAATAATCTTTTCTTACAAATTACTTTCCAAAGGGTCGTAATTCTTATTTTATAGCTTTGATCTCGAAAGTCTCTAATGCAAAGTTTGTTACGGATTTCCATCCTACTAGTCTTATAGGATGCCAATATAAAATCGTTTGTAAGCTCTTAGCTAATAGTATTAGGACGATGATAAGTAGTTGTATTAGTTAAGAACAATCGGTCTTCATTAAGGGTAGAAATATTCATGATGGTTCTCTAGTCTTGGACGAAGTTATGGCATGGTACCTGATGAGATGGCATTTATACATGATCTCATCGTTCTTTTCGGGCTTTAAATGCATTAAAATGTCATAATATACCATATATATGCTTGTGTTTGTTTACTTGTGTATTTTAGGTATGGATATCGTGAAAAAAGACAAAAGATCACAAGATACAAGGAAAAACGAACACGAGAAACGAAGCCGTGCAATGAACCGGGCCCTAATCATGGAATTTTCATCAAATACCCTTGAAGACTTGAAGACAAAACAAGATTGATCCTTATTCTTTGAAGAAATGACACTTAAAACCCTTGTATATTGATAAGTACAAGTTTGGTCCCTTAAGTTTGTCAAAATGTGCAAAAAAGTCCTTCAAGATTGAAGAAATGGCAAGATTAGTCCCTCAACAATTTCAAATTGCCAATAATGGTCCCTCAACAAGTGAAAGACTCATTGAAGACCTTTGAAGATCAACATTGTCCAAGATTAGTCCTTGAAAAATCACCAAATGACAAAAATTGCCTTTGAAACATCTTTATGGAAAGTTTGTGCCAAAATTGTCAAAGTGGGAAAGTTAATAACAAAGGAAAGGAGATTTTAGGCTGAAAATCTTTAAAAGCCAAAAATTCCAAAAGACAAGGGCTGAAATTGCCAAACCTGAAACATTTAAAAAAATAGGCGCCTAACACCCACAAAACCCCCAATTTCGGATCAAATGAGTACTATTCATCATTCTTACCACCCCAGAATTTACCCTCACTTTTCCTTGGGTAAAACTCAATTAAACTTGCACACACTTAATTCACACACTCCAAAACCCTTCCCACTCCTAAAAACCTGCATCCCACTCATGTGCACCAAAACCCCAATTCCCCAATCCACCAATCACATCATTTCTTAACCTCCAAGACTAGTGACGTGGCAAAATGAACGTCCAAGATGATATGCTTGCTCACAAAGCAAAATTTAAAGGCCAAGATCAAATGGACAGCTCATATGCACTCAAAATCATTCAAGGGCACATTTGGGATTTTCTATGTATTAGGGTTTTATGTTTTTATGCTTCTAGGATGTTCTATAGGCTCTATAAAAGGAGCTCACAACTTGTGTGAAGCCCTTGTTCCAGTTTCTAGTCTCTCACATGTAATTCCTTTTTAAAGAAATAAAAAGTTTGGTTTTTGAAATATTCAAGTGTAATTCCTTTTTTATTGTTTTTAAAAGTTTGTGTGTTGTGAGGAGATTGATTCTGAGTTCCACTTTGTTTATTGGTTAAGCAACTTTGATTTTCAAAGTTGTTTAAGGTTTTGAGATTTTGAGAGATTTTGGTAAAATCTTCTCAAAGGTATTTTGGTGTTTATGGTTCATGTTATTGGTTGTTTAGGATTTAGAAAACGTATTTGGAAGGTTTGAAAAGGTTTTGAAAGTATTTTGGAAAGAAGAAAAAGGAAACATAAAAAAATATATATTGTTATATTATTTTGTTGTTTTCTTTGATTTGTGTTCAAATAGGTTGAAGGCTTGTTGATTTAGTTCAGCTCCAACCCGGGTTGGATTGGAGGAGGATTTTCATCCTCTAGGTTCTTGGATGTAAGAACCTAAGGTATCTTCCTTTTACCTTGAAAAGTTCATTAAATAGCAAGTTGTATGATCTTAAGTGATTTGGTGATTAAGTGTGTTTATATTGCATGATTTGTGTTCTAGTGTGTATGTTTACATGTTAGATGCACTTGGAATCAATTTGGTAGCTTTTGTAAGCATTTTGGTTTGATAATTTTGGTTTACAAGTTTTTAAAGTGGTGTTTGGCAATACGTTTTAGCAGGACATAGTTTTGATTAGTGATAATTAAAAGGTGTTAGATTGCTTGTTTAGGGTTGATTAAGGTTATTAGTGAGTAGTTAATTAGTTTGGAACAAGATTTGAACAAGTTTGTTGAGTTTAAAAGGTAAAAAGGGTGTTAAAAATCTGCATATTGCTATATTGCTTGGTCTTTCATGCATATGATTGCTTGATTTTGATTGCTAAGTGTTTTATCCTTGTGAGTTTTGACTCCTTGAGCTTCAATAAGCTCAAGGGTGCCCTCTTGTACCAAAAAGTAATCTCCAAACAAGCTCATTGCCAAGCCCTCTTGGCACCAAAAAGTGTGCACTCACACTGTTCCATCAGTGTTCAACAAACCTGGCACGTTTTGCAAGTTGCGGCGCAAGACAGAAGGTTGCGGCGCAACTGGCAGAGCTGCTGATCTTGGTGATCCCGTTACACTAGTTGCGGCGCAAGACCCCACTAGTTGCGGCGCAACTAGTGACTTTTATTTTTTTTTAGCATTACTTTATTATTATTTTATTATTAATTTTCAAAATTTTCTTTTTCTTTATTTTTCATTTTTCCTAGGTTCTTTGTCATTAAATAGGACTATTTCCATTTTTAGATTATTTTTATAACTTTTAGATTTATTTTTATAATTATTTTAAGTTTAATTAGTTTTTAATTACTTTTAATCATTTTTAGGGTTTTAAAAATAATTTTAATAGGTTTTAATTTTTAGAAAATTACTTTTTAGTCTTATAATAATATAAGTTGAGTAATTATTCAATAAAATCATATTTTTGACATTTGAATTAATTAAATTTAATTTTAGGGCTTTAATTAGCATTTAAAATTAATTATTTAATTAATAAAAGGTTTTAAAATATCTTTATTGGATTTTTGTCTTTATTTATATTATTTTAGACTTGTTTTAGTCTTTTTAATCTTTTTCTTGATTTTGTTTTTGGTTTTAATAATTTTTAATTTTAGTGGTTTTTCTACGGTTTTACGTTTTCGTTTTTTACGTCATAGTATAATTTCCAAGAAACCGTCATTCCATCTTCTCAATATTAATCTCAAATATATACAAGTTAATTCACAACACCATACCTCCTTGGGAAACGAATCTTTCATCTCATTTTAAGTGATTGTGGGTCATTAGTGTTGATTTTTCCTAAAATCATCACTCGATACTTACCGCTACTTTACGTTTCTTCTCTTTGTTTTTCCTAAGGCAAAGAAAGGGGTGTAATTTACTACAATCAATTTTGGCGCCGCTGCCGGGGAGGTGTGTCGTGATTTAATTTGGAAAATTTTGTTTTTGATATTATCCATAATAATATTTGTGTTAAGTGGAACTCCCTTAACACGTATTATCGGTTTTCTCGGTTTTTCTTTGTGAATATTATTAATATATTGTATTAAGTATCACAATAAAAATACAATATCTCCAAAAGTGTGAAAACACAACCTTGATTCGGGATTTCATCACTCGATCATTGTATTCGAATCTCAAACAAAAAGAAAAGGCAAAAATAGATAAATACTTTCGTGAAGCTCGATTTTGAAAGATACGAACTATAAGGTGGGTATAAGGCGGGTATTATAAAATATACCCTAAGGAAAAAGGCTCTTAAGTGCTTCGCGCCGCCTCGTTTCCCCGCTTGCTTGTGAGTATTTTGAGATTGAAGGCTAATCGAGGGTTTTGCCGCCCAAAGTATTAATACGTATACTATATTTGCTTGGTTTTCTTTGTGATTAAACCCTCGTGAACAATTTGGTTTTCACCAAAGTTCTAAAGTCATTCGAAGGCGTTCACTCCACGTGATCGTTTTCATTCCTTTGAGGCTTCTTTAATCAAGAGTTTGATTCGAGGAGAGATTTTGTAGATTGTTGTCTACGAAGATACACCAAAAACCAAAAAAATTAAATATCATCAAAAACACAAAAAAAAAATTGAAAATCCATAAAACAACCAAAAAGAATCTTCTTTGCTCACCTCCCATTCTTCGTGAAGTTTATGATCACTCGTAACCAAGCTAAACGAGCTCGTAAACGACTTCAAAAGCAAGCAAATCAAGGATCGTTGATTGTTGAAGAACCTCCAATTGTTGAACCTATTATAGAACAAGAAGTCGTAATGGCTAATCGTACTATGATGGAGTTGCTACAAGCACCCACCGAGGGTTTTGGAGAGGCCATTGTTATTCCCGCCATCCTTGCGGAGAATTTCGAAATTAAGACGGGTTTAATGTCGATGCTACAAGCAAACAAATTTCGAGGTCACGAGAAAGACAACCCGCATTACCATATTAGGAATTTCAACCGTCTCACCGCCACTAGCAAATTCAAAGATGTTCCGCATGACGCCATTAAGATGATGTTGTTTCCATATTCGTTGGATGGACCCGCAAAAATTTGGCTCGAGAAAGAACCGCCAAATTCGATTTTGACATGGGCCGATCTCGTTTCTAAGTTTGTGAACAAGTTTTTTCCACCATCGAAAACAACACACTTAAAAAATGAGATTTCACGATTTGTGCAACGTAACAATGAAAGTTTTTCTATGGCATGGGAACGATTTAAGGAGATGTTACATGAATGTCCTCACCATGATTTTTCGGAATTGCATCAAATTGATACTTTTTATAATGGGCTTAATGATCATGAACGAGATTATTTGAATGCCGCCGCGGGTGGTAATTTTTTGTGCAAGACGACAAATGAGGCTTTACAAATCATTGAGAATCGATCTAAGGTTTATAGCCCTCGTAACACACCGAGTGTTGCCAATATGGGTTCGTCATCGTCATCACAATCGTCTCGTGGAATTAATGCCTTACATGATGAAGCTAATGAGGAAAATCGGTTTTTTGATAGATTTGCTAATCTAATGTCCCATTGGAAGGCTCAAGAAGCTTCCAATTCCACTTCGGTTAAAGCGGTTGCTAAGAGTTGTTTATCGTGTGGAGGAGCTCATGATTTATCCGAGTGCATTACCGCGGATGGTAACACTTCGAGTGCTTACGTAGCAACGGGAACTTACAACCAAAACGGCCAAGGTTCCCGCCAAAATCAAGCTCCACCAAATCAAAATGCTAACAATTATCGAAACAACAACCAAGGTAATTACCAAGGCAACACACGCAATTACAACAAAGGGAATTATCAAAGTGGGAATGGACAAATCTCTAATCAAAACCAAAACCGTGATTTTCAAAATACTACACAAGGTTTTCAAAATGCTCACACTAAAAATTTGCAAGGAGAATTTTTGGATTATGCTAAAGCAAATGATGCTAAATTTGATAATATGCAACGTGAGATGATTAGCTTAAGATCCGAGTTGAAAAACGAGCTTAAAAATGAACTTGCTAATGAACTTAAAACTCATGCAAATAAAATGGAAGGAAATGTCCAACGTCTTCAACAAAACCAACAAAAGATGGAATTAGGACAACATGAGATTAAGCAAGAGTTATTAAAAGCGGATGCTAGGCAATCAAAATTTGAGGACCGTATGGCTAAGATGTTTGAAGCTATCATGTGTAAGCCCTCTTCTTCGGGTGGTCTTCCTAGTGATACCATTAACAACCCGAGGGGAGAATTGAAGGTTATTACTACACGAAGTGGTAAAACTTTCAAGGAACCGATCTCTCGTCCAAGTACTTCTACGGAGAAGGAAATCGAGAAAGAACCCGAGGTGATGGTCGAAAAGGAGCACATTACAATCCCACGAAGTACCGCTCATACCACACCTACGGTTATACCAATACCAAGTATGGAACCCGAGATTCCAAGGCCGTTGCCTAATGACTTACCCACACCACCTTTACCTTACCCTTCGAGACGTAACAAAGAGAAAGCACAAGAAAGGAACAATTATCAATTTGAGCTATTTATGAAAATGTTTCGTGATTTGCACTTTAACATAAGTTTTGCCGATGCTTTAATCATGATGCCTCGATTCGCCGCAAACTTCAAAAGTATGCTAAACAACAAAGAAAAGTTACAACAATCGTCTAGTTGTTCATCGGTTTTTCTAAGCCGCATACCACAAAAAGTCGGTGATCCCGGTAAATTTTTGATTCCGTGTGCTATACAAGAT
The DNA here is from genome assembly GCA_025667525.1 of Glebionis coronaria. Taxonomy (NCBI): domain Eukaryota; kingdom Viridiplantae; phylum Streptophyta; class Magnoliopsida; order Asterales; family Asteraceae; genus Glebionis; species Glebionis coronaria. The sequence goes on from CM046881.1 coordinate 117,825,971, forward strand.
ATGGAGGAATGCTACGCCTTGGCCGATCTTGGTGCTAGTATTAATTTAATGCCTCTCGAGATTTTCAAATCGCTTTCGCTTCCGGCTCTTACTCCTTCGAACATGTCCATCGAGATGGCCGATCATTCTACGATCATGGCATGTGGAGTAGCCGAGGACGTTTTCGTCAAAGTCGGAAAGTTTTACTATCCCGTTGACTTTATCGTTGTAGATATTCCCATCGATCGAAAAGTTCCTCTAATTTTGGGTCGTTCATTTTTGGATACATCTAGAGCACTTATCGATGTTCATGCTCGTAAAATCACCCTTCGTTTCAATGAGGAAGAACTTGTCATCAATGCAACACAAAACTCCAATCTTTCTCATGTATATTCTATTGCAACTTTAAACCATGGTGACTCGACCAATGTCGTTTGCAAAGAATTTTCACCAAGAGTTTTAGGGAATGTCTCCAAAAACAATTTACCATTTCCTCCGCCGGTGGAGGTTATGAGTGCTAAGCCTACAAGGAAGAGACCATCAATACTTGAATCGAAAAATTCTTCGCCTCACCTCGAACATTCATTCTTGAAAAGTGTTGATAAGTTGCCGGTTTCTACGGAAGATCTTTCGGATGATGAATATATAGACCCCGATGGGGAGGTTTTCTTCGTCGATAAACGTTTTGAGAACTTGCCACCACCAAAACAAAAACGGTTTCAAAATGTGAGAATTTTTAGTGTAACTAACATCGTCTTAGAAACACCAAATATTTTCGACATAATCAAAAAGGGTTTTCATAAGGAGAGTTTAAAAGATAACAAAGAAAAAAATCTTAAATGTGATTTTTCTACAAATCTAACTCCGTCATCACCGCGTGTTTTAAGTGCTACAAACTCGTCTACTCCTTTTGACGATGTTTTGTGTGGATCTAGTATGGGGGAAGCCCCTTATGTTCCCTCATCCTTGTCCACCGAGGACGAGATATTCGATCCCGGAATTTCATGTAAAGGGACATCTCGGTCTTCCACCGATGCAATAAATGGAAACTATATCTATTTGCTTGGTGCGAGTCTACCTCGAGTAGCTCAATCGTTTGTCTTACCAATTGTCTCACCCTTCTATTTCTCATCTATTTTCTTCAAACTCTTTGAGTTTATGGCACATGTTCAAGTGGTGTTGAATTGTTTTCTCAATGGAAACGAGAACGCCATCTTCGACCCCGGTATTTTGCATCATCTAAGGACTTAGTCCTTTATACCGGTTGCTTTTGGGCCTTGTTTATCATGTAAGCCCCATCAAAAATTGACCACACCATGATATCCCTAAATGTTCACATTTATGGGGATTCGAGTCGAGCTTTTGACTCGGTAATCAAAAACGAGGTGCCTCGTGGGGGAGATCCCATGCTTATCTTTATGCTTTATGTTCACTAATAAGGGGACTTGTACCCTTCCAACTCGTTGTCTCGTGGTTGTTTGTGATTGTGTTATCTAGATCATCATCATCGTCTACGATTGAAGACTCTCGTGTTCGTTTACGTGAGCCTCCATCGTTCGTTTGAAGAAGTTTTTCACGATTCCATGACATATCCTTTATTGTTCTAACAATTATCTTTTAGCATAATTAATAAACGGCTTTAGATATATTGTTGATCACCCTTTCCATGCTAGATCCTAAGCATTCGATTCTTCGTCTCTAGTATGGGGGTGCTCCACCTTTAGACTCGAAACATTGAGGACAATGTTTACTTTTAGTATGGGGGGGTGAATAGGTACTTGCTTTGCTACGCCCTCACGTTTTCCAACTTTCAATGTTTTGTTTTGCTAATAAGGCTAAAAATGGCCAAATTTTAAAATTTTTCTTAGTTTTCATAAGTGTTTTTAAGACACGAATGTATATTTTCCGATGGGTAGAATAAGAGTTAATTTTTGACTTGATGGGCATTTGGAGCCATTTACATTCCTTAACCCGCTCAATTCAAGTTTTGCTAGACTTTTATATAGGGAGCTTTAAAACGCGAAAGTCTTAATTCATTCGGGTTAAGAACAAGAACTCTTCGCAAGTTCCTATAATTGATTCTAGAAAGTCACTTATCAAGGGAACTTTAAAACGCATTCTCTAAACTTGAAAAAGTCCAAGAAAGTGCAAGATCCTATAGGTGGCTTGAAAACCCAAAACTTTGATTTGATATAGTCTTAATGAAAGCTAATCCAAATTTGGCTTAATTTTGACTTGCATGGCTAAGTATTCACGAGTCTCTTTAATTAGAGGTCTTTAAATAGTGAAGAACGAGAAATGATAGAGTTAGACAAGTGATCATGCTAAACGTAGAACATGAAAGTGTTCTTTCAAAAACTCATGTGTTTTTAATTGTGGCTTTTTCTTCCCATAAGATCAATGCATTAGGAATAAAACATAATTGCAATAAGTAAGGTCGTACGGTTTGAAAGGTTACTTAGCCTCTAGCGCAAGATCGTTTAAAAGTTGCTCGGGGTTGAATAGAGTTCATAGCCAAGGCATAACTTATTGAAGCGGGACGCGAAGATTGGCGACCATCCAAAAAGGCCCTAACAAGGCATGAGGAGCTCTATTTTTGCTAAAGATCCAAAGATGATGTGAAGTATCATTGTTCCAAAATCAATATGAAGGATCGAGACACACGACGAGAAGCAATTACTCCTCTAAAGAATGGAGAAAGTCTATCCAAAAAGACCCTAACAAGGTATGAGGATAAATATATCCAAGTCCGAAAAGGAGGCGGATCGTTGTATATCAAAATCCAAAGTAAAGATTGAAGAAAAATGATGAAGTCGTGGTCCTATATGAAGAATCTCTCAAAAACGTCAAGTGAAGAAATTCCAATTATATGAAGAGAAGACCATAATTTCAAGAACGTCTTCCCGAGATTTGAAGTATGAAGTACATGCCAAATATCGGTCCGAGAAAGGTCTCAAATCGTGAAACGAGTTATGCCAAGATATGAACTTAAGGAGATACACGAGAAGCCGTTTTAAAAGATTTTGTCCTTCGGCTAACTATTGATCAAATCGTGCTACTTTGCTTTCGGACTAATAACTACTCAAATAAGTCAATATGAATCACTTGTGATCCATGACAAATAGATAAAAAATGCTAGTAACCCATTTCCTTTTATAATAACTAGGATTGCGGGGAGAAAAAGTATTACACAATTTGGACGTATGAGTAGTGTTAGCATTGTGACTTGTACCAACAATGATCTTGTTTTTGCACTTAGCATGGAATGTATGACAATCAAGGATGACGAAATTTACTCTAAGGGACATTAACTTGTTTCTATTCTTTGACCCTAAAAGTCACATTTTGGTGATGAAAATCATACATTATGTCTTTACACAATCTCGTAGTATGTTGCAAGTCTTTTACTCTTCAATAAAGGTTAATAAAATTGAACTTTGGTGATGCTTAGATACTTTATTTTAGCATTGCGTGAGGGCACGGCAATGGCTTAGTATGGGGGAGTGATGAGATGGCATTTATACATGATCTCATCGTTCTTTTCGGGCTTTAAATGCATTAAAATGTCATAATATACCATATATATGCTTGTGTTTGTTTACTTGTGTATTTTAGGTATGGATATCGTGAAAAAAGACAAAAGATCACAAGATACAAGGAAAAACGAACACGAGAAACGAAGCCGTGCAATGAACCGGGCCCTAATCATGGAATTTTCATCAAATACCCTTGAAGACTTGAAGACAAAACAAGATTGATCCTTATTCTTTGAAGAAATGACACTTAAAACCCTTGTATATTGATAAGTACAAGTTTGGTCCCTTAAGTTTGTCAAAATGTGCAAAAAGGTCCTTCAAGATTGAAGAAATGGCAAGATTAGTCCCTCAACAATTTCAAATTGCCAATAATGGTCCCTCAACAAGTGAAAGACTCATTGAAGACCTTTGAAGATCAACATTGTCCAAGATTAGTCCTTGAAAAATCACCAAATGACAAAAATTGCCTTTGAAACATCTTTATGGAAAGTTTGTGCCAAAATTGTCAAAGTGGGAAAGTTAATAACAAAGGAAAGGAGATTTTAGGCTGAAAATCTTTAAAAGCCAAAAATTCCAAAAGACAAGGGCTGAAATTGCCAAACCTGAAACATTTAAAAAAATAGGCGCCTAACACCCACAAAACCCCCAATTTCGGATCAAATGAGTACTATTCATCATTCTTACCACCCCAGAATTTACCCTCACTTTTCCTTGGGTAAAACTCAATTAAACTTGCACACACTTAATTCACACACTCCAAAACCCTTCCCACTCCTAAAAACCTGCATCCCACTCATGTGCACCAAAACCCCAATTCCCCAATCCACCAATCACATCATTTCTTAACCTCCAAGACTAGTGACGTGGCAAAATGAACGTCCAAGATGATATGCTTGCTCACAAAGCAAAATTTAAAGGCCAAGATCAAATGGACAGCTCATATGCACTCAAAATCATTCAAGGGCACATTTGGGATTTTCTATGTATTAGGGTTTTATGTTTTTATGCTTCTAGGATGTTCTATAGGCTCTATAAAAGGAGCTCACAACTTGTGTGAAGCCCTTGTTCCAGTTTCTAGTCTCTCACATGTAATTCCTTTTTAAAGAAATAAAAAGTTTGGTTTTTGAAATATTCAAGTGTAATTCCTTTTTTATTGTTTTTAAAAGTTTGTGTGTTGTGAGGAGATTGATTCTGAGTTCCACTTTGTTTATTGGTTAAGCAACTTTGATTTTCAAAGTTGTTTAAGGTTTTGAGATTTTGAGAGATTTTGGTAAAATCTTCTCAAAGGTATTTTGGTGTTTATGGTTCATGTTATTGGTTGTTTAGGATTTAGAAAACGTATTTGGAAGGTTTGAAAAGGTTTTGAAAGTATTTTGGAAAGAAGAAAAAGGAAACATAAAAAAATATATATTGTTATATTATTTTGTTGTTTTCTTTGATTTGTGTTCAAATAGGTTGAAGGCTTGTTGATTTAGTTCAGCTCCAACCCGGGTTGGATTGGAGGAGGATTTTCATCCTCTAGGTTCTTGGATGTAAGAACCTAAGGTATCTTCCTTTTACCTTGAAAAGTTCATTAAATAGCAAGTTGTATGATCTTAAGTGATTTGGTGATTAAGTGTGTTTATATTGCATGATTTGTGTTCTAGTGTGTATGTTTACATGTTAGATGCACTTGGAATCAATTTGGTAGCTTTTGTAAGCATTTTGGTTTGATAATTTTGGTTTACAAGTTTTTAAAGTGGTGTTTGGCAATACGTTTTAGCAGGACATAGTTTTGATTAGTGATAATTAAAAGGTGTTAGATTGCTTGTTTAGGGTTGATTAAGGTTATTAGTGAGTAGTTAATTAGTTTGGAACAAGATTTGAACAAGTTTGTTGAGTTTAAAAGGTAAAAAGGGTGTTAAAAATCTGCATATTGCTATATTGCTTGGTCTTTCATGCATATGATTGCTTGATTTTGATTGCTAAGTGTTTTATCCTTGTGAGTTTTGACTCCTTGAGCTTCAATAAGCTCAAGGGTGCCCTCTTGTACCAAAAAGTAATCTCCAAACAAGCTCATTGCCAAGCCCTCTTGGCACCAAAAAGTGTGCACTCACACTGTTCCATCAGTGTTCAACAAACCTGGCACGTTTTGCAAGTTGCGGCGCAAGACAGAAGGTTGCGGCGCAACTGGCAGAGCTGCTGATCTTGGTGATCCCGTTACACTAGTTGCGGCGCAAGACCCCACTAGTTGCGGCGCAACTAGTGACTTTTATTTTTTTTTAGCATTACTTTATTATTATTTTATTATTAATTTTCAAAATTTTCTTTTTCTTTATTTTTCATTTTTCCTAGGTTCTTTGTCATTAAATAGGACTATTTCCATTTTTAGATTATTTTTATAACTTTTAGATTTATTTTTATAATTATTTTAAGTTTAATTAGTTTTTAATTACTTTTAATCATTTTTAGGGTTTTAAAAATAATTTTAATAGGTTTTAATTTTTAGAAAATTACTTTTTAGTCTTATAATAATATAAGTTGAGTAATTATTCAATAAAATCATATTTTTGACATTTGAATTAATTAAATTTAATTTTAGGGCTTTAATTAGCATTTAAAATTAATTATTTAATTAATAAAAGGTTTTAAAATATCTTTATTGGATTTTTGTCTTTATTTATATTATTTTAGACTTGTTTTAGTCTTTTTAATCTTTTTCTTGATTTTGTTTTTGGTTTTAATAATTTTTAATTTTAGTGGTTTTTCTACGGTTTTACGTTTTCGTTTTTTACGTCATAGTATAATTTCCAAGAAACCGTCATTCCATCTTCTCAATATTAATCTCAAATATATACAAGTTAATTCACAACACCATACCTCCTTGGGAAACGAATCTTTCATCTCATTTTAAGTGATTGTGGGTCATTAGTGTTGATTTTTCCTAAAATCATCACTCGATACTTACCGCTACTTTACGTTTCTTCTCTTTGTTTTTCCTAAGGCAAAGAAAGGGGTGTAATTTACTACAATCAGTACCCTAAACGTAAAAACGGTCTCATGGTATTTAAATTCAATTTTGAGAAAGCTTTTAAATCTTTGAGATGAGACTTTCTGGATTTGGTTATGGTAAAGCTTGGTTTTCGTATCAATTGGCGTACATGGATATTTGGTTATCTTCAAAAATGCTCGATATTCAGTCCTTGTAAATGGGTCTCCTACTTGTAAATTCAAATTTTTTATGGGTTGAAGACAAGGGGATCTTTTATCTCAATTCCTTTCATTTTAGCAATTGAGGGATTGAATTTTCTTACGTGTACGGCTGAGACGATAGGCCTCTTCAAAGGTTCCTCTTTCGAAAATACAGCGTGAACATCTCTCACCTTATATATTTTGATAACATGGTCTTTCTAAGTGATTGGTCATGTGTAAATGCCCCTAATTTGCTTTACATGCTTTGATACTTTTGCATTATTGCTTAGCTAAAAAAGTTCGATAAAAGTAATGTGGTAGGAGTTAGAGTTCCTATTATTTGACTTTTCAAGATCGTAATTTTCAACTCACAACAAATTGATTGTCCAAGTAATCTTAAGTTTTTGATTGTTTTTGGGTTTTATAAGAGTTTTGGTATCTAGGTCTAATTCAACAAATCACGTAAAAAGGTAAAAATATTATATCTAAGTATCTATACTATTCTAAAACATCTTGCAATTACCACAATTAAAACAAGAAGTACATGTTTTTAATGCACAAATGGTAAAAATGCTTAAAATGTAAAGTATGTTAAAGTGCAAGGACCAAAAATGTAAATTCCGAAATTAAAGGGACTAGAAATGTAAAATATAACAAACTATAACAACCAAATAACAAATTTGTGAAACTGCTAAACAAACTTGTAACAAACCCAAAATATAAGGACTAGAACTAGCAAACCCTAGAAAAATCAAATTTCCAAAGCTGTTTAACCAAAGCCCCAAAGATTAGGGACTATATCGCAATTAAACAAGACTTATACCAAAAACGGGAAACTCTCATTCAATAAGCTCGTATGAGCTTATTACTTAACCAAATAAGCTCTGGGGTTTTTTAAACGACTTAAAATCGAATTTTAGCTAGGCACGTTCTAGGAAATAAGCTGAAAACAAGTAAAACTCAAGATAACTTTTTCAAATAAGCTAACAATAAGCTATAAGCTGAAAGAGACATCCACACTTGGATTTTTGAGCTGAAAACGATTAAGCTAGTGATTATAAAGCTGGAATGTCAAAAAATTTGGAAAATGATCCAGCCAATAAGCTGGAATCTCAAAATAAGCAAATTGAGCTTATCGTTGACCAAGTTTGACCAATTTTTTAGAAAAGCTGAAAACTTTCAGAATTGCATATAACAAGTTTCTAAACAAGATTATGCAAGAAAATTGAAGGTTTTATGAAGTAGAATTGCTTGGAATGAAAAAGTACTCAATTAAAAAAACTCAAATTATCACAAGAACGTAAAGGTGCTTATTCTATAAGCTATGATGAAAACTGGAAAAAGTACTTTAGTAAACTGAAAAGCTGGTATGATAAGGATTCTAGAAACCTAAAATTTAAGCCTTAACACTAAGAAACAAATATTTAAGAGCTAATTGAAAATTCCAGAGACTTCACTTGTACACTAACCCAATCTTTTTGTGGCTAATTGCCTTTTTGACTTATGTTTTGACTCCAAAAACTTTAATACTGACTTATTATGAACTAATGAACAGATTTAAGCCATAAAATTTCAAAGGCACTTGATCAGTTACACAAGTACTCTAGATCCAAATACTAGTTAATGATAGTTTTGGAATTTTAACAAAGGAATACTGAATTAAAGCTGATGAAGTGGACTAAAAACTATGAGGACATGTTACACCTACCAAATGCACCAGATAAAAGCCAAGTTCTCACAAGATTACAATAGGAATGAGTATTGAACTAGCTATGACAGTTTTTGAAGTAAAATCCAAAATTTAACAATACTATAACTGAATAGGAGCCAATTAAACTACTAACAAAGTAACAGATCAAAACTAACACATTAATAGAACGCTGAATCAGGAAAAATAAAGCAGTGAAACTAGTTTACTAAGAATTTAGCATGCAGAACTACTTAGTGGAAACTAAATGAGAAATTTAACACCTTTTAGCATGACGCCTCCTTTGATGGAGTAGAGAGGCGCTGAGCCTTCTAAAACTACTTCTTTCAACCCCAATTAACACCAATCAACAACTAACAATCACTGAATCATCACCAATACCCAAATCAACTCAACTCTGCATAATTCTTCAATTTCTAAACTCGTCTGGCTAGGAATGAACAGGTAATGGCTAACGATCACTAGAAAAGCTTCCAAAGTACTCAAAGAAGTCCTATTGATCATTTTTTATCAATAGAAACTAAGCAGTAACAATAGAAGTAGGCTAATGCGGTAAAAGAGTGAATTTGAGTGAATTGAAGTTTATTAAAGGAAGGAAAGTTGTTACAGAGTTGTTACAAAGCTAAACTAACTAACTCAAGTGTGTGTCAAACACTTGAGATTAGTTGCTAACTAATTTCTAACTGAAAATGAGAGAAAGGCTACGTAGTGTGTGTAATTTCACACACTCAGTACCAATTACAAATGAGAGACAAATGAGGGTATTTATAGAGTCAAGTTATGTGTTGGGAAAGATGACTGACGTGTTCCATCCAATCCCCAGCTTCCACGTAGACAAAATCAGTTAATTGTGATTTGTGAGCGACGAACTCATTTGGGCGTTTTATCTTGAGTTGTTTTCAGTATAATTAACCACTTGGAATGGATTCGTCTTCTAATGAAGGTCATCTTTGATGTTGAACGTTTTAGCTGAAAGTGTATAAAACGTATTCTTCGATCTGCTTGTGCCTGGCCACGTGGCATCTTTTTATTTGTTGATGACCTTTCACATAGATTGTTATCCAAAAAGCGATTTTCAATTGGTTAATATGTGTGAGTGGAGAATGCTGATGTGGTGATCCCACTAATCAAATAATGGCCTCTCATTGGTCAGCTTAATATCACACGGATCCAGACCAATTTAAACTTTGAAACTTGGCAATTTTGGCCCTTGGACTTGGCAGAATGTTGTTTAATCCTTGAATCTTCAATGTTTTGTTATTTTAGGCCCTTGAACTTCATGTTTGACCAAAATAAGCCCCGTGACTTGTTGACTTGATAGTTGACCATGTTTGACTTTGTTCTTGACTTTTCCAAATTTGCATCTTTAGTCCTTCAACTTTGAGAGTTGTCAAGAAAGGTCCTTTGACTTTGATTGGCTTGTCCTTTTCATCCTTCTTTTGTCTTTTCTTCATCAATAAAGGATTGATTCATTTGTTTGCTTTATAATTGTATATTTTTACCTACATAAGCACAAACAACAAAACATACCCATAATACTGCTTTTATAAATCGAAATCAGGTATTTTGCTTTGTGTTTTAGGGTGATTTGTGATATAATTGATATGAGATTTGACTTTCCCCATACCAAGCTTAAAAACAAGATCATTGTTATCCATAAGTGAAAGTGCATCAACTCATTCATAAAGATTAATTGTGTTACCATTATACCCCCACTTATTATGCCTCTAAGACCGGTTATTATTTGAGCAAATTGCTTGAAAGCAAATTTGTCATTATTTAAAGCGTAAAATATAAGAAGTGTAAAATCTCAAAATAAGGAAGCACGGTTTTCATCCTAAGTAACCATCTTATCCATTACTCAAAAAAACGCCCACAATTGATATAAGTCTGACTCAAAATAATAAGTCATTCAGTTTATGTGTAAGATCCTTATGTCATGCTTTAATAAGTAACTACTCACTTGCTAAGAAAAGAAAAATAAAACTCACGCAATAATTTATATCCGCCGCCTTTTTGAGACCTTGGATCTTCAATCCCGCAACCCGTCGAGGTAATATTGGATTGGAGCTGTTGGGTCAATTCAGTGCCTGATTTGTCCCTTGCACAGGATTTGGATGTAAAGTATCCTAAGTAGTGTTAGTCACTGAACTTACGTTTGTTATAAGTTCAGTGTGTCATTCTTTAGAGTTCTTTAGAGTCTACGAGATAGACTCGTCATTAGCTGAGGCGGATCTCAGTAAGTGTGCAAAGAATCAAGGATGATGGAGTTAGTAAGTGATGACATAATAGCTTACTAACTCCTCAAGACTATTACTGATTACAAGACCTGAAGATGTTAAGAAGACCTGAAGAAGTGTCTTATGTATTAGTGGGCACATGTCTTATTAGCAATGAAGACAAAGGTTCAAGAGGAAGGCTTACTTTGTCAAAGGTGCAAAAGATGAAGACAACAAAGTACAAGGTGGTTACTTGTACTTTAGTAAAGCTTCTCAAGGAAGCTTCACACTCCCACTATATATATGTGGTCCTTGTAATAGAATAGTCAATGATTCCTACCCACAGAAACAAACATGTAATACTTTAGTGGTTTAGGGTTTCATCCTCCTATGGTTGCATATGCTTAGCTAGCTATGAACATGGGAGTTTAGTTTGTCATTCATCGCCCGGTTGTTGTTCCGCAAACAACCGGGCAAGTCATGTATATTTGTTGATTCATTATTAATAATATATACATACGATGAAAAGTACAAGCTTGTGTTATTAGTTAGTCAATTGGTTAATTGTGCAAATGTTCTTAATTGTTCTTCACAGATTCGATGTTTGCACAAGATTCGTGGACCAACAATTGGTATCAGAGCGGGTTGGATTTTCTCTATCCAGATCCGTTCGTATGACTGCTAATAACATATTTTTTGGTTTGGTTAATTTTATCAGTATGTTCAAAAACTGCTTAGACAGTAGCAGTTTTTTAGGGAGAAATAATACTGATATATGGCTGATACATTGATATTGTATGGGTTCAGATTAAATCTCGGTATCCTCTCGAATTGATCTAGGCCTTAAGTGGAATGATTGTTCTTGGTTACTAAATAAAGGGGTTGGTTTTCTATTCTAATAATAAGTTTAAATCAAAGGCAATTACTCTAATTAAGATTAACAAAAACTTGGTTGCAAATTTAAAGTTCAAATTAAAATTAAAGTTAACATGTAAATTGTTAAATCAACAGTAAAACAGTAACATTAAAATACTAAAAAAAAAATAACTGATTCGGAACTTTAGACCTTGATTCGGAACTAACTGATTCGGAACATGCTCATTCGGAAGTTACTATTCACTGGTTCGGAACTTTGCTTGGTTCGGAAGTCACTGGTTCGGAAGTCACTATTCACTCATTCGGAACTCACTGATTCGGAAGTTCAGCTTCGTTCGGAAGTTACTGTCACTGATTCGGAACTTAGCTTGGTTCGGAAGTCCTTGGTTCGGAACTTATGGACTTCCGAATGAAGGTGTTGATTCGGAACTTTAGTGCTTGATTCGGAACTTTCCGAATGAAGGTTTCATTCGGAACCTTTTTTTGTTTGGTTCGGAACTTCTGGGAACAGATACAGTAGCAGTAAAGGCGAAGAACACGGGACACAAAATTAATCAAAATCAAATCAAACACTTAAAAAGATTTTACCAATTTAAACACAAATCATTTAGACAATATAAGCAACAAATCCCACTAACAAAAACACAAATCCAAACAACTTTTGAAGATCAAATCAAGAAAAATAAAACTTAAGAACTTGAAGATAAAAATGGAGATGAACAAGTTGAAATGAAAGATTAAACAAGAACTTTGAATTGAATGATTAATATTTTGACAAGGTGAAACAAGGATTAAAATTACAAGATCAAAGAACTAATAATAAAAATCACCAACCACCCTAGTGGTGATGGTGTTCTACGAACCAGGAGGAAAGAAAGGGAGGAAGAAAGAAAAACTAGCCAGCTCAAAAATGTGTGTGGGATGGCCTATTTATAGGTGTTTCCTTTGGTTGGTGAGTGGGCTTTCTCCCGTTCTTTGTGTCTTTTCGTCTTTTCAGAAAAGTTTCCGTTTTCGATTCTGATTCGGGATTTGTTGTCGATTAAATTCAACTCGTCTTTTAATTTCTTCGTTTAATAGACTTGAGTTTCTTCGACTTATATAAATCTTCCATCTTTGGTCCTTTTCTTCGATAAATCTTCGAATAGGCCCAGCGACTTCAAATCTTTTGCATCTCTTGGACAATAGACTTTATCTTGAGTCTTTTTCTTCAGTAAAACCCGTGCAATCCCATGTTTTCTTCGATATTTATCCGGTTGGCTCTGAAAACACAATAAACACAAAAACCACGCATAATTCCAAACAAATGATATTAAATACGTGTTTTGGTCTCGTTTTAGCCCGAATTAAGTGGTAAAAGGATGGGTGTTTACACACCTATCAAATCCCCTACACTTAACCATTGCCATGCCCTCATGCAATGCTTAGTGATAAAGCAAGCTTACACTTTTCTCATAATTAATCAACCTTGGCCTTATTTAAAATTCTACTAAACAAAAATTAAAGAAATAAAACTTCAAAGATAACAAAGGGATAGAAAACCATTTTCACGTGAAAATAGCTACATGGAAATAACTTGTAGAGAAATCGATGACTTACATTAGGGCTTTGGTGCTGCGAAGATTTATCACCCTCAAGTTTCACGTTCCCCAAACTAAGCTTAAAAACGAGATCATTGTTATTATAAGTTAGCAATTCAAACACTTACACACATGGCTTAATTAAATGCTTAAACTCCCTTATTCCTAGGTGTATCTCTTATATTTTATTTTTGTCTTAGAATGATCATGAAGATGCATTTTTGGACTTATTTCGATAGTTGATTAGGGCCGAAAGCAAAGTAGGACGATTTGATCAATAGTTAGCTAAAGGACAAAATCTCTTAAAACTGCTTCTCGGGATATCAAAAAGTTCATATCTTGGCATAACTTGGTTCACGATTTGAGACCTTTCTCGGGCCGATATTTGGCATGTACTTCATACTTCATATCTTCGAGAGACGTTCTTGAGATAATGGTCTTCTCATCATAATAGAGTTTCTTCACTTGGAGACTTTTGAGGGGTACTCCAACTTTGTTGACCACGACTTCATGATTATTTCTTCAATCTCTAATTGGGATTTTGAGATACAACGATCCGCCTCCTTTTCGGACTTGGATCTATTTATCCTCATACCTTGTTAGGGTCTTTTCGGATAGACTTCTCCATGATCTTTATGGGAGTTGATTGCTTTTCGTCGTGAGTCTTGATCCTTCATATTGACTTTAGGAATAATGCTTTTCACATCACTTTGGATCTTCAGCAATAAAATTGAATCCTCATGCCTTGTTAGGGCCTTTTCGGACTCGCCAATCTTCGCGCCCCGCTTCATAAGTTATGCCTTGGCTATGAACTCTTATCATTACCGAGCAACTTTTAAACGATCTTGGGCTAGAAGCTAAGTAACTTTTCAAATCGTAAGACCTTACTTATTGCAGATAAATTATTAGCAAGTGATGGGAGAATAGGCAAATAATTACGCCAAGTGAGCTTGCGCAAGAATACCGACTTATAATTGACTCTATCATTTCTCGTCCTCCACAATTTAAAATCTCAAGTAATGAGACTCGTGGATACTTAGCCTAATAAACCAATTAAGGTCTACATGGTTAAGGATACTAGCTAGAATAAACTTGGATAAGTCTATTCGGGTCGAGTCAAAATAAACGCAACGGGCCTAATATGTCAAAGACTTCTAAACTAGCTACACCACTTTATTAATATTTGACTTAATTGCGAGATATATACATATGAAAGTAACGATAAAAATTTAAAAATTACGACTAAATGGCCAAAGTTAATAAAAAATTTGAAAAATGTTGAAAAATAGGATTTTCCGGTTAATTGAAGGCACTTTCATGGAAAAGTCAACTTAAAACTTCGATAGAAGTCCCCCCTACACTTAAGATAAACATTGTCCTCAATGTTTAAGCATGTGGGAAAAGGTTCCCCTACACTTATGACATTGTGCACGTTGGTTAACTCAAGTTAAGGAAGAGACGACTAACGTGATCAATTTCAAATGTGAGTATGAAGAAAATTGAATCACGATAGTTGAGAGATAGAACCGGATTTCGGATAAACACGGGAGCACGGTTCTTCAAAGATTCCAAGAGTGCACTTATCCCTGTAATCACATCACCACAAAAGGCAAACACATATAGAAGTCCCCCCCTACACTTAGGGGATTAAAACATGCAAGGATAGATACTCGGGCTGCCTCCCGAGGAGCGCTTGTTTTTGATAACCGAGTCACGAGCCTGACTCGACCCAAAATTAGTTCATGGGGAACGTGGTGAGGGATGGAATCACCTCCTTAGAGGTGTCCTCACCAAAGTACAACTTCACTCGTTGGCCATTCACCTTAAAATTAGGTCCATTAGGTTGAGCGAGCTCGAGAGTACCATATGGAAAAATTTGGGTAATGGTGAATGGGCCGGACCAACGAGATTTGAGCTTTCCCGAAAAGATTTTCAACCGAGAGTTAAAAAGTAAGACTTTGTCTCCAACATGGAACTCTCGGTTTTTGATCTTGGAGTCGTGAATGAGCTTAGTTCTTTTCTTATAGATCAAAGAATTTTCATAAGCCTCATTACGGAGTTCATTCAGCTCATTGAGTTGGATCTTGCGCAGGTCACCGGCTTTGTTTATATCAAAATTAGCCCACTTCAAGGCCCAATAAGCCTTGTGCTCCAACTCAATGGGGAGGTGGCACGCTTTCCCGTACACAAGACGATAAGGCGTACAGCCGATCGGGGTCTTGTAAGCAGTACGGAAAGCCCACAAAGCATCATCAAGTTTATCAGCCCATGAGGCACGATGCTCTCCCACGGTTCTTTCCAAAATTCGCTTCAGCCCTCGGTTTGATATTTCAGCCTGGCCATTAGTTTGTGGGTGGTAGGCTGTGGAAAGACGATGGTTGACACCGTACTTAGCCATGACTCGAGCCAATTGGTCATTGCAGAAATGAGTCCCACGATCACTAATAATGGCACGAGGCACACCGAAGCGAGCGAATAGAGCTTTCAAAAAGTTACAAACCACCCTTGCGTCATTAGTAGGCAAAGCTTTGGCTTCAACCCATTTTGAAACGTAGTCAACGGCTACAAGGATGTATTTGTTTCCTTTAGACGAAGGGAATGGCCCCATAAAGTCGATACCCCAAACATCAAAAATTTCACACTCTTGTATAAAATTCTGAGGCATCTCGTCTTTATGTGTGATTTTGCCTTGCTTTTGGCAAACATCACATCGCTTAACCATATTGTGAGCATCACGATATATGGAGGGCCAATAAAATCCCGAATCAAACACTTTTTTAGCGGTGTAGTTGGGACCAAAGTGACCACCGGTGGGTCCTTTGTGGCAAGCATGAAGGATTTCATTCGCTGCCGGTCCATCAACACATCGGCGAATAATCAGGTCAGCACATTGTTTGAATAGGTAAGGGTCGTCCCAAAAGTAAGTCTTGATGTCGGTAAAGAACTTCTTCTTTTGCTGGGACGACAACCCTTCCTTGAGAATTCCACCCGCCAAGTAGTTTGCAAAGTCCGCAAACCACGGGGTTTCATTCGGCTTCGAGTTTACAGAGAATAAGGTCTCCAAGGGAAAAGAATCATTGATTTCTTTGGTCGGATGATCCCCTTGGTATGGATCCTCAAGTCTGCTAAGATGGTCCGCGGCTAGGTTTTCTGCTCCCTTTTTATCGCGGATTTCGATTTTAAATTCCTGGAGCAGCAAAACCCAGCGAAGAAGTCTTGGTTTGGAATCTTGCTTTGTCAACAAGTACTTCAACGCGGAATGATCGGTATACACAATGGTGGTGGAAAGGACAAGATAGGGGCGGAATTTTTCAAAAGCATAGACAACGGCTAAAAGCTCTTTTTCGGTTGTCGTATAATGCAATTGTGCCCCAGTCATTGTCTTGCTAGCGTAATGGATTGGTTGGAAGTGTTTATTCACTCTTTGTCCAAGAACCGCTCCAATAGCAAAATCGCTAGCATCGCACATCAACTCAAAGGGCAGCTCCCAATTAGGGGTAACTAAGACGGGTGCCTTAGTTAGCTTATCCTTAAGTGAGTTGAAGGCTTCAAGGCACTCGTTGGAGAAGATAAAAGGAGTATCTTTTTCCAAGAGGTGGGTCATTGGGCGAGCGATTTGAGAAAAGTCTTTGATAAATCGTCGGTAGAAGCCCGCATGACCCAAGAAACTTCTCACACCCTTCACAGTGGAAGGTGGAGGCAACTTTGCTATGACATCAACTTTAGCACGGTCTACTTCAAGACCGGCTTTTGAAATCTTATGTCCAAGCACGATGCCTTCTTTTACCATAAAATGGCATTTTTCCCAATTTAGAACAAGGCGAGTGTCTTCGCACCGCTTTAGCATACGTTCTAAATTGGCAAGGCAGGATGAGAAGGAATCCCCGAAGACCGAGAAATCATCCATGAAGACTTCCATGGTTTGTTCAACCATGTCATGGAAGATAGCTAACATGCACCTTTAGAAAGTCCCGGGCGCATTACATAAGCCAAAAGGCATTCTTTTGTAAGCGAAAGTGCCATAGGGACAAGTGAATGTAGTCTTCTCTTGATCTTGGGGATCGATGGGTATTTGAAAATAACCCGAGAAACCATCCAAAAAGCAGTAATATTCATTACCGGCTAATCGTTCAAGCATTTGGTCCATGAAAGGTAGAGGGAAATGATCCTTTCTCGTGGCATCATTGAGTTTGCGGTAGTCTATACAAACTCTCCACCCAGTAACGAGACGAGTGGGAATCAACTCGTTGTGTTCATTGGGAACAACGGTTATTCCGCCCTTCTTGGGCACACAATGGATTGGACTAACCCATGGTGAATCCGAAATAGGGTAAATCATACCCGCATCAAGAAGTTTAATGACTTCTGTTTTGATGACTTCATGGATTTTTGGATTCACCCTTCGTTGGCTTTGAATAGTGGGCTTATAGTCGTCCTCCATGAGAATTTTGTGCGTGCAAAAGTGAGGATCAATTCCACGAATGTCCGAAATCTTCCAAGCAATAGCCTTCTTGTGATCTTTCAACACAGCGACAAGTCGGGCTTTCTCTTCATCCTTCAAATCCTTAGCAATGATGACTGGCGACTTCTTCTCTTCTTCGAGGAATGCATACTCAAGATGGGGTGGCAACTCCTTAAGTTCCAAATCCGGAGGATTATCGACGGGAGGCGTGTTCGAAGTCGGAGTCTCGATAGCAATGATAGTGGGAGATGGAGGAGAAGGATTGTCTTCTTTGAGGAGGTTTGCAATGAAACTGAGGTCTTCATCCCAAGTGGCAGTAGAATCGTCATTGTCTTGCTTCACATCTCCTAAGCTGGCTTCCAAATCTTTCCAAAGGAAATCACTTTCTCCAAATAGAGATAGTGATGAGTCGATAGAGGAAACGGTCTCAACATTGGGAAGAGAGGTAGGAATGTTTTTACAAGCATCCTTGAAGTGTTCTTCACAAGCCTCATCAAGAACGTCAATACAATTAACATTCTCGTAAGAAGAAGGCTGTTTAGATAACTTTCCCATGTTGAAGACTACTTTATCGTCACCCACTCTCATGATAAGCTCACCGGCTTCAACATCAATGAGAGTGCGACCGGTCCTCAAGAATGGACGACCAACAATGAGTGGCACACGTGGGTCCATCTCGTAGTCGACGACAACAAAATCGGCAGGGAAGGTGAATTTGTCGACTCCTACAATGACGTCTTCGGCTATCCCCACTGGATAAGCAACCGTACGGTTGGCCAATTCCAAAGTCATTTTGGTGGGGACTAGCTCTGGGAGAGATAATTGCTTCCAAACACTTAGAGGCATGAGATTAATACTGGCACCTAAATCGGCTAGGGCCATGCAATTCTCTACTCCCGGGAAATTGCAAGGGATAAGAAAACGACCCGGATCACCAAGCTTGATTGGCAATTTCCTTAAGAGCACTGCAGAGCAGTTCTCATTAAGTTGGGTGTTGGCGAGATCGAGGAGCTTTTCCTTGTCGCTCAGAAGATCTTTAAACATTTTGGCATACTTGGGCATGTGAGCGAGAGCCTCAGCGAAGGAGATATTGAAATTCAGTTTCTTGAACATTTTAAGGAAATTCGAAACCTGAATATCATCCTTGCTCTTTTGCTTCTCTTTCCTCAACCTAGAAGGATAAGGTATATTGGAAGAAGAGGAAGGCTTTAGGGGAATAGGATCACTCACAAGCACGGGTGGAGGAGGGGTAGAAAGAAGAGGTGGAGAAATTGGGGAAGGAGAAGGAGGAGGAATAGGAGCAGGCGACTCGTTCTCCTTGGTCACAACCACCGGTGGAGGTATAGGAAGCTCGGGTTCCTTGGTACCTTTACCACTTCGAGTGGTGATTGCTTTCATCTCCCCTCTTGGGTTCGCAACGGTGTTACTCGGAAGAGTACCCGAAGAAGAGGGTTGACTACTTTGGAAAAAACTAGCCATCATGTTCCTCAGATCATTAGTCTGGCTATCCAACGTGTTTCTCATATCAGCTCTCAAATCATTTCCTTGCTTGACCAAGTCTGCCTTCAAATTGCGCACTTCCTCTTGGAGATTTCCCACTATCACATCATTGGTCCTCATATAGGTGGCGACCTCTTGGTGTAGTGCAGTGTTGGTTTGGTTTGAAGGAGCATTGTATGCAGGTGGTTGGTAAGCAGGTTGTTGGTATATTTGATTGTTGCGTTGAGGTGGTTGTTGCTGCTTGTGAGGTGGGATATATGGTTGGCGAGGTTGTTGTTGTTGTTGAGCAGGGCGGTTAAGGTTTTGTTGTTGGTTTGGGTTGGTTGGAGGAAAGCCAGGTGGGGAAAGATAGTTGTTGCTGCGGTAGCTAAGCAAGTTACGGTCACCTTGAGGTCTAGCTTGATAAGCAGGTTGTTGGTAGGTGCCATATGCCGCATTCACATTCTCAGCAGGGTAATCTTGGGTGGCGGTACAAGTTGTGTAAGAATGGGGACCACCGCATATCTCACAAGGTTGGTTGACAGCGTTGACTTGTGCGTTCTTAGCGTTGTTGCTGTTGTTGTTGCTGACGGTGTGGGTGACAAGCGATTCAAGAAGCGTAGTGATTTTGTCTAATCGCTTATCGCTGTCATTAGTGCTAGCACTAGCAACATTGGTCCTAATGCTCTTGGTTTGCACACGAGACTTGTTCTCAATGATATCCCAAGCAGCATTGGAAGTCTTAGCCAAGAGATTACCCCCCGAAGCACTATTCAGTGAATCTTGGTCACTCATGCTTAAACCATTGTAAAAAGTATTTATTTGATGTACTTTGGTAAAACCATGTTGTGGGCATTTTCTTAAAAGATCTTTAAAGCGATCCCAAGATTCACTGAATGACTCGTCGTACTTTTGTTCAAAGGTTATAATCTCATTCCGCAAAGCGGTAGTACGAGAGGGTGGAAAAAAGTAGTTGATAAACTTTGTTTCCAAATCCGTCCACGAGAGAATACTCTGTGGCGGTTCTTTAGCAAGCCAATGCCGGGCTTGTCCTTCTAAAGAAAAGGGAAAAAGTTGTAACCTTATCACTTCTTGTGGAACGCCATTGAACTTGACCGTGTTGGTGAGTTGTAGAAATCTCTTGATATGGTCATGTGGGTCATCAATGTGGCGTCCCAAGAATGGTTGAGCGGATACCATCTGGATAAAGCCTGACTTTAGCTCGAAATTGTTGGCGGCAATTGGAGGGATGACAATTGGATCCGTGTTGCCATCAACATGAGCTTGCAGCAATTCAATCATTGGGCGATTATCCGGAAGGTACTCATTGTTGTTGTTATTCATGTTGTTGAAAGGCGGGTTGTTGTTGTTATTATTGTTTTGCGGAGGTGGTATGTTATTGTTGTTTTGTACACCAGCCATGTCTAGGTTATCGAGAGGCTCGGGCTCTTGATAAGACGTGGATCGAGTGCGCATACACCTGTAAAAGAACGAACAAAGAAAAGCAAAGCACAAATATTTTTGGTTTTTATTGTTTTTTACTTTTTAGGATTTTTGAAAATTTTATATTTTTTTAGTTGTTTTTGAAGATTTTCTTGAAAAAGTAACGTTCACGGGAAACGGATCCCAAAATCCAATTTCTCACAAAAAACTTTTGATCTTAACGAGAAGAGCCGGCAGCGGCGCCATTTGATACATTGATATTGTATGGGTTCAGATTAAATCTCGGTATCCTCTCGAATTGATCTAGGCCTTAAGTGGAATGATTGTTCTTGGTTACTAAATAAAGGGGTTGGTTTTCTATTCTAATAATAAGTTTAAATCAAAGGCAATTACTCTAATTAAGATTAACAAAAACTTGGTTGCAAATTTAAAGTTCAAATTAAAATTAAAGTTAACATGTAAATTGTTAAATCAACAGTAAAACAGTAACATTAAAATACTAAAAAAAAAATAACTGATTCGGAACTTTAGACCTTGATTCGGAACTAACTGATTCGGAACATGCTCATTCGGAAGTTACTATTCACTGGTTCGGAACTTTGCTTGGTTCGGAAGTCACTGGTTCGGAAGTCACTATTCACTCATTCGGAACTCACTGATTCGGAAGTTCAGCTTCGTTCGGAAGTTACTGTCACTGATTCGGAACTTAGCTTGGTTCGGAAGTCCTTGGTTCGGAACTTATGGACTTCCGAATGAAGGTGTTGATTCGGAACTTTAGTGCTTGATTCGGAACTTTCCGAATGAAGGTTTCATTCGGAACCTTTTTTTGTTTGGTTCGGAACTTCTGGGAACAGATACAGTAGCAGTAAAGGCGAAGAACACGGGACACAAAATTAATCAAAATCAAATCAAACACTTAAAAAGATTTTACCAATTTAAACACAAATCATTTAGACAATATAAGCAACAAATCCCACTAACAAAAACACAAATCCAAACAACTTTTGAAGATCAAATCAAGAAAAATAAAACTTAAGAACTTGAAGATAAAAATGGAGATGAACAAGTTGAAATGAAAGATTAAACAAGAACTTTGAATTGAATGATTAATATTTTGACAAGGTGAAACAAGGATTAAAATTACAAGATCAAAGAACTAATAATAAAAATCACCAACCACCCTAGTGGTGATGGTGTTCTACGAACCAGGAGGAAAGAAAGGGAGGAAGAAAGAAAAACTAGCCAGCTCAAAAATGTGTGTGGGATGGCCTATTTATAGGTGTTTCCTTTGGTTGGTGAGTGGGCTTTCTCCCGTTCTTTGTGTCTTTTCGTCTTTTCAGAAAAGTTTCCGTTTTCGATTCTGATTCGGGATTTGTTGTCGATTAAATTCAACTCGTCTTTTAATTTCTTCGTTTAATAGACTTGAGTTTCTTCGACTTATATAAATCTTCCATCTTTGGTCCTTTTCTTCGATAAATCTTCGAATAGGCCCAGCGACTTCAAATCTTTTGCATCTCTTGGACAATAGACTTTATCTTGAGTCTTTTTCTTCAGTAAAACCCGTGCAATCCCATGTTTTCTTCGATATTTATCCGGTTGGCTCTGAAAACACAATAAACACAAAAACCACGCATAATTCCAAACAAATGATATTAAATACGTGTTTTGGTCTCGTTTTAGCCCGAATTAAGTGGTAAAAGGATGGGTGTTTACACACCTATCAATGGCTACTGTTAAACACAACAAAACAAATCTTATCCAACCAATACCCACCACCAACACAGATATTAACCTTTATTCTATCCTACCCCCACCGCCATTTTAACCTATCATTTAACTCCACCGACACTATCTATTTCATCCCTAACAAAAAAACACCACAACCGTCACTCTTTAATAAACAAAAATCACTTAATCATCAAAAACTCCACCCACCGTCTTCCATTTATTCAAGATCCAAATACATATCACCACATGTCCATATCTATCCTACCGTCTCTTCATCCTAAACTAAACGAAAATCATTCAATCACAAAATCATCAATCTCTCATCTACAACAAATTAATCACGTTCCATCCACAAATTTAAACCCAGAAACGGATCTACAAAACCACAAAAAATTCAAAAAAAAACAGGTTCTTTCCTTTTGGCCACAGGTTTGGACCGGATTACATCAGGAAATCGAATTTTTTTTGGTATACGTGTAGTTGGTTTCGAGGGGATCCGGATTCGTGCCTTGAAATTTTATTTGATGGGGTATTTGTTGCGGTTGATGATCAATTTCATTGGTATCGAGACAATGATTGATGAAGTTTTGTTATATGATAAAAGAAGGTGTTAGAGGACTGATTAATAAAATCAGTTTAAGTTGTGTGGTTGATTTATGGTGAATCAAAGAAGTGAGTGATAAAGATGATACGAGGGTTGTGATGTGTTCTCAAGAAGTAGAAATTGGTGGATTTATTTCCGGCTTCGCCAGATATTGAAGTAGAAATTGGTGGATTTATTTCCGGCTTCGCCAGGGTTGTGATGTTGCGGTTGATTTGTTGTGAATCCAAACAAACAAGAGTGGTTAGTTTGTGACATGAAGATTTACTGTTAAGACTTATTCCTCGTAACTGATGATGATATGAGCTTCGCCGTGTTAAATTAAGAAGATGGATATTCAGGCCTCGTGTATAAAGAACCCACAGCTGTGATGAGTCAGCCTAAATGAATGCAGGTAGTGAGATAATTGGCTGCTGAAATTGTTCAATACAGGGATCTTAATATTGTTTCGTTGTAAACAAAAGCTGGAGGAAGGCGTCTGATGGTACATGAAATGTTGTCACCATGAGACTGCGATCCCTGAATGAACCTCATCCCACAACCACAGCTAAGCTCAATAAAAATTTTTGGCTGAGGTTATCATTGAAGAAGAATATTGGATTAAAGGGTCGCTGTGGACCTAAGGAAAAAGGAAAGGCATCTGATATTTAGTAGATTATGGGAAGCTGATGAATTATCAGCAATGGGGTGTACAAAATCAACACTTTGTGAAGCTGATAAATTAGAAGCTATTACTTGGGTCGCATTTGTTCAGGCGTTTTGAGAAGATGTGATCAGGCGTTTGATAACTTATCAGGGTGTCACCAGAAGATTGCTAAGAAGCTGTGGACCTAACAGCTATAACCACCAGCCAGCTAAAAGCTTGAACACAGGGTCGCTGAAGAGAACCCTGTCAACTCGCTGGACTGGCAAGTCTTTCTCTGAACCTGCCAACATACCCAGCCAGTCAACAAACCAGCGCACCCTGTTGCTGGACCCCTGTAGCTGAGTGAACCCCCAGCCGAATGAACTCCTTGTCGCTGACTGGACCCTCCCAACAAGCAAATTCTGGACTGCTGTCACAGGACACCTCTGAACCCGGTCGCTGAAGCTTTGGCCAGCCACCCCTGCGTGAACCCCATCAGCTGAACCCTCAGGCAGCTGAACCCCAGGTCGCTGAAAGAACTTATGCACAGCGAACTTTTCAATTAAAAGGGTGACCCCTGTCTATCAACAATGATCTGAACCCCCAGGGCAGCTGAACCTCAAGGTAGCTGAACCCCCAGCTCCCTGATCCCCCAGTTCCCTGAACCTTTACCAGCGAACCGCTGAAGATGTGAACTAACTTCTCTCTCTGTCCCCAACTTTTCTCTTTGGACCCCTGTTCCCAAGTCCATAATTCCCCTGTCTCTGAACCCACAGCTAAATATCCCACAGTCATTTCTCATAATCACAACCGAAACTCTTAACCTTCAACAGCGAACCCCTGTCAAAAGATGCTGCTAAAGCTGCATATTTTGAGGGGGAGAGAACCACGGACATACACACCGCTGTGATATATATACCGCTGTGATCTACATGCAACTGTGATATACCCACCAAACCTATACCCACCCAAACCATACACAAAACAAATCAAAAAAAAAAAAAAAAAAAAAAAAAAATTCATTTTAACAGGTATTCGCTGGCAAGATGACCAGCTGATCAACATGCTATCTTCAGAGCCTTCAGCTGTTGAAGGACTTGGTCACTCAGGAATTTTTTTCTCACACCAAGACAAAGAAAGAAGATATGTTCACAGCCCCCCCCTCCCCGCCCCAGCAGTTGTCACCCTCCCCTACCTCGCTGTAATCACAACCACAGAGTTTTTGAGAGACCAGGTTGTGTTACAGTGGTTTGATGAAACATTTATTATACAGGGTTTTGATAACATCAGGTGGTTGATAGGAGATGAAATTCAGGGGGAGTTGTATTTCAGGCGAGATGAAGACCATCACGCTATGCTTGTGTACTAGTATGTAGCCGGTCAAAACTTGCTTGGTTCCCTAGCAAATTTTGAGGGGCAGAGAAGCGAGGACAGAGGTAAACTTGTGTTTATGTGAAGAAACACCAAGTTTACTCAAGCTACATACATACTATCATACACAACACATAACCTTCAGGGACTTAGAATATTTACATTTGGCTGATTGAGCAAAGTCACTGAAGATGGGTTGCTGAACAAGTTGCATTGTCTGATCTTTTATGGTTGCTGCATCAACCATTGACCACACTTCTCTGATTGAAGGTAAATGAACTCGTGATCTACATTGATATAATATGCTACTTTAATATATGCTAGGGTGAAGCATATGGTCTTTATGGCAAAGCATATAATATACTTCACTGATGACCTAAGGTGAAGTTACCTTTATGAGTTCTATATAAGCATCAGGGAATTGGTTCAAGTGTTTCTCAAAGTACAAGATCAGACATTGCAGTTCAGTAACAACTACAACAGGTACAAGACGATACAAGTTAGCGGATGACTTGACCTAGTACAGCTAGTTGTTCTTGGTATTCATTGTTGTAATATAGCAGGTAAGAAGAAGCCTTTATGCTCACTTACTGCTATTTAACTTAGGCTACTTTTCTATCCAAATAGGGGGAGATTGTTGGGTCAATTCAGTGCCTGATTTGTCCCTTGCACAGGATTTGGATGTAAAGTATCCTAAGTAGTGTTAGTCACTGAACTTATGTATGTTATAAGTTCAGTGTGTCATTCTTTAGAGTTCTTTAGAGTCTACGAGATAGACTCGTCATTAGCTGAGGCGGATCTCAGTAAGTGTGCAAAGAA
Source organism: Glebionis coronaria (assembly GCA_025667525.1). Classification (NCBI taxonomy): domain Eukaryota; kingdom Viridiplantae; phylum Streptophyta; class Magnoliopsida; order Asterales; family Asteraceae; genus Glebionis; species Glebionis coronaria. Next base: position 117,851,565 of record CM046881.1, read on the forward strand.
TCAAGGATGATGGAGTTAGTAAGTGATGACATAATAGCTTACTAACTCCTCAAGACTATTACTGATTACAAGACCTGAAGATGTTAAGAAGACCTGAAGAAGGGTCTTATGTATTAGTGGGCACATGTCTTATTAGCAATGAAGACAAAGGTTCAAGAGGAAGGCTTACTTTGTCAAAGGTGCAAAAGATGAAGACAACAAAGTACAAGGTGGTTACTTGTACTTTAGTAAAGCTTCTCAAGGAAGCTTCACACTCCCACTATATATATATGTGGTACTTGTAATAGAATAGTCAATGATTCCCACCCACAGAAACAAACATGTAATACTTTAGTGGTTTAGGGTTTCATCCTCCTATGGTTGCATATGCTTAGCTAGCTATGAACATGGGAGTTTAGTTTGTCATTCATCGCCCGGTTGTTGTTCCGCAAACAACCGGGCAAGTCATGTATATTTGTTGATTCATTATTAATAATATATACATACGATGAAAAGTACAAGCTTGTGTTATTAGTTAGTCAATTGGTTAATTGTGCAAATGTTCTTCATTGTTCTTCACAGATTCGATGTTTGCACAAGATTCGTGGACCAACAAGTAGAATGGAAGATACCTAATTAGATATTAAACATTTTAGCAAAATATTGATGAAATTAACAATGAAGTTAGATGCTAAACGAAAAAAAGAAAATTACTATTGTATATATCGTAAGACAATAGCAAATAATCCATAAATTTGTATATTTTGGCTTATTCACAAAGATAAATAGACACCTTTTTTGTTTACTTTTATTTGCATTAGATTTGAGGTGCTACGTGTCGTGGCCAACGAATTTTTACTTCGTACAATAGTTGTCATCAATTTTTACTTCATACAACAGGTAGACTTGTGGCTTTGTGTCCTTAAAGTTAAGAATTTTCGACCAAATGGGGCTTCGAATATGGTACGACCAATCATTCTTCCTACCTATTTTAGTTATATAGCGACAATCCGATATTAATTCAAATTTCAAAAACAAAATATCATATGTTGGCTGGCACAAAACGATGAAAAATTGATATACTACTTACAGGGTCAGAGGTAGGCAAGGGTCAAAGGGGTCGCTTGACTCCTCTAGCGAAAAGATTGTATTGTAAACTTTTGATAATATCTGGGGTGTTTATAATTTTTCCCTCCTAAAAACATTTATAATGTTGTTTATAAAAAATATCAAAATATGATCCACCGAGCCAAAATTTCTAGCTAAAGGAATAGTGCTTTTACCAAATGTATTCAACGACATGACATTATATATTTTTACCAAATGCTACACGCTTTAATATATCGTCACATCCAAAACAAAAAATAAATACATTATAAATTCAAAATGTTTGACACGTGAATTCAATTATAGTCGGTAAGTGAAATTGTGGGGTTTAGTACAATGTTTTCAGACCTGGGTCAACTTGGCCGGGTCAACCGGTTGACCCAGTTTCGGTCGAAAAACGAGTCATATTAATCCGGGTTCTAGATTTTCGAAACCCAACTTGACCCGCCAGGTTTTTGGTGACCCGGGTCAATCCGGTTCTCGAGACCCGTCCGGGTTTCGATTTTTTCGAGTTTTTTTAAATATATATAAATTTTATATATTGCGACGGAATTCTATTTTTACATATTATATTAGTTTGTAAACAATTTATATTTTCAATATACGGGAGTTTTTACATATAATTTTTGTTAATTATTAAAAATATAAATATATTTTTTTTAAACCGGGTTGAGCCGGGTCGACCCGGACTCGATGACTCGACCGTATCGATTTGAAAACCGAGTTTCAAAACATTGGTTTAGTCTATTGTAGTAAGTAAATAATGACAAACTAAGGATTAAGGATTGAGTTGCATCTCAACGATGGCACATGAGTTTATCATAAATTCCACATTTGAAATTTGACAGAAAATGAAAAACTTAGATATGCTGTGAAGTCTAAACAATAGCAATACAGTTCGTGATATAAATGTGATTTACTTATATGAATGGATCAAATGTAACATAAGAGAAAAAAAAGATCTAAATATAGATTAGGTGGTTGGGGAACTCGGAACAGTATATATCCACGAAGTGTATTTTTTAGCATAAGTATCCTAAAGGAACCTTGCTACTGTATAAAAGAGGTCTTAAATTGATGTCCAAATAGCTTATAAGATTTTTACTGTCCAGGAAGCTTTGTTTCTCCGTTAGCAGTACAGACACACACAACGCTTGTAACTTTCAGGCTTCATATCTGAAAACATAAATATGCATTTATCTTAGATAGAATTAACCAAAAGGTCCTTACCAAAAGTATGTCAGCTTTAGTTGCAAAAACAAAAATAATATCCTTACCAAAAGTCTGCGAGCTTCGACCTGCTTTGCTTTTGACTAAGCTGCTTAACTTTAGCACCCAACTTGTTTAGACTTAACGCAGACTATAGATTTGGACACCTCTATCCTATCACCACCATCTATTAACAGAATGAGGAACACATAACTATAAACGACAATTGGCTTCAAATCGGGTCATAATCCTTGAAAATAAGCTAAATCTAAATACCACCTAAGTATTAAGAGTGTACTGTGTAGTTCAAAATATAGTTATGGGATCACATCCTTCTGGTTTGTGGCAATAAAGAAAGATGGAAATGGGTTCAATTATCTTCTTGAAAGCCATGGATATGGGAATACTCTAATCATGCCTATAGAGGTTGTTTTCTAGCCTGTTCTTCTTGAGTAGTGCAGCAGTGCCTTCGTATTTGTTTTCCCAAGTGGGCATATTTTAACAATATTTTTGGATAAGAAGAGTAGATACACGAAGTTGCTACGACATAAACGTTTGAATAATGTCTCGTTAAACAGTTAAAAGATGTAGTAAATTGGAAAGACGCTTACCGTCCCTCTTCTCTGAACCCCCATGTCAGCGATCCCTGTCAAACAGCCAGCTGAACTATGAACCAGCGATCCCTGTCCCTCTTCTCTGGACCCTTCAGCAGATTCTGGACCCCTGTCATTCAGCCAGTATCTGAACCTACATCAGTCATTTCTCATAATCACAGCCAAAACTCTTCGCTGATATAAAACCCTGTCAACAGCGAACCCCTGTCAAAAGATGCTGCTAAAGCTGCATATTTTGAGGGGGAGAGAACCACGGACATACACACCGCTGTGATATTGATGCCGCTGTGATCCACATGCAACTGTGATATACCCACCAAAACCAAACACAAACAAAAAAAAAAAAAAAAAAAAAAAAAAAAAAATTTAACAGGGATTCGCTGGCGAGATGACCAGCTGATCAACATGCTATCTTCAGAGCCTTCAGCTGTTGAAGGACTTGGTCACTCAGGATTTTTTTTCTCACACCAAGACAAAGAAAGAAGATAGGTTCACAGCCCCCCCTTCCCACCCCAGCAGTTGTCACCCTCCCCTACCCCGCTGTAACCATAGCCATAGAGTTTTTGAGAGACCAGGTTGTGTTACAGGGATTTGATGAAACAATTATTATACAGGGGTTTGATAACATCAGGTGGTTGATAGGAGATGAAATTCAGGGGGAGTTGTATTTCAGGCGAGATGAAGACCATCACGCTATGCTTGTGTACTAGTATGTAGCCGGTCAAAACTTGCTTGGTTCCCTAGCAAATTTTGAGGGGGAGAGAAGCGAGGACAGAGGTAAACTTGTGTTTATGTGAAGAAACACCAAGTTTACTCAAGCTACATACATACTATCATACACAACACATAACCTTCAGGGACTTAGAATATTTACATTTGGCTGATTGAGCAAAGTCACTGAAGATGGGTTGCTGAACAAGTTGCATTGTCTGATCTTTTATGGTTGCTGCATCAACCATTGACCACACTTCTCTGATTGAAGGTAAATGAACTCGTGATCTACATTGATATAATATGCTACTTTAATATATGCTAGGGTGAAGCATATGGTCTTTATGGCAAAGCATATAATATACTTCACTGATGACCTAAAGTGAAGTTACCTTTATGAGTCCTATATAAGCATCAGGGAATGGGTTCAAGTGTTTCTCAAGTACAAGATCAGACATTGCAGTTCAGTAACAACTACAACAGGTACAAGACGATACAAGTTAGCGGATGACTTGAACTAGTAAAGCTAGTTATTCTTGGTATTCATTGTTGTAACATAGCAGGTAAGAAGAAGCCTTTATGCTCACTTACTGCTATTTAACTTAGGCTACTTTTCTATCCAAATAGGGGGAGATTGTTGGGTCAATTCAGTGCCTGATTTGTCCCTTGCACAGGATTTGGATGTAAAGTATCCTAAGTAGTGTTAGTCACTGAACTTACGTTTGTTATAAGTTCAGTGTGTCATTCTTTAGAGTTCTTTAGAGTCTACGAGATAGACTCGTCATTAGCTGAGGCGGATCTCAGTAAGTGTGCAAAGAATCAAGGATGATGGAGTTAGTAAGTGATGACATAATAGCTTACTAACTCCTCAAGACTATTACTGATTACAAGACCTGAAGATGTTAAGAAGACCTGAAGAAGTGTCTTATGTATTAGTGGGCACATGTCTTATTAGCAATGAAGACAAAGGTTCAAGAGGAAGGCTTACTTTGTCAAAGGTGCAAAAGATGAAGACAACAAAGTACAAGGTGGTTACTTGTACTTTAGTAAAGCTTCTCAAGGAAGCTTCACACTCCCACTATATATATGTGGTCCTTGTAATAGAATAGTCAATGATTCCCACCCACAGAAACAAACATGTAATACTTTAGTGGTTTAGGGTTTCATCCTCCTATGGTTGCATATGCTTAGCTAGCTATGAACATGGGAGTTTAGTTTGTCATTCATCGCCCGGTTGTTGTTCCGCAAACAACCGGGCAAGTCATGTATATTTGTTGATTCATTATTAATAATATATACATACGATGAAAAGTACAAGCTTGTGTTATTAGTTAGTCAATTGGTTAATTGTGCAAATGTTCTTAATTGTTCTTCACAGATTCGATGTTTGCACAAGATTCGTGGACCAACAGGAGCAACTATTAAATCCCCGCAACCCTTATAAGAGTAGTATTGGAATTCAATAACTACTATAATTAACACTTCACTGCCCCTCTTAGGAGTCTTGTATAATTATATTTTTTTCTTTTTTTTTCTTTTTCTCTTTTTTTCTAGCCACTCATTTTTTTCATAAGCCGCTCTTATTTTTCTTTATTCCTCACAAAGAAATTTGAAAAGAATAAAAGGAAAAACACCCGCTAAGTATTAAGCATGACATAAGTATAGTACACATAAAATGTTCTAACTTAGAATCTTAAGACGTACTTATACCAACCACGAATGATTAGTCAAAAATGCATAAGAGACTACAAACCAATTAAAACCGTTCTTGATTATTTATTAACATTAATACATGCGTTGACAAGAAAGTAAAGGTAACGAAAGGGGATATAAAAGCCACAATTAATTAATATGAGGTTTATCTAACCCTTAACACTTACTTCAAACTCTATCATCTCTTGTTCTCCACAGTTTAAAATCTCAAATAATGAGACTAGTGGATGCTTAGCCTAATAAACCAATAAAGGTCTACATGGTTAAGGATACTAGCTAGAGTAAGCTTAGATAAGCAAACTCGGGTTGAGTCAAAGTATCCATGGCGGGCCTAATATGTCAAAGTTATCTAAACTTGTTAAACCATATCCTTTATTATATTTTTTCCTTTTTATATATTTTTGATGAAAAATAAAATAAGAAATATATACAATGCAAATGTGTTATGCAAAAAATGATTAATGCAAAAATTATGAATGCATATTTTTGGTGGCCAAAGTAGATCAAAAATTTGAAAAAAATTCGAAAAATTAATTTCCCAATTATCATGAAGTCAATAGCAAAGTTCTAGGTAAGGTCACTTCGATAGAAGACCCCCTACACTTAAGATAAACATTGTCCTCGATGTTTAAGAGTATTGGAATAAACTCCCCTATACTTATGACATTGATAACTTTGCTTAACCCGAGCTAAGGAAAGGTCTAATATAGTGAATTCATTTTAAGCACAATATGATTTGAAAATCACAATAGTAACGAAGTGAACCTGATACAAGGGCCTCCTCCATAAGCTCCAATGCATGCAATCAGAGAGAGCAACCCTACAAACACGAAGAAGACAAAAGAGAGGCACCCCCTACACTTCTTTTTAACTATATACCCTTTTATGAAACCTATCCTACCACACTCTATTCTAAATGATCTAATCCTAGTTATTCAATCTTGATTTAAAAAGTCTCTAGCTCGACTCATCCCACACTTAGAGTGTCTATGGAAAACCTATCATGGAGAGTAAAAGATTTACCCTCTTAGGAAAAACTCTCCATGATAAGGTAAAACAAGGTTTCAAGTACACAAAACCCCATAAATACCCACCAGGATCAAATACATAATTGCCCTCCCAAGAGTAGCACAACCTAAAAGTGGACATCTTAATCAAAGGTGAGGTAGGTGAGATGGGTGAGGTGTCCTTTTATATGATACTTCCCCATAAGTTTCCTATAAGATGATAAGGTGATACTATAAAATCTCCCACAAGTTTTCCTTTTATTGCATCAGGCGGATACGGAGTTGGCTCAACATTCTCTATACCAGGATCAAAAGCCTTTTCCTTCATGGGAAAATAACAAGTGGTGGTAGTCGTAGAAGATTCCCCTTTATACTTTACACCTTGAGAGAAAGGTTGTGGAGTAGTAAGTGTCATCACACTTGTAGAGGAAATCACAAGGTCTTTCTTGGTCTTAGATATCTCCTTATCAAAAACATCCTCATAAGGTGACATAAAGAATCTTTCCAATTCAACATCCAAATGATATAAATCACTATCATTTTGAAACTTCTCAAACATTGGTTCATCAATTGAAGGCTCAAAGAGATGGTGTGAATTGGTTTGTAAGAAAGGTGGTGAAATAGGTGAAGCATTATGGTTATGAGGTGTTTCACAAGGTGTGTAAGAAGAAGTAATAGGTGAAGGTTCATGAGAAAATTGAGTGTGAATGGAATCTCCATAAAGCAATCTCTCTATTTCAAGAATATCTTCCTCCCAATTAGAAGGTGATGCATCAACCACAAGATCATCTCTCTTAAGATAAGCCTCAATCTCCTCATTAATCAAGTCACTTTCACTAAGCAATCTCTCAATCTCAAAAACCTCATCTTTCCCATTTGAAGTAGAAGAATAAGCTCCAAAATCTACATTCCCCAAACTTGCCTCAAATTTATCTATAAGGGAATCACTCTCTTCAAAGGAAGGAAACGAGGAAGTGATGGAAGCTATAGTCTCAATATGGGGAAGATCATATTCACCACTCTTACAAGCTTCATGAAAATATTCATCACACACTTCATCAAGAATATCAACTCTATTCACTTCTTTATCAAGAACATCAACATGATTAACCGTCTCGGGTTCATTGGATTTCATAGACAATTTTCCCATGTTAAACACAACCTTTTGATCTTCCACCCTCATAATAAGTTCCCCCTCCGCCACATCAATAAGAGCACGACCCGTCCTTAAGAAAGGCCTTCCTAAAATGAGGGGAACTCGAGGATCTACATCATAATCCACCACCACAAAGTCCGCGGGGAATGTAAACTTATCAACCCCTATAAAAAATCTTCCGCAATTCCCACCGGATAAGCTATTGAACGGTTTGCTAGTCAAGTGTCATTTTAGTTGGTGTAAGAGCGGGAAGAGAGAGTCGTTTCCAAACCGACAAAGGCATCAAATTAATACTCGCACCAAGGTCCGCAAGTGCCATGCAATTTTCCACCCCCGGGAAATTACAAGGGATCAAAAATCGTCCTGAATCTCCAAGTTTTGTAGGTAACTTCTTTAACAACACCGCGAAATAATTTTCGTTCAATGAAGCATTAGGTACATCAACCAATTTCTCTTTGTTCGAAAGAAGATCCTTAAAAATCTTGGCAAACTTAGGCATATGAGTTAAAGCCTCCGCAAAAGATATATTGATATTCAATTGCTTAAACATCCTCAAGAAGTTGGACACTTGTATATCATCTTTGTTCTTAACTTTCTCCTTTCTCAATCTAGAAGGATATGGAAGGTTTGGTTTTGGTAAAGGTTTAGTGGTAGTTGTTGAAGGACTCTCTTGTGGTGTTTCTTCAATGATAGGTGTGGAAGGTGAAAGATTAGTAGGTGTAGGATTAGAAGGTGTAGGTGTTGAAGTTGTAGAGCTTGAAGGTGTTGGTTTTAGAGGTGTAGGCTTATCACAAGGAGGAACCATAGTAGGAGTAACCAAAGGAGGTGTAGGAGGCATTGAAGGATCAATAGTTGTTGTTCCACTCCTTGTAGTAATTTCATTTACATTATCCCTTGGATTGTTTGTTTCCACATATCTCACAACTTATGGAAATGGCATTCACATCATTGGAAGAAGAGTTGTTCAAGGAAACTTTCATATGGGCTTGGATCTATTCTTGGTTCATATTCTGAGTCTTGTCAATTGCTTGAAGTATTTCATTTTGACTCTTGAGTATTTGATTATCAATGGATGTGTGAGCATGCTCTTGTACAACATGGACCCTCTCATCTCTTTGGTTATATGTTTGCACCATGGATTTTGTCTTAATGATATCCCATGCTTCTTGTGTGGATTTTGAAAGAATATTCCCACCCGCGGATGAGTTAAGGGAATCTTGATGGTAAGGTCTTAATCCATTGTAGAAGGTGTTGATTTGGTGAACTTGGTTAAAACCATGGTTTGGGCACTTTCTCAATAACTCATTAAACTCTTCCCAAGCCTCACTAAAGTTTTGATCATTCCTTTGTTGAAAACCAATGATTTGGTTTCTCAAGGCGGTGGTTCTTGAAGGAGGAAAGAACTTATTCACAAATTTATTCCTTAAGTCCTCCCAAGTCTCAATAATCCTAGAAGGTTGTCTATCTAGCCAATACCTAGCATTACTCTCTAAGGAGAATGGGAATAAGATCAACTTAATAGCATCATGAGGGACCCCATTATACTTAAGTGTATTGCAAATGGACAAAAACTTCTTGATATGATCATGGGGGTCATCCATGGGTCTCCCTATGAAGGGTGTAGAAGAAAACATAGTGATCATATGTGTCTTAAGCTCAAAAGTGTTTGCGGGTATCTCGAGTATAACAATAGCATCGGAATTTCCCTCCACATTTGATTGGAGGATCTCCATCAATGGTCTATTATCAACGGCGGCCATGACTTCTTGTAAGTTGTTCAAAGCACGATGCTCGGGATCGGCTTGATGGACGGTGTTGTTCTTGTTCTTGTTCTTCCTTTTGGGAGGAAGGGGTTGTACACCAAAAGGTATATGTGCACGCGCTCGAGTGCGTATGCAACACAACTCGATGAGTGCGAGAGGAGCTCTCGGTCGACTTTGGAAAAGAAGGGATTATCCTTTCCAAGGTTCAATAAGTATATCCACAAGAAAATATAATATATGTAAGTAATACTTGGGTGGCAAAACCCCCAACAAGCTTTCCTTCTTAGAATACTCACTAGTGAACGGGGGAATGAGGTGGCGTGTAGCTCTTAAGTACCTTTTTCCCTTAGGCTTGCCTTTTATAGCAAAGCCGCATTTCTATTCACTTTAATAGTTTGTATTCTTCGAATTCTTGACTATTGGAAGTATTTATCTATTTTTGCCTTTAAACTACTTTGATCGATACACGAACTTAGGACGGGAACGCCCCCAAGCACGGTGTATTGCAAAAGCAATACTTATGGAAGTATGTGTATTGGTTGTTCGTAGTACGTTTATGTATTTACATATAATAATATAGAGAAAATATTTTTGTATTTATTAAGTTTTAAAGAAAATATAGTATGTACGTAAAAACGATGGAAACCAATATATACAATATATTTTTGGTGTAATCTTTTAGGAAAAATATTACTTTTTGAATTTTTTTTTTTTGGTTCAATTCTTTAGGAAAAGAATTGATTTTGTGGTTTTTTATTTTTTATATTTTTATATTTTTGTTTTTTTTTATCTTTTTTATTTATGATACGTAAAAGGAACGTTCACAAGGTGAACGGATCCCAAAATCCAATCGAAACCGTCAATAAATCGTTAATCGTAATGTCATGAACCGGCAGCGTCGCCATTTAATATTTGACTTTTCAAGATCGTAATTCCCAACTCACAACAAATTGATTGTCCAAGTAATCTTAAGTTTTTAATTGTTTTTGGTTTTTATAAGAGTTTTGGTATCTAGGTCTAATTCAACAAATCACGTAAAAAGGTAAAAATATTATATCTAAGTATCCATACTATTCTAAAACATCTTGCAATTACCACAATTAAAACAAAAAGTACAAGTTTTAAATGCAAAAATGGTAAAAATGCTTAAAATGTAAAGTATGTAAAAGTGCAAGGACCAAAAATGTAAATTCTGAAATTAAAGGGACTAGAAATGTAAAATATAACAAACTATAACAACCAAATAACAAATTTGTAAAACTGCTAAACAAACTTGTAACAAACCCAGAATATTAGGACTAGAACTAGCAAACCCTAGAAAAATCAAATTTCCAAAGTTGTTTAACCAAAGCCCCAAAGATTAGGGACTATATCGCAATTAAACAAGACTTATACCAAAAACGGGTAACTCTCATTCAATAAGCTCGTATGAGCTTATTACTTAACCAAATAAGCTCTGGTTTTCTTTAAACGACTTAAAATCGAATTTTAGCTAGGCACGTTCTAGGAAATAAACTGAAAACAAGTAAAACTCAAGATAACTTTTTCAAATAAGCCAACAATAAGCTATAAGCTGAAAGAGACATCCACACTTGGATTTTTGAGCTGAAAACGATTAAGCTAGTGATTATAAAGCTGGAATGTCAAAAAATTTGGAAAATGATCTAGCCAATAAGCTGGAATCTCAAAATAAGCAAATTGAGCTTATTGTTGACCAAGTTTGACCAGTTTTTGAGAAAAGCTGAAAACTTCCAAAATTGCTTATAACAAGTTTCTAAACAGATTATGCTAGAAAATTGAAGGTTTTTTGAAGTAGAATTGCTTGGAATGAAAAAGTACTCAATGAAAAAAAACTCAAATTATCACAAGAACCTAAAGGTGCTTATTCTATAAGCTATGATAAAAACTGGAAAAAATACTTTAGTAAACTGAAAAGTTGGTATGATAAGGATTCCAGAAAGCTAAAATTCAAGCCTTAACACTAAGAAACAAACATTTAAGAGCTAATTGAAAATTCCAGAGACTTCACTTATACTCTAACCCAATCTTTTTGTGGCTAATTGCCTTTTTGACTTATATTTTGACTCCAAAAACTTTAATAGTGACTTATTATGGACTAATGAACAGATTTAAGCCATAAAATCTCAAAGGCACTTGATCAGTTACAAAAATACTCTAGATCCAAACACTAGTTAATGAAAGTTTTGGAATTTTAACAAAGGAATACTGAATTAAAGCTGATAAAGTGGACTGAAAACTATGAGAACATGTTACACCTACCAAATGCACCAGCTAAAAGCCAAGTTCACACATGATTACAATAGGAATGAGTACTGAACTATCTAACAAACTAACAGATCAAAACTAACACATCAATAGAACACTGAATCAAGCAAAATCAAGCAGTGAAACTGGTTAACTAAGAATTTAGCATGCAGAACTGTTTAGTGGAAACTAAATGAGAAATTTAACACCTTTTAGCATGACGCCTCCTTTGATGGAGTAGAGAGGCGCTGAGCCTTCTAAAACTACTTCCTTCAACCCCAATTAACACCAATCAACAGCGAACAATCACTGAATCATCACCAATACCCAAATCAACTCAACTCTATATAATTCTTCAATTTCTAAACTCGTCTAGCGAGGAATGAATAGGTACTGGCTAATGATCACTAGAAACGCTTCCAAAGTACTCAAACAAGTCCTATTGATCAGTTTTGATCAATAGAAACTAAGCGGTAACAGTAGAAGTAGGCTAATGCAGTAAAAGAGTGAATTTGAGTGAATTGAAGTTTATTAATGGAAGGGAAGTTGTTACAGAGTTGTTACAAAGCTAATCTAACTAACTCAAGTGTGTGTCAAACACTTGAGATTAGTTGCTAACTAGTTTCTAACTGAAAATGAGAGAAAGGCTAAGTAGTGTGTGTAATTTCACACACTAAGTACTAATTATAAATGAGAGACAAATGAGGGTATTTATAGAGTCGAGTTTGGTGTTGGAAAAGATGACGGACGTGTTCCATCCAATCCCCAGCTTCCACGTGGACAAAATTAGTTAATTGTGATTTGTGAGCGACGAACTCATTTGGGCGTTTTATCTTGAGCTATTTTCAGTATAATTAACCACTTGGAATGGATTCGTCTTCTAATGAAGGTCATCTTTGATGTTGAACATTTTAGCTGAAAGTGTATAAAACGTATTCTTCGATCTGCTTGTGCCTTGGCCACGTGGCATCTTTTTATTTGTTGATGACCTTTCGCACGGATTGTTATCCAAAAAGTGATTTTCCATTGGTTAATATGTATGAGTGAAGAATGCTGATGTGGTGATCCCACTAACTCAAATAATGGCCTCTCATTGGTCAGCTTAATATCACACGGATCCAGACCAATTTAAACTTTGAAACTTGGCAGTTTTTGCCCTTGGACTTGGTAGAATGTTGTTTAATCCTTGAATCTTCAATGTTTTGTCATTTTAGGCCCTTGAACTTCATGTTTAACCAAAATAAGCCCCTTGACTTGTTGACTTGATAGTTGACAATGTTTGACTTTGTTCTTGACTTTTCCAAATTTGCATCTTTAGTCCTTCAACTTTGAGAGTTGTCAAGAAATGTCCTTTGACTTTGATTGGCTTGTCCTTTTCATCCTTCTTTTGTCTTTTCTTCATTAATAAAGGCTTGATTCCTTTGTTTGCTTCATAATTGTATCTTTTTACCTACATAAGCACAAACAACAAAACATACCCATAATACTGCTTTTATAAATCAAAATCAGGTATTTTGCTTTGTGTTTTAGGGTGATTTGTGATATAATTGATATCAGATTTTACTCATATCAGTTCCGTACGACGAGGTATAAAACTTTGCTAAAACTATCGGTTGCGGTGCTGAAAATTCTCATTAAAATACCTTAGGGTTCCATTTGGATGTAACATAGTCAAATGCTCTAACGAAAATGCCATTATCCAAAAGTTCTCTTCCAAGCTTTCTATTTGGAAAGCCCGTTTTCTTTCAGTGGGTGGTCGTCTTTCTCTAATCAAATCGGTGCTTGGAAATCTCTCTACTTACTACATGTCGACTCTTTGATGCCGGTTTCAATTCAAAAGAAGTTGGAATCCAATAATTTTTTATAGGCGGAGATTTAGAAAAGAAAAAATTACGTGTATGAAATGGGAGGTCTTAGTACTGGAATCATATATGCATTAAACATTGGTATTCTTTTCAAATGGACGTGGAGGTCTTTGTGTGACCCTACTAACCTTTCGATGTGCGTTATGAAGACCTTATATAGAGCTAAGGAGGTATTATGGATGATTCTTCTTATACTTCGACTTATAGTACATGGAACACCATATTATCTACTATTAAACGTCTAAAGCCAAAAGGAATAGACTTGTTTTATTTGTATGATGGGAAGATAGGTAATGGTGTTTATTGTGGTCTTGGAGATGATATTTAGTATGGTATTCAACCTTTTAAATTAAATTTCCCGTGCATTACCAGCTTGATAGTGTTAAGGAATGTACTATTGTGGATCGTTTCTCCATTAAATATTGGGTTTATGTCATTAGACGACATCCTTGGAGGTGTTGAAATGTCACAATTCACTGATCTTCACTCTTTGATTCAGGGTGTTGGTCTCTCAAATACGAATGATACTTGGCAATGGTCTTTAGACATCTCCAGTGGATATTTGGTAGCTTCTGTTAGCACTTTGGTTGATTCCAAAATTTTGGATACGATTCATATTGGAATGTGTAATCGTTTAGACATCGAAATTTGTAAGCCTATCGGGGGCACAAATCAAACATGGAGAACACATTATTAGGTATTTAGTATTTATATTTAATATTTGAAATACTTCCCTATATATTTAATTAATGACTGTTATAGTTTGTTATACGTTTAATCAACTTAACGAGTGCTTAATTAGTAAAAAGGGCTGATATCGCTCATTTATACGAGTTTTTCATAGCGATATTTGTTATGTTTTGTGTCCTAAACGTAATGGATAGACCCCATATTGCTTATATTTTGTGTAAAGTGTGTTTTGTAGGTTCTCAACTCACCATGTCTTACCGACAAGAAAGAGTTGATTCACCTTGAGGGTACGGCTCTTGGTGTGACACATCAAATCCGTTGATGGTTGCCAGGTTACCCAAAACTGGATGGTTTTCACTTGCCATGGTCCTAGACTGAAAAGTGGCTAATCCAAGGGGGTACGGCTCTTGGTAAAGATTTTATCAAATCCGTTGATAGCTGTAATAGCTTGCTTAAAGCTATAGGGTGTTCAATTCACCGATGCTTCATTGCTAAGAATTGGCGAGTCCAGAAGGGTACGGCTTCTGGTAAAGACATATCAAATCCGTTGACGGCTGTGATGGTTTGCCTAAAATCATCAGGGTACCCCCACTCACCATTGATTCACGTTCTAAGAGTTGGGCTGGGTTCTAGTCTCCCAGGGTGATGCTTATTCCACCAGAAAGACTGGCTAGCCCAAGAGCGAGCAGCTACTTGGTAAAGGCTCATCAAATCTGCTCATGTTGCTGTAAAGATTTGGGACCAAAAGGGGCAAAGCAAAAGTTTTACACCCAAATCAGTTCAGCCTCGGATCAAGAGTTGCGCCGCAGGGCATACCTGTTGCGGCGCAACAGAAGTTGCTACAGATCATGGTTTTCTCGGATCATTAGTTGTGGCGCAAGACTCAAGAGTTGCGGCGCAACTAAAGAAGCTACAGGACTTGGCACTTGCGGAACAAGAGTTGCGGCGCAAGACCATTCAGTTGCGGCGCAACTGGTCTTTTTGCAGTTACAAACTCTGTTTTTATTCTTCATTAAGGGGGAAGCTAAAGAGTTAGTGGACATCATGGGACATTATTGCTAGACGTTTTTTGATGTCCCAGGAGGAGTATTTAAGGAACACAACATCCACACAAGAGGAGGCATTCATATCATCATACACTCAACATCCATATTACACACATCCATTCTTGAAGATATAATTCAAGAATCATCATCAAGCTTTAGCATAATTTTCATTATCATCATAAGTTTCTATTGAACAATTGTTACTTCAAGTTTTTACTTTGTTACTTTGAAGATCATTGGAACCTTTTTCTCAATTTGGTATTCATCTTCTATCATTTTAATAGCAAGATTAAAGTATGTCTTTTACATATTCAATTGTGTTTGTTACAATCATGAGTAGCTAATTTCTTTATACGTTTGCTTGGATTATGTGATGTTTATGTGTTAGATTTTGGGTTGGAAATTCGATTGATTTGTTGAGATTAATTGGGGATCCGTTTGGGTTAATAACTTAATTATCTTGTCAAAATTGTTTATACTCTTGTTTGGTAATCTAAAAACGGGTATTCGAAAGGAATCCGTAATTTTTACTAAAATAGGAACGAATTAATCGGCCTGTCTTTAGTTGATTATAAGTGAATGATATTCGAAAGGAGTCATTAACAACAATTTTCATAAGTAGATATTCACACAAACGCTAGCTACTAAATTAAGAGAAATCGGTTTAGGAGTTAGTAAGCTATTCGAAAGGAAGCTTATAAATTAATTCTCACTTATCAGCTTGAAACTTTATGCACTATTACTTGAGGTGTTAACGGTATTCGAAAGGAATCGTTGCATGGTTAGGTAATTGGAGAAATCCGGTATTCGAAAGGAACTTAGGATTTTACATTAGAAGTTTATCGATATTTTCATACCTAAGGAATAACTCATAGTCATTCACGGACCAAGCAAGCGTATCTTTTATCCATATTTGAAATCTTGAATATTTTCACTGTTTTTATAAGCAAGTCTTCACTAAGACTAAAACCAATTTGTTACTCGTTACGCATTTTTACTAACTAATATTTCAACTATAAATAGTCCCTGTGTTCGAACCCGATATTTGCTAATACTATTTTACAATTGACAAGGGTACACTGCCCGTGTTATAATCTAGTAAAGGTTAATTTTGGGAAAACTAGATTTCACGCATCAAGGGCTTAAAAGTAAAACCTAAAATGCCTAAAGACACCCAAAAGAGGCCGACCATATTGAAAGTTCTAGGAGGGGGATTTTTGCAATCGTTTAACCAAAGGGAGCCCTTGTTTGTAAAGTCTTGGAGTACGAATCAAGTTATGGGCCTAGAGTTAGAGGTTTATAGAAACCCCCTCTCCCCTTCTAATAATTTCGTCCCACACCTCTCCTCTCTGCATCATAACCGATTTTTGGTTATAGTCTCCCTTTGCAAAATCGCTTAAACCTAAAGCCTAAATCTTTGCAAGATCGACTGCCATTATTTCGTATTCTTTTGTAAAGTAGCTAAGCCTGTACCGAACCCTTCATACTATTAGTAGGGCCCTTACCTTGATTTTGGAAACATATATACCCTAACTAGGGTTTTGTTGCTTTCTTGTAACTTTGATAAACCGATCCTTACGTAATCCCTAACTAGGGTTTTTTATCAAATTTTTTAAGTTTATAAGATCTTCACAAGTTGTAGCAAGTAAAGTAACTAGTAGGACGGTAGTGTGTTCATTTTACGTGTTGTGTTTTGATCCATTGTGAATAGATCTTCAGCCTTTTAAGGATTGTAACTAGTTTGATAAGAACCAAACTAACTACTAAAGAAACTAAGACTTGAAACAATATAAGCTACGCAGAATTTAGCTTGTAACTTCTAAGAAGAACCTTAAGAATAATAATAGAGATTGCTAAATATGAATATATTAATGGTGAAAAAGTTGTGAGAGTCATATCTCTTATGCAATCGTAGGGTTCCTTTTGCACACAAGGTAAACCCTAAACCCTACTAGGCATACACAAAACGCGTAGGATATATTCATATCCTTTCCTAGAATAACTCATGCATATCCTCCCAACGGTACTAACTATTAATACTAAAGGTACTATCTAACACAATTTTCCTACTAGCGGTACAAACTTCACTAGCGGTACTTACAAATATAACTAACGGTACTTAGACTAAAAACAATAATTCCCAACAATCCTCTCCTTAACATGTTTGTTCACTTGGTAACTTCATGTTTCTTCAATGAAAGCTTCTTGAACTTCATGTTCTTCAAATTTAGCTACTGGAGCACATAGGAGGATGTATCCAAACACTATGTTGATCTTTGATCTCTTCTGTAACAATGAACTTGATACTTGAACAGCTGCTAGCTCATCTTTGCATTTAAACACTTGGATCTTTGAACAATTGAAAACTTCACAACAACCAATCTTTGCAACACCAAGTCTTTACAGCAACAATCCAACTACGTTGTCTTTGTAGTTTTTGGCAAACTACCAGCCATATAATGGATTTGATGTTTCTTTACCAGTAGTTGTTTGCTATGGAATAGCCAATGCTTCATTCTTAAAGAACAAGGAGCACTGATTACCATATATTTTTTGGTAAAATGTCAATCATCAACGGGTTTAAGTTTTCTTTACCTAGCGTCGTTTGCTCTTGGACTAGCCAAGTCTTCACTATGAAGCATGGTGAGTTGAGAACCATATAGTTTTTAGCAAACTATTAGCTATGAATGGATTTGAGAAGTCTTTATCAAAAGCCGTTTGCTTATGGACTAGCCAGTTCTTGATACTAATTATCATTTGTTGTGTGTCTATATATATGAAGCCAACACTTACAGCTCCTTCTCAACCTCCTCATCTCTCTCAATCTGTTTTATTATCTACTTCACAAACCTTATCAAGTCCAATGCACTACTACTTTCTTCAGTGGTGTGAATCATATATGATTTGAAAAAATTATATATGATCATGATACGAATCATATATTATTTTCTCACGCGTGATGGTAAAAAAAATCATAGAAAAAGTTTGGCAAAATTATTTATATATACGACCCTCGATAAAAAGATTATTTAATTCTCGTTGCTATTTTATATTTTGTTTTATATAACGGTTAATAATTTGTAAGATATTAATTTAAAAATTGGAAGTGGATTATTTTCAAATAAATACTAGTTTACATTGGTTAATTGGATTTTTTTTAATGGTGGTTAATTGGATTTATTGGATTTATTTATCTCCTTTTTTATAAAGCATTTATATTTTATATACACGTTTTTAATGTTAGATTTTATTTTCACCAATTTTTATTTTCTTCTCCTCGTCTAATTAGTGCATACATCATTTTCCTAAAATAATTCGTTTTTCTATATACAATTTTATTATGAATATAAAAGAGTAGAATAATTTGTTGTTCGAATTTGACTCGTATGATAAGATATAAATAATTCATCTTGCAACGAGGTTAAGGAAGATTTTTAGTTGGGTATTGCACACGAAAGATGTTAGACCGACTAAATTTATATTGTAAGAAATTAAAATAACATATAATTTTTGAAAGTTTGCTTAAACAAACAAAAATAAGTTTTAAAGATTTTTTTTGCACTTTGTGACCTCTAATTACAGCCGTCATTTATGTAAACCCATCTGTCCTTGACCGTTAATTAAAATTTAGAATTTAAAAAAAAAAAAGTGATATAATATGTTAGAACATCCACTATGATCATAATAAGAAAATGTTAAAAAATGAAGATGTCATATTTGTTTTAATCATAATGAGTTGATGTTTAATTTTCATATAAAATAAAAAGATTTAAAATTTTGGACCTTTTAATAATTTAATACATTTGTAATTATTAAATATTTTATAAATTTAAAATTTTCTATCAATAATAAAACAAAGTTTATAATATCAAAAGCTTCGTAAATAAATGATTTTATGCATATTTAAACCTTTTACAATGTTTACACGGTCTATCATAATAAATGCTTTTAGATTAAGGATGTTTTTAAAGAAGGTTAAGGTCTTCTATAGTATGAAACTTGTTATATATAAACTCATAATAAAAAAAAAAACCTATGTTTTACGTTCAAAATACACGTCGTCATAATTTTGTATACTGGTGATCTGAGTTAAGATTTATGCATACTTTTAAATTAGCATAGGTCTATTCAACCAATCATAATTACTTATTTTTTTTAAAAATCAACTTCTCACCACTTTTTTAAAAATTAAATATCTCACAAACGGTAAATCGTCAAACGAAAAAAATACACCATTGCAACGAGAATTATATCATCTTTCTATCGATGGGCACATGTATATACTTTCGACGAACTTTTTTTCGACTTTTTTTCTTAGTCACGTATGAGAGAATCATATATGATTCGTCATGAATCATATATGATTTTCAGAAAATCATATATGATTCGTGATATGAATCATATATGATTTTCTGAAAATCATATATGTTTCGTGACGAATCATATATTATTTCTCTCAGACGTGACTTAAGAAAAAAAGCCGAAAAAAAGTTCGTCGAAAGTATATACATGTGCCCCTCGATGGATAGATGATTTAATTCTCGTCGCGATAATATGTTTTGTTTTACGTAACGATGAACGGTTTATGAGATATTTAATTTTTAAAAAATAATTTTTTTTTAGATAATAAAAATTAGTCATCGTGATTGGTTGATTGAGTTTATTTTAAATTAAATGTTTATGTTCGAATTTTTTTGTTAATGATCCACGTTAGATTTCTTATATTGTATATGTATTCTTCCTAGTTATTTTACCAAAAACCCCAACACTTTAAACCTTCAAATTTCACAAGATAAAACTGTTAGGGAGATATTGAACATTTGAAAAAGTTTATTGCTATTGAATGAATCATTTATCTTTACGTAATTGATTACAAAAAACTAAAACAAAAATTTGTGCGTTTTATTTTTATCGGTGTTTCGGTTGCTGATCATGACACACAAGTGATAGTACCATGCATGTTGAACTAAAATTTAAAAGTTTGAACATATTATGGTATTTTATTGAGTTGATATCAAATCTAAACATTTGAAAAAAAGTCATTATTAAGTTTTTAACCGTTAGAGGGTTGAATGACGCTTATGTAAATAACGTGTCATTAATGTGTCATCTCAACATGCATCACTTCATTCTTTTTCCAATAACATATCAATAACTAAAACTTCTCTTAGCAATAACATGTAATTTGTCTCACAAAAGCCTCGCCAAAAATACATATTCACCACAAACAAAAAACTAAAAAAAAACACTCGTTAATGGCATGGTGAAAAGCCCAAATAGCTTGAAGATGGCTTGTGTGGTCGTAAGAGGATAGTCGCCAATTGCCCATATTAGACCATGTTCATTCGTAATTTTAATCAACCGGTCGTGAGTATAAGACAAAAATTAAATTAATATAATATTGAAACTATCCAACCGAAGCACTCAACCTGGTTGTAGAGTGACCTTACAATGTATCATCCGACCTGCCACATGTCTTCCAAATAGTGGGTGACTCTTCCACATGGCCCATTGATCTAAACTAACCTTCACTCACTGTTAACCAAGTGATCTTTTAAACAACACAGTAACCAAAAAATATATCATTATGAACTGCAGCGAGATCTTTGCACGACAAAGAGATCATATTCAGATTTGAAGTTTCATATGTCTGAGATTTTTAGAGGATCGAGATAAGTTAATAGAATGGAGATAAGGTTTTATGAGGTGGTGTTTTTAATGAAGTTGTTTTAGGTGGTAGAAGATGGATAGAGTTCTTGTTTTTAACGAGATATGAAACTAATTTTTTTTCACTTGAATCAAAAGCTATGTTTATTGATAATAAATTCAGTTTATGCTTATTAATTTATAGAAGCCCATTGTCGTCCACTAGCCCAAAGTATCATATAACTTTTAACTTTGAGTAAACTTGTGCAGTAATTATCATAGCTGCATTGTTCGTATTGACAAAAAAAAATAGCAATTGTGTTTTGTAAGTTAAATTTGGTTTATTTATTAGTTTAGATTAACATTTGGTATTTAAGAAATTATATTAAATATAAAAAAGTTATATTAGATTAGGTTGTGAATAAATGATAAAAAGGTTGAGATTGGTTGTATGTAAAGGTTGTATAGGTGGAGGAGTAAGAAAATAATATTTTAATAAAAGATTGGGTTGTGAATAAACATAGTATTATAAAACAATTAGAGACTAGTCAATCAAACATTATCTTTTACCCCACATGTTATAATTAAAGTGAACAACCAATCAAATAGGTTAGCTTTTGCCCCACATATTGCATAAACATCCGGTATAAATATCCATGATTTGCAATGTGTTCATGTATGTGTCCGGAACACATGACCCGATCCGGAATACATGACCCGATCCGGAACACACTTGACGATCCGGAACACACACATCCTTCTAGAAGAAGTCAACGATAGTCAACAAAGAACTCAACAGACACACTTCCTATAAAATAGGGAGTGCGTCCCCAATCGGGCCAAACAAGGCCCATCACCATTCCCGGCCTTTTAGGAATCAGACTAGTATAAATACCCCCTTTGGGTTAAAGGTTTAGGTTAACTCTTTTACCCTTATTACTTTTTACTTATATTATTTTACTCTCATTCCTCTTCGGATTTTTACCCTTTACTTACTCTCACGCCGGAGCTTGGTCTGGGTTCTTACACCCGGACGAGGCTAACGCGTTGCTTTAGATTCAGGATATCCGAAGCATACATCACCCAAGATCCGATCCGGTCACCCCATTCGGATCCCCACAAGGTGTTGCACAAACATTTAGCGCCATCCGTGGGACTTGATATTCTATCTACCAATTGCATAGAATGGCAGGTCCTACTCCTCCTGTCACTCCGACAGGTCCTAACCTTCTGATTGACTTGACTTCTCCGAACAATCAGAATCTCACAAAGGAACAACTGGAACAACACATCTCAACCTTGCGACTGCTAGTCAAAGAGCATAACCGGAACGCCGTGGAACCTGTCCGTCTAAGTTTCATCGAAGAAGATGAGGGAAGCAGCAACACTAAGATAGTAAGAGGTAAGGTGGTGTCCGATGCGGATTTAAAGAAACCTTTCAAGGAAGCAATCAAATCCTCACTCACTCAAAGAATTATTGACTTCTCCGGACCCGAGTACAAGATGCCTGCCACAGTCAAGACATACGACGGAACGGGAGATCCGGAGGATCATTTGAATCGCTTCACCGGAGCAGCCAATTCTGGTGAATGGCCAATGCCGGTTTGGTGCAGAATGTTCCAGCAAACGCTAGAAGGGGGAGCTAGGGGATGGCTTGAAAGCCTTGATACTGACATCATTGATGAATGGGCAGAGCTAAGGAAGGCATTTGTCAAGAGATACTCGATCCGAAAGCTATGTCATAAAGGCCCACATGAGATAACCAAGATTGTAAGAAAGGCAAATGCGTCATTAACAGATTTTAAAGAACGATGGACAGTCGAAGTAGGTCTTATCCATGGAGTTCCGGAAGTCATGAAGATTTCGGCATTTATGGATTCGGTCAAAAGTCCAGAGCTGGCAAAAAGGTACTCGGACAAAGTTCCTGAATCGGTGGACGAAATGATGGAGAGGTTGGATGATTTTGTTCGATCCGAGGAGGCATTCGCTAACACTGAGCTGCCAAAAGGGGAAGGAACGGAGCCATACCGGAAGCCCAACCCTCCCACCTAAAGAAGGGATGATCGCAACCAAAAGTACCATGGCTGGAACAACAATAGAAGAAATGATGGTCCAGATGCATATATGGGAAGAGATTTCTTCAACAACAGAAACAGGGATAGAGACAACAGGACACCATACCCACCACCCCGGAATGACAATTATCACAGGAATGATTACAACCGAAACAATTATCATGACCGAAACAGAGTGGCCCCGGTTCTAAGTGTTAATTCCTTGACAAAGAATCTAAAAGAAATCCTTGCTACCGAAACACAACTTCGCCTACCCCCTCCCCGTACAATGAACAATCCGGCAAGAGGTGGAAACATGGATCGTTACTGTGACTATCATCTGGATAAGGGACACTTTACCAACGATTGCATCCAGCTAAGGAAGCAAATTGAGCTAGCCATAGAATCTGGAAAGCTGAATCATCTTGTCCGAGATGTACGCCAAAGAGGACGAGACAATCGAAGAGAAGAGGCTCCAAGGCAGGATAAGATTATAAACATGATCCAGACATTACCGGAAAGAGAGAAAAGGAAAGCTAGAGAAGCAACCGAAAGCTGGATGAGAGCCGCAATTACTTTTCCATCATTGAAAGAAGATGAGATGTCTGATGATCCAATTATCATAGAGGCCGAATTGGGAGGTTATTTGGTACGAAGAGTTTACGTAGATGAGGGAGCATCGGTGGAAATTATGTTCTAACACTGCTTCGAGAAGCTTCCAACAAGCATCAAGTCAAAGTTGAGGAACACGCAAACTGATCTCATCGGATTTGCTGGAGAAATAGTCAAACCAATGGGAAAGATCGAGTTAGAAGTCAGTTTCGGATCAGATAGCTTAGTCCGAAGAACTCACATGAAGTTTGTAGTGATCAGCGCCCCGTCATCGTACAATGTGATCCTAGGGAGGACAGGCATCCGGATCCTCCGACCGTCAACCATTCATGCCATGATGAAGTTTCCCACTCCAAGAGGGGTAGCCTCGCTAGTCTCTCGATCAGTCATCGTCTCGGAATGCAGGCAAATAGAAAAAAGGCAAGCGCCAACGCCCACAACCAGCAACAAGACCGTGACGGCTGAGTTACCATCCGGTACGAAAAGCATCATGATTAACCCTGCTTATCCGAAACAGTTTACCACTATCGGGGCAGATTAACTGTAGCTTGCCAAACAACATTAAAGAACCTGCTGAAAGACAACTTGGATGTATTCTCATGGGAACCATCAGATATGACAGGAGTGCCGAGGCGAATCATGCAACATAACTTGAATGTCAATGAGAGCTTAGACCCGGTATGTCAGAAAAGACGAATGCTAGGATCCGAAAAGAGCAAGGCCGTAACCAAAGAGGTGGAAGAACTAGTGGCGGCAGGAATAGTCAGATCAGTAAAGTACCCAACGTACATCTCCAATCCGGTCATGGTGAAAAAGAGTGATGGGTCGTGGAGGATGTGCGTAGATTTCAAAAATCTTAATTCAGCATGTCCGAAGGACTACTACTCACCTCCGGACATTGATGAAAAAATTGAATCCGTAGTAGAATCTCGCTTTAAGTGTTTCTTGGACGCATACAAGGGTTACCATCAAATTCAAATGGCCACGGAAGATGAAGAGAAGACAACCTTTTATACGGATCAAGGCACTTTTTGCTACACTAAGATGCCCTTTGGATTGAAAAATGCCGGAGCAACATATCAAAGACTGGTTGACTCAGCCTTTCAAAGTTAGATAGGAAGAAATATGGAGACATACATTGATGACATGGTGATAAAGAGTAAGGATGAAAGGAGCATGTTAGCAGACGTGGCAGAAACCTTTGACAACCTCAGACAAATCAACATGAAGCTGAATCCCGTCAAGTGCTCGTTTGGGGTAGAACAAGGCAAATTCTTGGGATACATCATTACTTCGGAAGGTATACAAGCCAATCCGAAGAAGAATAGGGCCATTATTGACATCCAATCACCAAAGACATGGAAGGAAATGCAATCGTTAAGTGGCAAGTTAGCAGCTTTGAACCGATTCTTATCACGATCTGTTGAAAGGGCACTCCCATTCTTTAACACACTCAAAAATATCACAAAGGAGAACAAGCGTGAATATAAATGGACCGCGGAGGCGGAAGAGGCATTCCAGCAAATGAAAAAGTTGATCATGAACCTGCCAACCCTTACCACTCCAAGACCAAAGGAACCCCTGTACATGTACTTGGCAGCATCACAAGAGTCAATTAGTGCAGTATTGCTCACTGAAAGGAATGAAAGACAATGTCGGATTCATTATATTGGCCGAACACTTAGTGATGCGGAAAAGAACTATTCTCCTATGGAAAAACTGGCTTTAGCCTTGCTAAAGGCATCAAGGAGACTTAGGAGATATTTCGAAGGCCATGAGATAAACGTAAACACAGACCAACCAATCAAGCAGATATTAAGTAAGGCATATGAATCCGGAAAGTTGGCTAAGTACACAATTGAGTTGGGGGCTTACAAAATAGAATACAAACCAAGAAACGCAATCAAAGGGCAAGTTTAGGCAGACTTCCTAACCGAAGCACCTATAGGTCAGGCAGCAGAAGAATTCTTCCAGGTGCCTACTCCGAAGCCGGGAAAATATGAAACAGAAATGTGGACCCTCTTTACAGACGGAGCATCCGGTGCTCAAGGAGCAGGAGCCGGATTGGTCCTCATCAGCCCAACCGGAACCGAGTTCACTTACGCCCTCCGGCTGAATTTTGAAACCACCAATAATGAAGCAGAATACGAAGCCCTTCTGGCAGGTCTAAGAATTGCAATACAGATGAAAGTGGGAAGGATTGAGGTCCGAGTAGACTCAAAGTTGGTAGAAAACCAGGTCAACAGAACATACGAAGCAAATTGTGATAGAATGATAAAATACCTAACCGAGGCAAAGGTTTTGATATCAAAGTTTTCCCATTTCGCAATCATGAACATACCAAGGAGTAAGAATCAGAAGGCTGACGTCCTAAGCAAACTGGCAACGTTGGCATTCGACCACTTAACAAAAGAGGTCTTGTTGGAGGTTTTAAACGAAAGGTCTACCGACCGGAACGAGGTGAACACCATAGTGAAAGAAGTAGGCGACAATTAGATGACTCCCATCATTAAATGTCTCCGGGATGGAATCTGGCCAACGGATAAGAATGAAGCACGACGTTTAAGATTGAAGCTGCACCAGTATGAAATGGTTGATGGGGTCTTATTCAAAAAAGGGTACTTAGAACCAATGCTTCGGTGCGTGGGTCCGTTGCAAGCCAACTATGTCCTTCGGGAAATACACATGGGTTCGTGTAGCATGCACTTGAAGCCAAGGTCGATAGTAGCACAAGCTTTAAGATCGGGGTATTACTGGCCAACCATGCATACAGACGCAAGGGAGGAGCTAGAAAAATGTGATTCATGCCAAATTCATGCACAAGTAGCGAGATTGCCAAAGACACTGATGAAATCTATCATGACACCATGGCCATTTTACCAATGGGGAATGGACATTCTAGGTCCATTACCAGCCTCATCCGGAAATGTGAAATACATAATTGTCGCCATTGATTATTTCACCAAGTGGATGGAGGCTAAGCCTTTAGTCAAACTATCCGGAAAGGAAGTAATCAAATTCTTTTGGGACAATGTTGTCTGCCGATTCGGAATCCCAAAGATAATAGTCATAGACAATGCTAAGCAATTCATCAATGAACCATTCAAGAGCTGGTGTTCGGACTTGGAAATCAAGCAAATCAATACAGCTGTAGCCCACCCACAAGCAAACGGTCTAGTCGAAAGGGCTAACAAGACTCTCATGGAAGGCATTAAGACAAGGCTGGGTCGAGAAAGGAATGGATGGGCAGAGGAGCTACCACACATACTATGGGCCCACCGGACGTCATTGAAGCAGAGTAATGGAGAAACTCCTTTCAGCCTCACATATGGATCCGAAGCAGTCATTCCGGCTGAGATAGGAATGGCCTCATACCGGACAATGATGATCAATGAAAAGGACAATGATGATGCCCTGCGCATAAACTTGGACCTCTTACAGGAAAGAAGAGAAATGGCAGCTATCCGAGAAGCGAAGTACAAGACGAAGGTGGAGCAGTACTACAACAAGCGAGTTCGTCCAGTTGCATTCCGCCCAGGAGACTTTGTGTTCCGAAAGAATGAAGCAAGCAGGGTTCAGAAAGAAGGAAAACTTTCTCCTACATGGGAAGGCCCATACCGTGTCAAGGAAGCATACCAGAATGGCTCGTACAAGCTCCTTACCATGAAATACAAAGAGGTCCCAAGGGTGTGGCATGCAATGAACCTCAGGAGGTGTTATTTGTAATTTCATTTCTATCTTGTAACGACTCTTTCTCCCTTCAGCAAGGGAAGAGTCCAGTTTATTACTTCATCTAGATTTTATTTCAAAATGTATCCACCTTCACTCCCTCCAGAAGGGAAAGGTTATGTCCTTTGTTTTTAATGAAAAAGCTTCTCCTCTCGTCACTAAAGGAGGAAGCACCTTTGCAGCAATTATAAGTAGCATGAATGATAAAACGTTGCACTTAAATCACACCCTAGCAATAGAAATCCAATTCTTTCTCCCTTCGGCAAAGGAAGAATTTGGCCATTTTTTGAATAAGTCCTATCCGAAACGGAAGGCATACGCATCCAATTCTCTCTCCCTTCGGCAAGGGAAGAATTTGGTTATTTTTGAATAAGTCCTATCCGAAACGGAAGGCATACGCATCCAATTCTCTCTCCCTTCGGCAAGGGAAGAATTTGGTTATTTTTGAATAAGTCCTATCCGAAACAGAAGGCATACGCATCCAATTCTTTCTCCCTTCGGCAAGGGAAGAATTTGGTTATTTTTGAAAAAGTCCTATCCGAAACAGAAGGCATACGCATCCAATTCTTTCTCCCTTCGGCAAGGGAAGAATTTGGTTATTTTTGAAAAAGTCCTATCCGAAACGGAAGGCATACGCATCCAATTCTTTCTCCCTTCGGCAAGGGAAGAATTTGGTTATTTTTGAAAAAGTCCTATCCGGAATGGAAGGCATACGCATCCAACTCTTTCTCCCTTCAGCAAGGGAAGAATTTGGTTATTACTGAAAAAGTCCTATCCGGAATGGAAGGCATACGCATCCAATTCTTTCTCCCTTCAGCAAGGGAAGAATTTGGTTATTATTTAAAAAGTCCTATCCAGAACGGAAGGCATACGCTTCCAATTCTTTCTCCCTTCGGCAAGGGAAGAATTTGGTTATTTTTGAACAAGTCTTATCCGAAATGGAAGGCATACGCTTCCAATTCTCTCTCCCTTCAACAAGGGAAGGATTTGGTCGTTGTTATCCGAAACGGAAGGTTTATAAATAATCTTGTTCACTTTCGCTTTAAATCCTAAGCTGAAAGGTGAGGCCTATTCGTATGCAATTATCTTTTCAAACAAACAAGAATCATAAGAGAGGTATATATTTAACGAAACATAAACGTCAACATACGAAAACAGTGTAATTGTTACAACCTTCCAGATCAAAAGAGGCATAAGAAAAGACAAAACAACAAAAACAAATAGTCTACGAATATTACATTCATCCGAATAAGTTCAAGTTTGGAAACAGTGGTTCTAGGCAAATCATAGGCAAATCAGGCTGCGGGGGTGTCTTTGCTTCCGGAGGCATCAACATCATCTTGAAGGGACACCATATCTTCATCAATAAGAGTCTCTGCTAAAGGATCCACAATCTTTGGAGGAGCAGGAGCAGGTTCGATTTCCATCAAGCGTTCAATAGGCAAGTAGAAATTGGTGGCGACCTCTTGGATGTAGGGGTATTTAGCTTCCGGAAGGGCATCAACCATTGGCCCCATTTTCTTCTCACAATATAGATCAAAACCCGGAGTGGCAGCAACAACAGCCAATTGCTCCTCGAGAGGTCTCCAAACCTTGATCCCCGCGGCCCAGCCAGCCTCAATAGCTTTGTTGAAGCAGTCAGTTATGTTCTTCTTGTGCTCATGGCTGTTTAAAAGTTTGGAAACTACGACAGGAAGCAGTGTCTGGATAACATTGTACCTCCCCATCTCGGAAGTATTGCACTTGCTCTGCAGCTCATCCCTCTCGACTTTCAAGGCTTTGACCTCCTCGGCACATCTCTCTTTGTCAGCATTCACCACGTGCAAAGTTGCCTCGAGATCAGCAATCCGGGCATCACGGCCTTTGAGCCTCTCTAACAAGTCAAATTTTTCGCACACCGCGGCAGCCAGCTCCGAATCCCTAGTAGCACAAACCTTTTCGGCATTCTCTAGCTGAGAGGAAAGTTTAGAATTAGCCTGGATCTGTTCCGACAACTTAACGTCGGAAGCTTGCAGAAGCACCTTGTATTCCTCGCACTCATCCATAAGATTGCCTTGGTCGTGGGATTCCTCCTCCAACCTTCGAAAGGAGTCAACCATTCCCATCGTACTCCTAGCAAGTTGGTACCAGCTACGGCTTAGGGCAAGGGAAGGGGGATAGGAGCTCAATTCTCGCTGCACAGCCGGAGGGATAAGATTCAGCATTAGGTCGCGACATTCCGAAGGGGTATCCACCCGGCTAGCAGCATTAATACTCCAATTTGGAGCGTACCTAGCACTTGGGCCAGTCGCCCCCTCCTCTGTAGTAAACACGCCTGTTTCGGACAAACATAATTTTTTCTAAAAAAGAAGCAGATGACATGAGATGCATGAGTAAGATAAGAGGAAAGCATGGGGAGGAAGGTACTTACGTGTTGAGTGATGATGCTCCGGATGCATAACCCCTTTTCCTTCCCTTTGCTTGACAGGCTCTTCAACATCATCAGAGAAAAAACCCTTGGAGCTTGATCCATCCAAGTACGAACTGCCAAGAATGGGGCTCTTTTCCTTATGTTGTTCCGAAGCAGTGTCTTTCCCATCCCCCTTGGACCCCTCCTCATGTGTTTCCTCCGAACCAGTGCCATTAGGTCCGGGAGAATCATCGTCCACGTTAATATTCAAATTAACCCACCGAAGAGGCGAAGGACTGAGTATGCGATCCTCATTGAGGATTTCATCTTCATTAACATCAGCACCTCCATCTGCATCAACCTTTCTTCTCTTGGCTGAACCATCAGAAGCCGCAGCCTTCTTAGTCATACGCTTCATACTCCGATGAAGATCGCTGACAGCTTTACTCACTTTAGTAGAAGCACCAGAAGAACCACCCTTCTCAGAAGTTTTCTTCTTTCCCTTTGGTTTCCCCATCGGTTCCCCACTTTCCTCTTTTCTCTTCTTTTCCTCCGCGGCACGAAGAGCAGCAAGCCTTTTCTTCTCACGAGTGGTCTTAACAGCCTCGCTCTCACTCATAGCAATGATCTAGTCAGCAGTGGGAGCACTCAAACGCTCTCCGGCCGCAAGGGCCTTGATTACTAGGCTTTTGGCCAGGTAAAAAGATTCGTTGATGTGTGTCTAATCGAATTGAAAAACTGATTAACTATGCGACTCAGTCGTTCTTTGGTGAAACAAATAGTTGTGTCGTTGTAGTAATTAAAAAGTGCAAAGACGTTAAAGTAAATCTAAGTCTAATTTAAAGTAAAAGACGAGTATTTAAAAGCGTGACGAGAAGTAAATGGGCACTAAACGTAAATGACGCAAACTTAAATCTATCTAAGGCAAACTTAAAACGCAACTAAATCTTAAACTAAGGCAAGGCTAAAATAAATCTAAGGCAAATAAAATTAAATTGCGACTAAGGAAAAAGGCGGGAAAAATAAAGCTTGAAATTAAAAATCAAGAATTAAAAACAAAAACTAAAAAGAACCTGAAAACAGCTCATTCGGAATAATCCTTCGTTCGGAATAATCACTCATCCAGAATGTCACCTTCGTTCGGAATGATTCTTCTTCGCTCGGAATATTACCGAAATCCTTGATCCGGAACAAATTCTCTATTCGGAATATGTCACTTATCCGGAATAAATCCTTCGTTCGGAACTTTTACTGATTCAGAACTTCCTAAACAACAGCCTTGATTCGTAACTTCTTGATTCGGAACCCTTGGTTCGGAACTTGCTGATTCGGAACTTTTAATGTTCCGAATGGAACACCTTTTCCACTGATTCGGAATACTTCCGAATGAACAAGCTTGATTCGGAACTTTGAATGTTCCGAATGAAAGTGTTGATCCAGAATAATGAAATATTCCGAATAAAACTCCTTGGTTCGGAACTTCTACTGGTTCGGAAAAAGTTCCGAATGAACAAGCCTTGATTCGGAACTTTGAATGTTCCGAATGAAGGTGTTGATCCGGAATACTTTGTCTTGATCCGAAACTTTACCTGGGAAAGATCAGTAAAAGCAAAGGCGAAGAACAAGGGAAGAACAGTACACACGAATCTAATCAAACTTAAGCAAAATCAACCAAAAGATTAAATCAAACTAATCACAAAACATCTACTAATGATACTCAAACAATCCAAAACAATCAATCTAACAAATATAACCAAAATAATCAAAACCCACTTTGATCAAATCAATAAAAATAAGAACATGAACATGAACAAATAAACATGAAAATTAAAGAAAGGTAGATAGGAGATTGACAATAAAAATAAAGATTAACAAGGATTAAAAGAGAAACTTACTTGAAATTAAATGTAATTAAGGTGCAAGACAATTAAGGTAAATGACATGTGATTAAATGACAAGGAAAGTAAAATGGAAGAACTAATTGTCACTATTAGCCAACAAAATGAAAATGATTATCCTAATGACTATTTATAGGGGAGGATTAAGGAGTGCTTAGGAAGCTTCCTCCCCTCCTTCATTTCTTCTTAATTGCACCATTAGTCCTTAAACCTTCTAATCTTCTTAAATCTTGGACTTTAATAACTTTTAGCTCGGGATTTCTTTGGACTCGTCTTTTAATTCTTCAATAAATAAGACTTGAGTTCTTCGGCTTTTAGTAAACTTCCGTCTTTTGACTATTTCTTCGATAAATCTTCATAATTGGTCTTGGACTTCCGTTCTTTTTGCACTCTTGACTTCTTGACTTCGTCTTTCATCTTTTTCTTTAATAAAAGCCCGTGAATGCCCGTGTTTTCTCCACTTTTCACCTTTTCGTCCTAAATCACAACAAAAACACAAACCACGCATAATTCCGACATAAATGACATAAAATACACGTTTTGGCTCGGTTATTATTGTAAATAAGTGGTAAAAAGGATGGGTGTTTACATACCTATCAAATCCCCTACACTTGACCATTGCAATGTCCTCATGCAATGCATTAGTTACAAAGCATGTTTACATTTTTCATCATAATCAATCCATAGTGGCCTTTATTAAAGAGATAGAAAATTATAAACATTCAAAGTAAAGAAATAAAAAACATACCTTGGGTTTTGGAAATGTCATGAATGATCATCATCCTCAAGTTTTCACTTTATCCAAACCAAGCTTAAAAACGAGATCATTGTTATTATAAGTAAGCAAACTAACACGAACTCATGTGGGCCAATTACTCACTTAGACTCCCTTATTCCTAGGTGTATCTCTTATATTTTATAGTTGTCTTGAATGATCACGAGGATGCATTGTTGACTTATTTTGATAGTTATTTAGTCCGAAAATAAAGTGAACGATTTGATCAATAGTTAGCTAAAGGAAAAAATCTTTTAAAACTGCTTCTCGGGACCTCATAAAGTTCATATCTTGGCATAACTCGCTTCGCGATTTGAGACCTTTCTCGGACCGATATTTGGTAGCGACTTCATACTTCAAACCTTGAGAGACGTTCATGAAATAATGGTCTTCTCTTCATATATGAATTTCTTCACTTGAAGTTTTGAGAGATTCTTCATATTTGGACCATGACTTCTTCATTTTTCTCCAATCTTTATTTTGGACTTTGATATACAACGATCCGCCTCCTTTTTGACTTGGATCTATTTATCCTCATACCTTGCTAGGGTCTTTTCGGATACACTTCTTCATGACTTTTGGGGAGTTTTTGCTTTTCGTCGTGTGTCTCGATCCTTCATATTGATTTTTGATAAATGATTCTTCACATCACTTGGATATTTAGCAACAAAATATAGCCCTCATGTCTTGTTAGGACCTTTTTGGACTCGCCAATATTCGCATCCCGCTTCAATAAGTTATGCCTTGGCTATGAACTCTAATCCATACCGAGCAACTTTTAAACGATCTTGGGCTAGAAGCTAAGTAACTTTTCAAATCGTACAACCTTATTTATTGCAGATAAATTTATTAGCAAGCGATGGGAGAATAGGCTTATAATTAACTCACATAAATTCACGAAAGAATACCTAACTTATAATAGGCTCTATCATCTCTCGTTCTCCACAGTTTAAAATCTCAAGGAATGAGACTCGTGGATGCTTAGCCTATTGATAGGTGTGAAAACACCCATCCTTTTACCACTTATTTCTTGCTAAAACAAGACCAAAACACGTATTTAATGTCATTTGTTTGGAATTATGCGTGGTTTGTGTGTTTGTTGTGTTTTCAGAGCCAACCGGATAAATATTGGAGAAAACATAGGATTGCACGGGTTTTATCAAGGAAAAAGACTGAAGACGAAGTCTATTGTCCAAGAGATGCAAAAGATTTGAAGTCAATGGGCCTATTTGAAGATTTATCGAAGAAAAGGACCAAAGACGGAAGATTTACCTATGTCGAAGAAACTCAAGACTATTAAATGAAGAAATCAAAAGACGAGTTGAAATTATTCGTCGACAAATCCCGAATCAAAATCGAAAACGTCAACTTTTCTGAAAAGACGAGAAGACAAAAAGAAGGGAAGAAAGCCCACTCACCACCAAAGGGAGAAGCCTATAAATACTCCTCCCATTCAAGACTCCACTATCTTCTATTCTGTTATTTTATTTCCGAGTTCTTAGGAACCATCTCCCTTAAGGAGTGGTTTTCATCTTTGTTTAATTTTTTCTTCCAATCTTGTAAGTTTGATCCTTCCATTTGTTTGTTGAATCTTAAATCATTAATACAAGTCTTCTTTTAATCTTTCCATCATCTTGTTCTTCATCTCTTTTTGATTCTTAGTTCTTAAGTTGATTCGTTCGGTTTGATTGCCAAAAGTAAGTGGGTTTTGCGATTTAGTTGTTTTGGATTCAAGCTTTCTATGAGTAAAAGATTAGTGGTAAAATTGGTTTAAGTTTTGATAAAAAACTTGGTGATTTTTGGTGTTGAATTCGTTCTTGATTTCCCCTGTTCCTCGCTTCCAGTTTCTGATCTTGCCCAGATTCCGAATAGGGAATCTGGGGTTGTGTCTATTCGGAATATTTCAGTTATTCCGAGTAGAGATAGATTTCTTGGTTATTCGGAATATTTCAATTATTCCGAGTAAGATTTCCTTTCAAGATTTTCCGAATAGGGTTTCTCAATAATATATTCCGAATAGCCCAAATTTTCCGAATAGGGCTTTTTACCATTTATTCCGCATAAGGTAGATTTTTCCGAGTAGAGTACTTTTTCCGCATAGCAGTTTTATTCCGAGTAGAGCTTCTTTCCAAATATTCCGAATAAGTGTTCTGTTTGAAAATATTCCGCATAGGCTGACTTCCATTTCCTCTATTCGGAATATTTTCCATATTCCGAATAGTCCCATTATTCCGAATAAGATCTTGCTTTCCGAATAGAGCAATATTCCGATTAAGATAATTATTCCGCATAGCCTCATTTTTCAGATATTCCGAATAGAGCTTAACTTTCCGGATAGAGGTTCTTTCAAATTATTCCGCATAAGTGATACTTTCCGCATAAGACTTTTGTTCCGCATGGCCTTAATTATTCCTTGTAAGGGAAACATTCCGAATAGAGCAGTGTATTCCGCATAGCAAGAAACATTCCGAATAAGAGACTTCCAGTTTTATTCTTCATAAAGGTATTTTCTACTGTTTCGTTTAAATTCTGGATTTATTTTCATTTCTAGTTTTTAGTTTAATTTTATTATTACTTGCCTTTATAATTTTAGTAGATTTAGACCAAAGCTCCCCCTTTTTAGTCACCAATTACAACTATTCCACTTTTGACCGTGATCGATTCGAGAAGATACCGAGAACGAAACAACGATATATATCAATTGGGTACGAGCAACGCAAAGA
The DNA here is from genome assembly GCA_025667525.1 of Glebionis coronaria. NCBI lineage: Eukaryota > Viridiplantae > Streptophyta > Magnoliopsida > Asterales > Asteraceae > Glebionis > Glebionis coronaria. The sequence goes on from CM046881.1 coordinate 117,886,516, forward strand.
GAGATCTTGCAAGCAAAAACCTTTTTATTAACCAACTAAAATTGAGTTATTAAAATGGCGCCGCTGCCGGGTCTTTTCGTAAGGATCAACGGTTTCTTGTGAGAAAAATTGCATTTTGGGATCCGTTCTTTCGGGAACGTTATTTTCAAGCATAAAAATTTTCAAAAAACCCATAAAAATATAAAATTTTCAAAAATACAAAAACATTAAAAAACCTATAAAAACCAAAAATATTTTCTCTTGCATTTTCTTTTTAGTGTATGCGTACTCGATCCACGTCTTATTTAGAGCCCGAGACTCTCGAACAATTAGACATGGCCGGTGTACACAACAACAACAACAATATTCCACCCCCCCCAACATAACAACAACAATAATAACCCACCCCACCAAAACATGAATAATCTACCTTTACCCGACTTACGCACCATGGAGGAGCTATGTCAACCCACGATGAACGGACGTGGAGGCCTGATTGCACCGATGCATGTCACGGCTCAGGAGTTTTCGTTGAAGCATCACATGATCCAGCAAGTGCAAACTAACCCATTTCGTGGAATTCCAGATGACGATGCCAACAAACACCTCGACAAATTCATTACCATTACCCAAAGCATGAAGTCCCCAGGTGTTTCTATGGATGACCTTCGCCTCCAACTCTTTCCTCACTCGCTTTCTCACCATGCCGAAAAATGGTTTGACCGTCTTCCTAAGAATTCTATTCATACGTGGAACGACATGACTCAACGCTTTTTATCGCGCTACTTCCCACCATCCATGGTCACTAACCTCCGTAACCAAATCAGTGGATTTATGCAAGAGAATGATGAATCGCTTTTCGATGCTTGGGAACGATACAATGATTTGATCGACCGCTGTCCTAATCACAATATGCTCCCCGTCACTCTCATTGATACCTTCTACAATGGTCTCACCTTTCGCGATCGTGACACGATCAATGCCGCCGCCGGTGGTACCTTTATGAAAAGGAGACCAGAGGAGTGTCGAGAGTTGATTGAAAACATGACTACTCACCACAAGAATTGGGATTCATCCGCATCCTCAAGATCTAACTCGAGAGTCAATGTTTCTTCTACTACTTCCAATCCTGAGATGACTGAAATTTCTCGACAACTCGCTGAAATGAACAAGAATTTCATGACCATGGCCACAAACCACTTTCAACAAGCTAAAGCCGTTGCTATTTCTTGTGACACATGTGGTGGTCCTCATTCTTATAATGATTGTCCTTCTACTCAAGGCAATTATTCTGAAAACGTTAACGCGGCATACGGTACATATTCCACAGGAGGCTATCAAGCTCGTCCTCAAGGAGACCGTAGCTTGCTAAGTTATCGTTCCAACAATTATCTTGCTCCTCCCGGTTTCCCTCCTGCAAACCAAAACCAACAACAAAGCTATAACCGAAACAACCAATCCCAACCTCGTGCTCAAAACCAATATCCATCCCAAAGAAATACCTACCCAACTCAAGGAAATTCTCAAGCTTACCAAGCTCCACCTCTCAATCAACCGATGGCAGTGAATCCTGACGTCGAGTCGTTCATGAAGACTAATCGTGAGATGGTAAGGAATCTTCAGAGTCAATTTGTCAATTTGAAGAATGACATGGTGAAACAAGGGACCGATATTCGAGCTGAGCTAAGGAATGATATGGCCAAACACAGCAATGAAATTAATGCAAACATGCAAAACTCTTTTAATAATCAAGTTGTTCACCTTCGTGATATGATTGGTTCGCTCATCCAAGGTAATCAACCCTCTTCTTCGGGTACTCTTCCGAGTAATACCGTTGCGAATACAAGAGGGGAGATGAAAGCAATCACCACTCGTAGTGGAAAAGGTTATATGGAACCCGAGCTTCCTACATCTCCACCCGTGATTGTGAACAAGGAAAAAGAGCAACTTTCCCCACCTCCTTCACCTTCTATCCCCATTTCCCCACCACCCGTGATTGTGAGTGATCCTATCCCCTTAAAGCCTTCTTCTTCATCCAATATACCTTATCCTTCAAGGTTGAGGAAAGAGAAGCAAAAGAGCAAGGATGATATTCAGGTTTCAAACTTTCTCAAAATGTTTAAACAATTGAATTTTAACATCTCCTTTGCCGAGGCTCTCGCTCACATGCCCAAATATGCTAAGATGTTTAAAGATCTTCTAAGTGATAAAGAAAAGCTTCTTGACATTGCTCAGACCCAACTTAATGAGAACTGCTCCGCAGTGCTCTTAAGGAAATTGCCAACCAAACTTGGTGATCCGGGTCGCTTCTTGATTCCTTGCAACTTCCCGGGAGTAGAGAATTGCATGGCCTTAGCCGATCTAGGTGCCAGTATAAACTTAATGCCTTTAAGTGTTTGGAAGCAATTATCTCTCCCCGAGCTAGTCCCCACCAAAATGACTTTGGAATTAGCCAACCGTACGGTTGCTTATCCAGTGGGGATAGCCGAAGATGTCTTTGTTGGCGTCGACAAATTCACCTTCCCGGTGGATTTTGTTGTCGTTGACTACGAGATGGATCCCCGTGTTCCATTAATTGTCGGACGTCCATTCCTGAGAACCGGTCGCACTCTCATTGATGTAGCCGCGGGCGAATTAATCATGAGAGTTGGTGACGATCAAATTGTCTTCAACATGGGTATGATTTCTAAGCAACCTTATTCATATGAGAGTGTTAATGCTATTGATGTTCTCGATGAGGCTTGTGAAGAACATTTTCACGATGCTTGCAAAAGTACTCCTTCTTCTCTACCCAATGTTGAGACCGTTGCCTCAATTGCTCCAGCATTAACTCCTTTCGGAGAAAGTGACTTGGATGATTTCGAAGCTAGCTTGGGTCCTCTCGATATTAAGTATGATAATTTTTCCACCAATTGGGATGAAGACATTAGTACTATTGAGAGACTTCTCAATGAGGACCCATTGTCTCCTCCTACTCCTAAAGAGGTGACTAATGATGATCCATCGTTAGTTTCACTATCTACTGAGGATCCTCCGACTCTCGAGCTTAAGGACCTACCGCCTCATCTTGAGTACGTTTTCCTAGAAGACGACGAGAAGTTACTGGTCATCATCGCAAAGGATCTGCAAGAAGACGAAAAAGCCCGACTTGTCACTGTGTTGAAGAAGCATAAAAGAGCTATCGCTTGGAAAATCTCCGACATCCGTGGAATTGATCCTCATTTCTGCACACATAAAATTCTCATGGAGGATGACTTTAAGCCCACAATTCAAAGCCAAAGAAGGGTGAATCCTAAAATCCATGACGTCATCAAAAAAGAGGTTATCAAACTTCTTGATGCGGGTATGATTTACCTTATTTCGGATTCACCATGGGTTAGTCCAGTCCACTGTGTGCCTAAGAAAGGCGGAATTACCGTTGTGCCCAATGCAAACAACGAGTTGATTCCTACCCGTCTCGTTACTGGGTGGAGAGTTTGTATAGACTACCGCAAACTCAATGATGCCACGAGAAAGGATCATTTCCCTCTACCTTTTATGGACCAAATGCTTGAACGTCTAGCGGGTAATGAATATTACTGCTTTCTGGATGGTTTCTCGGGTTATTTTCAAATACCCATCGATCCCCAAGATCAAGAGAAGACAACATTCACTTGTCCCTATGGCACATTTGCTTACAAAAGGATGCCTTTTGGCTTATGCAATGCCCCCGGGACTTTCCAAAGGTGCATGTTGGCTATCTTCCATGACATGGTTGAGCAAACCATGGAAGTCTTCATGGATGATTTCTCGGTCTTCGGGGATTCTTTCTCTTCTTGCCTTGCCAATTTGGAACGTATGCTTAAGCGGTGCGAAGACACTCGCCTTGTTTTAAATTGGGAAAAATGCCATTTTATGGTAAAAGAGGGCATTGTGCTAGGACACAAAATCTCTAAGGCCGGTCTTGAAGTCGACCGTGCTAAAGTTGATGTCATAGTCAAGTTACCTCCACCTTCAACCGTGAAGGGTGTGAGAAGTTTTCTGGGTCATGCGGGCTTCTATCGACGATTCATTCAGGATTTCTCTAAAATCGCTCGCCCGATGACCCACCTCTTGGAAAAAGATACTCCTTTTATCTTTTCTAAAGAGTGTCTCGACGCCTTCAATCTTCTTAAGGATAAGCTAACTAAGGCACCGGTATTGGTTACCCCTAATTGGGAGCTGCCTTTTGAATTGATGTGCGATGCTAGCGACTTTGCTATTGGTGCGGTTTTGGGCCAAAGAGTGAATAAACACTTCCAACCAATCCACTATGCTAGCAAAACAATGACGGGGGCTCAATTGCATTATACAACGAATGAAAAAGAGCTTTTAGCTGTTGTCTATGCTTTTGAAAAATTCCGCCCATATCTTGTTTTATCCACCACCATCGTATACACGGACCATTCCGCGTTGAAGTACTTGATGACTAAGAATGATTCTAAGCCAAGACTTCTCCGCTGGGTTTTACTCCTTCAAGAATTCAACATTGAAATTCGTGACAAGAAGGGTGCTGAAAACCTGGCCGCGGATCATCTGAGCAGACTTGAGGATCCATATCAAGGGGACCATCCGAACAAAGAGATCAATGACTCTTTTCCCCTTGAGACCTTAATGTCTATAAATCCCAATCTTGATGGCACCCCGTGGTTTGCCGATATTGCAAACTACTTAGCGGGTGGTGTTCTCATCCAAGGGTTAACATCCCAACAAAAGAAGAAGTTCTTGCACGATGTTAAGACTTACTTTTGGGATGACCCTTTTCTATTCAAACAATGTGCTGATCTGATCATTCGTCGATGTGTTGACGGACCGGCAGCTTTTGATATTCTCCAAGCTTGCCACAAAGGACCCACCGGTGGTCACTTTGGTCCCAACTACACCGCTAAGAAAGTGTTTGATTCTGGATTCTACTGGCCCACCATTTATCGTGACGCTCACGAAATAGTTAAGCATTGTGATGCTTGCCAACGACAAGGCAAGATCACACATAAAGATGAGATGCCTCAAAATTTCATACAAGAATGTGAAATCTTTGATGTATGGGGCATCGACTTTATGTGGCCATTCCCGTCTTCTAAAGGCAACAAATACATCCTTGTCGCTGTTGACTATGTTTCTAAATGGGTTGAAGCCAAAGCTTTACCCACTAACGACGCGAGGGTGGTTTGTAATTTCTTGAAACAACTGTTTGCTCGTTTCGGTGTTCCTCGTGCTATTATCAGTGACCGCGGGACTCATTTTTGCAACGATCAATTTGCAAGAGTCATGGCTAAGTATGGTGTCAATCACCGTCTTTCCACCGCTTATCATCCTCAAACCAACGGTCAAGCCGAGATATCCAACCGTGGATTGAAGAGAATTTTGGAACGTACTGTGGGAGAGCATCGTGCCTCGTGGGCCGATAAACTTGATGATGCTTTGTGGACTTTCCGTACCGCCTATAAGACGCCGATTGGTTGTACACCTTATCGTCTTGTGTACGGGAAAGCCTGCCACCTCCCCATCGAGCTGGAACATAAGGCATACTGGGCCTTGAAGTGGGCTAACTTCGACATCAACAAAGCCGGTGATTTTCGAAAGATTCAACTCAACGAGCTACAAGAATTGAGGAATCAAGCTTACGAGAACTCATTGATTTACAAGGAGAAGACCAAGATTATCCACGATGCTAAAATCAAGAACCGAGAGTTCCATGTTGGTGATCAAGTCTTACTCTTTAACTCTCGGTTGAAGATCTTCTCAGGCAAGTTGAAGAGCCGCTGGTCTGGTCCATTCACCATCGCCAATGTTTTTCCCTATGGCACCATTGAGCTTTCTCAGCCAAATGGGCCCAACTTCAAGGTGAATGGCCAGCGTTTGAAATTGTACTTTGGTGAGGACATCTCTCAAGAGATGATTCCATCCCTCACCACGTTTCCCTTGAATTAGTATGGGACCGATTCAGGCTCGTGACTCGATAAACAAAAACAAGCGCTCCTCGGGAGGCAGCCCGAGTATCTATCCCCCTTTCCCGTTTTTTTTCATCATAAGTGTAGGGGGAGCTATATAGGTTGCTTGTTTTTGGATGGTGATGTGATTACAGGGATTATTGCACTCTTGGAATCTTTGAAGAACCGTGCTCCCATGTTATCCACAATACTGGTTCTATCTCTCCACTATCGTGATTCAATTATCTTCATATTCACATTTGAAATTGATCACTTTAGTCGTCTCTTCCTTAGCTTGAGTTAACCAACGTGCACAATGTCATAAGTGTAGGGGAGATTTTTCCCACATGCTTAAACATTGAGGACAATGTTTATCCTAAGTGTAGGGGGGACTTCTATCGAAGTTTTAAGTGGACCTTTCCATGAAAATGCCTTCATTTAACCAGAAAATCCTGTTTTTCAAATTTTTTATTAACTTTGACCATTTAGTCGTAATTTTTTAAATTTTTATTTTTTTTCTTTCATATGTATATATTCCGCAATAAATTCAAAAAAAAAAAAAAAAAAAAAATTAATAAAATGGTTTTAGCAAGTTTAGATATCTTAGATATATTAGGCCCGTTGTGAATATTTTGACTCAACCCGAATAGACTTATCCAAGTTTATTCTAGCTAGTATCCTTAACCAGGTAGACCTTAATTGGTTTATTAGGCTAAGCATCCACGAGTCTCATTACTTGAGATTTTAAATTGTGGAGGACGAGAAATGATAGAGTCAATTATAAGTCGGTATTCTTTCACAAGCTCACTTGGTGTAATTATTTGCCTATTCTCCCATCACTTGCTAATAATTTATCTGCAATAAGTAAGGTCGTACGATTTGAAAGGTTACTTAGCTTCTAGCCCAAGATCGTTTAAAAGTTGCTCGGTAATGACGAGAGTTCATAGCCAAGGCATAACTTATGAAGCGGGGCGCGAAGATTGGCGAGTCCGAAAAGGCCCTAACAAGGCATGAGGATTCAATTTTATTGCTGAAGATCCAAAAGTGATGTGAAAAGCATTATTCCCAAAGTCAATATGAAGGATCAAGACTCACGACGAAAAGCAATCAACTCCCACAAAGATGATGGAGAAATCTATCTAAAAAGACCCTAACAAGGTATGAGGATAAATAGATCCAAGTCCGAAAAGGAGGCGGATCGTTGTATCTCAAAATCCCAATTAGAGATTGAAGAAATAATCATGAAGTCGTGGTCAACAAAGTTGGAGTACCCCTCAAAAGTCTCCAAAGTGAAGAAACTCTATTATGATGAGAAGACCATTATCTCAAGAACGTCTCTCAAGATATGAAGTATGAAGTACATGCCAAATATCGGCCCGAGAAAGGTCTCAAATCGTGAACCAAGTTATGCCAAGATATGAACTTTTTGATATCCCGAGAAGCAGTTTTAAGAGATTTTGTCCTTTAGCTAACTATTGATCAAATCGTCCTACTTTGCTTTCAGCCTAAATAAACTATCGAAATAAGTCCAAAAATGCATCTTCATGATCATTCTAAGACAAAAATAAAATATAAGAGATACACCTAGGAATAAGGGAGTTTAAGCATTTAATTAAGCCATGTGTGTAAGTGTTTGAATTGATAACTTATAATAACAATGATCTCGTTTTTAAGCTTAGTTTGGGGAACGTGAAACTTGAGGGTGATAAATCTTCGCAGCACCAAAGCCCTAATGTAAGTCCTCGATCTCTTTACAAGTTATTTCCACATAGCTATGTTCTATCCTTTTGTTTATTTTAAAAAAGTTTTAATTTCTCTTAGTGCTTTAATTTTTGTTTAGTAGCATTTAAATAAGGCCAAGGTTAATTAATTATGAGAAAAGTGTAAAGTTGCTTTATCACTAAGCATTGCATGAGGGCATGGCAATGGTTAAGTGTAGGGGATTTGATAGGTGTGAAAACACCCATCCTTTTACCACTTATTTCTTGCTAAAACAAGACCAAAACACGTATTTAATGTCATTTGTTTGGAATTATGCGTGGTTTGTGTGTTTGTTGTGTTTTCAGAGCCAACCGGATAAATATTGGAGAAAACATGGGATTGCACGGGTTTTATCAAGAAAAAAGACTGAAGACGAAGTCTATTGTCCAAGAGATGCAAAAGATTTGAAGTCAATGGGCCTATTTGAAGATTTATCGAAGAAAAGGACCAAAGACGGAAGATTTACCTATGTCGAAGAAACTCAAGACTATTAAATGAAGAAATCAAAAGACGAGTTGAAATTATTCGTCGACAAATCCCGAATCGAAATCGAAAACGTCAACTTTTCTGAAAAGACGAGAAGACAAAAAGAAGGGAAGAAAGCCCACTCACCAACAAAGGGAGAAGCCTATAAATACTCCTCCCATTCAAGACTCCACTATCTTCTATTCTGTTATTTTATTTCCGAGTTCTTAGGAACCATCTCCCTTAAGGAGTGGTTTTCATCTTTGTTTAATTTTTTCTTCCAATCTTGTAAGTTTGATCCTTCCATTTGTTTGTTGAATCTTAAATCATTAATACAAGTCTTCTTTTAATCTTTCCATCATCTTGTTCTTCATCTCTTTTTGATTCTTAGTTCTTAAGTTGATTCGTTCGGTTTGATTGCCAAAAGTAAGTGGGTTTTGCGATTTAGTTGTTTTGGATTCAAGCTTTCTATGAGTAAAAGATTAGTGGTAAAATTGGTTTAAGTTTTGATAAAAAAACTTGGTGATTTTTGGTGTTGAATTCGTTCTTGATTTCCCCTGTTCCTCGCTTCCAGTTTCTGATCTTGCCCAGATTCCGAATAGGGAATCTGGGGTTGTGTCTTTTCGGAATATTTCAGTTATTCCGAGTAGAGATAGATTTTCTTGGTTATTCGGAATATTTCAATTATTCCGAGTAAGATTTCCTTTCAAGATTTTCCGAATAGGGTTTCTCAATAATATATTCCGAATAGCCCAAATTTTCCGAATAGGGCTTTTTACCATTTATTCCGCATAAGGTAGATTTTTCCGAGTAGAGTACTTTTTCCGCATAGCAGTTTTATTCCGAGTAGAGCTTCTTTCCAAATATTCCGAATAAGTGTTCTGTTTGAAAATATTCCGCATAGGCTGACTTCCATTTCCTCTATTCGGAATATTTTCCATATTCCGAATAGTCCCATTATTCCGAATAAGATCTTGCTTTCCGAATAGAGCAATATTCCGATTAAGATAATTATTCCGCATAGCCTCATTTTTCAGATATTCCGAATAGAGCTTAACTTTCCGAATAGAGGTTCTTTCAAATTATTCCGCATAAGTGATACTTTCCGCATAAGACTTTTGTTCCGCATGGCCTTAATTATTCCTTGTAAGGGAAACATTCCGAATAGAGCAGTGTATTCCGCATAGCAAGAAACATTCCGAATAAGAGACTTCCAGTTTTATTCTTCATAAAGGTATTTTCTACTGTTTCGTTTAAATTCTGGATTTATTTTCATTTCTAGTTTTTAGTTTAATTTTATTATTACTTGCCTTTATAATTTTAGTAGATTTAGACCAAAGCTCCCCCTTTTTAGTCACCAATTACAACTATTCCACTTTTGACCGTGATCGATTCGAGAAGATACCGAGAACGAAACAACGATATATATCAATTAGGTACGAGCAACGCAAAGAGAGATCTTGCAAGCAAAATCCTTTTTATTAACCAACAAAAATTGAGTTATTACCTATTAAATCAAAGTTTTGGGTTTTCGAGTCGCCTATAGGATCTTGCAAATTCTTAGACTCTTTCAAGTTTAGAAATCGCATTTTAAAGTTCTCTTGATAAACGACTCTCTAGGATCAATTATAGGAACTTACGAAAAGTTCTTGTTCTTAACCCGTGGGAGTTAAGACTTTCGCGTTTTATAGCTCCCTATATAAAAGCCTAGCAAAACTTGACTTAAACACGTTAAGGATACTAGCTAGAGTAAACTTAGATAAGTAAACTCGGGTTGAGTCAAAAGATTCAAAACGTTTAAAATTAAAACCACTTTATTAAAGATTTATTCTAATAAGGAAAGAAAATAACTATACAAAGGGAAAAACTATTAGGCCAAAATAGATCAAAAATTTTGAAAAATGTTGAAAAATTGATTTTCCGGTTAAAATGAGGACAAATACAAGGAAAAAACCACTTAACTTCGATAGAAGTCCCCCTACACTTAATATAAACATTGTCCTCAATGTTTAAGCATGTGGGAGTAAACCCCCCTACACTTAGGACATTGTGCACTTTGTTTAAATTTCGCTAAGGAAAGGACAACTAAAGAGATTCCTATTTTAATATTGAGAAATATAAAATAGTGAATCGAAAAGAGTTTAGGATAGAACCGGGAAAAATGGAACACGGAATCACGGGTCGTCAAGAATCATCAAGAGTGGATCATTGAGCGCTCGAATCCCTGATTATAAGAAGAGAGGAAATAGCAAACACTAACGGGTCTCCCCTACACTTAGGATAAAGAAAGCTAAAAGATAGATGCATGGGTTGCCTCCCAAGAAGCGCTTGATTTTTGTTCACCGAGTTGTGAGCCTGACTCGACCTTGATTACCGTAGGAAGAAGCATGAAACACATCCACCGGGATCAAAGACATAGTTTTCGTCCATCAAATAGCACAAGCTTAAGGCGAACAAGGCGAGCCAAAGAAGAAGAGTCAAGGTTCCCTTAAGCAGCGATGGAGCACGGTGGAAGCAAGGGTGAAGTGGTGCAAGCAGATTTCCATAAGTTCCAAAGATATTTCCTTTTATTTCATCAGACGGATACTGAGATGGCTGCAGAATATCGATACCGGGGTCGAACACCTTTTCCTTTAAGGGAAAATAGCGCTCAGGCTCAGCAGAATGTGAAGAAGATCCGCGATGAAGATGCACAAACTCGTCCTCAGAAGGTGGACAAAGAGGTGTTAAATCATATGAGCTGCGGATGTTGGTGTCGACCGGTTGCTTCTCCTTTGAAAGAATATTCTTCAAATCCAAAGTAGGATCAAGACGATAATCTTCAAAGTATAAAGGAGGAGCATCACTCTCATGAGGGAAGTAAGTATTGAGAAAAGCAGAGAAATCTTCCTCAAATGAGTAATCATCCAAAGTAGGATCAAGTGATGGCGGATGATCTTCATCATGTGAAGAATCACTCGAAAGAGTATCGGCCTCATCAAAATCATCATAAATGGGCATGTCGGGATACTCGGAGGTAAGGTCATCATAATCATCCGAATCTGAGCTAGAATCATCATCATAAGCATCAAAGATCGATGGAGAGTCATAAATTGGAGAGAGAATCATCCACATCATCTTGAAACAGTGGATTATCAATATAAGACTCGAATAGAGGATTGTTGTAGATGACAAAATCATCGAGCACATTAATCATATTCGCAGATTCTCGTCCATAGGATTTGCTTGTAAGCTTCCCCATTTTAAAAACTTGTGCATCATCCCCGACTCTTAAGATGAGCTCACCTTCGGCAACATCAACTAGAGCTCGTCCGGTTCTTAAGAATGGCCGACCAAGTATTAAAGGAATACGAGGGTCCATTTCATAATCAACAACCACAAAGTCGACCGGGAAAGTAAATGTGCCAACTTTAATGAACACGTCTTCTTCAATACCAACGGGGTAAGCGAGAGTGCGATTTGCAAGTTCAAGAGTCATCTTTGTTGGAGTAAGGTCGGGTAATGATAGTGTTTTCCAAACACTCAAAGGCATAAAATTAATACTGGCCCCGAGATCAGCTAGGGGAGTAAATTCTTCAGTTTTGTTAAAGATGCAAGGCAACACAAAACGACCGGGATCTCCAAGTTTTTCCGGAAGTTCTTTAAGAATAACTGCAGAACAGTTTTCATTTAAGCGTGTGTTGGCGAGCTCAATCAACTTCTCCTTCTTGTTAAGCAATTCCTTGAATGCTTTGACAAATTTGGGCATGTGGACAAGTGCTTCAACAAGGCTAATGTTGAAATTCATTTGAGAGATTATCTTCAAATAATTTGACACTTGAACATCATCCTTGGTGTGCATTTTGGTTTTGCCTATGCGAGAAGGATATGGGATGTTGGGGCTAGGTGGTGAAGGTGTAGGTAAAGGTTGAGATGTTGAAGGGGTCTTCTTGGAAACATCGTCATGAGAAGGCAAAGACTGTAATGGTGCACTAATACTAGGTGTAGGAGGAGTAGGGATAAATGGTGGTGGAGGAGGTGTAGATGATGGGGGCGGGATAGGTGGTCCTACTATGGTTACTCCACTACGGGTAGTAATAGCACTCACATTTGCTCGTGGATTGGTGACGGTGTTTGAAGGTAGAGAACTCGAGGTAGAGGGTTGAGTTGTGGGCAAGAAACTAGCCAGCATATTCTTTATATCATTCGTTTGATTGCTGAAGGAGGATTGAATATTATCTCGAAGCTCGAATCTAATGTCATTCCCTTGCTTGGTAATATCTCCTTTCAAATTGATAATTTGGCTCTGCAGATTCTTGATTTGCTCACCTTGGGTTCTCATTAAAGCTTCAACATCGAGGTTAATGGGTGGGGCTTGTTGAGCGGGTGGGTGATAAGGATTAGAAGCTCTTGGTGGGATTTGGTTGCTTCTATTGTAGTTGTTGGCGGGGTTTTGGTTTTGAGGAGAAAAACCGGGTGAAAGGTAATTGTTGGACCGGTAACTCAGCAAATTTCTATCCCCTTGAGGTCGAGCTTGGTGATTTTCCGGTGAATAATTACCATAAGCTGCATACACATTTTCCGGATTTCCTTGAGTAGAAGGACAATCGGTGTATGAGTGTGGACCACCGCATGTCTCACAAGAAGGTGCAACCGCTTTCACTTGTTGTTGTAGGTTTGAAGCGAGAAGCAGATACTTTTGTTCATTTCAGTCATCATACGGGTGAATTCGGTCATATCGGGGCTTGCTGAAGTAGAAGAAACATTGACTCTCGGGTTGTTCCTTGAAGATGCGAAGGAATCCCAGTTTTTGTGGTGAGTAGTCATGTTCTCAATAAGCTCTCTACACTCCTCGGGTCTCCTTTTCATGAATGTGCCACCGGCGGCTGCATTATTCGTATCACGATCTCGAAAAGTCAAACCGTTGTAGAAAGTATCAATTAAGGTCACAGGGAGCATGTTGTGGTTTGGGCAACGATCGATCAAGACATTATATCTTTCCCAAGCATCAAAGAGAGATTCATCTGGATCTTGCATGAAACCGCTGATTTGATTGTGAAGGCTCGTGACCATGGATGGTGGAAAGTAGCGCGACAAAAAGCGTTGAGTCATGTCATCCCAAGTATGAATGGAATTCTTCGGGAGACGATCAAACCATTTCTCGGCGTGGTGTGATAAAGTATGTAGAAAGAGTTGTAGGCGAAGAACATCCATTGTGGCACCGGGCAACTTCATGCTTTGGGTGATTGTAATGAACTTGTCGAGGTGTTTGTTGGCATCATCATCAGGCATTCCGGCGAATGGATTAGTTTGCACTTGTTGAATCATGTGGTGCTTCAACGAAAACTCCGGAGCCGTGATTTGCATCGGCGCAATCGGTCCTCCTCATCCAAACATGGTAGGTTGACAAAGCTCTTCCATTGTCCGAAGATCGGGCTGTGGATGAACATTGTTGTTATTATTGAGGTGCGGTAGATTATTGTTGTTGTTAACACCTGCCATACTTAAATCTTCTCGAGTCTCGGGCTCTTGATAATTAGAAGATCTAGTACGCATACACCTACAAAGGCAAAAGAAAACAATACCAAACGCAAAGAGAATATATATACACAATAAAAATAAAATATTTTTAGGATTTTTGAAAATTTTAATTTTTATGTGTTTTTTTAAAATATTTAATTTTTATGGATTTTTGAATTTTTAAGCAAGTAAATAACGTTCACAAGTGAACGGATCCCAAAAAGCAACGCGTCTCTCACAGAAAAACGTTAATCTTTACGAAAAGAGCCGGCAACGACGCCATTTGATTACTAGGCTTTTGCCAGGTAAAAAGATTCGTTGATGTGTGTCTAATCGAATTGAAAAACTGATTAACTATGCGACTCAGTCGTTCTTTGGTGAAACAAATAGTTGTGTCGTTGTAGTAATTAAAAAGTGCAAAGACGTTAAGGTAAATCTAAGTCTATTTAAAGTAAAAGACGAGTATTTAAAAGCGTGACGAGAAGTAAATAGGCTCTAAACGTAAATGACGCAAACTTAAATCTATCTAAGGCAAACTTAAAACGCAACTAAATCTTAAACTAAGGCAAGGCTAAAATAAATGTAAGGCAAATAAACTTAAAATGCGACTAAGGAAAAAGGCGGGAAAAATAAAGCTTGAAATTAAAAATCAAGAATTAAAAATAAAAACTAAAAAGAACCTGAAAACAGCTCATTCGGAATAATCCTTCGTTCGGAATAATCACTCATCCGGAATGTCACCTTCGTTCGGAATGATTTTTCTTCGCTCGGAAAATTACCGAAATCCTTGATCCGGAACAAATTCTCTATTCGGAATATCTCACTTATCCGGAATAAATCCTTCGTTCGAAACTTTTACTGATTCAGAACTTCCTAAACAACAGCATTGATTCGGAACTTCTTGATTCGGAACCCTTGGTTCGGAACTTGCTGATTCGGAACTTTTAATGTTCTGAATGAAACACCTTTTCCACTGATTCGGAATACTTCCGAATGAACAAGCTTGATTCGAAACTTTGAATGTTCCGAATGAAAGTGTTGATCTAGAATAATGAAATATTCCGAATAAAAATCCTTGGTTCGGAACTTTCTTGGTTCTGAACTTCTACTGGTTCGGAAAAAGTTCCGAATGAACAAGCCTTGATTCGGAACTTTGAATGTTCCGAATGAAGGTGTTGATCTGGAATACTTTGTCTTGTTCCGAAACTTTACCTGGGAAAGATCAGTAACAACAAAGGCGAAGAACAAGGGAAGAACAGTACACACGAATCTAATCAAACTTAAGCAAAATCAACCAAAAGATTATATCAAACTAATCACAAAACATCTACTAATGATAATCAAACAATCCAAAACAATCAATCTAACAAATATAACCAAAACAATCAAAACCTACTTTGATCAAATCAATAAAAATAAGAACATGAACATGAACAAATAAACATGAAGATTAAAGAACGGTAGATAGGAGATTGACAATAAAAATAAAGATTAACAAGAATTAAAAGAGAAACTTACTTGAAATCAAATGTAATTAAGGTGCAAGACAATTAAGGTAAATGACATGTAATTAAACGACAAGGAAAGTAAAATGGAAGAACTAATTGTCACTATTAGCCAACAAAATGAAAATGATTATCCTAATGACTATTTATAGGGGAGGATTAAGGAGTGCTTAGGAAGCTTCCTCCCCTCCTTCATTTCTTCTTAATTGCACCATTAGTCCTTAAACCTTCTAATCTTCTTAAATCTTGGACTTTAATAACTTTTGGCTCGAGATTTCTTTGGACTCGTCTTTTAATTCTTCAATAAATAAGACTTGAGTTCTTCGGCTTTTAGTAAACTTCCGTCTTTTGACTTTTTCTTCGATATATCTTCAGAATTGGTTTTGGACTTCCGTTCTTTTTGCACTCTTGACTTCTTGACTTCGTCTTTCATCTTTTTCTTTAATAAAAGCCCGTGAATGCCCGTGTTTTCTCCATTTTTCACCTTTTCGTCCTAAATCACAACAAAACACAAACCACGCATAATTCCGACATAAATGAAATAAAATACACGTTTTGGCTCGGTTATTATTGTAATTAAGTGGTAAAAAGGATGGGTGTTTACACACCTATCAGGCCTCGGAGACATGAGGTGTAATCCGGTTGGCATCAGTTAAACGATCGCCTTTAGCAATTTTGCACGGAGCAGTAACAGGGAACCTTAGGTATTCAGACATGGTGATAGCTGCGAGAAAAGAAAGAAAACACGACGAAAGCAATACAAACTTACAACCATAAAAAGGAAAAAGACAAAGTATAGAAAGAGAGAGAATGAAAGCAAGGGTAATACCATTCCCCTCCGGATCCATAAAACGAGGCAAGAATCTTGGACACTCCCAAGTCAGTGACACACCGGCCATATACAACACTCCTTCCGGAAGGGCAGCCAAATCTACAACATGCTCTTCAAGACGACGAGCATCCGATTCACTAAAACCATCACGGGGAATATAATCATTCAAGTCCGAATCAACATGTCTCCATGACATGAAGTCCGGAACAGCTTTGCGATCTATGACAAAAAAAACTCCCATTTCCAATTCTTCAAGCAAGTGAGGGTGTCACGGAAAATATGCTTGCGAGAACCCTTTCCATACCTCTTTTCAAAAGAGAACTAATGACCTTGTTTACTAAGCCTATAGTAAAGACGAAACAGAGGAGCAGTAGGTTCGATGGAGAAGCTTCGGCAGTAAACTTCAAAGGTGATAACACGATTTAATCCTAAGGGAACTGATTGTGAGATATGTACGGCAAAGTCTTTCAAAACGGCCAAAAGGAAGGTGGAGAAGGGGACTCGTAGTCTGGATAGTTTGAAGAACTGCTCATATAAGCCGATACGGTTTTGAGGGAGAAGATCCACAGTCATACCTTCCGGAGCAACTTGGGGGTTGCAACTTTCCGGAATATGATATGTCTTCACCAAATATTTAACATAAGCCTCGTTGAGAGTAGTCGTATATTTAGGCATGTCAAACTTGGGAGCGTAACGAGTGGAGCCGGAAGGCCCAGGAAGATTCTCATCTACCATAACGTATAAAGGATGGATCCGGAAAGGTAACTAGAAAAGGAAGAAAAGATACCTGAAGAGACAGATCCGGATTGGTAGAGAGAAGGAAAACCTGAGAGAAAAGTAAACACACACACAAACAAGTGACGAATGGATAGGTATTTATAGGCTCGGTAAAAACATGGGAGACCGTGAAAGGAACAGTAAAAACACACGTGTCATTAATCCAAGCAAGCTGACGCCACGTGTCAACCATCGCAAGGAAGTAGGGTAAAAGTGGTTGGGCCTTAATGGGCTTTAGCTGGAAAATGGGCCGAGAAGTTGGTCCGGCCCACACCAATCGCAAAAGAAATGGGCTTTAAGTATTGATTCGACTAAAACTTTTTCGAACAAAGTTAGCCCAATCAACACTTGGGGGGGACTTGTTCGTGTATGTGTTCGGAACACATGACACGACCCGGAATACATGACCCGATCCGGAACACACTTGACGATCCGGAACGCACACATCCTTCTAGAAGAAGTCAACGATAGTCAACAAAGAACTCAGCAGACATACTTCCTATAAAATAGGGAGTGTGTCCCCAATCGGGCCAACCAAGGCCCATCACCATTCCCGGCCTTTTAGGAATCAGACAAGTATAAATATCCCTTTGGGTTTAAGATTTAGGTAAACTCTTTTACCCTTATTACTTTTTACTTATATTATTTTACTCTCATTCCTCTTCAGATTTTTACCCTTTACTTACTCTCACGCCGGAGCTTGATCTGGGTTCTTACACCCGGACGAGGCTAACGCGTTGTTTTGGTTTCAGGATATCCGAAGCATACATCACCCAAGATCCGATCCGGTCACCCCATTGGGATCCCCGCAAGTAAGCGCAAACACAATGCAAGAGTTCACCAACAAGAATCATGTCAGGCAAAAGAGAAGATCAAAAGAAGACTCACCAGGAATATGCCAAACTCATAACCGAGCTCCCAAAGGCCGGCGGATGTTGGCAACAACATATTTACTTATACCAAGGCTATTTGTTTTATCCTGATGCACTATTAGGTGTCATGCTCTTGCAAAACCACTTCAAGCATCGGCGCATCGCTCTACTGATATCTTCTTATCAGCCTTCATGAAAAGTGGCACTACTTGGCTCAGAGCCCTCATGTTTTCCATTCTCAACCGATCTCAATATGATTTCTTTTCAGACCACCCTTTGCTCCATCAAGGACCGCATGGCTGTTTTCCAAACTTTGATCTTCATGTATCCAAAGACTATCCCATGACCAATTTGGACACCATTCCTTCGCCTCGTCTATTTGCTACACATTTTGCGCATAGCCTGTTTCCATCTTCGGTCTTAGATCCTTCTTCCGGGAGCAAGTTTGTTTACTTGTGTAGGGATCCAAAAGACGTGTTGGTTTCAAAGTACCACTTATTGAAGAAGCTAAGATCAAAAGAACTACCTCCTCTTTCGTTAAATGAAGCGTTTGAGCTGTTTTGTGAAGGTGTTTCGGAGTATGGTCCGTATTGGGATCATGTGTTAGGGTTTTGGAAAGCAAGTCTTGAATCACCGGACAAGATATTGTTCTTGAAGTATGAAGAGATAAAGAACGAGCCACATGTTCATGTCAAGAGGTTGGCGGACTTCATGGGAGTTCCTATTTTGGTTAAGGAAGAGGAAACTGGAGTGGTTGAAAAGATTGTGAAGTTTTGTAGTTTTGAAAATTTGAAAAACTTGGAAGTTAACAAGACCGGCCTTGAGAAGTTTGGCTCTAAAGTTGAGGTAGAGAACCGGCATTTCTTTCGTAAGGGTGAAGTTGGAGATTGGGGAAATCAC
Source organism: Glebionis coronaria (assembly GCA_025667525.1). Classification (NCBI taxonomy): domain Eukaryota; kingdom Viridiplantae; phylum Streptophyta; class Magnoliopsida; order Asterales; family Asteraceae; genus Glebionis; species Glebionis coronaria. Next base: position 117,905,054 of record CM046881.1, read on the forward strand.
TTGACCGAAGAGATGAGAGATCGAATTGATCGAATCACTGAACACAAGTTCAAGAACTCGGGTTTGACAATTGGTGCAATGCCTAAAGGATATTCGATCAGTGGTGTTTAAAAAGATCAACTGAACCCATTTGACTATTGATAAAATCTACGTATTGTATCGAATAATTGACATACGCCATGCATGCATGGACGTATAGTCCCATTATATAAATGTGTTATCAAATTGTATTGTGTTACTTTTGATTTTTGGAATCTGAAAAAGAGCAGCAAGACATCAGTTTATCATATTTGCAATAAATAAGTTATGAAGTGATTGCTTTGTGCAACTTGCATTCTGGGGCATTATGTGATGTTTAGAGTAAATACACCGGGCTTAATTAGGTAACCACGCGTCAACCACCGTAACCACACGTCAACGATCACTACACGTCTACGCCACTCTATCTTCACGCGTAATCACCCATAAATATGGGCTGTTTTGTTGTCGGCTTCTCTGAATGGATTTTTGGTGACCTTGGTATGTCTAAGGGGGTGTTTCTTTTTCTTTATATGCCTTTTAGTGGGAAAAGTTGTAAGCCCAATTCACTTTAAACATCTTGCTCCATACTCACACAAATATCTCTCTTCCCACTAAGAGTGTGTTATGAGATGTACTAACTTGACTCAGCATTCGCGTTAAATGTGACGAATGCACCACGGATGCATGTGTCTCAATAAAACCTCGTAAAGTCATCAAATTCCTGAAAAATATAATTGCAGTAGTTTTTTTATTGGGTATGTGCCGACTGCCGAGATACATGCGCCCCTGTTAGAGCACATCAACTCCTCTATATGTGCCTCCTCACCACATCTGGATGAAGTGTCTTGTTTTGTAAAAGTTTGAAAACATGTCAAAATCTTACAAAATGTAATCTATAGAGGAGCGTTGCCTCACATTTCTGTCGAATAAAATATCGAGGTTGTTTGAATGGTGTTGTGGATCCATTTTCCCATGTTCTACAAGTTCATCTCGCGGGAATGAAGTGTCTATACCGGTTTGGGTCTAAAATGTTCATGGTTTATATGGGTCTTTTAGAAACATGTCTTTTCGAGTACAGTGTAGATGAGTTTAGTCACTTTTAAAATGTTTTCTTTTAGTAAAAGCCAAGGATGTTATGTGCAATGTTTTAAAACCCCGGTCTCAAATCTACTCGGTCGAGTCATCGGGTCCGGGTTAACCCGGATTGACCCGGTTTTCTAAAAAAATATATTTTTTTAATAATTAACAAAAATTATATATAAAAACCATAAAAATTCCCGTATATTAAAGATATAAATTATTTACCAACCGATATAATATATAAAAGTAAAATTTCGTCGCAAATACGTAAAATTTACATCTTATTTCCAAAAAAAATTCCGAAAAAATCGACACCCGACCAGGTCTCGAGAACCGGGTTGACCCGGGTCACCCCAAACCCGACGGGTCGAACCGGGTTTTGAAAATGTGAAACCCGGGTCAATATGACCCGTTTTTTCGACCGAAACCGAGTCAATCGGTTGACCCGACCAAATTGACCCGGGTTTCAAAACATTGGTTATGTGTACTAACCGAAGTGCTTCATTAACATCATTTTATCAATTTTTCTCCGTTTTCATATCTCTTTTAGATTTTAAGTTTTTCTATGTTTTATAACGTTTTTTTATATATTTGTACTTTTTTACGATTTATTATGTTTTCGTCTATTTTTTATTATTTAAATTATATGTTTTGTTACGTTTTGTCTGGGTCTGTGCATTTTCATTTTTCGTATATTTTTATATGTTTTCATCCGTACTCGTATATTATCTTTCGTTTTCATCCATTTTTGGCCTTTATTGTATGCTTTTTTTACACGTTTTATATGTTTTTGTACGTTTTCGACAGCTTTCGTATTTTTCTTACGTTTCTATACGTTTGTGTACACTTTTATACGTATATGTAAGTTTTTATAAGTTTTTTACAATATGGTTTTTTTAGGTTTTTTTATGTTTTTTTAATGTTTTGTACGAGTTAATTACATAGATTGTCTGTGGTAAGCTCAATTTAGTACGTTTCGAAACAAAACATCCAAAATTAAACCATTCGTCATTGTGAAAGTCGATTTGTAATAGACGGTCCTTTGACCATTTGCTCCATCAATTTCTTTGTTAAGGTAAGGGGTACAACCGTCATTTCGTACCACACTACAGCGAACTTATACATAAATGCATAACTGGTTTCATGAGTCGTCCTTCTATATTCACTTCTTCATAACACATGCAATCCCTGTAGTTGTTCTTGAAATACCCATCATGCCTATAAACATAGTTTCGATTTGAATGTGAGTAAGAAAAGTTGATACATGTGATTTTTGCAATGGGGTTCAAATTTAAAGTCTCGGTATCTCCTCGAATTGATCTCGGCTCTAAGTGGAATGATTTGTTCTTGGTTAATAGAAAGTTGTTGGTTTGTTTATCTACTTTAAACTAATGACAAGTAATTAAGAGTCGAAGAGTAAACTTAAAGCTTTAAAAGGTTAAGCTAAAAAAACAAGTTTAAAAGTAAATGCTTGAAAACTTAAAGATTTTATTAGAAAAATAAATGAACATTCAATAAAAACTAACACTTGGAAAGCTTTGTAAAAAATGAACTTAGTTGAAAAGTACTAAAAGAAAGTAAGATCGGAATATAGAAAAACAACTAAATCGGAATAAGGGAAAAATACACTAATCGGAATGTATTCCGATCTGATGATCGGAATATGGGAGAAATCTACTGATCGGAATGTTGCCAAAAGAAGCACAATCGGAATGCTAAAAACAACTCAAATCGGAATATTCAAAATTGAGTGCAATCGGAATATAGGGAAACTTACCAATCGGAATAACATGAAACAAAGACAATCGGAATAATGACAAACACAGGTTCAAATCGGAATATGCCCAAAACAAGGAACAATCGGAAAACCTAAACCCCTTTCCGATCGGCCGATCGGAATGAGGGTTGTGTGTCTGGTCGGAATGATCCAATCGGAAAGGGGTTTTACCCTTTCCGAAATCCCTATGATCCGAATTAAAAGCAAGGGAAATAAGCTTATGGAATAAGCTAACTCCCGAACAAGCTCGAATCCAATATAATAAGCTGATCAAATAAGCACTAAGAACACTTTATCTAAGCTTAAAATAAACAACTTTTAAATCGAATCAATAAAAAGATGAACTTTTCATAAAAACTTTAAAAAGTAAATAAGCTAAATCAACAAATAAGCCAATAAGCACAAGGATCTCAAAGCTTATTTGTGTAGAAACTTAGGAAAACATAAAAAGATTAACTTTTTAAGCACAAAATCATTGATGAACAACACGGATCATACGAGATTTGTACCAAAATCAATCAAAATCAAAGAAAGGAAGAATGAGATTAAAGATTAAAAGCTTGAAACTAAACTTGATTAATGAAAAATAATACAAAGTTTTGATCTTGAAATAGAAAAAGATGAAATCTAGTGAGAGAAAGTTTTGAACTTTCTCTCTCTAAAACTAGAGAGAATGAAAAAACTAAAAACTACCTAAAGAACTAAGTGTTCAAATTTGTGAAGTAAGGTCCTATTTATAGGCAAGTCTTGTGGTGGTGGGCTTGTGATTGGGCTTCTTTTTTTTCTTTCTTCTTTAGTCTTCACGCTTCTTTAAATAAACGTTTCCGACTTGGATTTGAGAAGCGTCGGTGAATAATTCCAACTCGTCTTATAATCTTTTGTTTAATAGACTCGAGTTCTTCGACATATATAAATCTTCCATCTTTGGCTCTATTCTTCGATAAATCTTCAAATAGGCACAATGACTTCAAATCTTTTGCATCTCTTGGACAATAGACTTCGTCTTGAGTCTTTTTCTTCGATAAAACCCGTGCAATCCCATGTTTTCTTCAATATTCATCCGGTTGACTCTGAAAACACAATAAACACAAAAACCACGCATAATTCCAAACAAATGATATTAAATACGTGTTTTGGTCTTGTTTTAGCCAAAAATAAGTGGTAAAAGGATGGGTGTTTTCACACCTATCAAATCCCCTACACTTAACCATTGCCATGCCCTCATGCAATGCTTAGTGACAAAGCATAGTTACACTTTTCTCATAATCAATCAACCTTGGCCTTATTAATATACTACTAAACGAAAATGAAAGTACTAAGAGAAATTAAAACTTTAAAGTAAACAAAAGGATGGAAATAACTTGCAAAGAGATCAAGGTCTTACATTAGGGCTTTGGTGCTGCGAAGACTTATCACCCTCAAGTTTCACGTTCCCCAAACTAAGCTTAAAAACGAGATCATTGTTATTATAAGTTAGCAAATCAAACACTTACACACATGGCCTAATTAAATGCTTAAACTCCCTTATTCCTAGGTGTATCTCTTATATTTTATTTTTGTCTTAGAATGATCATGAAGATGCATTTTTGGACTTATTTCGATAGTTATTTAGGTTGAAAGCAAAGTAGGACGATTTGATCAATAGTTAGCTAAAGGACAAAATCTCTTAAAACTGCTTCTCGGGATATCAAAAAGTTCATATCTTGGCATAACTCGGTTCACGATTTGAGACCTTTCTCGGGCCGATATTTGGCATGTACTTCATACTTCATATCTTGAGAGACGTTCTTGAGATAATGGTCTTCTCATCGTAATAGAGTTTCTTCACTTGGAGACTTTTGAGGGGTACTCCAACTTTGCTGACCACGACTTCATGATTATTTCTTCAATCTCTAATTGGGATTTTGAGATACAACGATCCGCCTCTTTTTCGGACTTGGATCTATTTATCCTCATACCTTGTTAGGGTCTTTTCAGATAGACTTCTCCATGATCTTTATGGGAGTTGATTGCTTTTCGCCGTGAGTCTTGATCCTTCATATTGATTTTGGGAATAATGCTTTTCACATCACTTTTGGATCTTCAGCAGTAAAATGGAATCCTCATGCCTTGTTAGGGCCTTTTCGGACTCGCCAATCTTCGCGCCCCGCTTCATAAGTTATGCCTTGGCTATGAACTCTTATCATTACCGAGCAACTTTTAAACGATCTTGGGCTAGAATCTAAGTAACTTTTCAAATCGTACGACCTTACTTATTGCAGATAAATTATTAGCAAGTGATGGGAGAATAGGCAAATAATTACACCAAGTGAGCTTGCGCAAGATCACCGACTTATAATTGACTCTATCATTTCTCGTTCTCCACAATTTAAAATCTCAAGTAATGAGACTCGTGGATGCTTAGCCTAATAAACCAATTAAGGTCTACGTGGTTAAGGATACTAGCTAGAATAAACTTGAATAAGTCTATTCGGGTTGAGTCAAAATAATCGCAACGGGCCTAATATGTCAAAGATTTCTAAACTAGCTACACCACTTTATTAATATTTTTGACTTTATTGTGGGATATATACATATGAAAGCAACGATAAAAATTTAAAAATTACGACTAAATGGCCAAAGTTAATAAAAAATTTGAAAAATGTTGAAAAATATGATTTTCCGGTTAAATGAAGGCATTTTCATGGAAAAGTCCACTTAAAACATCGATAGAAGTCCCCCCTACACTTAAGATAAACATTGTCCTCAATGTTTAAGCATGTGGGAAAGGTCTCCCCTACACATATGACATTGTGCATGTTGGTTAAATCAAGTTAAGGAAGAGACGACTAACGTGATCAATTTCAAATGTGAGTATGAAGAAAATTGAATCACGATAGTTGAGAGATAGAACCGGATTTCGGATAACACGGGAGCACGGTTCTTCAAAGGTTCCAAGAGTGCACTTATCCCTGTAATCACATCACCACACAAAAACAAACACCTATACAGGTCCCCCTACACTTAGGAGGTTAAAACATAAAAGGATAGATACTCGGGCTGCCTCCCGAGGAGCGCTTGTTTTTTATAACCGAGTCACGAGCCTGACTCGACCCAAAATTAGTTCATGGGGAACGTGGTGAGGGATGGAATCATCTCCTGAGAGATGTCTTCACCAAAGTATAACTTCACTCGTTGGCCATTCACCTTAAAATTTGGTCCATTAGGTTGAGCGAGCTCGAGAGTACCATATGGAAAAATTTGGGCAATGGTGAATGGGCCGGACCAACGAGATTTCAGCTTGCCCGAAAAGATTTTCAACCGAGAGTTAAAGAGTAAAATTTTGTCTCCAACTTGGAACTCTCGGTTCTTAATCTTGGAGTCGTGAATGAGCTTAGTCTTCTCCTTATAGATCAAAGAATTTTCATAAGCCTCATTCCGAAGTTCATTCAGCTCATTGAGTTGGATCTTGCGTAGGTCACCAGCTTTGTTGATATCAAAATTAGCCCACTTCAAGGCCCAGTAAGCCTTGTGCTCCAACTCAATGGGGAGGTGGCACGCTTTCCCGTACACGAGACGATATGGTGTACAACCAATCGGAGTCTTGTATGCTGTACGAAACGCCCACAAAGCATCATCAAGTTTATCAGCCCATGAGGCACGATGCTCTCCCACGGTTCTTTCCAGAATTCGCTTTAATCCTCGGTTGGATATTTCAGCCTGGCCATTAGTTTGTGGGTGGTAGGCGGTGGAAAGACGATGATTTACACCGTACTTAGCCATGACTCTTGCGAATTGGTCATTGCAAAAATGAGTCCCGCGATCACTAATAATGGCACGAGGCACACCGAATCTAGCGAATAGAGATTTCAAAAAGTTACAAACCACCCTTGCGTCATTAGTAGGTAAAGCTTTGGCTTCAACCCACTTGGAGACGTAGTCAACCGCTACAAGGATGTATTTGTTTCCTTTAGATGAAGGGAATGGCCCCATAAAGTCGATACCCCAAACATCAAAGATTTCACATTCCTGAATGAAATTCTGAGGCATCTCGTCTTTATGTGTGATCTTGCCTTGTTTTTGGCAAGCATCACAATGTTTAACCATCTCGTGAGCGTCACGATAGATGGTGGGCCAATAAAATCCCGAGTCAAACACTTTTTTGGCGGTGTAGTTGGGACCAAAGTGACCACCGGTGGGTCCTTTGTGGCAAGCGTCAAGGATTTCTAAAGCTGTCGGTCCATCAACACATCGGCGAATAATCAAGTCGGCACATTGTTTGAATAAGTAAGGGTCGTCCCAGAAATAATGTTCAACATCTTTAAAGAACTTTTTCTTTTGTTGGGATGTGAACCCTTCCATGAGAATTCCACCCGCTAAGTAGTTTGCAATATCCGCAAACCACGGGGTTTCAACAAAATTTGAATTGATAGACATTAAGGTCTCCAAGGGGAAAGAATCATTGATTTCTTTGTTCGGATGATCCCCTTGGTAAGGATCCTCAAGTCTACTGAGATGATCCGCGGCTAGGTTTTCAGCTCCTTTTTTATCGCGAATTTCGATTTTAAATTCTTGGAGTAGTAAAACCCAGCGAAGAAGTCTTGGTTTGGAATCTTGCTTTGTCAACAAGTACTTCAACGCGGAATGATCGGTGTAAACGATTGTGGTGGAAAGGACAAGATAGGGGCGGAACTTTTCAAAAGCATAGACAACAGCTAAAAGCTCTTTTTCGGTTGTCGTATAAGGCAATTGGGCCCCCGTCATTGTCTTGCTAGCGTAATGGATCGGTTGAAAGTGTTTGTTCACTCTTTGGCCCAAAACCGCACCAATAGCAAAGTCACTAGCATCGCACATGAACTCGAAAGGCAGCTCCCAATTAGGGGTAACTGTGCCTTAGTTAGCTTATCCTTAAGCGAGTTGAAGGCTTCAAGGCACTCGTTGGAAAAGATAAAAGGAGTATCGTTTTCCAAGAGGTGGGTCATCGGGCGAGCGATTTGAGAAAAATCTTTGATGAATCGACGGTAGAAGCCCGCATGACCCAGAAAACTTCTCACACCCTTCACGGTTGAAGGTGGAGGCAACTTAGCGATAACATCGACTTTAGCACGGTCCACTTTGAGACCGGCTTTGGAAATTTTGTGTCCTAGCACGATGCCCTCTTTTACCATGAAATGGCATTTTTCCCAATTAAGAACAAGGTGAGTGTCTTCACACCGCTTCAGCATACATTCTAAATTGGCAAGGCAAGTAGAGAAAGAATCGCCATAGACCGAGAAATCATCCATGAATACTTCCATAGTGTCTTCCACCATGTCATGGAAGATAGCCATCATACACCGTTGGAATGTCCCAGGAGCATTACATAAACCAAAAGGCATGCGTTTGTAAGCAAATGTTCCATAGGGACAAGTGAATGTGGTCTTTTCTTGGTCCTTGGGATCGATGGGAATTTGAAAATACCCGGAGAAACCGTCTAAAAAGCAGTAATAGTCATTACCAGCAAGACGCTCGAGCATTTGATCCATGAAGGGAAGAGGAAAGTGATCTTTTCTCGTGGCATCATTGAGCTTGCGATAATCAATACAAACTCTCCACCCAGTAACGAGACGAGTGGGAATCAACTCGTTGTGTTCATTGGGAACAACGGTTATTCCGCCCTTCTTGGGCACACAATGGACGGGACTTACCCACGGCGAATCCGAAATAGGGTAGATCAAGCCAGCATCTAGAAGTTTGATAACCTCTTGTTTGCCGACGTCATGAATTTTAGGATTAACCCTTCTTTGGCTCTGGATTGCGGGTTTAAAGTCATCTTCCATGAGAATCTTGTGAGTACAAAAGTTCGGATCAATTCCGCGGATATCGTAAATTTTCCAAGCAATTGCCTTCTTATGAGCTTTAAGCACGGCGATGAGGCGAGATTTTTCTTCTTCTTTCAAGTCTTTAGCAATGATGACGGGTGACTTCTTCTCTTCTTCAAGGAACACGTACTCGAGATGGGGCGGCAACTCCTTAAGTTCTAAATCTGGAGGATTTTCGATGGAAAGCGTTTTTAAAATCGGAGCATCGATAGCAATAACCGTGGGAGATGGTGGAGAAAGATTGTCTTCGTTGAGAAGGTTTTCAAAGAAACTCATGTCGTCAGCCAAATCGATGGGAGACTCGTCATTAGTTAAGTTCACATCTCCCATGGTGGCTTCAAGATCTTTCCAAAAGAAATCACTTTCTCCAAATAGAGACAGTGATGAATCAATAGAGGAAACGGTCTCAACATTGGGAAGAGAAGTAGGAATACTTTTGCAAGCATTTTGGAAGTGTTCTTCACAAGCCTCATCAAGAACGTCAATACAATTAACACTCTCATTTGAATAAGGTTGTTTAGACAACTTTCCCATGTTGAAGACAATTTTATCGTCACCCACTCTCATGATAAGCTCACCGGCTTCAACATCGATGAGAGTGCGACCGATCCTCAGGAATGGACGACCAACAATCAGTGGCACACGAGGGTCCATCTCATAGTCGACGACGACGAAATCGACAGGAAAAGTGAATTTGTCGACTCCTACAAAGACGTCTTCGGCTATCCCCACTGGATAAGCAACCGTACGGTTAGCTAATTCCAAAGTCATTTTGGTGGGGACTAGCTCAGGGAGAGATAATTGCTTCCAAACGCTTAGAGGCATTAAATTAATATTGGCACCTAGATCGGCTAGGGCCATGCAATTCTCTACTCCCGGGAAGTTACAAGGGATTAAGAAACGACCCGGATCACCAAGCTTGGTTGGCAATTTCCTTAAGAGTACTGCAGAGCAATTCTCATTAAGTTGGGTGTTAGCAATATCAAGAAGCTTCTCCTTGTCGCTAAGAAGATCTTTGAACATTTTCGTGTACTTAGGCATGTGAGCGAGAGCCTCAGCGAAGGAGATGTTGAAATTTAATTGTTTAAACATTTTAAGAAAGTTCGAAACCTGAATATCGTCCTTGCTTTTGAACTTCTCTTTCCTCAACCTAGATGGATAAGGTATATCGGAAGAAGAGGAAGGCTTTGGGATCGAAGGATCACTCACATCCTTGGGTAGAGGAGGGGTAGAAGTAAGAGGTGGAGAAATTAGGGAAGCAGAAGGATGAGGAATAGGAGCAGGTGACTCGTTCTCTTTAGTCACAACCACCGGTGGAGGTATAGGAAGCTCGGGTTCCTTGGTACCTTTGCCACTGCGAGTGGTGATTGCTTTCATCTCCCCTCTTGGATTCACAACGGTGTTACTCGGAAGAGTACCCGAAGAAGAGGGTTGATTACCGTGGAAGAAACTAGCCATCATGTTTCTTAAGTCATTCGTTTGACTATCCATAGTGTTTCTCATATCAGCTCTCAGATCGTTCCCTTGTTTCATCAGGTCTGCTTTCAAGTTGCGCTCTTCCTGTTGAAGATTTTCCACGATCACATCGTTAGTCCTCATGTAGGTTTCCACTTCTTGGTGTAAAGCGGTGGGTTGGTTGGAAGGAGCATTGTATGCGGGTGGTTGATAAGCAGGCTGCTGGTAAACTTGGTTGTTTCTTTGAGGTGGATGTTGTTGTAGTTTTTTTTTTAATTTTTAGGATTTTTGAAAATTTTATATTTTTTTGTGTTTTTGAAAATTTTTATGAAAAAGTAACGTTCACGGTGAACGGATCCCAAAATCCAAGTTCTCACAGAAAACTGTTGATCTTAACGAGAAGAGCCGGCAGCGGCGCCATTTGATACATGTGATTTTTGCAATGGGGTTCAAATTTAAAGTCTCGGTATCTCCTCGAGTTGATCTCAGCTCTAAGTGGAATGATTTGTTCTTGGTTAATAGAAAGTTGTTGGTTTGTTTATCTATTTTAAACTAATGACAAGTAATAAGAGTCGAAGAGTAAACTTAAAGCTTTAAAAGGTTAAACTAAAAAAAACAAGTTTAAAAGTAAATGCTTGAAAACTTAAAGATTTTATTAGAAAAATAAATGAACATTCAATAAAAACTAACACTTGGAAAGCTTTGTAAAAATATGAACTTAGTTGAAAAGTACTAAAAGAAAGTAAGATCGGAATATAGCAAAACAACTAAATCGGAATAAGGGAAAAATACACTAATCGGAATGTATTCCGATCTGATGATCGGAATATGGGAGAAATCTACTGATCGGAATGTTGCCAAAAGAAGCACAATCGGAATGCTAAAAGCAACTCAAATCGGAATATTCAAAATTGAGTGCAATCGGAATATGGGGAAACTTACCAATCGGAATAACATGAAACAAAGACAATCGGAATAATGACAAACACAGGTTCAAATCGGAATATGCCCAAAACAAGGAACAATCGGAAAACCTAAACCCTTTTCCGATCGGGCGATCGGAATGAGGGTTGTGTGTCTAGTCGGAATGATCCAATCGGAAAGGGGTTTTACCCTTTCCGAAATCCCTATGATTCGAATTAAAAGCAAGGGAAATAAGCTTATGGAATAAGCTAACTCCCGAACAAGCTCGAATCCAATATAATAAGCTGATCAAATAAGCACTAAGAACACTTTATCTAAGCTTAAAATAAACAACTTTTAAATCGAATCAATAAAAAGATGAAATTTTCATAAAAACTTTAAAAAGTAAATAAGCTAAATCAACAAATAAGCCAATAAGCACAAGGATCTCAAAGCTTATTTGTGTAGAAACTTAGGAAAACATAAAAAGATTAACTTTTTAAGCACAAAATCATTGATAAACAACACGGATCATACGAGATTTGTACCAAAATAAATCAAAATCAAAGAAAGGAAGAATGAGATTAAAGATTAAAAGCTTGAAACTAAACTTGATTAATGAAAAATAATACAAAGTTTTGATCTTGAAATAGAAAAAGATGAAATCTAGTGAGAGAAAGTTTTGAACTTTCTCTCTCTAAAACTAGAGAGAATGAAAAAACTAAAAACTACCTAAAGAACTAAGTGTTCAAATTTGTGAAGTAAGGTCCTATTTATAGGCAAGTCTTGTGGTGGTGGGCTTGTGATTGGGCTTTGGTTTGGGCTTCTTTTTCTTCTTTCTTCTTTAGTCTTCACGCTTCTTTAAATAAACGTTTCCGACTTGGATTTGAGAAGTGTCGGTGAATAATTCCAACTCGTCTTATAATCTTTTGTTTAATAGACTCGAGTTCTTCGACATATATAAATCTTCCATCTTTGGCTCTATTCTTCGATAAATCTTCAAATAGGCACAATGACTTCAAATCTTTTGCATCTCTTGGACAATAGACTTCGTCTTGAGTCTTTTTCTTCGATAAAACCCGTGCAATCCCATGTTTTCTTCAATATTCATCCGGTCGACTCTGAAAACACAATAAACACAAAAACCACGCATAATTCCAAACAAATGATATTAAATACGTGTTTTGGTCTTGTTTTAGCCAGAAATAAGTGGTAAAAGGATGGGTGTTTTCACGCCTATCAAAAGTTTAAACAATGAAGATCTTGCACCTCTTGATAAAAACCTCTTGCATTTTTGTGTTTACAGAATGTACACTTACTTTGTTCTTGGTCTTTTTAGAATGTATAATTGGTGTTAATGAATGATTACGTAATAATTGCAGGTGGTAACCCTAACTTAGTCTCATTCTCTTTTGCAATCAACCATGGAGGGAGCTTTACACCAAAACTTGGTAGGTCGTGCACTGGTAGAAAGGTATCATTAGTTAAAGTCGATGATATTTATGAGTTTTGTTTACATGACCTTAAGTATATGGTATTTAACTAGGTTATGGTGTAATAGATTTAATGTACTACCATTTCTTAAGACCATGCTCAATCTTAAATCATGGTTACCTTTTGATTTTTTATGTTGATGTGTTAGAGTTGGCCAGGTATGTTAAGGATGATAAGATCATTGTAGTGTATGTTGAACACGGAAGTGAAAATGTGGAAAATAACATTGCTGCACACAAGAAGGTAGTTGATTTTTAGTTAAGAAATGCTCCTATAGAAATTGATAGCAGTCTTAATGTGAATAGGAATGTTACACCCATGTGGCATAGGAATTTGACAAAAGATCAGGAAGAGGTAAGCTGTAAAGTATCAAGATTTTGTGAGGTAATGAAAAATTTGATAAGAAAACATTTTACTACCCTAATTGTATTATAGACTGATGATCCCTTTGATGACCTTGATGATATACTAGATGACTATGCAAACACTGATAATGTCTTCATTGTGGAGGAGATAATATCTCATGTAGGTAAGGAGATAGTTACTCATGTAAGTAAAGAGATAGTCACTCATGTAGGTAACAACTCCATAGTTGAAAATGTGGTTGACTTTGATATGCTTTTTGAGACAAGAGAGGTTGTGCCAAAGGGCAATTTCAAAAAAGTAGAGGTGGATGAAGATAGTGAAATAGAAGATGAGAGTTTTAATAGTGACACCAACGGTAGTGATTCAGAGAATTCGGATTATGATCCAACGCATGATGCATGATTTGATGATGATGATGAGCATATAGTTGATAATGTTTCTGTTAGCATGAAAAAATTCAATTTCAATTCATGCCATAAACATGATGTATCTATAGTTGGTATTCACATTGGTGAGGAAGATCTAGATGTTATCGATTATGACTCATTTGGTAGTGACCTAGATTATAGAGTGGATACTAAGATAAGAGCTCAATTTAGAGAATTGAGAAGAATAGGTAAGGAAAAAGACAATGGTCCGCATAAGTATTACTTCTATTTAGGCCAGCAATTTACACTAGAGATATTTTTGAGGGAAAAGTTAGGAAACATTCTGTTGAAAGTAGGAGAAAGCTAAAATTAGTTAAAAAATGATAATCAAAGAGCGAGAGTATGATGTGAAGGGTAGTGTCCAACATTTATCCCTTATGTTGGCAGTGATGCTTTGTTCCTTTATGTAGGAAGTGATACTAGTTTAGGCAATAATGTATTTTTATAACCAAAAGGTGGTCCGGTCATTAGAGAGAACAAGAGTAGTAGCAAGTAGAATACTTTGGTAAAAAAAACAGTAAAAAGGAAGGGCAAAATGGTCATTGAAGAAAAGAAACAAGACAAATTCTCATGTTCTTGAACAATGCTTGTTTCATGCAGAAAGAAGGGCAGATGGGAGATAACATTAAATGAAGAGCATAATTACCTAAAATCAAGAGAAATTAAAGCATATACATATAGGTTTCTGTTAATGCAATGATACCTAAAAACGTTACTTGCATTTTTCAGTCTCGCTTTGTTTTGATTACGACAATATGTAAAACCAAGCATTTACGAAAACAATGAAAAACGAATTCTTGAGTTCAAGTATTTTTTATTTCAACCATTATCACTTAAGGTATGAACAAACAAGTAATTATACTAATTAAGTGATCAAGAATTTAATCTTTTCTTAAAACTCACTTTTTATTAAGTGTGACAAAGTTTTATTATTAAACTTTCTTTTTAAGAAAATGTTTTATTAAATTAATTATTTAAAAACTTGAAACTTGAAAATGGCATATTCTATCTTGGTTTGGAATATCCTTTCAGGATATTTTAATCCCCAAATTCGATCCAACCCACTAAAATACAAAAGGGAGTGGACTCTACGCTAGATGTTCCTTAGTGCCTACGATGGTTCCTTATCGATAAGGAACCCCGGGCCGCAATAAAGAACCGCGGGCAGATATAGTCGTTGGACATTTTTCTTATAAATAGTGGACCATTCTCAGACTTTCAAACCACCTCTTTTGCACATAAACTTTCAGATTCTTTCATACTTCTTAAATCACTCAAATCCTTGATCATTTGTTTGATTACTACTTGTTTAGAAGTGAATCTTTCTCCTCCCATCTTTTCCTCTCAAAGTGCAAAGAGAAGAACACTATCATTGTTGAAGTGTTGTGTCTACCTCAAAGATCCATTGAAGATCCAAACTTATTTATTCATAGTTGTGTCATTGTTGTGAAGATCCAAGTAGTTGTGTCTATTTGGATGTTGTGTATGTATTAAGGGTTAATACTTAGTCCTCAAAGTATATTGGTGTATATTGGTCCTAGCTAAGGTTAGGGCTCGACTTTTAGCTTAGAGTTGGAAATTGGTTAAGCGACGTTGTGTACGGTTTCTCCACCTTAAGGAGCTTGTTGATTAGTGAACTCTCGAATAAGGATTACTCGAGGAGTGGAGTAGGAACGAGGAGTGAGCTTCGTTGCCGAACCACTATAAATCCTTGGTGTTTGGTTTGATCTTTCCTTCCCTTATTATTTTACATTCTTTATTCTTTATACTTGTGATTATTAGTTTAGTTACATTCATTATTCTTTATACTTGTGATTATTAGTTAGTTGCACTATACCTTGTTCATATTGTGTATAAGAAGGTTTCACATAAATACTCAAGCTTAAGTTTTTGAAAAAGGATTTTTAAAACCAAACTTTAACAAGCAAATTTAAGAAACTATTCACCCCCCCCCCCTTCTAGTTTCTACAATTGGTATCAGAGCGTGGTTGCTCAAGACTTTTTAAAATATATAGTACTCCCTCCGTCCTAAAATTATAGTCCATGTTTCCTTTTCGGTTTGTCCCAAATTAATTGTCCACTTCCAAAACTTCTAAAAATAGGTATGAGTTTTAGATTAAGATTACTAGATTACCCTTAATTGAAATCATAATTACAAACTTTAAAAAGGTTCGTCTTTCTACAAAAAGTAAGAGAGAGAAAGCTGAAAAGTTGGTACTTTTCTTAAACTGTGTGTTTTTTGCCAGGTGACAATAATTTTGGGACGGAGGGAGTATTTTAAAACTTGAATTGATCTATGGATTCCAACAAGTATCTAGAAGGACAATCCATGCAAAGACCATCTCTTTTTGAAACCGATAGTTTTGTTTATTGGAATAATAGGTTTGAGACTTATGTGAAATCAAAAGATTCAGATCTTTGGCATGTTATTACCAATGGTGACTTTCTACCATTTCAATATAATGAAGTTTCTAAAAGTAAGGAGATAGTTACTTTTGATAAAGCTAATGATGATAGTAAATGAAAACTTGCTAAAAATAATGAGGCTAAAATGGTGATTTATAATGCTTTACCAAAGAAAGAATACGAAAGGATTTTTATGCGTGAAACCGCTAAAGACATTTGGAATACTCTTTTAGTAACCCACCAAGGTAATAGCCAAGTCAAAGAAAGTAAAATCGATCTTCTTGTTCAACAATATGAACAATTTGTCATCTTAGAAGATGAAACCATAGATAGAGCATTTGCTAGATTTAACACTATTATTACTAGTCTAAAAGCACTTGATGAAGGTTTTTCTAGCAAGAACAATGTTAGGAAGTTTCTTAGGGCGTTGCGTCCACAATGGAGAGCTAAAGTCACGGCGATTGAAGAATCAAAGGATCTCGCCAAATTATCACTCGATGAACTCATTGGTAACTTGAAGGTTCATGAGATGATAACTTTGAAGGACTCGGAAATGGTGAAAAATAAGAGTGAAAGAAAGTCTCTTGCACTTAAAGCCAAGAAGGCACAAAGTGATCATGAAAGTTCCTCGGATAGTGATGATGAGGAATATGCCTTGGCAGTTAGAGACTTTAAGAAGTTCTTCAAAAGACGAGGTCAATACGTGAGGCAACCAAACAACGACAAGAAACCCTTCTCCAAAAACCAATTTTCCAAAGACGATAAAGGTGATAGGAAATGCTTTAGATGTGGTGATCCAAATCATTTCATTGGTGATTGTCCTAAGCCTTCACGCGACAAGAACCATACGGCGTTCATTGGAGGTTCATGGAGCGATAACGGTGAAGATGTTGATGGCAACCCCAAATATGAGAAGTGTCTCATGGCTCACACTTCTAAAGAGGTACTTTCCGAAATCGAGTATCATAGCAATAATAGTTCTTCTCAAGATGATAGTGAATTAGAAGGCCAATACAATAACTTGCATAAGCTTAGTCTAAAATTTATTGAAAAGAACAAAGTGTTAAAATCAACTAGAACTAAGCTTGAAAACAAGATTAGTGAGCTAAAAGAAAAATTAGCTAAGCTTGAGAAAAATAAATAAATAGACCTAGGATGCTTAAAATGTGAAAACCTTAGGCAAGAAAATGAAAACCTTAAGAGCACCTCCATTAGACTTGAAAAGTTCATGAGAGGTACTAATGCTCTTGATGATATGTTAAACAAACAAATTCATTCTAAGGAAAAACTTGGGTTAGGATATAACACTAATGAAGCATCAACTAGTGAACCAAAACAAGTTAGGTTTTCAGAAAAACAGTCCCCTGCACGCGGTGCTCCAATATATGGGGCGGTTCCTTATCGCTATGGAACCGCCGATGGAGCTATGGAACCACGGCCAGATGATGATTTTTATGAAAATCCTGAACTTTCTGAAAAGTCAATTTTAGTTGAATGACCAAAATATACTCTTATTAACAAGGTCAAAGTACCTATAATTCAAAAGCCTACTCTAGATATATTCTACAAGCCCTTGAGTAAACCTCTAATGGGAACTAGAAACTTATCTAGACAAATGTCTACTCCTCCAAGAGTACGAAATGAATCTAAACCTAGAAGTAGAACACCTACGCCAAAAAGAGATGATCATGCTAAACCACGACCTAGGAGTAAAACCCCAACACCTAGGAGGAATAATAATAATAATACTAGATCAAGATCAAAGACACCTAGGAGAAACTATGGACAAAAAAATGGCCATATGAATTGGAATAATTTTCAACAACAATACTTTTCCCCATGGGGAATGTCTCCTTCATTCATGCATCCCATCCAAATTCAAGGGATGTTTGGAACTAACAATTTTGGAACCATGAGATATTGGGGACCAAATGTTTGATCTTGTGTATTGTTACCTAGATATGCTTGGGAATCTATCTAGAGCCAGACGAGTGGATTAAGGATAGTAAACGTAGAGCACGTAGATAACTTAGGTTTTAACCTTCTAAGTATAGGTCAAATTTGTGACAATAAGTGTAAGGTCATCTTTTCGGAATATGACAGTGAAATCATAAAAGATAAGTCATTGGAAAAGGTGTTAGAAAGCATGGGCTTTATGTCATGAAGGTTAATAGGAAGTCAAAGGATAACTTATGTCTAGTGACTTTAGATGATAGTTCTACTCTTTGGCAAAGGAGATTAGGTCACGATAATATGCGTTTAATTCAATCTTTAGTCTCTAAGGAGTTGGTAAGACACCTCCCCAAGATGAAGTTTGATAGTCACTTTTGTGATGCTTGCAAAATTGGGAAGCAGGTTCACTCAAGTCACAAAGCCAAGAATTTGGTTTCGACCTCTCGGTGTTTAGAGCTCCTACATATGGATCTCTTTGGACCTTCCGCCATACGGAGTTATAGAGGTAACCTTTATACCCTAGTTATAGTTGACAACTACTTTAGATTCACTTGGACTAGATTTTTGGCGTCTAAGAATGAAGCTTTCGATCACTTCGAAAACTTTAGTTGAAGAATTCAAAATCAACTAGGATGTTAAATTGTCTCTATTAGGAAGGATCATGGTAGGGAATTTGATAATGAAGTGCAATTTGGTGCCTTTTGTGAAGCTCATGGTATTACCCATAACTTCTCGGCTCCTCGCACTCTACAATCAAATGGGGTAGTTTAAAGGAAGAACAGGACCAACCAAGATATGAGTAGGACGATGTTAAATGAGCAATCTTTGCCTCAAAAATTTTGGTGCAATGCCGTGGACACATCGACTTACATTCTTAACCGAATTCTTATTCGACCTTTTCTAGGAATGACCCCATATGAGATTCTTAAAGGTAAGAAGCCCTCATTGGAATACTTTAGGATGTTTGGAAGCAAGTTCTTCATTCTCAACACCAAAGACTACGTTACTAAGTTTGACCCAAAGTCTTACGAATGTATCTTTTTAGGTTATTCTCAAACTAGCAAAGCCTACATACTCCTCAATAGAACCTCGGGTGTAATTGAAGAATCACTTAACGTTACATTTGATGAAACCCCACCTTCATCTAAGACACCACCTTTGGTAGATGATGACTTAGATGAAATAGTCATAGTTAATGCCAAAGATGATAGAAAAATAGGAGTTGAAGACCTTAGTGTTGAAAAGGGAGTAAACATTAAGGAGTCTAAGGATCATGCTCTTGATAATGTCATAGGCGAATTAAATCAAAGGACCCTAAGATCTCAAGTCTAAAATCAAAGTAACTTCTTTTGTTTCGTCTCCTTTATTGAACCAAAGAATGTTAAAGAAGCTTTGATGGATGAGAGTTAGGTCATCGCTATGCAAGAAGAATTGAATCAATTCATTGCTAATAACGTTTGGGAACTTGTTCCTCCACCTAGAAGTTCGACCATCATTGGAACCAAATGGGTATATAGGAATAAGTTAGATGAGAATGGTGTTGTGTCTCGTAACAAGGCTAGACTTGTAGCTCAAGGCTATAATCAACAAGAAGGTATTGATTATGACGACACATACGTACTCGTAGCTAGATTAGAATCCATTAGAATCCTCTTAGCTTACGCCTGTGCTTTAGACTTTAAGCTCCAACAAATGGATGTGAAGAGTGCATTTCTTAACGGTTTGATCAAAGAGGAGGTATATGTGGCTCAACCTCTCGGCTTCATTGATTTTGAGAAACCGGATCATGTTTACAAGCTTAAGAAAGCTCTTTATGGTCTCAAACAAGCACCCAAATCTTGATATGATAGACTTAAATCATTTCTTGTAAAACATGAGTATACCATGGGGATGGTAGACAATACACTGTTTACAAAGAAGAAAGGTTCTCACCTCATTAACGTACAAATATATGTTGATGACATTATATTTGGTTCAACTTGTCAATCATTGTGTGATGACTTTGCCAAAATCATGCATGACGAGTTTGAAATGAGTATGATGGGAGAACTTAACTTCTTTTTAGGACTCCAAATTAAACAAATGGACGATGGTATTTTCTTTAATCAGTCCAAGTATGTTAAAGAAATGCTAAAGAAATTTGGATTAGAAGACTCTAGACCTATGAAGACCCCTATGGCCTCAGATATTAAACTCACCGTAGATGATGATTGTGATTCGGTAGACAACACCAAACGTAGAGGTATGATTGGTAGTTTGTTGTACCTAACGGCAAGTCGACCGGATATCATGTTTAGTTTTTGCCTTTATGCTTGCTTCCAAGAGGCTCCCAAAGCCTCTCCCTTGAAGCGGTTAAGCGTATCTTCCGATACATTAAGGGCACTATACATATAGGATTATGGTATCCTAAAGGGACCGGCATAGAAACCATTGTCTACGCGGACTCGGATCATGCGGGAGACTATGTGGACCGGAAAAGCACTAGTGGAGTTTGTACCTTCATGGGTTGTTTAACTTCTTTGTTCTCCAAGAAACAAACCGCTCTTGCTATATCCACCACGGAAGCCGAGTATGTGAGTGCCGGTAAAGCTTGTCAACAAGCTCTATGGATGAAGCAAGAGCTTGTTGATTACGGGATTTCTCTTGATGATGATCCCATCATGTGCGACAACAAGGGTGCAATATACCTTAGAAAGAATCCCGTGCAACATTCGCGAACTAAGCACATAGAGATTCGCCACCATTTTCTTAGGGATAATTTTCAAAAGGGGAACATTTCGATAGAGAAGGTACCCTCGGTAGAAAACTTAGACGATATCTTCACTAAGCCACTTAAGAGGGAACCTTTTAATTACTTGCGTCTAGGTCTAGGCTTAATGGAACATATTCCTTAATTGTGCATTCTTATTATCTTTTATCTTTTGAGTCTTTTGTTTCTTTGAGTTCTTAAGTCTAATAAACTCTTTTTGGAAAACTTCTCTTCTTTTTCAAAATTCTCAAAACTTTTGTGAAAATGGTCGAGAAATATTTTTGCATTGTTAATTCAATCTAAAAACGTTTTTCAAAGATTCTTGTTATTCATAATGAGCTTACATAATTCATATGTATGGGTCTCTCAAATATAGCAAGAACAAAAGAGAACTATTGAGGATCATTGTATCATGACTTTGTGTCTAGTTCTACACACCTCCTACATTGATTTTTTTTAAAAATCTATGTATTTTGATCAAACCTTGTTTGGTGACTCTTGTGTGTTTTCTTTGTCTATCTTTGCTTCTTAGCATATCCCAATGATTAGTTAGACTAGAAAATAGGATTTGCTGAATTAGAAAATCCTACCTCATCACCAAACTCAAACCACTGTGGGCGGTTCTTTATTGACACCGCGGTTCCCCAGTGATAAGGAACCACCGGGTGAGTTAAGGAACCGCGCCCAGTACCTTATTTTTCGGGTATTCCTAAAACTCCAAATTTGTTCCAACACTTTTTAGAATCTTTGTTTTAACCCTTTGACCACCCCCAAATTATCTTGGACTTTCTCTATATAACCTTAAGCATTTTGCCTTCTTTCTTAAATCAAAATGTCTTATTCCCTAAATGAAAGCTTTGATTCTCTTCCATTCTCTCCAATTGCTTTCAACCCCAATTCACCCGAGAACACTCAAAATCCCATCTCTTCTCCTTCTAAGAATGGTGATTGTGTAACTTCTTATCTTCCACCACTAGCCTTTAGTGTTCTACCTCCATCACATGATAATGTCATGCATCATGGAACATATTATCAATGTTGTCAATATCAACATCTTGACATGGCTCACATCTATGAGGAGTTGAATTACATCAAGAGTCTCTTAGTTAAACCTCCTCTTTTCTATAACTATGAGATCTCTACCAAGCCACCACCACCTCCTTCCGCCACTACCTTGTCTTTTATCTAAGCATTGGTTGCTTATCTTCAAGACATCTAGTTCAAGCTAATCTTATAGTTCTAGCTTAACTATGATTAGATTTATGCTTTTTATTTTGGCTTGTGGTTGTGTCTCATACATCTTTGTATGATTTATTTCCTTGTATCTTTTATCATGTTTTCTTTTAACATGACTTATCTTGGATCTTTTGTTTCTTATTTTTTGTGATCTTTTCTATATCTTGTTGGGTGTCTCTTCTCTTCTACTAATCCTTCTATGTAGCTTGTCAACATATCTCAATTCCTTGGTGCCCCAAGCTAGGGGAGTAAGCACCAAGGGGAAGCATTTGCAAAGTCCGGTTCTTTTCTTCTTAAAAGACTTTTGCAACCTTTTTGCTTCGACAAAGGGGGAGAAATGATAAAATCGTCTTCGAAAATCTTGTTTTATTAGATGATTGAGTTTATGGATTGTCGGAATCAAAAAGGGGGAGATTGTTAATGCAATGATGCCTAAAAACATTACTTACATTTCTCGGTCTTGCTTTGTTTTGATTACGACAATATGTAAAAACAAGCATTTACGAAAACAATGAAAAACGAATTCTTGAGTTCAAGTATTTTTTATTTCAACCATTATCACTTAAGGTATGAACAAACAAGTAATTATACTAGTTAAGTGATCAAGGATTTAATCTTTTCTTAAAACTCACTTTTTATTAAGTGTGACAAAGTTTTATTATTAAACTTTCTTTTTAAGAAAATGTTTTATTAAATTAATTATTTGAAAATCTAAAATTTGAAAATGGCATATTCTATCTTGGTTTGGAATATCCTTTCAAGATATTTTAATCCCCAGATTCGATCCAACCAACTAAAAGACAAAAGGGAGAGGACTCTAAGCCGGCGGTTCCTTAGCGCCTACGACGGTTCCTTATCGCTAAGGAGCCGCGGGCTGCAATAAAGAACCGTGGGCAGATATAGCCATTGGACATTTGTCTTATAAATAGTGGACCATTCTCATACTTTCAAACCACCTCTTTTGCACATAAACTTTCAGATTCTTTCATACTTCTTAAATCACTCAAATCCTTGATCATTTGTTTGATTGCCACTTGTTTAGAAGTGAATCTTTCTCCTCCCATCTTTTCCTCTCAAAGTGCAAAGAGAAGAACACGATCATTGTTGAAGTGTTGTGTCTACCTCAAAGATCCATTGAAGGTCCAAACTTATTTATTCATAATTGTGTCATTGTTGTGAAGATCCAAGTAGTTGTGTCTATTTGGAAGTTGTGTATGTGTAAAACCCGCATGCTTTTACCATGAATGGTACCCTTATGATCGTACGTACATGATTAGAACTTTCCTTATTTAGCATGTTTACGTTTCACGAACAAGAATTACAAGTATTACGTACGTGTTATTACACGATAAGTATTTAATACGTATTAATGCACGATAATTATTTCAACAATAAGTATAATCACGAACATACGAACATGAAATCATGAACGTTTATAATCACGAACTTAATATATGTATTCACGTTATATTTATTACGATTACGAATAAATATAGTTTACAACACGAACGATAATTAAATAAAACACGTAAACACGACACGAGAACACGTATAATATTTAGACACGGAAAACAATGGGTTTCCCCATGTGGGCCCATATACCCGCGGCAAGAAACACAAGGAAGGGCCAAGCCCATTTGACTTTTAACTAAATAAGAAAATAAGGGAATCATATTTTTCATAATCACAGGAAATTAGAAAAATATCAAAACCCTAGATCTCTCTTTCTCTCCTCTTGGCCGCCGAGTACAAACACCAAAAAGGTGTGATTGGTTGATTTTTGGTGATCAATTCTTGCAAGGGTGTTCGTGTTTTTCGTTAGCCATTGTTTCACGAATTCGGTAAACCTTTAAACCCCTTTTCTTTTATGTTTTATCAAGATCTAGACACATGAAATAATAAGTTTATAAAAACAAGTTTACATATCATGTAATTAATCATGGGGGTTAAATCATGGGGTTTTTAGGGGTGTTTGTTTCGGCCGACGCAAGGAACCGAGACCACATGGTCTCGGCTTGATTTTATTCGCACCAACAACCGAGACCAAGGGGTCTCGGTATGGCTGTGATGTCGCGGCCGCAAGAACAATGGAACCCCGACTTATGTCGGGGTGGGTTTTGGCTTTGGTGGGTCTGGCTAAAAATAAACCAACACCACCGGCTTAAGCCGGTGGCTAAATAAGGAAAGTAAGGGGAACTAGCCGCGGCAGCAGGGGGAACCACCGGCTAACTGCCGGTGGGAGCTTTGCCCAGCCGGCGGCTACAGCCGAGAGACCAGGGGAAACCACCGCCACAGCCGATGGTTGTTTTCTGAAAACAGTGGCAACCGGCCATGCCGGTTTTGCCACTGTTAAGGGTGCGTTTGTTTGGCCGGTTCACTGGTTTACGGGCACGGTTCACGACATGCTTAGTAAAATAAAACACGGTTCACGACTTAATTAATTTACAAGTTAATTATATTTACAAGACTAAAATTTTACAAGGTTAATGAAATTAATTAAACATGTTATATAATTAATTTAATTTAGTCATGACTTAGTTTAATTATTATTATTAATAATTCTTGATTTTAACCTAAGTATTTTATGATGTAATTTTAGACTAAAGTATTAATTAATTATTAAAACATGACTTATAATTAATTAATTTCCATGACTTAGGTTATATTAATATAAATATTAATACACGTTTTAACCTAAGTATTTTATACACTTAATTTGATTAAATCATGATTATATTTAATTAAATACTTTAACCTATTGTTTATTTAATTTACATGTAATAATTAATAAAGTATACTATTTAATCACATGACTTAGAATATTAATCAATAAACACTTAAGCTTATATTATTAGCTTAATAATCTAGCTTAATTCTAAATATGGAAACTATCTATTTTTAGAAACTTATTTATTTTAAGCAGCTAATCTATTTATGGAAACTTTTTATTTTTAGAAACTCATCTATTTTAAGCGGTAAATCTATTTTTGGAAACTTTCTAATTTTGGAAACTTTCTATTTTTGGAAACTTTCTATTTTAGGAAACCTGCTTTTTTTAAAAAGTTACTTATTATTAAACAACAAGTATAATAATACAAGAAATACAAGTAATACTTAATCAGAATAGACAGAATACATGATAAACACAACAAAACGTTAAGATCAGTAAAACATGACATGAACATATAAAATAAGCTAAGACATGATATAAAACCAGTTACGTATACGGTAATCAGAATACTTATACACGTATATTATTTATGTAGCATTAGTGATATCGAAGTAGGACTCTCTTCCGTTCGTCTTCTTCGTTCACTAGACACAAGGTACGGATTCTCTGTCCTTTCAGTATGGACATTCTGTCCTTATTAGGATTCCCCGTATGCAGCCAACTGTTTTCCCAGTATATGTTTTAAATGTTTTTGATATGCTTATGTTTAATTAAATGCCTAAGCCATATACATGCATGACCAGTTTCACCTAGTTATGGAGGTACCATAACCATAACACTGGAGGCACCAGCGTATGACTTCACCACGGCGGAGTGATAGCTTGTGGCGTCCCTTCAGCTTTTGGCCATATTATTATTATCATGTGGGGCGTATGGGTGCATCATAGGTTACATGTTTTTACATATTATTCAGGTGAATGTGGTGTGTGCCTTGCATCCTTCACAAGGAGCTGATCCCTTCTACCCAAAAACTTATATTAATTAGAGGCAGCCCCTCTAATTGTATGACGAGGTCACCCCTCCAAGTATTCATGCACGTTGATATTTCATGACCTATATTGGCTAATGGTAAACATGTTAAACAGTTTTTATAAGATAAACATAAGGCTTTTCGGACTATAAAACCAGTTTTACTATGTTATACCAGGTTTTCCAGGACTTAGACATTTCTGCTGCTTTATGCTTATATGCTTATATTATTCATGCTATACTTGTATATCCGTGCACTGATCGTTATGCTCGGCCGTTTTTCCTTTCATGTTCCCAAAACGGCAGGTACTCAGGGACGCTCGTAGACTTTAAGCGTACGTGCATATGGATTGGAAGCTTCCTAGCCTTCATTACTTTATGCATTTCTTCATACTTTTGATACTCATTTCTATGGCCATTGTTTAGTCATTTTCATTTACAGTACTTATGTTTATGTGTGATGAGTTCTACTTTTGGGGTACCGATGTTTGTTTCCAGTACCTTTATGGTCATGTGATGTTTTGTACATTTATCCTTGTATGCTTTGATGACACGCCATAATCACGCGTGACATTCCATTTACCAAAATGGGGTGTTACAATTATGGTATCAGAGCCAAGGCTTCGACCTGTAGGCTCTAAAAACACGACCTGTGATTAGTGGGTAGTCACTATGGTCTTCCTAGAATTGACAGTCGGTTTTCATGCATTCATCATTTTCATGCATACATATATATGTCTTTGTCGCAGGTTTATGACTAAGTAATGGTTGGTACAGGACTGGCCCTATTTAGTCGCATGTGTTTATCGAAACTTTTAACTTTGGGACCGACCCATTGGCGTCCCCTCGCCATGTCTTTTGTTTTGGGTGAACTGACCATAGGCGTTCACTCTCGATCATATAAAAGTTTTCATAAAACTGCATCATGCATTCATGTACTAGTTTTCTTGCATAAAATTTTTCTCATGATTTATTGGTATAAATTTTTTTCATGTATATAGTTTATGTTTTGATCAGTTAATCATGTATTTTTATGTTATACTGTTAGATGGTTCTCACACGCGAGCAGGAACAACTCAATGCAGCAGTCCAAGCTGCAATGCAAGCTCTGCTTCCTCTGCTGAGGAACGAAATCAGGGGCGAGGAGCAGGCTGCCAACAATTAGCATCAGCACCCAGTACCTCCTCCTCCTCCTCCAGCAACATTTGTCACATGGCTGGAGAGATTCAATAAGTTACGCCCTCGAGCTTTCGAGAGAACAGATAGCCCCAATAAAGCTTCAAGCTGGTTGGCTCACATTGAGAAGATCTTCGATGCCATGGGCTGTGACCCCGTCTTCAATTCGAGATTGGCCTGCTACCGGTTCGAAGGTGATGTGTTAGCATGGTGGAAGGCACTGAAGCAGTCTGAGGGAGGTGATAATGGGTGGCTGGTTTGACTTGGGCTCAGTTCAGAGATAGGGTGATGGAACAGTTCTTTCCCAAGGCTGAGCAAGACAAGCTGAAGAGAGAGTACCATGGAATCCGACAGAGAGCTGGGGAGAATAGCAACGAGTTCATGCAGCGCTTTCTCCGTTTGGCTGGTTTTCTTGGTGCAGCAGCAGGTACTCCCAAAGAGCAAGCATACCACTTCCGGTGGGCTCTTTGTACATCGGTCGCAAACAACCTAGTGTGTGCTACGTTCAACACGGTGGCACAAGTGGCCGATGCAGCACGTAAGCTGGAGATGCTGCAAGAAAGAGAAGAGTTCGGGGAAGCAGAGAGACCCGAGAAGAGGTAAACATTCGTTATTCAGCGGTGACCAAACCGTATTCTTTTCAGCATATGTCAATATTTACATCTCTTTAAAACTGTATCTTCCAGGCAGAAGACCGGGGACCGGTCTCAGCCAGCTACTCAGCAACAGTCTACTCAGCCCAAGGGAAATGGTCAGACTCACGACCGTTCTGCTACGGATAGGCATGGCGGTAATGATAATTACCGTAACAATGCTGGAAACTCCAACAGCAGCAGGTCCTTATACTTACTCATTTTCTTATGACTACATGCTATAGTTTTTAATTCTGACACATTAGGGAATCTTCTACCAGTAATCATGGTAACGGGAGGGACCAGAACCAGAGAGGTTCACAGCCTAACCGTCCAGCTATCACTGGTATCCCATCTTACGAATTATCTGCATTGTCCTTTGTACCTATTATCATGTCTCATGTATATTGTTCTTATCAGGCTCTCAGCCAGCAAGGACGCCTGCTGGAGGATATACTCATTCTCTTTGCACTACCTGCAACCGTAGGCACCCAGGGCCATGTCGCCGCGACAGCGACGCATGCTTCAAGTGTGGTCTTCCTGGCCATCGCATGAAGGACTGCCGCAAGGGCGAGATGGAGGGCACATCGGGACATGCTGATACCAAGCCGCCTCCTACTATTGGACGCGTTTACACGACATCTCGCGATCAAGCCAACAAGTCTACATGTACCATCACTGGAATCTTGTATATGTATGGTCAAGCTGCATGAGTTCTATTTGACACAGGTGTCACTCACTCGGTCATTTCTACTGATTATGCTAAGAATGTTAGGATACTCCCCATGCCACTAGATAATATACTAAATATTTCCACGCCTTAAAGAGACTCTATACGCATAACCCATGTGTACAAGAGCCTTCCCCTAGAGTTTGATGACAAGATTCGTCCTGTTGACGCAGTTCCGCTGGACATGAATGATTTTGACATGATATTAGGCATGGATTGGTATCCAAGCATCATGCTACCATAGACTGCCATTCATATCGGGTCATCTTCGGTGATGTTAATGCACCATACTACATTCACAAATGGGTTCGTACCCGGAAGGTCTGTACAAATCATATCAACCCTGCAAGCACGTGCATTACTTTCACATGGTTGCGAGGGCTATCTAGCTACTGTTCATGACATGGATGCTGAATCCCCATCAATTCAGAATCAACCGATAGTGTCAGAATTTCCAGATGTTTTTCTAGAAGAACTTCTGGGCATACCACCTGCACGTGAAGTAGAATTTAATATCGAGCTCATCCCAGGAGTTGAGCCGATTTCCAAGGCTCCTTATCGCATGGCTCCCATAGAGTTGAAGGAGCTGAAGGATCAATTACAAGAACTTCTAGAACGAGGCTTCATCCGACCGAGCGCATCTCCATTGGGCGCACCGGTCTTATTCGTTAAGAAGAAGGATGACAACATGCGTCTTTGCATAGATTATCGCGAGCTCAACAAGATCACCATCAGGAATAGATATCCTCTACCACGCATAGACGATTTTTTTGACCAACTCCAAGGGGCCAAACATTTCTCCAAGATTGATCTGAGGTCGGGCTATCACCAGCTACAGGTTAAAGAGCAGGACATCACCAAGACTGCTTCCCGTACACGCTATGGGCACTACAAATTTGTAGTTATGCCATTTGGCCTTACCAATGCTCCAGCAGTGTTCATGGATTTGATGAACGGAATCTTTCATGAATTTCTGGACAAGTTCGTCATTGTCTTCATTGACGACATCCTGATATTCTCTAAGTCCAAGGAGGAAAACGAAGACCATCTTCGTATAGTGTTACAAATTCTTCGCCAGAAGCAACTGTATGCTAATTTCTCCAAGTGTGAGTTCTGGTTAGACAAGGTGGAATTCTTAGGTCACATTGTATCAGCAGAAGGAATCACGATGGATCCAACAAAGGTTGAGGCTATTACCAAGTGTCTAAGACCGACATCAGCGACTGAAGTCCGCATTTCCTAGGCTTAGATAGTTACTACCGTAGGTTCGTGGAGAACTTTTCCCGTTTAGCACTACCATTGACGAAACTGATGCGGAAAGGTGAGAAATTCGTCTGGACTGAAGAAAGAGAGAAGATCTTTGAAGACCTAAATCAGAAGTTAATATCTGCACCGATTCTTACTCTCCCATCTGGTACAGGTGGATTTCAGATCTACAGTGATGCATCGGGGAAGGGACTTGGCTGTGTTCTCATGCAACATGGGAAAGTGATCGCGTACGCTTCACGACAGCTTAAGCCTTATGAGGAAAATTACCCTACGCATGACTTGGAACTTGCAGCAGTCGTGTTTGCATTGAAGATATGGAGGCACTACTTGTATGGAGAATCATGTGACATTTTCACGGATCACAAGAGCTTGAAGTACATCTTCACTCAACGTGAATTGAACATGAGACAGAGTAGATGGTTAGAGTTGTTGAAGGATTATGACATTAATCTGCAGTATCATCTCGGCAAGGCGAATGTAGTTGCAGATTCACTTAGCAAAAAGTTCGGAATAATAAACGGTATTAAAATTGAGGAGGAAATTATAAGAGACTTGGAGAGACTAGACATTGAGATCATGGTACGTGGACAGCACGGTTACTGGGATAATCTTAGAGTGGAACCCGAGTTACTCTCTAAGATCAAGGAAGCTCAGAAGGATGATGGTGAAATCTAGGCAATAATTCAGAATTTGAAGAAGCAGACAGAATTTCGAGTAGACGCAGATGGTATCTTATGGCAGGGCACGAGACTATGTGTTCATGATGATCAAGAACTCCAGGAAGCGTTGTTAGCTGGGGCTCATAGCTCCCCATTCTCTATTCATCCTGGTTCAACCAATATGTACCATGACATTAAGCAATACTTTTGGTGGAGTGGTATGAAATAGGATGTTGCGACTTACGTCCCCAAATATCTTACCTGCCAACAGGTTAAGATCGAGCATCAGCGATCTGGCGGTCTTCTACAACCATTAGATATTCCAGAGTGGAAGTTGGACAAAATCACCATGAATTTTGTTACCGGTCTTTCGCAGACAAAGAGGAAGCACGATGCGATTTGGGTTATCGTTGATCGACTTACTAAGTCAACTCATTTCCTACCGATCCGCAAGGAAGATTCGGTCAGTAAACTCGCCAATACTTATAGGAAGTAGATCATGAGACTTCATGGTGCTCCATCCAGCATCGTCTCAGACAGAGATCCTCGTTTCACTTCGCGATTCTGGAGAAGTCTGCAGAAAGCTTGGGGTACAAAACTTAAGATTAGGACGGCTTTTCATCCTCAAACAGACGGGCAATCGGAGCGAACGATTCAGACATTAGAATACATGTTGAGGTCATGTGCGTTGGAATGGACGGGAGATTGGGACGATTACATCTGTTTGGTAGAGTTTGCATACAACAACAATTGGCATGCAAGTATCAAGTGTGCTCCATTCGAGATGTTGTATGGCAGAAAGTGTCGCGCCCCAATCTGTTGGGATCAGGTTGGTGAGCGAACACTTGAAGGACCAGAAATGATTGAGTTTACCAACGAGAAGGTCGCAGTAGCTAAGCAGAAACTGCAAGAAGCACGGTCGCGTCAGAAGAGTTATGCCGACAAGCATCGTAGGAACTTACACTTTAACGTAGGAGATCAAATTTTCTTTAAAGTTTCGCCGGCACGTGGTGTTAGAAGTTTTAGAATCAAAGGGAAGCTCAGTCCTCGATTCATCGGACCATTTGATGCCATTGAACGAGTCGGTGAAGTATCTTATCGTTTAGCGTTACCTCCGTAGCTTTCTCATGTTCACGATGTTTTCCATGTGTCCTTACTCAGAGGGTACAAGTATCATCCCCTTCACATGGTTCAATATCCACTGGAACAGATTCGTGAAGATCTCACTTTCATAGAAGAACCCGAACGAGTTCTTGACAGACAAGAACGAGTCATGAGGAGGAAGACGATTCCATTCGTCAAAATCCTTTGGAGGGATCATACCGAGCGGGAAGCCACTTGGGAAACAAAGGAGTCTATCCGGGCTTCTTACCCTCATTTTATATTTTGAATTAGGGTATGTTCTTCTTTTCCAGTTTACATTATCTATAATTCGGGGACGAATTATTCTTTTTAGGGGGGAAGAGTTGTAAAACCCGCATGCTTTTACCATGAATAGTACCCTTATGATCGTACGTACATCATTAGAACTTTACTTATTTAGCATGTTTACGTTTCACGAATAAGAATTACAAGTATTACGTACGTGTTATTACACGATAAGTATTTAATACGTATTAATGCACGATAATTCTTTCAACAATAATTATAATCACGAACATACGAACATGAAATCATGAACGTTTATAATCACGAACTTAATATATGTATTCACGTTATATTTATTACGATTACGAATAAATATAGTCTACAGCACGAATGATAATTAAATAAAACACGTAAACACGACACGAGAACACGTATAATATTTAGACACGGAAAACAATGGGTTTCCCCATGTGGGCCCATATACCCGCGGCAAGAAACACAAGGAACGGCCAAGCCCATTTGACTTTTAACTAAATAAGAAAATAAGGGAATCATATTTTTCATAATCACAGGAAATTAGAAAAATATCAAAACCCTAGATCTCTCTTTCTATCCTCTTGGCCGCCGGGTACAAACACAAAAAAGGTGTGATTGGTTGATTTTTGGTGATCAAATCTTGCAAGGGTGTTCGTATTTTTCGTTCTCCATTGTTTCACGAATTCGGTAAACCTTTAAACCCCTTTTCTTTTATGTTTTATCAAGATCTAGACACATGAAATAATAAGTTTATAAAAACAAGTATACATATCATGTAATTAATCATGGGGGTTAAATCATGGGGTTTTTAGGGGTGTTTGTTTCGGCCGACGCAAGGAACCGAGACCACATGGTCTCGGCTTGCTTTTGTTCGCACCAACAACCGAGACCAAGGGGTCTCGGTGTGGCTGTGATGTCGCGGCCGCAAGAACAAGGGAACCCCAGCTTATGTCGGGGTGGGTTTGGGTTTTGGCTTTGGTGGGTATCGGCTAAAAACAAACCAACACCATCGGCTTAAGCCGGTGGCTAAATAAGGAAAGTAGGGGGAACCAGCCGCGGCAGTAGGGGAACCACCGGCTAACTGCCGGTGGGAGCTTTGCCCAGCCGGCGGCTACAGCCGAGAGACCCGGGGAAACCACCGGCACAGCCGGTGGCTGTTTTGTGAAAACAGTGGCAACCGGCCAAGCCGGTTCACGGGTCCGGTTCACGGGTTTACGGGCACGGTTCACGACATGCTTAGTAAAATAAAACACGGTTCAGGACTTAATTAATTTACATGTTAATTATATTTACAAGACTAAAATTTTACAAGGTTAATTAAATTAATTAAACATGTTATATAATTAACTTAATTTGGTCATGACTTAGGTTAATTATTATTAATAATAATTCATGATTTTAACCTAAGTATTTTATGATGTAATTTTAGACTAAAGTATTAATTAATTATTAAAACATGACTTATAATTAATTAATTTCCATGACTTAGGTTATATTAATATAAATATTAATACACGTTTTAACCTAAGTATTTTATACACTTAATTTGATTAAATCATGATTATATTTAATTAAATACTTTAACCTATAATTTATTTAATTTACATATAATAATTAATAAACTATACTATTTAATCACATGACTTAGAATATTAATCAGTAAACACTTAAGCTTATATTATTAGCTTAATAATCCAGCTTAATTCTAAATATAGAAACTTTCTATTTTTGGAAACTTATTTATTTTAAACAGCTAATCTATTTATGGAAACTTTCTATTTTTAGAAACTTATATATTTTAAGCAGCAAATCTATTTTTGAAAACTTTCTATTTTCGGAAACTTTCTATTTTTGGAAACTTTCTATTTTAGGAAACCTGCTATTTTTTAGGAAGTTACTTATTATTAAACAACAAGTATAATAATACAAGAAATATAAGTAATACTTAATCAGAATAGACAAAATACATGATAAACACAACATAACGTTAAGATCAGTAAAACATGACATGACATATAAAATAAGCCAAGACATGATATAAAACCAGTTACGTATACGATAATCAAAATACTTATACACGTATATTATTTATGTAGCATTAGTGATATCGAAGTAGGACTCTCTTCTGTTCGTCTTCTTCGTTTACTGGACACAAGGTACGGATTCTCCATCCTTTCAGTATGGACATTCTTTCCTTATTAGGATTCCCCGTATGCAGCCAACTGTTTTCCTAGTATATGTTTTATATGTTTTTGAATTGCTTATGTTTAATTAAATGCCTAATCCGTATACATGCATGACCAGTTTCACCTAGTTATGGAGGTACCATAACCATAACACTGGAGGCACAAGTGTTATAACTTCACCACGGCGGAGTGATAGCTCGTGGCGTCCCTTCAGCTTTTGTCTATATTATTATTATCATGTGGGTCGTATGGGTGCATCCTAGGTTACATTTTTTTACATATTATTCAGGTGAATGTGGTGTGTGCCTTGCATCCTTCACAAGGAGCTGATCCCTCCTACCCACAAACTTATATTAATTAGAGGAAGCCCCTCTAATTGCATGACGAGGTTACCCCTCCTAGTATTCATGCACGTTGATATTTCATGACCTATATTGGCTAATGGTAAACATGTTAAGCAGTTTTTATAAGATAAACATAAGGCTTTTCGAACTATAAAACCAGTTTTACTAAGTTATACCAGGTTTTCCAGGACTTAGACATTTCCGCAGCTTTATGCTTATATGCTTATATTATTCATGCTATACTTGTATATTCGTGCACTGAGCGTTATGCTCAGCCGTTTTTCCTTTCATGTTCCCAAAACGGCAGGTACTCAGGGACGCTCGTAGACTTTAAGCGTACGTGCATATAGATTGGAAGCTTCCTAGTCTTCATTACTTTATGCATTTCTTCATACTTTTGATACTTATTTCTATGGACATTGTTTAGTCCTTTTCATTTACAGTACTTATGTTTGTGTGTGATGAGTTCTACTTTTGGGGTACCGATGTTTGTTTCCGGTATTTCCTTTATGGTCATGTGATGTTTTGTACATTTATCCTTGTATGCTTTGATGACACGCCATAATCACGCGTGACATTCCATTTACCAAAATGGGGTGTTACATTATGTATTAAGGGTTAATACTTAGTCCTCAAAGTATATTGGTGTAGATTGGTCCTATCTAAGATTAGGGCTCACTTTTATCTTAGAGCCGGAAATTAGTTAAGCGACGTTGTGTACGGTTTCTCCACCTTAAGGAGCTTGTTGATTAGTGAACTCTCGAGTAAGGAGTACTCGAGGAGTGGAGTAGAAACGGGGAGTGAGCTTCGTTGCCGAACCACTATAAATCCTTGGTGTTTGGTTTGATCTTTCCTTCCCTTATCTCTTTACATTCTTTATTCTTTATACTTGTGATTATTAGTTTAGTTACATTCATTATTCTTTATACTTGTGATTATTCGTTAGTTGCACTATACCTTGTTCATATTGTGTATAAGAAGGTTTCAAATAAATACTCAAGCTTAAGTTTTTGAAAAAGGATTTTTAAAACCAAACATTAACAAGCAAATTTAAGAAACTATTCAACCCCCCCCCCCCCCTTCTAGTTTCTACAGTTTCTTTCAGATGATGTTTTGAGATCACTTGCTACTAATCTAGATATTCTTGTGAGGGCAGTTCAAGATCAAGTGCATAAACAATTGAATGTTGGAATCTCAAAGATGAAAGCCTTTAGGACATATATATTTGTCATTGATATACTAACATGCAGTTGCTCGGAGCATTATTCAATGCTTAGAGAATATGCCAAGAGTTAATTAATCAAAATCCATTGACAACTGTTAGGATTGTTGTACAGCAAGAACCAAATCCATAGTGTGAAACGAGAACATTTAGAAGGGTGTGTGTGTGTTTCGGTGCTCTGAAACAAGGTTACAAAGCTTATGGAAGAGAAATGTTAGATTTGATGGATGCTTCATGTCTGGGCCTTTTCCAAGTTATATACTATTATAGTTGGGGTTGATGCAAACAATGGAATTAATCCAGTAGCATATGTCATAGTAGAAGCAGAAACAAGGTATTTTGTTGTTAGTTTTTTAATCTACTTGGAGAGGAACTTGGTTTAGAAACCAACTTTGGTTACACTTTCATTTATTATAGGCAAAAGGTACGACTTACTTTACACTATCAATATATAGTTTCACTCTGTGTTTTATGTAAATTGATTTGAGTTTAAGTATTAATCCCATCTATGAGCTTCAATTACACACAGGGACTAATACAAGCCATGACTCAAGTGTTTTTAGATGTTGAGCATAAATTTTGTTTTAAGCATATCCATGAGAACATGAAGTTACAATTCAAATGAGGTATATACAAAGACATGCTTCAGAATGCAACTAGAGCTAATAATGTTCCAAATTTCAACAAAAAGATGGCTATGATTAAAACATATAATGATAAAGCTTATGGTTGGTTGATGAAGACTCTAGTTGAACAATGGAGCAGATCACATTTTTCATGTAAATATCTAATTTTGGTAGTGACTTAAACATAATAAAAACTGGCCACATCCTTATATTGTTCCGAATTTGTTTAGTAGGAAGAGCCAAATGTAATCTACTGTCGAACATCATATGTAAGGTGTTCAATAGGCAGTTATTAGATGGAAGAGATCAACCCATCATTACATGTTTGAAATATATCAGAGAGTACTTGATGAAGAGGATTGTATTAGTTCAGATGGTTATAGGAAAGAAGGTTGGACCACTTACTCCTAGTATGGCAAAGATTTTTGATTTCTACCAAGAAAGCAGCTAATGACTACATTGGTGATTGGAATGGAGGTGTTTTATATCAAGTAAGTAGTTCTTACATGGATTAGGATCAGTGTTGTTAACACGGACAAAATGGTGTGTTCTTGCTAGAAGTGGGAGCTAACTAGAATACCATGTAAACATTTTGTGGCTATCATATATAACATGTCTGCAAATGAAATGGTAGTAGGTATATCTAAACAATGAGCTCATGCTACTTACAGACTTGAAACATGGGCACATTTATACTCTTTCAAGATCAACCCATGTAATGGGAGGGACGTGTGGCCAGTTGTTGAGGCTAGAATATCTATAATACAACCTCTTCACGAACCTCAAGTTGACAGGCCACCAAAGAAGATGAAGAAGTCAGTTGATGAGATAACTAGTCAAAGTTCTTCACCATGCAACTTTTCTAGGAAGGGTAGGTCAGTCAAGTGTGGTAAGTATGGAAATTTAGGACATAACAGGAAATCCTGCAAGGGTCAAGGTGGTGTTAGTCAAGGTGGAAGTTCTAGTCATCGGAGGACATGAACAAGAAAGGTTGTTGGTGCAAGGAATGTTGTAAATGAAGATGTTGGTTCCAGTCAACAGAATCAAGCTCCAAGTTAATCTATAAGTCAATCTGTAAGTCAAGCTCTAAGTGCAAGCTTTGGATCCAGTGAAGCTGTTGGTTCTAGCCAAGGGGTAAGTCAACTAAGTGTATACCCATTTCAAGCAAGCTAGGGTACCAGGCAAGCCTTTCAAGCACCAAGACCATCTGCAAAGATTGTTGGACCACAAAGATTTACAAAGAAAGCAACCAACATATTTAGCCCAATCAAACCACCGTTTTAGTTTATGCAATGATATTTGAACAATTAACCTTCATTGTAATATTATTATGCACTGATCTTTTGACTAGGAATTCTATTAGATTACTATGCCTTTATTTGAGCAATATAAAAAGTTTGTAATGGTATTAGTTGTTTTGGTTAATATGATGTGTGTGGTTGCTTAATCATGTTATGTTTGATACATTTGACCTTATAAAGTCAAATGTAATGCACTATATGTTTCCCTTTTTTTATCTTATAAATTCATTTGTAATGTAGTGTATGTTAGTTCATTAAGGTTGTAGTACATTGTTTGTCAGACTTAGTAGGTCATTGTCTATAGTGTGACCTTATAAGGTCAAACATGATCATTCATGTGTTTGGGTCATAATGTAATATTTAACCTTCAAAGTCAATTGACTATTACGGTATCTTTGACAATACAACCAAATGCCAACAATTTACATCAACTAACAACCTAAACAACAAAATTGTAGCATCCGGAGACTCGTCTATAACTTTACGGCAGACTCGTTGAAAGACCCAACTTGCCACATCGATAAATTAAAAAAGACACGTTAGACGCAATTAGACTAATCTATAACATTAAAAAGAATTAACTATATTTTTGGTCCTCGTGGTTTGGTGCGTTCTTCCTTTTGGCCCAAAAACTTAAATAGTTTCTATTTAGACCAAAAAGGTATACTATTTCTTCAATTTCGGTCCATTTTCGTTAACACCATCAGTTTGACTTGTTTGACCGTTAGTTAGCAGGGTATTCTTGTCTTTTCATTATATCATACTAAAAAATAAAATAAAACCCACAATATCATCCAATTAGTTTTTTGCTTTTTTATATTTATTTTTAATTTTTCTTTTACTTTCCTTATACCTAAATCATCCTCTTAACAAGAACCCTAAACACAAACTGCATATCTCCACCACCCACCTCCACCTCTACCACCCATGTTGGAAAACAAAATTAATCATTGAAAACTATACACCTCCAACAAACGTCTTTCTTTTCTATACACTTACAAACGCATCTTCTTCGATTATGTCACCATTAAAATCAACCAACCACCAAATCCTCCAGCGTCAGCAAACCTATGAGATCAACTGTTGGGGCGACAATATTACTTGATTAAATGGCAGTAAGCCTGCAATTGAAACTTAAAACATGAAAATGTTAAACCAAGAACCACCAGATCGAGTTGTCTCAGATCGAGTTGGACCTGAGAACTTAATTCTTGCTGGATTAAGTTAGACCTAAGAAGATCATCTGGATTAATACTAGATTTTTTATAATGATTATCCATAGCCCACCACCGCTGTAACACCCCATTTTGATAGATGGAATGTCACGCGTGATTATGGCGTGTCATCAAAGCATACAAGGATAAATGTATAAAACATTACATGACCATAAAGGAAATACCGAAATCAAACATCAGTACCCCAAAAGTAGAACTCATCACACACAAACATAAGTATTGTAAATGAAAGGACTAAACATTGTCCATGGAAATGAGTATCAAAGTATAAAGAAATGCATAAGTAAAGAAGGCTAGGAAGCTTCCAATCCATATGCACGTACGCTTAAAGTCTACGAGCGTCCCTGAGTACCTGCCGTTTTGGGAACATGAAAAGAAAAACGGCTGAGCATAACGCTCAGTACACGGATATACAAATAAAGCATGAACAATATAAGCATATAAGCATGAAGCAGCGGAAAAGACTAAGTCCTGGATAACTTGGTTATATCTTAGTAAAACTGCTTTTATAGTTTGAAAAGGCTTATGTTTATCTTGTAAAAACTGTTTAACATACTTACCATTAGCCAATATAGGTCATGAATTATCCACGTGCATGAATACTTGGAGGGGTGACCTCGTCATGCAAATTAGAGGGGCTGCCTCTAATTAAATATACTGGTTTGGAGGAGGGATCGGCTCCTTGTGAAGGATGCAAGGCACACACCACATTCACCTGAATAATCTGCTGAAAACATGTAAACTAGGATGCATCCATACGCCCCACCTGATAATAATAATATGGCCAAAAGCTGAAGGGACGCCACGAGCTATCACTCCGTCGTGGTTGAGTCATAACACTGGTGCCTCCAGTGTTATGGTAATGTTACCTCCATAACTAGGTGAAACTGGTCATGCATGTATATGGCTTTAGGTATTCTAGTTAAACATAAGCAATTCAAAAACATATAAAACATATAGTGGGGAAAACAGTTGGCTGCATACGGGGAAATCCTAATAAGGAAGAATGTCCATACTGAAAGGACGGAGAATCCGTACCTTGTGTCCAGTGAACGAAGAAGACGAACGGAAGAGAGTCCTACTTCGGTATCACTAATGCTACATAAATACATACGTGTATAAGTATCTGATTACTGAGTACGTAACTGGTTTTATATCATGTCTTAGCTTGTTTTATATGTTCATGTCATGTTTTACTGATTAAAGCTTTATATTGTGTTTATCATGTATTATGTCTATTATGTTTAAGTATTTCTTGTATTTCATGTATTGTTATACTTGTTGTGTAATAATAAGTAACTTTCTAAAAAATAGCAGGTTTCCTAAAATAGAAAGTTTCTAAAAATAGAAAGTTTCCAAAATAGAAAGTTTCCAAAAATAGAAAGTTTCTAAAAATAGATTTACTACTTAAAATATAAGTTTCTAAAAATAGAAAGTTTCCAAAAATAGATTAGCTGCCTTAATTAAATAAGTTTCTAAAAAAAGAAAGTTTCTATAATTAGAAATAAGCTGGATTATTAAGCTAATTATATAAGCTTAAGTGTTTACTGATTAATATACTAAGCCATGTAATTAAATAGTATAGTTTAATTATTATTTCATGTGAATTAAATAAACTATAGGTTAAAGTATTTAATTAAATATAACATGATTTAATTAAATAAAGGTAAAATACTTAGGTTAAAACATGTATTATTATCTATTAATAATATAACCTAAGTCATGTAAATTAATTAATTATAAGTCATGATTTTAATAATTAATTAATTATATAGTCTAAATAAGATAAATATTACTTAGGTTAAAATTCATGTATTAATAATAATATTAATAACCTAAGTCATGTATAAATTAAATTAATCATGTACATGTTTTAATTAATTTAATTTAATTCATGTAGAAATATAAACTTGTAAAAAATAATTAACCTTGTAAAAACAACCTATGAACTGAACCCGTGATTTAATCTAAACATGTGTGAACCGGACCAGTTTTAACCCGTGAACCGACAACCAACACACCCTTGACTTGGCTAGCCGCCGGCTAGCATGAGTTCCCACCGGCTAGCCGGTGTTCCCCCTGCTGTCGCGGCCTATGTTCCCCCTGCTTTCCTTATTTAGCCATCGGCTTAGGCCGGTGGTGGTTCTTTGTTTTAGCCGAGAGCCACCTGAGCCAAGACATACCCCGACCGAGGTTGGGTTCCCTTTCCTTCTGCTGCCGAGACACAAAACCACCACACCGAGACCTTGAGGTCTCGGTTGTTGCGAAATTAATCAAGCCGAGACCCCCTTGGGGCTCGGTTCTTGCGTCGGCCACAAACAAATACCCCTTAACCATTAATTAGTTTACCCCCATGTTTAATTACATGATTAATAACTTGTTTTTAAAACATTCATGATTTCATGTGATTAATTAATCAAGATCATGAAAAGAAAAGAGGTTTAGGGTTTATTGATTACGTGAATCAAAGGAGGATGAACGCACTAACAACCTTGCAATAAATCAACACCAAAAAGTAACCAAACACACCTTGTGTGTGTCTTCTACCCGGCGGCCAAGGAGAGGAGCAAGAGAGATTAGGGTTTTTGATTATTTTCTAATTCTTGTAATTATGAAAATAAGTTTTCCCCTTAATTCCTTGTTTAGTAAAATTGCATGGGCTTGGCCCTTGTTTTGAGTTGTAGCCACGGGTAGGATGGGGCCCACAAGGGTAGCCCATAGTTTTCTCGTGACTAATATTTAGTGTGTTCTCGTGTTCGTGTTTTACGTCATTAAAATTGTTATCGTTCGCGTATAATTATATTTATCCATGATCTTAATAAATATACATAAATACATAATACTAAACTCGTGATTGTTTACGTTCATGATTTCATGTTCGTGTGTTCGTGATTATAATTATTATTGAAATAATTATCGTGTCTTAATACGTAATAAATACTTATCGTGTTATAACACGTACGTAATACTTGAAATTCTTTTTCGTGAAACGTAAACATGCTATAAAAGGAAAGTTCTAATCATGCACGTACGATCGTAAGGGTACTATTCATAGTTAAAGCATGCGGGTTTTACAACTCTTCCCCTCTAAAAAGAATAATTCGTCCCCGAATTATAGATAAAATAAACTGGAAAAAAAAGAACATACCCGAATTCAAAATATGAAATGAGGGTAAGAAGCCCGAATAGACTCCTCTGTTTCCCAAGTGGCTTCCCGCTCGGTATGATCCCTCCAAAGGATTTTGACGAATGGAATCGTCTTCCTTCTCATGACTCGTTCTTGTCTGTCAAGAACTTGTTCGGGTTCTTCTATGAAAGTGAGATCTTCACGAATCTGTTCCAGTGGATATTGAACCATGTGAAGGGGATGATACTTGTACCCTATGAGTTAGGACACATGAAAAACATCGTGAACATGAGAAAGCTGCGGAGGTAATGCTAAACGGTAAGATACTTCACCGACTCGTTCAATGACATCAAACGGTCCGATAAGTCGAGGACTGAGCTCCCCTTTTATTCCAAAACATCTAACACCACGTGCCGGCGAAACCTTAAGGAAAACGTGATCTCCTACATTAAAATGTAAGTCCCTACGATGCTTGTCTGCGTAACTCTTCTGACGTAACCGTGCTTCTAAAGTTTCTGCTTAGCTACTGTGACCTTCTCATTAGTCAGTTCTATCATTTCTGGTCCTTCAAGTGTTCGCTCACCAACCTGATCCCAGCAGATTGGGGCGCGACACTTTCTGCCATGCAACATCTCGAAAG
Source organism: Glebionis coronaria (assembly GCA_025667525.1). Taxonomy (NCBI): domain Eukaryota; kingdom Viridiplantae; phylum Streptophyta; class Magnoliopsida; order Asterales; family Asteraceae; genus Glebionis; species Glebionis coronaria. Next base: position 117,947,013 of record CM046881.1, read on the forward strand.
GAGCACACTTAATACTTGTGTGCCAACTGTTATTGTATGCAAACTCCACCAAACAGATATAATCGTCCCAATCACCCGTCCATTCCAACGCACATGACCTCAACATGTCTTCCAATGTCTGAATCGTTCGCTCCGACTGCCCGTCTGTTTGAGGATGAAAAGTCGTGCTAAGCTTAAGTTGTGTACCCCAAGCTATCTGCATACTTCTCCAGACTCGCGAAGTGAAACGAGGATCTCTGTTTGAGACGATGCTGGATGGAGCACCGTGAAGTCTCATGATCTCCCTTCTATAAGTATCGGCGAGTTTACTGACCGAATCTTCCTTGCGGATCGGTAAGAAATGAGCTGATTTGTTAAGTCGATCAACGATAACCCAAATTGCATCGTGCCTCTTCTTTGTCGGCGGAAGACCAGTAACAAAATCCATTGTGATTTTGTCCCACTTCCACTCTGGAATATCTAACGGTTGAAGGAGACCACCAGATCGCTGATGCTCGATCTTAACCTGCTGGCAGGTAAGACATTTGGAGACGTAAGTAGCAACATCCTGTTTCATACCACTCCACCAAAAGTACTGCTTGATGTCATGGTACATCTTGGTCGAACCAGGATGGATAGAGAATTGGGAGCTATGATCCTCAGCTAACAATGCTTCCCGGAGTTCTTGGTCATCAGGAACACAAAGTCTCGTGCCCTGCCATAAGATACCGTCTGCGTCTACTCGAAATTCTGTCTGCTTCTCCAAATTCTGAATTATCGCCCAGATTTCTCCATCATCTTTCTGAGCTTCCTTGATCTTAGAGAGTAACTTGGGTTCCACTCTAAGATTAGCCCAGTAACCGTGCTGTCCACGTACCATGATCTCTATGTCTAGTCGCTCCAAGTCTCTTATAATTTCCTCCTCAATTTTAATGCCGTTTATCATTTCGGACTTTCTGCTAAGTGCATCTGCCACTACATTCGCCTTGTCGGGATGATACTATAGATTAATGTCATAATCCTTCAACAGCTCTAACCATCTCCTTTGTCTCATGTTCAATTCACGCTGAGTGAAGATATACTTCAAGCTCTTGTGGTCCGTGAAAATGTCACATGATTCTCCATACAAGTAGTGCCTCCATATCTTCAATGCAAACACGACTGCTGCAAGTTCCAAGTCATGCGTAGGGTAATTTTACTCAAAAGGCTTAAGCTGTTGTGAAGCGTACGCGATCACTTTCCCATGTTGCATGAGAACACAGCCAAGTCCCTTCCCCGATGCATCACTGTAGATCTAAAATCCACCTGTACCGGATGGGAGAGTAAGAATCGGTGCAGATACTAACTTCTGCTTTAGGTCTTCAAAGCTCTTCTCTCGTTCTTCAGTCCAAACAAATTTCTCCCCTTTCCGCATCAGTTTGGTCAATGGTAGTGCTAAGCGGGAAAAGTTCTCCACGAACCTACGGTAATAACCAGATGAGCATAGGAAACTGCGAACTTCAGTCGCTGATGTCGGCCTTGGCCACTTGGTAATAGCCTCAACCTTCGCTGGATCCATCGTGATTCCTTCTTCTGATACAATGTGACCTAAGAATGCCACCTTGTCTAACCAGAACTCACACTTGGAGAATTTAGCATACAACTGCTTCTTGCGAAGAATCTGTAGCACTGTACGAAGATGGTCTTCGTGTTCCTCCTTGGACTTAGAGAAAATCAGGATGTCGTCAAAGAAGACAATGACGAACTTGTCCAGAAATTTATGGAAGATTTTGTTCATCAAATCCATGAACACTGTTGGAGCATTGGTAAGGCCGAATTGCATGACTACAAATTCGTAGTGGCCATAGCGTGTACGGAAAGCAGTCTTGGCGATGTCCTACTCCTTAACCCGTAGCTGATGATAGCCCGACCTTAGATCAATCTTGGAGAAATGTTTGGCCCCTTGGAGTTGGTCAAACACATCATCTATACGTGGTAGTGGATACCTATTCCTGATGGTAATCTTGTTGAGCTCGTGATAGTCTATGCAAAGACGCATACTGTCATCCTTCTTCTTAACGAATAAGACCGGTGCGCCTTATGGAGATGCGCTCGGTCGAATGAAGCCTCGTTCCAAAAGTTCTTGCAATTGATCCTTTAGCTCCTTCAACTCTATGGGAGCCATGCGATAAGGAGCCTTGGAAATCGGCTCAGCTCCTGGGATGAGCTCGATATTTAATTCTACTTCACGTGCAGGTGGTATGCCCGGAAGTTCTTCTGGAAATACATCTGGAAATTCTGACACTATCGGCTGATCCTGAATTGATGGGGATTCAGCATCCATGTCATGAACAGTAGTTAGATAACCCTCACAACCATGTGAAAGTAATGCATGTGCTTGCAGGGTTGATATAATTTGTATAGACCTACCGGGTACGAACCCGTTGTGAATGTACTCTGGTGCATTAACATCACCGAAGATGACTCGATATGAATGGCAGTCTATGGTAGCATGATGCTTGGATAGCCAATCCATGCCCAAAATCATGTCAAAATCATTCATGTCCAGCGGAAGTGCGTCAACAGGACGAACCTTGTCGTCAAACTCTAGGGAAGGCTCTTGTACACATGGGTTATACGTACAGAGTCTCTCAAAGGCGTGGAAATACTCAGTATATTCTCTAGTGGCATGCGGAGTATCCTAACATTCTTGGCATAAGCAGTAGAAATGACCGAGTGAGTAGCACCCGTATCAAACAGAACACATGCAGCATGACCATACATATACAAGATTCCAGTGATGGTACCTGTAGACTTGTTGGCCTGATCGCGAGATGTCGTGTAAACGCGTCCACTAGTAGGAGGCGGCTTGGTATCAGCATGTCCCGATGTACCCTCCATCTCGCCTTGCGGCAATCCTTCATGCGATGGCCAGGAAGACCACACTTGAAGCATGCGTCGCTGTCGTGACGACATGGCCCTGGGTGCCTACGGTGGCAAGTAGAGCAAAGAGGATGAGTATATCCTCCAGCAGGTGTCCTGACTGGCTGAGAGTCTGATAAGAACAATATACATGAGACATGGTAAAAAGGTACAAAGGACAATGCAGATAAATCGTAAGATTGAATACCAGTGATAGCTGGACGGTTAGGCTGTGAACCTCTCTGGTTCTGGTTCCTCCCGTTACCATGATTCCTGGTAGAAGATTTGCTAATGTGTCAGAATTAAGAATTATAACATGTGATCATAAGAAAATGAGTAAGTATAAGGACTTGCTACTGTTGGAGTGTCCTGCATTGTTACGGTAATTATCATTACCACCCCGCTTATCCGTAGCAGAACGGTCGTGAGTCTGACCGTTTCCCTTGGGCTGATTAGGCTGTTGCTGAGTAGCCGGCTGAGACCGGTCCCCAGTCTTCTGCCTGGAAGATATAATTTAAAGAGATGAAATATTGACATATACTGAAAGAATACGGATTGGTCTCCATTTGAATACGAATGTTTACCTCTTATCGGGTCTCTCTGCTTCCCCGAACTCATCTCTCTCATGCAGTATCTCCAGCTTACGTGCTGCATCGGCCACTTGTGCTACCGTGTTGAACGTAGCACACACCAATTTGTTTGCGACCGATGTACATAGAGCCCACCTGAAGTGGTGTGCTTGCTCTTCAGGAGTACCTGCTGCTGCACCAAGGAAACCAGCCAAGCGAAGAAAGCGCTGCATGAACTCGTTGCTATTCTCCCCAGCTCTCTGTCGGATCCCATGGTACTCCCTCTTCAGCTTGTCTTGCTCAGACTTGGGAAAGAAATGTCCCATCACCAAATCCCTGAACTGAGCCTACGTCAAACCAGCCACCCAATTATCACCTCCCTCAGCTTCAGTCCCATCCACCATGATAGTACATCACCTTCGAACCGGTAGCACGCCAACCTCGACTTGAAGACGGGGTCACAACCCATAGCATCGAAGATCTTCTCAATGTGAGCCAACTAGCTTTCAGCTTCACTTGGGCTATCTGTTATCTAGAAAGCTCGAGGGTGGAGCTTATTGAATCTCTCCAGCCATGTGACCAATGTTGCTGGAGGAGGAGGAGGAGGTACTGGGTGTTGCTGCTGGTTGTTGGCAGCCTGAACCTCAGCCCTGATTTCGTTCCTCAGTTGAGGAAGCATAGCTTGCATTGCAGCTTGGATTGCTGCATTGAGTTGTTCCTGCTCGCGTGTGAGAACCATCTAACAGTATAACATAAAATACATGATTAAACTGATCAAAACATAAACTATATACATGAAAAAAAATTATAGCAATAAATCATGAGAAAAATTTTATGCAGGAAAAACTAGTACATGAATGCATGATGCAGTTTTATGAAAACTTTTGTATGCGCGAAAGTGAACGCCTATGGTCAGTTCATCAAAACAAAAGACATGACGAGGGGACGCCAGTAGGTCGGTCCCAAATTTAAAAGTTTCGATAAAACACATGCGACTAAATAGGGCCAGTCCTATACCAACCATTACTTAGTCATAAACCTGCGACAATGACATATATATGTATGCATGAAAATGATGAATGCATGAAAACCAACTGTCAGTTCTAGGAAGACCATAGTGACTACCCACTAATCACAAGTCGTATTTTGAGAGCCTACAGGTCGAAGCCTTAGGCTCTGATACCAAAACTGTAACACCCTATTTTGATAAATGGAATGTCACGCGTGATTATGGCATGTCATCAAAGCATACATGGATAAATGTATAAAACATTACATGACCATAAAGGAAATACCGGAATCAAACATCGGTACCCCAAAAGTAGAACTCATCACACACAAACATAAGTACTGTAAATGAAAGGACTAAACAATGTCCATGGAAAAGAGTATCAAAGTATAAAGAAATGCATAAAGTAAAGAAGGTTAGGAAGCTTCCAATCCATATGCACGTACGCTTAAAGTCTACGAGCATCCCTGAGTACATGCCGTTTTGGGAACATGAAAAGGAAAACGGCTGAGCATAACGCTCAGTGCACGGATATACAAATAAAGCATGAACAATATAAGCGTATAAGCATGAAGCAGCAGAAAAGACTAAGTCATGGATAACCTGGTTATATCTTAGTAAAACTGGTTTTATAGTTTGAAAAAGCCTTATGTTTATCTTGTAAAAACTATTTAACATATTTACCATTAGTAAATATAAGTCATGAATTATCCACGTGCATGAATACTTGGAGGGGTGACCTCGTCATGCAAATTAGAGGGGCTGCCCCTAATTTAATATACTGGTTTGGGTAGGAGAGATCAGCTCCTTGTGAAGGATGCAAGGCACACACCACATTCACCTAAATAATCTGCTGAAAACATGTGAACTAGGATGCACCCATACGCCCCACCTAATAATAATAATATGGCCAAAAGCTGAAGGGACGCCACGAGCTATCACTCCGTCGTGGTGGAGTCATAACACTGGTGCCTCCAGTGTTATGGTTATGGTACCTCCATAACTAGGTGAAATTGGTCATGCATGTATATGGCTTTAGGTATTCTACTTAAACATAAGAAATTCAAAAACATATAAAACATATGCTAGGGAAAAAAGTTGGCTGCATACGGGGAAATCCTAATAATGAAGAATGTCCATACTGAAAGGACGGAGAATCCGTACCTTGTGTCCAGTGAACGAAGAAGACGAACGGAAGAGATTCCTACTTCGGTATCACTAATGCTACATAAATACATATGTGTATAAGTATCTGATTATTGAGTACGTAACTGGTTTTATATCATGTCTTAGCTTGTTTTATATGTTCATGTCATGTTTTACTGATTAAAGCTTTATATTGTGTTTATCATGTATTCTATCTATTCTGTTTAAGTATTTCTTGTATTTCATGTATTATTATACTTGTTGTGTAATAATAAGTAACTTTCTAAAAAATAGCAGGTTTCCTAAAATAGAAAGTTTCTAAAAATAGAAAGTTTCTAAAAATAGAAAGTTTCCAAAAATAGAAAGCTTCCAAAAATAGAAAGTTTCCAAAAAAGATTTACTGCTTAAAATAGATAAGTTTCTAAAAATAGAAAGTTTTCATAAATAGATTAGCTGCCTTAATTAAATAAGTTTCTAAAAATAGAAAGTTTCCATAATTAGAAATAAGCTGGATTATTAAGCTAATTATATAAGCTTAAGTGTTTATTGATTAATATACTAAGTCATGTAATTAAATAGTATATTTTATTAATTATTTCATGTGAATTAAATAAACTATAGGTTAAATTATTTAATTAAACTAGCATGGTACCCACGCAATGCAGCGACGGGTAATAAGTGACGATTTTTTAGCAATCGATTTAACGTTAAAATGTAAAAAAGTTGAATTAAAATAAATAAAATCACTAAAAATGAAAAAGAAACAAAAAAGTTGTAAATATATCAAAATGGATGTTAAATTAAAGAGAACAAAATTTTAAAAAATATGGTGAAATTAGATTATGAAAAAAATAAATTAGTTAAAAGATATTTCAATTTAAAAATAAAAATTGTTTTTTAATAAGTTGTTAAGAATTTGTTACAAAAGTTTGTTACAAAATAAATGGATGGTCAAGATTTGATGTTAGGTTTAGATTAAAAATGATCTAATGGTTAAGTTGTTAATATGTTTATCTTAATTTTTGGTTTGGAGTTAGGTTTGGAGTTAGGATGTGTATATGCACCCTTTATAGATAGTATAGATATAACATGATTTAATTAAATAAAGGTAAAATACTTAGGTTAAAACATGTATTATTATTTATTAATAATATAACCTAAGTTAGGTAAATTAATTAATTATAAGTCATGATTTTAATAATCAATTAATTATATAGTCTAAATAAGATAAATATTACTTAGGTTAAATTCATGTATTAATAATAATATTAATAACCTAAGTCATGTATACATTAAATTAATCATGTACATGTTTTAATTAATTTAATTTAATTCTTGTAAAAATATAAACTTGTAAAAAATAATTAACCTTGTAAAAACAACCCATGAACCGAACTCGTGATTTAATCTAAACATGTGTGAACCGGACCGTTTTAACCCATGAACCGGCAACCAACGCACCCTTGACTTGGCTAGCCGCTGGCTAGCATGAGTTCCCACCGGCTAGCCAGTGTTCCCCTGCTTCCGCGGCCTATGTTCCCCCTGCTTTCCTTATTTAGCCACAGGCTTAGGCCGGTGGTGGTTCTTTGTTTTAGTCGAGACCCACCCGAGCCAAGACATACCCCGACCGAGGTCGGGGTTCCCTTTCCTTCTACTGCCGAGACACAAAACCACCACACCGAGACCTTGAGGTCTCGGTTGGTGCGAAATAAATCAAGCCGAGACCCCCTTGGGGCTCGGTTCTTGCGTCGGACACAAACAAACACCCCTTAACCATTAATTATTTTACCCCCCATGTTTAATTACATGATTAATAACTTGTTGTCCCTAATATATGATGATATAATAGCACGAATTCAAGAAAGAAAGGTAGATATGAGATGAATTTTAGTGAGAGAAAGTAGAGAGAGAAAAGAGAGAGAAATGGTTGGAACTTGTGAAATATTAGATTGAGAAGTGAGAATAAAAATGAACCAACACCCTTCCTAACATGCTAGGAAGGGTTTATATAGCCTTTGCTTACATGTAGCTTAATGGGCTATATGATCATGGGCAGGGTTTTCCTTTTGGGCTTTGGTTACTTATGAATGAACCTTAGCTTAAAGTTAAGTCCGTTATACACGACTAATCTACTACTTATTACAACGTTCTAATATACGATATATAATAAACCTATGGCCGATCATTCTTGTTTGACTCAATATTTTGAGGCTAACAATCTCCCCCAATGAGAGGTCATAAACCTTGGTCATTTAGGAAATTTGTAGAGATTACTAATCTCGCCATAAATGAGTCTTGAACGTGTAATTGTAGTCTTGTTCCTTCATGCTGTGATCTTTGAGCCTTTGTCGTTGTCTTTCGACTTTGTCTTTAATCTTGAGATCTTAAAATCATCCTTGACTTGTCTTTGCCATCTTGCAATCTTGTGTCTTCATCCACATGCTCACACTATTAGTTGTTGAATATGTCTTTAGGCATGATTATGTGGTTTTTGAATCTTTGACTTTGCTGAGTACACCGTGATGCCACCTTCTCGAGACAAAACATAGACACGGGCTGAATGGATTTGACATTCGTCCTAAATCGGTAGCGTTTTACCTCCGGTCGGTGAAGACCGTTATACGATATTAAATATCGTACATGTGATCTGGTAGATTCAATTAAGAATCTCCTTGACAGGGTTTCGCGGCTGTACTAGCCGTTCTCTTTACTCGACCGTCTCAAAGCAAGACTGCGAACATAAAGAGTGAATCAATTGGATAAATATCCGCTTGATTAAAGTCGTCAATTCAAATTCCTGGAACAAGTTTGATTCATTAGGAATCTTACCATTGTTGCTTTCCAGTTGACACAATCTTGATTCATAAAAATCTCGCAAGTTACCTACCGTAGCGCTGTTTGATGTTGACGCTAGAAGGATTTCCATTCGTCACTGTGAATATTAATAAATATCACTCTGAATGTTCTGGCAAGACCATAAAGATATTGCGTAGAAACCTGAAACGAGTTTGAATCAATTCAGAATCAAACCACTGTTGCTTTTCAGTTTTACATATGTTCAATTCATATAGAATCTTACATATGACCTACCGCAGTGCTGTTTGATGTTAACACTGGAAGGATTTCCACTCATCATTGTGAATACTAGGTAGTATCACTCTGAGTGTTCTAGCAATATCACAAGGATATAGCGTAGGACTCTCTTGATCTTCATCCGTGTGTCCTAACGAGATTTGATTGATCTCTTGGCTCTAGACTCGATTTGTGCACTTTCAGTGGTCGGAGGCTGGAGCAGATGCCACCTATTCAATATCAACTATCTCGAAGTGAGAAAGTCAATAGAAGTCGTGTTGATCTGCGTGACAATAAAACAAACTTCTTTCGAGAGAAGCCTGATTAGCTGGGAAAGGGTTGTGCTTCACATCACTGGGTCCAGGATGAGTTGTCTTCATGATGTGTTAACCCGGTTTCTTCCTAAGTTGTATGGAGGGCTTCTTTCTTTAGACCCTTTATCCTTACATTTCTTTTTCATTCTTCAACCCCTTCAATGCTTACCAAGACATCATTACTAGCATCTTGTTGTGATAGTTCCCGTGCTAGCATCAGTACTTAGTCGGCATTCAGCTACGTTCACATTCTACTCCATCTTTCCTAAGGACTTCTAATAATCTATTGGATTGTCCCTGGGAAGATCCCTCCGGTTCTGGTTGGATCATAGGACTTAAACCTAACCACCCTTTTTACACCAATAACGTCGTGAATTAAAGATGTTGTGGGTATTTGATCGTAACCATGAAAGACACTTTAAATTCTAACAAAGTGTTTGAAAAAACATTTAACACCTTGCTAGTTTTGTCGTTTTAGAAATGCTCCCCCTTTACATGTGCATCGATAACCGAAAGTGTTTCGCACATGTAGGTAAGAGTTAAAGTGCTTGAGTCTTATATAAGATCATATTTTAATCACATTTTCTCCCACTATCTCTAATATATAAAATCGTTTGATATTAGAGATACCAAATTTGATTAAAATATATTTTGAAAAATAGTCTTGAAAATCTCCGGGAGAAAGATGTGTTAATATTTTGCATTAAGTTAAAATGCCCCCCCTCAAAAATTGATCCAATTGAATTGTCATTGTGAGGATGTGATCCACATTTTTATTTTTGAGGATGGGAGTTGTTGAACACACAATTTTTGAAAGATTTTGAATAATCATTGAAAAATTCTTGAAAAAATTATGTTCAACGCTTTTTGAAAAATCCTATTTCTTTTTGTCGAAGAGGTTTTTCTAAAGCATAAACTTGAGTTCATAGACTTTGAATGTCTTGACGAATCCACTCAAGTGTAAGAAGATTTCTCTTCTTTTGCTGAGGGTAAGGGCACTAAATCGTACACTACCCCGTGAATATCGATCCGGGTTGCAATCTGAAAGTGATTACAAGCCATTGTGTTGAGCTCAAAACATGAAATGTTTTGTGACAAGCTCAACCCGTGATAGATTGATCTACCCGTTGTTGGAAATATTGTCCAAAATAGACAATTTCCCATTAAAAAGATAGAAATGACTTGTTTTGAAAAATATTTACAACTTTCATTCGAGCTTTATGTACACACCCGTGTCGTTATTGAGCGACATTTCTAGGTACGTCCATATTATCAATACTGAAAGACATGTTGAGAAGAATATTTTTGGATTATCAAAGATTTTATAATTTTGTATTTTTCTTTTTCATTAATATTTACAAGTAGATGTTTGATAGGTGAATCAAGCAGGCTTCTTTGCCAGAACCTCCAGTTCTGCTAGAGTCAAACATCTCATACCAATTTGCCTAACTAGATACACAAACCTCTCTTTCGAAAGAGCTTTTGTAAACAAGTCAGCTAATTGGTAATCAGTTCCAACAAAGTATAATTCAACAATACCCTTTTCAACTTGTTCCTTAATGAAGTGATATCTGACATCAATGTGCTTCGTGCGGGAATGCTGTACCGGATTGCAGGAGATGGCTATGGCCGACTTTGAGTCACAGTACATAGGTACTTTATCAAAGTGGAAGCCATAATCCGTGAGTTGTGTTCTCATCCAAAGAACTTGAGCACAACACGCAGATAGAGACACATACTCCGCTTCGGCTGATGAAAGTGACGTGCAATCTTGCTTCTTGGAAGACCATCCCACAAGCTTGTCTTGACCTAGAAATTGTGCACCACCAGAAGTACTTTTACGTGTATCAAGACACCCTACATGATCAGAATCTGAATAGGCCGTTAGAAAGAAACCAGTTTCCCTCGGATACTAGAGTCCCATGTGAATGGTATTCTTAAGGTACCGAAAGATCCGTTTAACCTCCTTGAGGTGCTTTTCAGTGGTTCGTGCTTGATATCGTGCACAATAACATGTAGCATGATGTATATCAGGTCTGCTTGCTGTCAAATACATGAGGGACCCGATCATGGAACGATATCTCGTTTGATCTATGGGTAATCCCTCCAAATCAACATCCAGGGATGTGGTTGATAATGGTGTCCCAACGGGGTCACATGATGTCATACCATGCTTTTTGATTATCTCTTGACAATACTTAGCTTGGTTAATGAAGATACCACTTGGGGATTGGTGAACTTGAATTCCTAGAAAGAATTTTAGTTCGCCCATCATAGACATTTCAAATCTGTTGTGCATTACCTTTTCAAACCATTTTGAAATTTTTGGGTTTGTAGACCCGAAAATAATGTCATCAACATAAATATGCACAAGCAAAATGTCATCCCCATATTTATAAGTGAACGAAGTTAAATCAATGGAACCTTTTGAGAAGCCTTTGGAGACCAGAAATTTCGAGAGCTCGTCATACCACGCCCTTAGAGCTTGCTTGAGTCCATAAAGTGCTTTGTGGAGACGATACACCTTGTCAGGATAATGAGGATTGACGAATCCTTCCGGCTGCGTGACATAAACTTCTTCCTTCAAAGGACCGTTAAGAAACGTTGTCTTTACGTCCATTTGATAAACGATGAATCCCTTATGTGCAGCATAAGCAAGAAAAATCCTGACTGCTTCCATTCGAGCTACTGGTGCAAATGATTCTTCAAAATCAATACCCTCTTTCTGTCCATACCCTTTAGCCACTAGCCTAGATTTATTCTTGATGATCATGTTCTCTTCATCCATCTTGTTTTTCCAGATCCATCGAAGATTTAACGGTATTACATCGTATGGTATGTCAACAAGTTCCCAGACTTTAAGTCTTTCAAATTGTTGAAGTTCATCCGTCATCGATTCAATCCAAGCATGATCAGCCATGGCTTCTTTGATGTTTTTCGGTTCAGCTGAACTCACGGCGAGTGCGAACATACAAACATCGCCATCGGTGTTTAGCTGTCGTCTTGTACGAACGGGCTGTGAATGGTTTCCAATTACTTGAACCAAAGGATGATCTCGGGTCCAATGATGTGTTGAAGGATGTCGTTGATAGAACGTATGCATATTTGACGGATCAACATGGCGAGTAGAAGATTTTCCAGTTTCGTGTACCGGTGTACCGAATGGGTTGATAAATTCGTCTTCGTCAGATAATGCTTCTTCTGCTTGATTTGTGTTCTCTGGAGCAATGACAGTAGTTGTGGATATTGTAGGAGCGGTTGTTGATGTGATATTCTGAGGTGGTAAATCTGCAGCAACCCGTGTTGAAGTAGATGAAGTTGTATCCGGTTGTTGATGATGATCGGTATCATCATTCTTATCATGAGTGACAACGGAAGATTTCGATACACCTTGTTTCTCCCCCGTGAAATATTCATCATACATTGGTCCATATAACATTTCCAACTCTTCAATTGTCGTGTCGACTGTCATATCAGCTCTAGGAACATTTTCTGGAACCAGCGTTGAACTTGACGGTTCATTGCTGTGGTCTTGGGTTCCGAGTTCCGTGCGGTTGTGAACGAAAGTCGTTTGTCGTTGTGGATCGGGACTTAAACTGTTTTGTTCAAGTGCCATTTCTTGCAATTCATCAAATCGAATGTGAATGGTCTCGACAATCAATTTTGTTCTCTTGTTGTATACTCTATATCCCTTAGACTGAGTTGCATATCCCACAAGAATACATGCATCACCTTTCTCTTTCATTTTATCCAAATTTTCACCATCTCGAATAATGTAACAAGTACATCCAAAAACATGAAGGTGTTTGAGTGAAGGTTTTCGATCATGATTATGTGATATGGTGTCTTTTCATGTCTTGGGATAATTAAGGAACGGTTTTGTGTGTAGCATGCGGTTGACACGGCTTCGGCCCAAAAGTACAGTGGAAGTTTTGAAGCGGATACTAATGTTCGAGCAGCCTCAACTAAAGTACGGTTTCGTCTTTCAACAACGTCGTTTTGTTCGGGTGTTCGAGCAATAGATGTTTCATGTTCAATCCCTTCGGCTTCAAAATACTTTCTCAGATTTGAATTCAAAAATTATGTACCTCTGTCAGTACAAACCACTTTAACTTGAGCTTGAAGACCACGTTGTATCAATTTAAGGAAGCTGATGAGAACATCGGGTGTTTCATCCTTGGACCTCAAGAAGTGAGTCCATGTGTACCTTGAGTAATCATCGACAATGACCAGAATATATTTCTTTCCATTGATACTCTGAACACGCATGGGACCACACAGATCCATATGAAGAAGATCTAACCGTCCTTTTGAGCTTGGTGTAGTCTTTGTTTTAAAGCTACTTCGTTTAGCTTTACAAAGCTCACAAGAAGAACATAGATGATCTTTGATGAATTTCAAACTTGGAAGGCCTCTCACAATATCTTTCTTGGAAAGCAGGTTGATGGTATCAAAGTTGAGATGAGAAAGACGTTGATGCCATAACCATGCCTGAGTCGTTGAAGCTTTAGCCATGAAGCAAATTGGAGTTGATGAAGTTGTGTCTTGGAGTGAATTTGTGTAAAGATCAGTACCCCGTGTACCGGTAAGTAAGTCATTCCCATCATAATCACGAACAAAACATGTCTTCTTTCTAAAAGCAACCTCCAAATCCGCATCATAGAATTGACCAACCGAGAAAAGATTGTGATTGAGCCCTTCGACGTAGTATACCCTTTTGATCGTAATATTCCCCTGAACCAAATCTCCATATCCTAGGATCGGTGCAAATTGATCATTTCCGAATCGGACCGTACCCAGGAACTTCTCCACGAAATCAATTAGAAGCTTGAGATTCCCCGTCATGTGCTTCGTGCATCCGGAGTCCAGTATGAAGAGAATTATTTGTATCACCTGCAGAAGAGTTAGAACACGATGGAGCATTTGCTAAATTGGATACCACAGTAGTTGTGAGAGTAGAATCATTAGTGTCCTTATCAACATTTAAAGGCAAACTAACACTCGTTTTCACATTTTCTGTCCTAGCTTTCGGCATCAATTTATATCCTGGAGGACATTGATTAGCAAACCACCATTTCCAAGACTTGCTAGCAGACTCATATAATTCCTTAATTTTGCTTCTAGGGTTCTTAGTGGTGGAGTCTGATGCATTACTTTTCTTAGTGGGGGTTGCACCAGAATGGTTCACTTTGCGTTTGGGTTTACTAGCACTTATAGGCATCGCAACTTGCTTCTTAGTTCTAGTACTACGCCTTTCACAGGTTTCATAGTACACATTGAATGATTAGCATTAGCACACTTTCCACATTTGACACAAACAAATTTCACATTCGTAGCATTCAAATCATTCACAGCATTCAAATCGTCATTACATGCAATAACAGACTTTTTATTCTTAAAAACATTCAAATTCCTACGGTGTTCTTCTACTTGCTTCATCTTCCCTTGATTCTTGTGTTTCCAGACCTTATCATTCACTTGAGTGCTCTTAAGCTGAGGCCGGCTAACACTAGTAGTGGAGACTATTGCTGTAGTAGAAGACACACGAATATTAGTGTTTCTAGAAGTCTGAGGCGAGTGAGTATTTTTGTTTGTGGGCTTAGTGGACATTCTATACATTCCTGGTTTAATCACATTATTGTGCTTAACGCTTGGTGCTATAGGATTCCTTATGGGTTGATTTTGTGGTAACCTTTCCTTTCCATCCATCTTGGGGGCAAACACAGGTTTTGCAAACGAGGAATTTGATAAAGCAGATGGTTTTCCCAAGATAGAGGATCTATTTACTTTAGAGGCATTGGGTTGTCTAACAACAGGTTTCTTAATGCTAGGTTCCACGATTTTCCCACCCATTTTAGCAACGAGTTTCTGCAACTCTGCTATCGCTCTGTCCCTGTCTTGTAATTGAGCTTTCAACCCTTTAATTTCCAAATTCTGTTCATTCATTTCTCGAAATGTTTAGGAAAGTTTTTCTTGCAATTTATTATCATGTGGAAAACTACCAACGTCTTTTTGCAAAGCAAGTTCAAGTGAATGACAATGTTTTTGAAGGAAATCAGTTTTGTGTTGAAGTAACTCAAAAGCCTTTTTGTCAACATTTTCTTTATGTTTCGAAAGCTCAATTTCAAGACGTTCACATTCTTTGATCTTATCAAGATATTGGCATGCAACTTCAGAATATTCATCAATATCAGCACAAGATGTAAAATAAGCACACATAACATCTTTAGAAACGCATTCTTGCAAGAGTAAATCATATTCATCTGAGAAATCAGACTTCTCCATTTGAAGATCATCAATGTGTTTCTCAAGAGATTCAACATATTTTAAATCATCATACATTTCAGTCCGAATGAACTCCTCAAGTTGAAGAACAGTTTCTTTAATCAACGTCGTGTTTGGAATTAAGAGTTCTTTCACAAGCAAGGTAATATCTTGAGGAATCGGGCGTGTCCACTCAATATTTTCACGTTTTGCCCAATCTCTTTCAACAATAGATTTAACATTATCTATGTGGTGTTTAAGAATACCTAATGTTTTCCTACTCTTGCTTTTAGATTCATCTACAGGGAGGTAGTTTATGTATTTGTAAACATTAGATTTCTTAGGGGCAAATGCTTTCTTCCATTGAATTCTCTTTTTTTTGCATTCTAGAAACACTTCCTCATGAGTTTTCTGAGTTTGTTTGTTGAAAAGACCATAGAGACTATTCTCATAAGCATAATTATATGGTTTTACAAACTCCTTATTGACAAGAGGTTTACTATCATCATCCCAAAGGGCAGTCTCTTCACTATCGGCACTAACAGGCATGCATTCAAGATCGGTCCTTTCAGTCTCATCAAGATAAAGACGCGGGTTCGCAACTTGAGCTTTGGCAAGGTACTCAGGACTTGCAAAGCTAGCTTGACCCTTAAACATCGATGGAGATGCTAGCATTCTTACGGATTGAATAGAATCATGCGTTTTCTCAACAACTTTCTTCAAAAATTAGACTTGTTCTTCTAATTTCGTTACTTTTTCCGTTTCTTTATCGTATCTACTTTTGAAGTCTTGTTTTAACGCATCTACCTCTTGTTTCTTATCCTCAAGAATTTTAGCAGAATCGGTAGTGGTCATAGAGAGCTTTTGTTCAAGTTCATTAACTTTGGTATTGGCAAGGTACGTTTTTTGACGTTCATCCATTAAGAAAACATTATATTGACGCTTCTCTTTGGCTAATAACTCAAGAGTGGTATTATATTTGTTTTCAAAATCGTCCTTTTGACTTTTTAACGCACTTCCCGTGTACCCCTCAAGCTCTTTAGTTTTCTGAAGGAGCTCATCTCTATAGCTTTCAGTCATCTCAGTAGATTTGATAAGAGCAGCTTTGCATTCTTCAAAACTTTGAGTGAGCGTAGCGTTTGCCTTCTTTAATTGCTTTTGACTCTTTTTATTTTCAGTGACATCTTTTTGTAAAGTAGCAATTAAATTAGCAAGCGCAATACGTTCCTCTTCATCATATTCATTTGCATGTTGATCATCCTCAGACTCATTATTGCACATGTCTGATGAATCGGGTGTGGTATTGCTAGCAACCGTTTCCATCATACACGTGTCATTAATGGCATTGGGTAGATCACTATGCTCAGGAATATCACCAAACACATTATATTCATCAGTAGTGTGTACCTTATCGATTGGCTCAGTGTCAAAGATAGGGCCATTGTCATCTTCAGTGACTTTGAGAACTTCTTCAACCTTTGCCATGTACGAGTAATGTGCATCGAGCTCTTGATCAGAATCTTCATCATCAGTATCATCAAGCATTGCTCCTTCCTCAGCTGACAATTTAACCCCTGCTTCCATTTTCTTGCATAGCAGCATCTTTTCCTTGTGATAGCTGGAGTCTCTAACCCTTTTCGGCTTCCTGCATTCCTTTGCCATATGCCCATAACCTTGGAAATTAAAACATTGAATCCCACTCTGCTGAACCACTTGACTTCCAACAGTGTCCCTATTCCCAGTAGCAGCAGCAATCCTCTAAGTATCATACTTGGCAGTTTGTCGATCATACCTTGCAGAACCCTCAACATGCGTTGGATTATATCGATCATACCTAGAAGGACTTTCACCACGTCTACGTGTGTCATACCTTGGAGGACTCTCAACATATCGGTTCTTTGTGTTAGATGAAGTACGAAGATTGTTGTTGGTGGGTTTGTAGATTTTCTTGTAAGTCTTCATTATGAAAGCAATTTGTTGTTTCATCTCTCGGTTCTTTTGAGCTTGGTCTTCATCACTATCTTCTTCAGATGATGACTCAGATGGTGGTGATGGTGCTCTTGTCACTTTACCTCGAGATTTTGTGGATGATGAAGACTTAGATGATGTGGAATATCGTGGTGAAGATGATGTAGTGGAGTATGGCTTAGGAGCACGAGGGTGATGATCGTGAACATGTGGTGTGGTAGTCACTAAAGCAAGTGGATTAGCCGTCTTGGCAACACGTTCAGCTCGAATCTCATTTGCTTCGTTCTGAAATTGTTTCAAGATATCAAAGAGTCGATGATATGAGACCTCGTCTAACTTTTCTTGTTGTTTCACTAAAGTGACGAACCGTGTCCACTCTGGTTGAAGTTGTTGAAGAAATTGAACATTGACTTGCATGGTGGAGACTTGCAGATTATTTCTTGTCATGTCATTCATCATTTTATAGAACCTGGAGTAGTATGAATCAATTGATTCTCCATCCCTTGAAGTAAACTTGCCAAAATTCCAAAACAAGTTTGTTTTGACATCTTCTTTGTTGAGTGATTCTCCTTGATGCAAGCGTTCAATCGCAGTCCACATTTCATGTGCTGTCGGGCATGCATCAACCGTGGAGTAAATATCATCTCTAATCCCACTTAAAACCATATAGATGGCTTCCTTCTCCGCATCATGCCAATCACAATTTTCAGGTGTGAGATCGGCTCTTGTTTCATCACGTTCACTTGCAGGTATTAGATCAGTAGTATCTGTGGCTGCTCTTGGAGGAATTGAGATTTTCTTGAATACATATGGTCCATGAGTAATATATTTCCTCAAGGCATCACCATTGGGTCTTGTATCAAGATATCGTATGAAACGAGATTGCCATTGAGCATATCGACCAGACACAAGCATTGGTGGTCTCTCTTTATTACCCGCCACCATGATATTGTTGTTTGTGACACGATATTCGGCAGTAGAATCCATCTCAATATTCTCTGAAATGATGAAGTGAATATGGATCTTAAGTAGATATGATGTGATTGAGTTGTTGTTGAAATTCCGAAAAATGCTATTTTTTTTCTTAGTCCGACATTAAATTCCTCAGTCCGACAAAACGATAGACCAAAAAATTTTGTATCGCCAAATTTTGAAATTGATCTAGAAATGTCCTAAAACTAGTATGGAAAAAATTTGAATTTACTTGATGGAAAAATTTTAACTCTTTTTTTTTGTTGATCTTCGTGTAAACGATATTCCGAAACTAGTCTAGATGGTGGCTAACTCTAAAAAATTCTCAAACAAAATTTAGCTAAACATGTCATCGGAATGTTGGTTGTCGGAATGTGGGCTGTCGGAATGTTGCTGGTACCGGAATGTTGGGTTCTATCAGAATAACAATCTATCGGAATGTCCTTCTGTCTGAATCCCAGATCGCAATGTTTACCTGTCGGAATCCCAGATCGCAATGTTCAGATCGGAATATGTTCAGATCGGAATGTTCAGATCGGAATGTGGCAGAAACAAATTTGGCAGAGTAACGACTCACAATTCCCTTGAAACCGTCGGAATCCCATATCGCAATGTACGATCGGAATGTCTCGTCGAAATAAGGTATCGAAATCCTTAGATCGCAAAGTAGAACTAGCGGTTACTGCGATCTGGCCTCACTCCCTTTGTACTTTCCGATGGTGAAACTTGCTAGAATTTCGGAAAGATGAAAAACAAGAAAGTTTTCAACTTTTGATCCAAAAGACTTGTGTTTTAGCCAAAAACCAAGATACCCAAGACACTATGGCACGAATAAAGAAGTTATACGACTTGAAAAACACTAAAAACATAGAAAATCTTGAATTCGTGGAAGAAATAAGGATTAAATCAAATAAATCAAATGAAAACGCAACAACCAATCACAAAACTACCCCATGGCGATTGATACCAATTGTTGTCCCTAATATATTATGATATAATAGCACGAATTCAAGAAAGAAAGGTAGATATGAGATGAATTTTAGTGAGAGAAAGTAGCGAGAGAAAAGAGAGAGAAATGGTTGGAACTTGTGAAATATTAGATTGAGAAGTAAGAATAAAAATGAACCAACACCCTTCCTAACATGCTAGGAAGGGTTTATATAGCCTTTGCTTACATGTAGCTTAATGGGCTATATGATCATGGGCCGGGTTTTCCTTTTGGGCTTTGGTTACTTATGAATGAACCTTAGCTTAAAGTTAAGCCCGTTATACACGACTAATCTACTACTTATTACAACGTTCTAATATACGATACATAATAAACCTATGACCGATCATTCTTGTTTGACTCAATATTTTGAGGCTAACATAACTTGTTTTTAAAACATTCATGATTTCATGTGATTAATTATTCAATATCATAAAAAGAAAAGAGGTTTAGATTTTACCGATTACGTGAATCAAAGGAGGATGAACACACTAACAACCTTGCAATAAATCAACACCAAAAATCAACCAAACACACCTTGTGTGTGTGTTCTACCTGGCGGCCAAGGAGAGGAGCAAGAGAGATTAGGGTTTTTGATTATTTTCTAATTCTTGTAATTATGAAAATAAGTTTTTCCCCTTAATTCCTTATTTTGTAAAATTGCATGGGCTTGGCCCTTATTTTGAGTTGTAGCTGCGGGTAGGATGGGGCCCACAAGGGTAGCCCATAGTTTTCTCGTGACTAATATTTAGTGTGTTCTCGTGTTCGTGTTTTACGTGATTAAAATAGTTATCGTTCGTGTATTATTATATTTATCCATGATCTTAATAAATATACATAAATACGTAATACTAAGCTCGTGATTATTTACGTTCATGATTTCATGTTCGTGTGTTCGTGATTATAATTATTATTGAAATAATTATCGTGTCTTAATACGTAATAAATACTTATCGTGTTATAACACGTACGTAATACTTGAAATTCTTGTTCGTGAAACGTAAACATGCTATAAAAGGAAAGTTCTAATCATGTACGTACGATCGTAAGGGTACTATTCATGGTAAACCGCCACTAAACCATCCACCGTAGCTCAACCACCAAACCTTACACCGTAGCTTAACCACCAAATCACCATTTTTGGCGAGTCACCGCAACTGCCCTAATATCGAAGAGCCAACGTTGGATTTGATTATGATGGTGTTCGTGATGTTTGGTTTCTTACAAAATTTGAATGGTTTTTTGTTTTAGGTTGTGTTTCTTTTTGCTAAGATCTGAGAAAACATTGTCAGTGTTATGTTAGTGTGTATTGATTTTTATTCTGTGTTGTTTACAACTTGTGGAATCATGTTGAAGGATGAGAATAAAAAGGATAAGATAACCACCAAATCCCTTATATGTTGCTACTTATTATTTTTGGTTATACATTCTGTTAACTGTTGTTGCGCGCTTCAGTTCAGTTGTGGCTTCGTTCTAGGGTCTGCAATTTGTGTATGGTTTTTGGGTTCTTGTATTGTTGTTTCTACTAGTTGCTGGTTTTGTGCGTATTTGAGGGTGACATGTCGGTTGTGCAATTTCATTTCCTGTTTGTAGGTTTGAGTGGGTGTCAAGATGGCAGTGGAAATGGGCTTACGAGGACTTCATTGATCACACACCTTCGTGATCGACATTGTGATAGTGAGGCACAAACCATCACATAACACTCTATACTAACTGATTTGGTTATTTTTGAAAGTGCCGAGTTAACTCTTAAGCGCATGGGGCTTTGGTTATGTGGAGTTTGTTTCAAGACACATACCTTTCGATCCAAATGTCGTCATGGCAGCAGTTCTGATTTTGTGTCACCTCCTGATTGTGGTGATGGTGTTCAGTTTGTGCTATATGACCTTAATAAGCCTCAGTCTCATTCTCTTCCCGAGCAATCTATGCTTGTTGATGATGGGGCGAATGACTTTAACGATGGTTTTACTTTGGCTAGTCTTGATAGATTGTTTTCTAAGGGATTGCATACTGTCAAATCTATTCCTCCTAAGTGTCGGTTGGGATTTTCTCGTGTCTTGAAAGGAGCTCTTGACAAGGTGATTTGCAAGCCGGATGATATCTCTTGTTGAGTGAGTTTGTTAGTCTTGCCACTTTGCATCCTTAAAGCCTTCCGCCAAAGAAGTAATCTTGAGTGCAAGTCTGCTATTAAGCGTCAGCGCCAGGAAGACAGTATCGTTAATGCCATTCGATCTTGGGGTATGCCGGGTGGTAGTTTGGAGATTTTGAGGGAGACTTTGGCCGAATCTTCTCCCACTTTATCAGATATTCATGACGATGACCTTGATTTGTGTGAGAGAAATATCAAACAGTGTAAGAGGAAGATTTCTGATGGACATTATACTGCTGTTGTGAGAGTGCTTTCCTATTCTGGTGTTGCTCCTTATAATGATGCTACCTTAGAGGACTTAAAGACTAAGCACCTTTTCCAATCTTCTCCTTCATTACCACATATTCCTATTGATCATCATCCCCTCCTCGCATCTTCCAATGTGGTTTTAGACAGAATTAAGAGTTTCCCTAGTGGGACGTCTTGTGGTAGACATGGATTGTATGATCAATACCTCATGGATTGTTTAAGTGGAGCTTCTATTGCTGTTTCCGATGAGTTGGTCTCCTCTATCACCCAAGTAGTGAATCTCTTTCTTGTTGGGGAGTTGTCCTTTGATTTTAGGTGAGTATATTGTAGTGCTCCTCTCACACCGCTCGTTAAGCCAAGAGGAGGCATTCGTCCTATAGTTGTGGGTACCGTATGGAGACGTTTGGTCTCCAAGGTTAGTGCTATTATGGTTGGCCATTCTTTGGATGGTTATTTAGATGGCTTACAGTTTGGTGTTGGAGTGTCGGGAGGTAGTGAGGCTATACTCCACGTTGTGAATCGTCTGCTTGAGGGCTTTGGTGATGATGTTGGTTTTTCGATGTTGCTGGTAGATTTTAAAAATACCTTCAACCTGGTAGATCGAGAGGTTATGCTTCGGGAAGTTCGCCTTCATTGCCCTGCTATCTCACGTTGGGTAGAATTTTGTTACTCTAACCCAGCGAGGTTGTATTACGGGGAACACACGTTATGGTCATGCCAAGGGGTACAACAGGGTGGCCCTCTTGGTCCTTTGCTTTTTGCACTTGTTTTACATCCTTTGATATGTAAGATTCGAGACACTTTTAGCCTTGCCCTGCATGCTTGGTATTTGGATGACGGAGTATCGTTAGAGATACTTTGGTTGTGGGGGATGTTTTAAAGTTGATTACGAAGGACGGTCCCAAATGTGTCTTACACCTCAATGTTGATAGAACCGAAGTTTTTTGGCCAAATGAAGACCCTCGAAGCCGGCTTGCAAGTATTTTCCCGCATAATATTACTCGACCCTTGCACGGTGTTAAATTACTTAGTGGACCCGCTAGTGTTGATTTTGGTTTTTGCAATGACCTTGTGATGAAAAGAGTGGACAAGACCATTAGGCTTATGGATGCAGTGTCTAAGGTTAATGATCCTCAATGTGAGTTGTTACTTCTTCGTTCTTGTACGGGTATTTCCAAGTTATACTTGCTATGCACACATTCCCTTCACGTGTCTTCAAGTCTGCCCAACGTTCTTTCGATGCGGGTCTTCGTTCTTCCTTAGAGCGTAGTATCATTGCTTCTTGACCAGGTTTTGGTGATTGGCAATGGAGGCTTGCCACCTTACCTTTTGCTTTTGGAGGGCTTGGTGTTTATTCTGCAAGTGATGTTTTGAATTATACCTTTCTTGCATCACGATTACAGTCTGATGTCTTGCAGACGAAGCTTCTTCGACATTCTGGTATTGTTGCTTCCGGACCTGATTTTGATGATGCATTGGGTATTTTTAATACATCTATGGAGATTGACCTTTTGAGTAATCCGAGTGAGATCGCTGCCCCCAAACTCATGAAGAAAATGGCAGATATATATTTCACACGGGTTACAAAAAATGAAGAATCCGCATTTTCATTATCTCCCCGACACATAGCTTTGTGGAAATCTCAAAGGGAGGATCACACTTTTGAGTGGCTTAGGGCGGTTCCTATTTCTGGGTTAGGACAAACTATGAACGGTAAGACTTACCGTTGTGTTTTGTGTTATCGATTGGGTATCCCTTTATTTTCTGTGTCGAAGCCTTGTTCTGCTTGCTCAAGGGTTTTTGCTGGGGATAAATATGGGTACCATGCAGTATCGTGTGCCGGTGTTATCGGTATTAAGCATCGTCATAATGTTGTGCGTGATACCTTTGTTGACATATGTTATCGTTCTAGGATTTTGGTTGGTAAGGAAGTGGATATTGGGTTAATTGGGGGTTGTAACAAACCATTACGTCCAACAGACATTCTACTTTATTCATGGGATGGAGGGCTAGATGTTTGTGTGGATTTGACTAGATCTTCCCCTTCGAAGCAAACAGGGATGGCTGATTTTGTGCCCGGTCGTGTGGTGATTGATGTTGCACAACGTAAACGTGTTAAGTATGGGACTAAGTGTGCAGATATTGGATATGGGTTCCTCCCATTTTCTTTCTCTTCTTTGGGGGAACTAGAGGGGGACGCTGTTACATTGCTGAAACGGATCCGAAAGTTCTCCATTATTCAGGACATTGGAGCGCGTGCTGTTGTTCATATTTTTAATAAGATCAGTCGCTATTGCTAAAGGAGTGGGAGCTCAGATAGTATCTTAGCTTCCTATTAATTTCTTGTAAATCCAATTATTCTAATGAAAAAAAATAAAAATAATAATAATAATAATTGGTGATACTCTTATGGTTGCCAAGGCTTTAAATATAATTCGTTCTGATGGTCCAGCTCGTGGTTGCATCTAAATGTTGATAAGACTGAGCTTTTTTAGCCAATGGAGGATTCTCGTAGTCTGAGGGTTGGTCTTTTACCTGCTTCGTTATCCCGCCCGGTTCGTGGTGTTAGGCTTCTTGAGGGATTTGTTAATAGGGATTATGAGTTTTCTTATGATTTTGTTGCGCGGCGAGTTTCCAAACCCATTTCTCTGCTGGATGTTATTCGTAGGATTAATGACCCGCAGTGTGAGCTTCTTCTTCTTCGCAATTGTGCAGGGGATGCCAAGTTGGTTTTTGCTTTGAGGACTTGTCCTCCTGAATTTCTTGGTGGTGCTAAGGTTAAGTTTGATCAAGCCTTGCGTACTTCGTTGGATTTGATTGTTACTGGTTCAGGTGCCGGGTTTGGAGATTGGCAGTGGAGGCTTGCCACTCTGCCCATTAGACTTTGTGGTCTTGGTGTCTTGTGTGCTGAGGATGTCGGGTATTTTGCCTTCATCGCCTCTCGTTTACAGTCTAGTTCTTTGCAAGATCGCATTTTAGCTAGGTCTGGGATTGTTTCATCGGGTTCTACCTTTCTGTCTGTCCTGGATGCTTTCTCGACTTTTTGTGGTGTTGATTCTCTCTCTGTTACCTCTAGTTCTCCTGCCCCTCAGTTTATGAAGTCTTTGGCAATGAGATATTTTGGTATCATTGATAGACTTCTTTCGTCACGATATAGTTTGAGTAGTCACCAGGAAGCTCTTCTTAACTGTGTACGTGCTCCTCATGCACATGATTATCTCTTTACTATTCCTATTGATGGGCTGGGGCAGCGGATGAACCCACGTTAGTTTAGAGCTATCATGTGTTATCGTTTGGAGGTTCCTTTGTTTCCTGATGGATCTTCTTGTCTGGGTTGTCGCGTGCATCAAATGGACCAGTGAGGTGGGTGTGAAGTTTCGGCATAATCTGGTGCGCGATATGTTGTTTGATATCTGTTCTAGAGTTGGTGTTTCTGTACGGATAGAGGCCCCTTTGGGATTTCTTTCAGCTGATGGACGAGACCTTCGTCCAGCGGATTTATTGTTGCATAATTGGTCCCAAGGCAAAGACGATTGCTTGGATGTTACAGGTGTCTCTCCTTTTTCTGGTGCCGGTTTGGATTTGTGGGTCCCCGGGATTGTTTTGCGGACTGCTGCTCAGAAAAAAAGGAGGAAGTATTCTTCTAATTGTGCAGAGCATGGTTATTCGTTCATCCCTTTTGCCTTCTCTAATTTTGGGGAGCTTGACGAGGAAGCCTTGGTTACTCTTTCGCGTCTCAAGCGCTTATCTGTTTGTCATTCTAATGATGCTAGGAGTGGATCTTTTCTATTTTCTAGACTTGGTTTCTGTATTCAAAAGGGGGTGGGAGCGCAGCTTGTTTCACGGCTCCCTTCCAATTTTTTGTGATTAATAAACAAAATATTTTCAATCTGGGATGGTTGATTTTGTTCCTGGCCGTGTAGTGATTGAGGCAGCAAGGCGTAAACGTGTCAAGTACGAGGCTAAGTGCGCGGATATTGGATACAGTTTTCTCTCTTTCTCTTTCTCTTCCTTCGGAGAACTTGAGAAGGATGTTGTGAGCTTACTAAAGCGGATCCGAAGTTTCTCCATGACTCAAGATCTTGAAGCACGTGCTGCTATTCACATTTTCAATAGGATCAGTTTCGCTATAGCTAAAGGAGTAGGGGCCCAGATAGTATCACGGCTCCCCACTAACTTTTTGTAAATCCTATTATTCTAATAAAGTGATGTTGATTATAAAAATAAAAATAGTAATAATAATAATAATAATAATAACAATAATAATAATAATAGTAAAAAAAAATAATAATAATAATAATAAAGTGATGTTGATAATAAATAATAAATAAATAAACAAATAATAATATTAATAATAATAATAATAATAAAGTGATGTTCATAATAATAATAATAATAATATTTTTTTCTATTATTTTATTAATATTTAATAATAAAAAATATAAATAAAAATAATAATAATAATAATAATAATAATAATAATTTAAGACGGAGGCTTTAAAGGCTTCGCACAAAGCTCGTATTGCTAGTGACTATTCTGTATTTTCAGCGTTGGACCTCGCTCTCCATCAGGCGGGTATATGGTTATGTGGTGATTGCTTTTGTACGCACACGTTCTCTAAGAACTGTAGGCATGATGATGGTGTTATTGTTTGTACGCAGGCTTTTGATGAGGTTGCTATCTTAGGTATTCATGTACCTATTATTGTAGACCATTCGAGTTCGGGTGTTACTTCAGGCATGGTGGGTGGTGATTTGAGTTCGTCTGAGTCGTCTCGAGTAGTTGATGGGGACGTGAGATCTCTTCATTTGGATGTTAACCTTCTTGATCGGTTTTTTTCGATGCGTTTGCGTACGATCAAGTGTATTCCGCCTAAGTTGCGGCTTCGTTTTGCCAGGATCTTTCTTAGTGATCTTGATAGGGTTATATCTTGTCCGGGTGATATTGCTGCGTGGGTCGAGCTATTTATCTTGCCGTGTTGTACCTTAGCCGTGTTTATGCCATCTAGTAGAGCTCAGCGACAGTCCGGTGAGAGGGAACGATGTCAGTTTGTTAGTATTTCTGGTGCAATTGCTCGGTGGAAGGATCCTGGGGAGTGGCTTGGTTTGATTAGAGATCGTTTAGCTGACTCTTCCTCTTCTTGGCGTGAGGTTTTGATTCCTAAAGATTCTTTAAAGGCTAATATTTCCCAGTGCAAGAGAAAATTATGGGATGGTCATTTTTCTGCTGCTATTAAGGTCCTCACTTCTTCGGGTGTTGCTCCTTATACTCCTCACACTCGGGCTGAGTTGGAGTCCAAGCATCCTTTTACACCTCCTCCAGTTGTGCCTTCCTCACCACTCGTAGTCGATGCGTTGGTGGTTCACAAGGATCTAGTGTTGAACCGGATTTAGAGTTTCCCCAAAGGTACTTCTTGTGGTCGAGACGGGCTTCGAGCTCAACATTTGTTGGATGTTTTGGGGGGAGCTGCTTCGGCTGTGGCTGATGACATGCTAGTTTCTATCACAGGGGTTGTCAATCTTTTTCTTTCAGGTAAATATCCAGGGCAGCTTGGGGAGTTCATTGCTAGTGCTCATTTGACTCCACTTGTTAAACCTAGTGGTGGTATTCGGCCCATTGCTATTGGTACCGTGTGGAGGAGGTTTGTCTCTAAGGTTGCCTCTTCTTCTGTTGGGGACTCGATGACTTCTTAAATACACGACTTTCAGTTTGGTGTAGGTGTGCCTGGTGGGTGTGAGGTTGTTCTTCATTCTGTTAGTAGGTTTGTGGAAGCTATGGGGATGAGGTTGGGCTTTCTATGCTTTTGGTGGATTTTAAGAATGCTTTTAACTTGGTTGATAGGGGTTCCATCCTTCAAGAGACTCGGTTGAGGTGTCCGACTATCTCTCCCTGGGTGGAGTTCTGCTACTCTCGGCTCGCACGACTTTATTATGGTAATTCGGTTCTCTGGTCTTCTCAGGGGGTTCAGCAAGGGGATCCTTTAGGCCCTTTATTATTTTCCCTGGCTTTGCATCCGCTTATTGATACTATTCATCATACATGTAAGCTCTCTCTTCAGGCGTGGTACCTTGATGACGGTTCTATTATTGGTGATACTCTTATGGTTGCCAAGGCTTTAGATATCATTCGTGCTGATGGACCAGCTCGTGGGTTGCATCTGAATGTTGATAAGACTGAGCTTTTTTGGCCGGTGGAGGATTCTCGCAGCCTGAGGGTTGGTCTTTTTCCTGCTTCGTTATCTCGCCCGGTTCGGGATGTTAGGTTCTTGGGGGGGTCTGTTAGTAGGGACTGTGAGTTTTCTTGTGATTTTGTTGCGCGGCGAGTTTCCAAATCCATTTCTCTGCTGGATGTTATTCGTAGGCTTATGACCCGTAGTGTGAGCTTCTTTTTCTTCGCAATTGTGCAGGGGTTGCGAAGTTGGGTTTTGCTTTGAGGACTTGTCCTCTTGGATTTCTTGGGGGCGCTAAGGTTGAGTTTGATCAAGCCTTGCGTACTTCGTTGGAGTTGATTGTTACTGGTTCAGGTCTCGGGTTTGGAGATTGGCAGTGGAGGTTTGCCACTCAACCCATTAGACTTGGTGGTCTTGGGGTCTTGTGTGCTGAGGATGTCTGGTATTTTGCCTTCATCACCTCTCGTTTGCAGTCTAGTTCTTTGCAGAATCGCATTTTGGCTAGGTTTGGGATTGTTTCGCCGGGTTCTATCTTTCTGTCTGTCCTGGATGCTTTCTCGACTTTTTGTGGTGTTGATTCTCTCTCTGTTACCTCTAGTTCTCCTGCCCCCCAGTTTATGAAGTCTTTGGCAATGAGATATTTTGGTATCTTTGATGGACTTCTTTCGTCACGATATAGTTTGAGTAGTCGCCAGGAAGCACTTCTTAGCTGCGTACAAGCTCCTCATGCACAGGATTATCTCTTTACTATTCCTATTGATGGGTTGGGGCAGTGGATGAACCCACGTCAGTTTAGGGTTGTCCTGTGTTATCGTTTGGCGGTTCCTTTGTTTCCTGATGGATCTTCTTGTCCGAGTTGTCACGTGCATCGGATGGACCAGTGGGGTGACCATGCTGTTCACTGCTCTAGTGAGGTGGGTGTGGAGTTTCAGCATAATCTGGTGCGTGATATGTTGGTTGATATATGTTCTAGAGTTGGTGTTTCTGTGCGGAAAGAGGCTTCTATGGGATTTCTTTCAGCTGATGGACGAGACCTTCGTCCAACGGATTTATTGTTGCATAATTGGTCCCAAGGAAAAGATGTTTGATTGGATGTCACCGGCGTCTCATCGTTTGCTAGTGCGGGTTTGGATTCGTGGGTCCCCGGGATTGCTTTGCATACTGCTGCTCAGAAGAAAAGGAGGAGGTATTCTTCTATTTGTGCAGTGCACGGTTACTCGTTCGTCCCTTTTGCCTTCTCTAATTTTGGGGAGCTTGACGAGGAAGCCTTGGTTACTCTTTCGCGTCTCAAGCGCTTATCTGTTTGTCATTCTAATGATGCTAGGAGTGGCTCTTTTGTATTTTCTAGACTTGGTTTCTGTATTCAAAAGGGGGTGGGAGCGCTTTGCGCAAGGGGATCAGGAAATTCTCTATGACTCAAGATGTTGGGGCGCGCGCTGTTGTACATATTTTTAATATGATTGGTTTTGCTATAGCTAAAGGAGTGGGAGCTCAGATTGTTTCTCGGCTTCCCACTAACTTTTTGTAAATCTTACTACCTCCGTCTCATAATTATTGTCCATGTTTGACTTTTTAATTATTTCTTCGTCAACTTTGACCTTAAATATTTTTGTTTGTGTTATTTAATATTTGATGCATAATACATGAATGGATAGAGTTTTAAATATATTTTTTATTGATATAACTTTTATTAAGTATTGTATAACACAAAGAAATTAATTTAAGGTCAAAGTTAACGGAGAAAGACTCAAAAAGTCAAAAGTGGACAATAATTATGGGACAGAGGTAGTATTATTTTAATGAAATAATTATTATAATTAATAATAATAATAATAATAATAATAATAATAGGATAGCTTTGCTATTGTTAGAGGAGTGCGGGCTTAGATAGTATTTCGGCTTTTTATTAACTTTTTGTAAATTTTATTAATTTTAATGAAGTGATATTATAATAATAATAAATAATAGTAATAATAATAAAAAAATAATAGATGGTATCTTAGTCATTTCACATTGTCAAACGAGAGTCTTTTAATACTTTCTAAAAAAGAAAAAAAGAACAAAAAGAACTACTAGTCAAACTGACGAGATTAACAAAATTGAATCAAAAGTGAAGAAATAGTTTCTTTTTAGATCAAACTCGCAACTATTTAAATTTTTAGACTAAAAATGAAAGATACACCAAATCACGAGGACAAAAAAATACAGTTAAATCTATTAAAAATGATCCAATTAAACTCATTTTACCGATGAATCTTAAATTGCCCTCAAATTGCCACCTCCAGAGGAAAAGTTTATGATCCATTTATTTGGATTGCAGGTAGCTCAGCCCAGTTTCCACAAAGGTAAACTATTGGGTTTTATTGGTTATAAAATTATAGTTTTCCCTTTTTACTTGTATAAAACTTGAAAAGATGCAAAGAAAAATGGGAAGTGATTTGCACACTCTTTAATTTGATTGGCACATTCAAGTTTGGTGTGTCTTGACACATATACCCTTAGAAAGTAAACATGATTAAAAGTGATATAAGGGCATATGTGTCAAGACACACTAAATTTGAGTGTGCAAATCATCTCCCAAGAAAAATACTCAGCCATGGAAAATAAATAGATCCGGCCTATTTTCACCAGAATTTGAATATTCGATTTGACCCGTAACCACAATTATACTGGAAAGTTTCTTATGCGCATAGTTTCTGTCTTTTGTCGTTTAATGATTTCATATACTCTTAACTTCAAAAAAAAAAATCTTATCAGATTTTGTTATATCCTTGGACATCAAATTAAAGAAATCTTGTGAAAGTGGTTAATGAACAATTTAGGAGATTGATGGTACATGATTCATGCGCAACAGTCTGATACACAAAAAACCGACCATATATAGAAATTCATTGATATTCAGTTTTGCATAACTCGACACCACTCTATCACAAAGGGCGAGAACACTGAAGCTTTTTGCACACTTCAACTTTATTTTATTAGTATCTGCCACTGCAGTCAACACAGCTGCTGGAACACGCACAGATTACCGGTACTGACTTGCTAGTTCACCCTCCTTCACAATGTAATGTTGGGCTGGGAAGTCTTCTCCCTTGAAATAGTTCTCCAGCATATCCTTCACCCCAGCAGCATATCGCAACTGTACACATTTCAAATCTAAGTATATGTGCATTTTTCCTTTAAAAAGGAACACAAGAATCTTTGGTCAAAAAAAAAAAAAAAGGAACACAAGAATCAGTGATGTGAACAAACCTGTGCATCAATGGTGGTTCCGGAAATGTGAGGAGTCATAGCTTGATTCGGCATATACCTCCATGGATGATCTTTTGGAGCTGGTTGAGGATACCAAACATCTCCGCTGTAGCCTGGATCAGACCACAGAAATGCTAAACATTAACTTAAAAGAAATTGTATATTTCTATCCGTGAACCTTAATTGAACGAGCATGCTAAAACTTGCCTCCAATGTGTCCGCTATTACAGGCATCAACGACAGCCTGTGTGTCCATTATAGCTCCTCGAGCATTGTTAACAATGAGAACTCCCTTTTTCAGTTTAGCAATCCTTTCTTTGTCGAACAATCCTCTGATATATACATATCGACATTATGTCAGTTTGCGTTTTTTATACTAACTATAAGTAGAAAAGATGTCAAATGGAGACACTTACTTGGTTTTCTCTGTCAAAGGTGTATTGACAACAACTATGTCACATTTAGGAAGCATTTTATCGACATCTTCCTCAAAGCTGGCACCAGTTTGACTCTCCAATTCGGAGTCCATCTTGATACGATCATGATAAAGAAGATTGCAGCCAAAAGGCTTCAATCTCTGAAGTAAAAGCCTACCAATACGTCCACAGCCAACTGTTCCTACAGTTTTCCCTTCAAGATCATAAGCTCTGTAAGCTATACCAGCCACGTTCCAATCTCCGTTAACAACCTGCTTGTATCCAGGCAAGAAATTACGAACAAGAATGAGGATCCTCATTAGCTCATCTTCTGCTACAGAAACAACATTGCTTCCAGTAACTTCTGCTACAGTTAACCCTGCAGCAGCTGCAGCTGGGAGATCAACATGATCAGATCCGATCCCGGCTGTAAGCAATAGTTGCAAATTCTTAGCTTTCTTAATCCTTTCAGCAGTGATATATCCAGGGTGAAATGGGGTGGTTATAATGACATGTGCATCAGGAATATGTTTCTCTAGTTCTGCAATGAAACGATAACAAAAAAGTCAGCCCACGTATACTTGTTACAGTATAAAACTTATGCCTGTATATTGAAGACACATACCGCAGTTTGGCCCCTCTTTGTCATCAGTGACTATGTATTCATGTCCTTGTGACTCCAACCATTTGCGGATCCCCAAAGCATTCTCGACACAACCCACAAAATTGGGGTTCATCTCAGCATACTCATGTGCCTTGTAGAAAACACCAACAATCTTCTTTGGTCCTGCAGAAGCCTGCCCATCCCCACGAAACAAATCCAACCAATAAGCAAACCGTAAAAATTAAAAAACACGAATAACTAAATATTTGAAATGAGGTCCAGCTAATTAGTTAAATAAAAAGAATGTTCCAAACATAACATGTATGTTATGAGCTATGGTTACACAATATTATATCATTGGCAGACCCAATCTTACTTCCAGGTAAAATAATTCTTTATTTGAAGACAGGAAAAACAGGGGACTGGAAATTTGTTGCTCAGAAACAGCTAGCTAAAGCAATCAGATTAAGTTACAATTGCATATAAATTTCAACATAGTCAACCAGATTATCATATAAAAGCCCATAGTTAATATACACAAAACAGTGGAAGATTGTGGTTGTACTCAACAAGAAAAACCTCATCCGTTTATCCGTTTACCCATTATAGCCAAAGATTGTGTTGACTATACAATAATTTAAACTAAAAAAAAAAGAATAAAACTCAATTGTATACAAGGAAAAATCCTAGTATAACACTCCAACAAATGAAAGTAAATAACAATCACAAGTAGTCGGATGACGCTATAGCCATGATCTACTAAATATAAACAATCTTTCTTTTTAAAGATAAATATACACAGTTCACTAACAATAATTGTTTATACATATAGAAAAACAAAAACAAAAAAACACAAAAATACAACTGAACTGCTTACATGAAGGTGTCGACTGAGGATCGAGCCAGAAATAGCTCGTGTTGCAGCACGTTTCATCGCAAAAGCCATCGCCATGGATGAGTTGTTTTTTTTCGATACGAGAAGTGAAAATGAAAGTGTTACGTTGGAGAATAGAAGACGTCTGATGTGACTCTTAAATAGACAGTGCATGATAACCACGTGTTATTAAGGTGCCTATTGGTGAATGTCTTTTTCTTGTCTTCAGTGGGATCAAATATCACTATGTGGTGAATCATTAATATTAGGGGTGGAAACGAGTCGAGCCGAGCTCAAGCTTAATAAGGTTTGAGTTTGGCTTGAAACAAAAATTGTAGGTTTGAGTTTAGTTTAATAGTTTGTTAAGCTTTAACAATTAAGGCTTGAGTTTGTCTTAATAATACTTAATAAAAGCTTGAGCTTAGCTTGAAAAGTTTGAATGTATATAAATTTAATTTTTTTATAAAAATTCATCGATAAATATATGTATAAAATGAAAAAAAACAAAAACCATTACTTAAAACAAATTCGATTTATTTAACATTAATAAAACCGATAATAACATCATCATACAATCTTGTTTTCAAAATATGTTTTGCGCTCGAACACGATTAAAGTCCCAAAGGCCATTGCATGACATGAGCGCGAGCGCAGTTTATACATGTTGCGTTTGATATTAAGAAGAGTACAAAAAAATATTTATACACATATTGTATTCTACCAAAAACTAAGTAAATGCAATAATTAAGTTTATTAAAAATAATAAGTTATTTAAAATACAAAGAACTAAAATATAAATTTAATCAGAGTTAAAAAAAATTTATATATATTATTTATTTATAAATTTAGCCTTTAAAATTAGCTTAATACTCAAATTAACAATTACTAGTTGCTTATATAAATTTATCATAAAAATATATTTTTAATAGAGCTTGAAAAAGTTTGATAAGAACTCGAGTCGAGCTATCAAAAGCTTGAGCTTGAGCTTGATATAGTTTCGAGATATTTTTTAGGCTTGAGCTTGATAAAAGCTTGGCTTGATCGAGCCAAGCTCGAGCTCGAGCTCGAGTTGCTTGATAAAAGCTTGGCTTGATTGCACCCCTAATTAATAGTATACGTTTTAAAAATTAGGTTTACCTGGCCAGTTGAATCGGTTGACCCGCAAACTGGTTCGGAGATCTTGCCGGATGTATTCAGGTTTTTGGTTGTTTAAAAACCGGATTAAACCGCCGATTTTTCGATAACCCGAGTTGACCCGGTTTGATTAACTCGACTGAGTCATGATTTTTTATATAAAAAAGTTTTAAAAACTTTTTTTTATAAACATTAAATTTTAAAGGTAATTAAAGTGATAATGACTAGTATGTGTTAATTAAAATAAAATCAAAACTAATTTAAAACATAAAATAATATCGTTTTATTATGGTCTATTACAAATTATGAATATAAGTTATTTGTTTTTTCATACATTTGCTATAATGTTATAAATATCAAACTAAAAAATGTAAATATTTTTCATCGATTTAACAGACGTAAAACAAGTTATAAAATTATACAATATTATGTATTAAATATATAAAAAGTATAATATATATAAAACTGGGTTGGCTCGATGGTTCAACCGGTTGAATCAGTTGACCCGTAAACCTGTCACTAGACCGAATCAACTAAAAATCCGAATTTTAAAACATTGGTATACGCTAGTTCATAAAGAAAAATCAAGTTTACAATAGTATATTTTAATAATTACATTTAACTTTTATTGGTGAGTTCAATTAATTTAGTTCAAAGGCATTAAAGCAATTACATTTGAGACCACTATTAATATTATTACTATTTATTATTATTATTATTAGTTTTTTTATTACATATTAATTATTTTTATTATTATTATTATTATTATTATTATTATAACCATCAGTTTATTAAAATAATAGGATTTACAAAAAGTTTTTAGGAAGCCTAGAAACAACTTGGGCTTCCACTCCTCTAGCAATAGCAAACCCGATTCTATTAAACATATAACAAGCACCACGCGACCCAATATCCTGAGTCATAGAGTATCTTCGGATCAGCTTTAGTAAGTCCACCGCGTCCTTCTCAAGTTCCCCAAAAGAAGAGAATGGGAAGGGGAGAAAACCATATCCAATATTTGCACACTTAGCCTCATATTTGACACGTTTACGTTGTGCAGCATCAACCACCACACGTCCTGGTGCAAAATCATTCATCCCAGTTTGCGTCAAGGGAGATGAACCTGTGAGATCCACACATACATCAAGTCCTCCATTCCAAGAATAGAGCAACATTATTATTATTATTATTATTATTATTATTATTAATTTTTTTTTTTTTTTTTTTAAAAATCTTTTATTTATTAATGGGTTTTGGATGTTTAGATTACCAAACTTTCACTTTTTGTTCACCTAAGTTACCCAACTATTTTTTTGAGACTTTGGGTTACCAAACTATGGAAACCGGGTAATGTTTATACCGAAGTATGACAAACTGTTTGTTAGTGTTACTAACCGGTTGCAACTGCCAGCGTGGCAATATACTTTTAAAAATAAGTTACTAAACTTTGTGAATTTGTTCAGATAAGTTACTAAACTTTACGAAAATTTCCACGTAAGTTACTCAACTTTGAATTCGTTCACAGTTTTATACAAGTTTTTATACACATATTTGTATACATATTATTATACACAACCAATTGTCTTAGCTCAGTTGTCCACCAAGGTTCCACTAAGTGGTTTCCTTGGGGGAGGTTTCCTGGAGGTTTTGGATATAGATCAAATGTGATTGACAAAGTAATTGAGATAGAGAAAGAATAAAGCAAACTACATTGCACAATGATTTATAGTGGTCCGGTCTAATAAGGTGGAGAAACCTTTACACTTTAGCTTACAATCTTTACCGACACCTAAGCTATTATGTCGTGTTCTTTTACACGGGTACAACAACTCCCTTCACACTATATACTTTGTGGTCTACAACACCAACCACAATATTACACAAGTAGGTAGAAGAATGGGTATAACAATGGTAATTGTATAGATAACACTTAACACAATCACACAATGTAAACTTTGAAGGATCAAACCTTGGAGATAGAATTCTTATAAGTGATCTTCAAGTAAACAAAAATCTAAATCACAAGAGACAAGAAGTAAGAGAAGAATTTAGGTTAGAATGTTAGATATATCCAGAGAGTTTAGAAGATTAGAAGATGGGTGACATTAAAGCTTGGAGTTGGCTTGGTATTTAGTACCGGATAAAGTGTAAGCGATTTAGAAGAGACATTGTACCCGTGTGAAAGAACACGACATCCTAGCTTAGGTGTCGGTAATTGTAAGAGACGTCTAAGTGTTTCTCCACTGATATAAAAGAGGTTGTTGATTAGTGAAGTAGAACTCTCGAGTAGGTGACTCGGGGAGTTGATGTAGAGCAAGGAAGGTGTCCTTGTAGCCGAACCACTATAAATCATTGTGTTGATTTTCATTTCCTTTATCTTTATTACTCTAGCTTTATACTTATTGCGTGTTTATCGTGATCACTCATATGCTACTTGACTCATAATATAGTCCTTGACTATATACAACACTTCTCATACTATATCTCTCTTGATGGACATTTGCTACAAAAGATTTTAACAACGTATTCACCCCCTCCCCCCCCCCCCCCTCCACTCTCTCCACGTTTCCACAAAATGTATATATAATAGCATGTATACAAATGTGTATATAAAAGTGTCTAAAAAAGAAGTGTATATAAGTGTGTGTACAAAAACATGTACAAAAATGTATGTACCAAAATTGATATAAAATATGTGTATTAAAACGTGTATATAAAATGTTTGTAAAAAGACGTGGTTAAAAACGTGGTTAAAAATGTATGTGTCAAAATGTATATAAAATGTATACATTATCAGTGTTTGTATAAAAACATGTATATAAAATATATGTGTAGAACTTAACAACAAAGTTTAGTAACCTATGTGAACAAATTCGCAAAGTTGAGTAGCATATTTGTCTAATAACCTAATAAGTTTTTGAGCTGAATTACATGGCCCACAAGTAACCGGTTGCCAGTACCCGGGGTAACCTACATGAACACACTTTTGCTGTTTAGTAACCTGAAAAGTAAAACTTTATAGTTTAGTAATCCAAAGTCTCAAAAAATTTGTTGAGTAACTTAGGTGAATAAAAAGTAAAAATTGGGTAACCTAAACATCCAAAAACCCTTTATTAATCACACAAAATTGGAAGGAAGCCGTGAAACAAGCTGCACTCCCACCCCCTTTTGAATACAGAAACCAAGTATAGAAAATAGAAAAGAGCCACTTCTAGCATCATTAGAATGACAAACAGATAAGCGCTTAAGACGCGAAAGAGTAACCAAGGCTTCCTCGTCAAGCTCCCCAAAAATAGAGAAGGCAAAAGGTATGAACGAATAACCGTGCTCTGCACAAATAGAAGAATACTTCCTCCTTTTCTTCTGAGCAGCAGTCCGCAAAGCAATCCCGGGGACCAACGAATCCAAACCC
This sequence comes from Glebionis coronaria, assembly GCA_025667525.1. Classification (NCBI taxonomy): domain Eukaryota; kingdom Viridiplantae; phylum Streptophyta; class Magnoliopsida; order Asterales; family Asteraceae; genus Glebionis; species Glebionis coronaria. Next base: position 117,984,455 of record CM046881.1, read on the forward strand.
GCACCAGCAAACGGTGAGACACCCGTGACATCCAAGCAAACATCTTTACCTTGGGACCAATTATGCAACAATAAATCCGCTGGACGAAGGTCTCGACCATCAGCTGAAAGAAATCCCATATGAGCCTCTTTCTACACAGAAACAACAACTCTAGAACAGATATCAACCAACATGTCACGCACCAGATTATGCCGAAACTTCACACCTACCTCACTAGAGCAGTGAACAGCATGGTCACCCCACTGGTCCAACCGATGCACATGACAAGAAGATCCATCAGTAAACAAAGGAACCGCCAAATGATAACACATGACATCTCTAAACTCACGTGGGTTCATCCGTTGCCCCAACCCATCAATAGAAATAGTAAAGAGGTAATCATGTGCATGAGGGGCACGCACGCAGCAAAGAAGAGCCTCCTGGCGTTTACTCAAACTATATCGAGACAAAAGAAATCCATCAATGATACCAAAATATCTCATTGCCAAAGACTTCATAAACTGGAGTGCAGGAGAACTAGAGGATGCTTAAAAACAAAAAGTTAAGATTCACAAAAAGTTAGTGGGATGCTTAAAAACAATTTGAGCTCTCACTCTTCTAACAATAGTAAATCCATTGTTTTTGAAAGCCTTATGTTTAAGACTTGTTAAAAAAAATTAAGACGAAATGAATAAAAAATTTAACATAAATAGACGAAAATTAAAAAATATATATTATTTATTTGAATATTATTATACAACTCGACCATTAACCAGTAACATTTGTCTTAAAAAAACATTAGAAAACAAAATTAAAGTGGTTGGATACTTTGCCAACGATGGCAAAACCAATTTCGTGTTTTATTTAACAAAAGATTCTCCTTGACAAAAAAGCATGTACCTGAATTAAAATATCATTTCAAAACAGGCATGCTGCATGCTGAACGCCTTTAGAAAATATTGATCCTAAATTTACAATAACTTCATTATGATTTCATGTAATATTAATCCTAAAGTTACAATAACTTCATTATGATTACATGTAAAAAGAGCAAGGAAATTAAAATATCAATTAGCAGGGCATCTGTGTACTACGAGTACTTTATTAACTAAAGAAAAACAAAAAAAATAATATTGATCAGTTTTGTTCGTTCATTTTTATATGTTTCAGTCGGATTGTTTTCGAACAGTTTTATTTTGCTAGTCGAATCAGTGGCCACTCCTGCTTTTGGTTGAACCCGTTGGTTCAATCCGGTTACACTATATATATTTAGAGTAAATTACGTCGTTCGTCTTTGTGATTTGGGACAAATCAATGATTGGGTCCTCATCTTTTTTTTTTGTTTGATTGATCATTAATTTTGAAACTATGCACACCGTTAATCCCTATAGTCAAATCGAGTTAAATGCCTTTGTTATCTCACTCCATGTGCCTGACACATGAGGATATTTTAGTCTTTTTAGTCTTGTCTTTTTCATCTAATTAAATTCTTTATTTTATTTTAATTAATATTAATAAGGATAAAAAAAGTTATAGAACCAAAAATATAAAAAAAAAATTAGAAAAAAATTCATTTAAAAAATTACAAATAATTTTAAAAAAAAATACTAACTGTATAAAAGAAATACAAAATAAATAGTAGTAATATCTCTGCGACAATCATTTTTTTTAATCAATTTCATACTCTAATATATTTGTTAATAACATTTACAACGAATAATATATAGTAGACTAGAACAATTAGATCTAGGCATCAAAAAATCCATGTCATCTACTTTTTCATAGACATCAACTTGTTTTCTTTATCCTGTCAAACACAAGAACATAAAATCCCTTTTGATTTCTGCTACAAATATAATAATAAACACATTAAAATAACCTTCTCAACTTGGTTTCTATAAATCTAATAACAAATACTCATTTGTTTTCCTTTCTCGTGGGTTATGTTATGAAAATCTTTTCCAGATCTATCTCCATCATCTTTAAAGCTAATAACATCTAACTCGGAGACCCACTCCCAATGCAAGTGAGGTACTCTCCATATCCCTGTGCCAAATGACCTTTCATCGAGCTGCTGAAATCAACAATAGCGTTGTTTTGGCAGCGCGTAGGTGTTTTTCAAGGGCGTGTGATGAGCAGTGATGACGCGTGAGGCGCGTGAGATTAATCTCTTATGTGTTTTTTCTGTCATAGTACAGACGTCTTTGAAAAGGGTATGTGGTGTTGATTTGGTGATTGTTAAAGAGTATAATTGGTTTATATTTAGCGAGATGTAGTCTAAGTTGTGTGGATCTAATGAACTGTTAAGATGCAACGATGATGGTGGTGGTGTTCGCAGTTGAACAACGACGAAGGAGGTGGCTGAATAAGAGAGAGGCATGAGTGTGAGTGTGTGTGTGGAGATGAAGAGGATGGGTATGTGTTTGTTTGAAGTAGATAGATGTCTGGTAGTCTGTGTTTGGTGAGATTTATTTATTAAGAATGGAAAGACCAAAATACCCTTATGTGCTAAGCACATGAGGTGAGATAAGAAAGTCATTTAACTCGATTTGACTATAGGGGTTAACGGTGTACATAGTTTCAAAATTAAGGATCAATCAAGCAAAAAAAAAGATAGTGACCCAATAAGTGATTTGGCCCAAATCACAGGGACGAACGGCGTAATTTAGTCATATATTTATATATAAATTGTACAGAGTTTTGTGTGTTTTATTAGTTTGTATAATGTGTATTATAGTATGTACTTTTCTTTTTAGTAGCGTTTTGAATATATATCCATTAGTGTGTTTAATAGATTAATAGGTGTTTTATAAATAATACTAATGTAAATATGTGTTTATGCATTAGTTAATCGTAAATATTGCATTAATATTTGTAATTTTAAGTAATGGGGTATTTTAATAAGATATTTATTAATATGTATATTCATTTCAAGTGTGTATTGTGTTAATGTATTAAAAAATGTACATTACGTGTAGATGTAGTTAAATTGAAAAATAAGTTTGAAAAATTTAGTGATTAAAAGTGTTGTTATCTTTTTTAAGATTGTAAATTATGTATATTTATGTAATAGGGTGTTTTAATTAAGAATATCGATTATGTCTATACAAATTAATTAAATTTTTAATTATACTTGTATAGGTTGTACATAACACATAGATGTGCGTATGTATTGTTATTTTAATTTTTAAGATTTTAATTTTTCTTATATGGTTGCATATATGTCTAATATTAGCTGATTAAATTTATATGAGCTACTTAATTTTTTGGTTGTATTTAACAGAGTAGTTGATATGGCATTTACATCTACATCTTTGCAAACCTTAAAATTTACATTAATGAGGGGTTAAGCCCGTGCGTTGCACACGGGGTTAAAGTTGTTTGGTTAATATTTTGTTTGATGTTATATTTTTGTTGAGTATGTGGTCATTTGTTATAGGTGTATCTATTTAAGAATGGTTCGGCTTGTGATGGTTAGTTTCTGAAAATAATGTTGTCAATGGTCCTGCGATTAAAACGTGTAAAGAAGACTTTTTGAATTATGTCTATTCGAGATGGTAAAGTGAGTTTGGCGAGTCCGTTTTGATGTAAACTGTGTAACACTGGCCAAACCTTAAACTTTCATAGAACTTAAACTCTCTGCGTATTGCATATAGTACATTTTTTTCTTAAACTCCTTGTGAATCCTAGTGCGCTCCTCTCATTAGCCAAACCTTAAACTGTGTTACTCACTCATGATATCTATAATAGCCTATTGATGGGTAAAGATGGTCTACACGTCCTGAAGCTTTGTGTACACCCAAAGAAAATTCAATTGCAGATGCAATTTGTGAGCTAACCCTGCATATGAGACATTATCAAGTCAACTTTTGACAAAAAATGTATAGAACGGCTAAAATATATTGATGTATAGAATCGAAGACAGTTCCTTGGTAGAATTGAAGTATACCAAGGGTGTAGACACATATTTGGCAAATTTTGGTAGGAACAGTGTTGACCCTTATAGTCGATTGCGTAATGTTTGTGTACAATCATACATACAAACATGTTAATCCTATAGTTTGTTGACATCAAAAACGTCTTCTCGAGTTTTGAAGTAAGCAAGTATAACGATATGCTTGGTTGGTTTTGTTTGCTATTAGAAAATCAAATTTTATTTGTATTATATATCATATGCATGTTAACGGATCAAAATATATACAAACGTATCAAATTCACGCTATTCCTTTTTTCGTTAATTAAGCAATATTGCACATCATATACTCCTAATGAAGAAGTAACATTTAAAACGGTTCTTAGATCTGAATGCATATTATGCTATAGATTAGGTACATATCCTATTTCGTAATTAAAACTTGCTTTAATCTTAAATGTTTATTTAATATAATACCCAACCCAAATTGTTAATTTGGCGCGTTTAAGATAATACTCAACCCAAAATCGAAATTAGTATATGAGTCACAGTGGCTAGTAAGTTCCTGAATAACAAAATAATTTAGACTTGGGCGTTTTAAAATAGGATTTCTTAAGTGAATAAAAACACAGAATCGGTACATGGTAGTCTTTTAAAGTAGCCCCATATCATCAGCATAAAAAACGTAAGAAAAATTCTTCTATAACTATCTAAGGAAATCTCGATAAGCCCAGTCATCTTCTTCTTCTTCCTATTTAAAAAATACTTATGGTCTCGTGCTTCTCATTTTGCGCTCGTTGGAAAGTCACAATCCGAAGAGCTATTTATATCACCTTCTGGGTTGTACATTTGATAATGCCAAGAAGTGTTGGGAATAAAATTAGTATTGGTTATATGGTGTACTGACATCATTAATGTTAATTAATGTTGGTAGTGATATTCTTAGTACTTGCAGCGTATGGACCGAATTAAACAAGATAGACAGACAGGTTGATAATACTGGTTATGTTGGTTAATGATATTAAAGAGATAAAGGATGAAGACGTGTGATATTTCAACCGAAGATACTCTAGTACAAGATAATGACTGAAGGTTTATTAGTTTTACTAGAAAGATATTCTATGTATATCTTCTTAATTTATTTTATACTTATCTTGTAAAGGACTCCTTGCACCATAAAAGGAGGTCCTAGGTTTAGTCTAAACTTCATTCTCATATTTTTATTATTAGCTTTAAGGTTTCTTGTAACCCTAGTACTTTATTGAAGTACTCATATCAATAATATTAAAGCTATGTGTGAATTCATTGTCTTATAAACCAACTCAACCTTCATAATATTAGAGAGTAAATTCCGCATACTCTCTGACAATAACTCAAAATTTCTACCAAGCTTACATAGGATTTATCCTGTGTAAACTAAGTCTTCAAACTAAGACTAACAATATCACAAGGGATCGATAAGTGGTATCAGAGCTTGTTGAGAAGCTTGGATCTTGAAGGTGTTTCAATAATTCTCTTACTTTGAGAGATGGAGTCAAAGACTGCACAACTTAACACTATGAACAAAGTAGTCTTCAAATAAGGAGAGTTTGAAGAATAGAAATTTAGATTCACTCAGTTTGTATAGTCGTACAATTGGGATATGTGGGAAATTATCATCAATGGAGATACTCACAACAAGCCTGCTACTTCTTCTTCAATGATCTATCTGATTAAACAGAGAAAAATATCAAATGACATGAAAGCCAGAAGTCTTGTCATGTTAGCTATACCAAATGAGCACATTCTTGCTTTCCAACAACATGATAGTGCCAAATCAATGTTTGATGCTTTTATTCTCAGATTTGGTGGTAATGATTCCACAAAGATGGCCAAGAATATTGAGGTCTATGTTTGAAAACTTCAATGCTAATGACTCAGAGTCTATTGATTCTATTCACAATAGACTTCAAGGGATTGTGATTAAACTTATTACTCTAGGAGGAAAAGCTTAGCAAGAAGATATAAATTCTAAATTCCTTAGAATTATGCCATTTGAAATGGCTATTGACGTATCCATTTGGGAGAACAAAGACAATATTGACCAAGTCAATATTGATGACTTACACAATCACTTCATACGAGTAGTCAATAGTATGGACTGAAATAGCTCGAGCAATGAAAGAATGTGAAGGGATGTCGGTGACCATATCAATAGGGTCTGATTCCAAGGAGTCAATACTCCAAGCATTTGTGAACCGACATTGACCATCATAAGGTACCTTGAGAATTCGATCTAATCCGGCAAGGGAGTATATGATAGTTTTACCCCTAATGGAAAATCTTATAGACAATCTATTATTGATTCACATAAGAGAAAAGAAATAAAAGAACTCGAGAATAAACGAAAGAAAGATTGTCTCATCAATGTCAAGTAAACAATCAAAGAAAATAGACTTGAACATGAATCAAGTGAGTTCATGCCCATCGAGATCCGAAGAGACAAAACGACCTTCATGAAAGCATCGTTTTTCAAGAGATCGTATGATATGTTTTAGGGTTCGGGAATGATAAGAGTTTGAAAGAATAGGCATATACCCTCTAGTTTTCTCGTGGTCATTTAGAATCTCCAATTTAGTTCCAATAATAAACACCAAAAATATATTCACAAATCACTTTATGTTACATAAGAATTAGTAATTTTCAAAACCATAGGAATGTGCTTAATCAATTAATTGACTAACCAAAGGATGGTTCCTTATCATTCCTATGTCCGTAATGTAACAATTTCACCATTGACGAATGCATATGAATTATATATATCAATTATGAATTTGAACATTCGTTTCAAAAAATCATTTTCAGGTAAGCATTAACAATGCAATTACCAATCCATTCAAGGTTCATATCAACTTCAAAATTAAATTAAATTTCTTTAGTTAATTTCTGATTTGTTCTATTATTGATATTCATGAAATTGCAAGGAATATGAACCTATAGGAATCATAGCACTAAAACTTTGGATACCCACATTCCTAATTTGGTTCTAATTCATTTTAATTTTGAAAATCCCCAATTATGAATTAACAATCCTAGAATGAATTAGATAAAAACTGAATGAAAATACTTACAATTAATTAATGATAGAGAACGATTAATGGAACCATTTGGAATCAATTAATTTAAGTGATTTAAAAGTTTTAGAAAAGTGTTAATGGAGGTTTTAGTGTTCTTCCTGTCGCACCAGCAATTAGGAGAGATGAGGTTTTTCTTAAAAAAGTGTAAAATAATAAAAATCCAATTATTTATGTCTGGTGAACCCGCGGTTCATTATCGATAAAGAACCGTGAGTGGAACCACATCATTTATGGAACCGCACACAGTGTCCGTGTAAAATCCATGAAAATAAAAGAAATTTTTCAAGCTAATTTTTCCTATAATACTTAAAATATATTTTAAGAGTTTTGAAAATAATTGGACCCCTTGAACACTAGATTATAATACCTTTACGAAGGATTATAAGTGAAGTCGAGACCGAAGCGAAAAACGAATACTCGTGAACAAATAGAGGAAAGAGAGAATCAAGAAGGATTGAATCAAGACAAAGTATCAATGCATAAGAGATGAATGGCGATCTTCAAGTTGTCAAAACCAAGAGATTGTGTTATATATAGTGGTTTAAGACGTGCCTTTCCGGCGTAAGACGAAACGACTTTAGTAATGAACAATACCAAGCTCTTTTTGTTTTATAGATTAACAAAACTTAAATAAATGTCTTAAACTTTTATAAGATGAGCAAAAATATAGATTCACTTTCTCTCCCTCTTGATCGGATTTATATCATTGTTATGAGGTACAATGACAATATCCTTGGAATATTCTAATTCCAAATATGTAGTTGTCCTAACTACATCATATGATGTAATTGGGTGTCTGAAAGGATTTGTTAATCATCTTAAAGACGAGCTCAATTGGACACACTACACATGATATAGGGCCTACTTTCCGTATAAGGTTTCAAACCATGTACATCATGCTCGATACTTTGAGCTACGACTAACTCACCTTTAAGTATCCGAGACCATGAACATTTGAGAGGGTAAAAGAAGAGAAGCACATAGTTCAAACAAAGATCAAGGCAAGGATGCCAAGAGCAAAACAAACCTATAGTCAAGCAAATATCAAAAGAATTATTAACGGGCGTGGGGAAGGACGAAAGCGTACCTTGGCCGCAAAGTGAATCCATAGTCTTTAATGGACTAACACATCTACCTGTTGGGTCAGTATTTACTGACCCTGAAGCAACTCTAGGATTTGAATATAAAATCCCCCTAAGTGTTTCATGTTCAGCAGTAAGGCCAGTCTGCTGAAGGATGACCAGAGGAACAAAGTTCCTACTAAAGACTTTATAGCTGAAGAAAGTTCAGTACTCCCCTTCCAGTGAACTTAGAAAACAAAGGAGTCTGCGCTTCAAATACTAGGCGGTCTAGTTGCTGAAGAACAAGGACTGAAGAAGGCCTTTCATTTCAGTTTGGTTTGACAATACCAAACTGAATGATGTCGATCTCCTCTAGGATACTGAAGACTCTTTAGTATTCTGATGGTTTACATTAGACGGGAAAAGATAACTTTAAGTCAAAGTAGGTTGCTTGTATAGTTAGATATAAGTACAACCTTTATCTTTTCTATAATAGTTTAATATGTACTTTGTACTGTTTATCCAACATGGGCATCAACCACCCACTGGATAAACCCATGCATTGGAACATGCAAAATACAAACCCTAATTTACACTGCCTATATAAGGAGTGTACATTGGGAGAGAAAGGTTAACCAATACAAGAGCTAAAAAACTATAAAACCTTTCTCTCTCGATACCAACTAAACCATATATCCAAGATGCATATGAACGTTTAGATTGGAGCTTAGACTTTAACTTTGGTTAGAAGTTTAAGTAGAGGAGATCAAAACCCATTATCATTCAACCACTTTGTTATTCCGCAAACAAAGTAGGTTATAGATTCTTTATTTGATTCTAATAAAATTCTATACGTTGAGAAGTATATTGGTATTGTTGTTTTAATCTTTCATAGTTCTTATCTATTGTTAAAACAACACACTTGAGTCGAAGTAAGAGTTATTACTTAAGATAATAAGTAATAACGAATTATTAGGGACCAACAAGTGGTATCAGAGCAGTTTGATTAGCTAAAATATTATTTTATTAAACTGCCCATTTAAAAGTTTTCAAATCAAGATCCAAAAATAGCTCAAGTTATACCACAAACCCTAGAATATAGGGGTGGCCAACTCAATGTTGCACCTGTACTAGAGGTAGCCAACTTTACAAATTGGAAGAAGAGGTTTCTTGTCCACATGTTTGGGACTGAACCTCAATTCCTTGGAATCATTGAAAATGGTCCTTTTATTCCCATGGTTGGGGACAATAAAAAACTTGAAGCACAATGGACTGCTGATGAAAGAAAAGCTGCTAACCTAGATCAGCGTCTTAAAGTCTCATCATGTATGTGCTCCCAGATGATCAAATGAATTCTGTTGTAAATTGCAAAACAACCAAAGCTACATGGGAGGACCTTATTCTTTACCATGAGGGACCCTCAGATGTAAAAGAAACCAGAATAATGGATTTAAAGCTTCAATACAACACCTTCAAGCACAAAGAAGGGGAAACCATCACACATTCACCAGATACATAGCACTGATGAATGAACTTCTGAATGATGGCGTTGAGCTTTCAAAACTTGAAATCAACACAGTTTTTGTTAATGCATTGCCAAAGAAGTGGCTAAGTTTCTACCAAAGCTTGAGAAATGCTAATCATATTAAATATTGTGATCTAGCCTCTCTTTTTGGGAAACTTAAATATGAATAAAACCTAGTTGATAGGATTTATGAAGGCTCAAGCAAGAGTAAAGCATTAACCATTGCTACACCCTTGTCCACAGCCTTCTTCAGTGAGGCTGTCATTCAAGACTACCAAGATAGTCCTGATGATGAGGAAGATACTAGATCTAGTGAGGAATATCTGAATGACCTCAAAGAGGAATTTCATGAAAGAGCACTTCTGGCCAAGCCTAGAAGGTTCTTTAAGAAAGTAGGCAAGTTCTCCAGCTCCACAAAAGCTTCAGTTGACACTGAATGCTACAAATGTGGGAAGACTGGTCACTATGCTAGGGATTGTTATTAAAAAACATCTCTCCCTTCATATTCCTCACCAGCTCAATCAAGACAATCTGGTCAATCATCATTTCAACCAAAACAAATTGCTTCTACTCCATTTCAGCAAAATAGGGTTGAACTCAGAACAACAAAAGATTTTGAGGCCAAATACAGAGAAATCAAGGCAAGATTGGACTTAATGAGTACTAAAAGCTCCTCATCCAAGACTCTCAATAAAGACAAGAACAAATGACTTGTTGCTGAAGCCTATGAATGGGATGAAGAAGACGTTTCTTCAAATGATGATGAAATGGTTAATGTGAAAGTGCTGATGGCACTTGCTGATGATGAAGGGGCTAATTCAAATGTGGTGACCAGAGAAAGTGGCAGAAATGGTGAATGGGTCAATGTCACAATAAAAAAGGTACAAACTCTTCTTGAATTAGAAGATAAAGATGACATTAAATTTGTCTTTGATTACTTGTGCATTGATCTAAAATTTGTTGAAGAGCAAAGAAAAAATTTGCTTGAAAAATTTCATAAACTTGTTCTACAACTTGAAGATTTTGAAAGTAAGCAAATAGAGCTAAAAGAAGATAAACTTGATATTCTTACTTTTCAACAATTGAACAAAGAAATTTTGGAGGAAAATAACTCCCTTAGAGTGGAACTAAAAGAAGCAAAAGATATTGTTAAATCTTGGCTTAGAAACGCTGATAGGGTAAATCAATGCATAAGTGAACAAATACCTGCTCAAAAGAGGAAAATGCTTGGTGCTGAAGGATCCTACAGCACCAAATATATTGTCTTTGTCAAAGCATCAAATGAGGATGGTAGCTCGATCCCTGACATTAAAAGGTCATGTGAAGAGAATTTACCCAATCATGACACTGGATGAATCCTTCTTCCTGAGTTTCAAGCAAGTGTTGACACTTCAGCACCAGTTGAGTCCTCAGTTATTGAGGATGACTCGGATGATGATATAGAGAATGAAGTAAGTACCCCACTTCCTCCTTTGGAGAAGCTGGCTGGTGTTGAACCCTCTACTGGACCCAATACTATCCAGTCTATCATCAAGTCACACACCAGACACAAAGGTAGTTCCTCCAAACATGTCAAAATTGACACTTCAAAGAACTCTTCAGCTCCTGCTGAAGGCTCATATATGGGAACTACCTCTTCAGTTTCAACAAATAAACAGAAGAATGCTAGATCTGAGGAAGATAAGAGAATGTCTCTTGTCATGCAAGAGATCAATGATCTTAAATTGCAACTCAGGAACCAGCAAACACCAACACGATTCAGAGATGAACCTTCAGATTCTCCTCATTTCAAGTATAATACACAATTTAAAAAGGCTTATGATTTATGTGGTCTAAACAAGTATCTCACAGAAACTTGCCTAATAGTGATTTATTGTACTAAATTTGAAAGAACTGATCATCGCACTTGTGAACACACTTAGTATATGCTAGCTAAAACAAGTGCTGATGCTCACAAAACTGAAGCACTCATTCCAGGTGAAATATGCCTTTCCCACCTTGCATTCATTGTGGTATGGGCAATCATCACGCAGATGACTGCGACTATTATCCTGTTTGTAATATTTTTGGAAGTTATGACCATGACACTCATGGACATAATTGAATCATCTCGCTCAGAAAAGGTATTAAAACAAGAAACCCAAACTCTATTACAAAATGTTGTGAGATTTGTGGAAGCGATGTCCACACTACATCTGATCACAACCATATAGAGTGGTTCAGAAGAGGTGAAGCCCTCCAGGCTAAGAAAGAAAAAGCTATTCAGACCTCTTCTTCTGAGCAATCACACATACCCTCTACAAGAGGACCCTTCAGATCTAGAACACCTTCTAGATCTAAAACCCACACCCAACAAAGGTGGGTTTCAAAACAAAACTGACCATTTCCTTAACTTGTGTAGTGTGATCTCAGGAAGCCTATTTGGTACCTAGATAGTGGTTGCTCAAGGCATATAACTGGCATCAAAAGTTATCTGCACAAGTATAAGGAGGAACAAGGTCCTAAAGTTGTTTTTGGTGATAACTCATCAGCTACTACTCAAGGATTTGGTTTAGTAAAATGCAATGGTATAGTTTTCTTAAGGGTAGCATATGTCAATGGATTGAAGCACAACCTCATCAACATAAGTCAACTTTGTGATGCAAAGTATCTTGTGCTGTTTGATGACAAAAAAGGTACAATCTTCAACTCCAATCATGAAATTGTGATGATTGCTCCAAGAGTCAAAGATGTTTATGTCATGAACATGAACTCTACTCAGGAGACATGCTTCTTTGCTGAAGCATCCAATATTACCTATTGGCTTTGGCATAAGAGGCTCTCACATCTCAATTTCAAAACAATAACTCTGCCGCAAAACAAAATCTTGTTATTGGTCTTCCTTCACTTGTCTACTCCAAGGACAAACCATGCTTAGCATGTGAAAAAGGGAAGCACCATAGGGCCAGTTTCAAAACAAAGCAAACTTTCTCAATCAAAGAAAGTCTTCATTTGCTTTACATGGACTTATTTGGCCCAGTATCACCTAGGGCCATTTGTCATGAAAAATATACACTTGTCATTGTTGATGAGTACTCTAGGTACACCTGGGTATATTTTCTGACAAAGAAAAGCCATGCACTAGATGCATCATGTCATTCATTAAAAGTGTTGAAAATCAAAATGACACTTATGTCAAACAACTCAGAACTGACAATGGCACTGAATTCAGAAATCACTCACTGATCAAATTCTGTGATGACAAAGGAATTTCCCAAAATTTCTCATCTCCTAACACACCTGAACAAAATGGTGTGGCTGAAAGAAGGAACAGAACTTTGGTTGAAGCAGCAAGAACAATGCTTGTTGGATCTGCTCTCTCTAAGCATTTTTGGACTGATGTTGTAGCCACTGCTTGCTACACTTAAAATAGATCCATCATTGTGAAGAGACACATGAAGACTCTCTATGAATTCTTCAGGGGGAGAATTCCAAACATTTCATTCTTACATGTGTTTGGGTGTCCAGTATTCATTCACAATCACAAGGATCACCTTGGTAAGTTTGATGAAAAATCTGATGATGGTTACTTTCTTAGATACTCCCTAGTATCTAAAGCATACATATTCTTCAACACAAGAAGACAATGTATTGAAGAAACCTATCACATCACATTCAATGAAAGTTCTGAAGCTCTCACTTTTACAAATCCATCAGATGATGAACTTCATATACATGAATCTCACAATTATCCATCTGATGAATTTCATCACTATGAGCCTTCTCAAAAATATCAAACAAGCAACTCAGTCCCTCATATTGATCCATTTGAAGATATGACAAGTCCTACAAAAGGAAATCCTTCAGTATCACATACTGATGGTTGTCAATCAAATAATGATCAATCTCAAAATGATCAGCAAGGAAACACAAATGACCAAAATGGTCAGTCTCAAAACAATCAGCATGCTGACACACATGATCAAAATGATCAATCATATGCAGCTGCTGAGGAACAATCTGAGCCCCTTGCTCAAAGCTCTTCTATCATCTCTAGGGAATTAGGTCTTGGATATGTTTCTTCTGACCAAGAAGGAAGCCCTCAAATGATTGAACCTTTGTCCACTGAATATCCTTCAGTAGACACTAGAGACATTCCAAGTCCAAGTCCACGTCATGGACTTCCAAGCTCTAGCTCTAATCATTATACCAGTACCTATTCTCTAGCTCCATAAAAATCTTGGACTGAAAATAGTCACATACAGCTGGTGAACATAAAAGGTAATCCTGGTGAATGTAGAGTCACTAGATCTATGGCAAAGAAACTGAGTGCTGCTTCATCTAGAGAATGCCTCTATGAAAATTTTCTCTCAGAAATTAAACCTACAAAGGTTTCTGAAGCACTCACACACCCTGTATAAGTGGATGCCATGCAAGAGGAACTCAATCAATTTGAAAGAAACAAAGTCTGGAAATTGGTTCCTCTTCCATATGGTAAATCAACCACTGGCACCAAATGGGTTTACAAGCTCAAAAGAGATGAAACCAATGCAATGACCAAAAATAAAGCTAGGCTGGTGGCCCAAGGATTCAATCAAGAGCCTGGTGTTGATTTTGATCAAACCTTTGCTCCAGTTGCACGTATGGAAGCCATACTAATCTTCTTTGCATATGCCACTTACATGAACTTCACCATCTACCAAATTGATGTCAAAAGTGCATTCCTAAATGGTGACCTAAAAGAAGAAGTTTATGTTACTCAGCCTCCTGGCTTTGAGAGTAGTAAATACCCAAATCATGTCTACAAGCTTTACAAAGCTTTATATGGACTGAAGCAAGCTCCAAGAGCATGGTATGAAACTCTCTCAACATTTCTCATTGAACATAAATTTGTCAGAGGAAAAATAGATAGCACCTTGTTTATCTATAAATCTAAAACTGACACCATTCTGGTACAAATTTATGTGGATGACATAATCTTTGGTTCTACAAGCTTGAAACTTTGCAAACAATTTGCCAAGCTTATGACCAACAAGTTTGAGATGAGTATGATGGGAGAACTCACATACTTCAGATTAAACAATCTGACCAAGGCATCTCAATCAATCAAGAAAAATATGTTGAAGAAGTATGATATCAATTGTGCTTCAGTAAAGACTCCAATGGTACCCCCTAACAACTTAGGACCTGATCTCAATGGACAATCAGTCAATGAGACTCAGTATATAGGTATGATTGGGTCACTCATGTACTTAACTGCAAGCAGGCATGACATTCAATTCTCTACATGCCTTTGTACAAGATACCAAGCAGATCCAAAGGAATCACACCTTGCTGCTATAAAGAGAATCTTCAGATACCTAAAAGGTACACCAAGTCTAGGTCTTTGGTACCCCAAATCCTCAGGGTTTGATCTAAAGGGGTATTCAGATTCTGACTATGCTAGATGCAATTTGGACAGAAAAAGCACTTCTGGTGCCTGCCAATTGCTAGGTGGCAAACTTGTATGTTGGAGTGCTAAAAAGCAACAAACAGTTGCCATGTCTTCACCAGAAGCTGAATATGTGGCAGCTGCTGGATGTTGTGCCAATATTCTTTGGATGAAAAGCCAACTGGCTGATTATGACATAGAATATGAAAAGGTACCAATCTTTTGTGATAACACTAGTGCTATTGCAATATCCAACAATCCAGTCCTCTACTCAAGAACAAAACCCATTGATATCAGAGATCACTTTATCAGAGATCACATTGTGAAAGGGGACATTGAATTACATTTCATCCCCACTCAATACCAATTGGCTGATATCTTCACCAAACCACTGGATGAACCAACTTTCAGAAGATTGATAATGGAGCTTGGTATGCTGAACATTGATGATACAAAACCTGAACCTTCAGCATTTATTAAAGAAGCTTGAAGGTTCAGCATTTTATAAAAGATTTTGATTAATGTTAAGTTGCATTGTCTGAGTAAAGGAGTGTGCAATGTCATGTGTCAATTTCACTTTATGTGATTGTGTATATGATGTTTTGTCGCCTTATCTGATTCACTGAAGCTGAACAAATAATCACCAGTCATCAAAAGGTTCCTTCAGCAATGCTGAATAAATTTTTAATACATTTGAGTAGCTAGGCCTGAGTAGAGGAGTGTGCAATGTCATATGTCTTGTTCACTTATGTGAACATGTATATGGGGTTTTGTCGCCTCATCTGACGCACTGAAGCTCACAAGTATTGCCATCAGCTTCAACATATCTGAGCAACAACATTTAAAACCTATCAATCATGTGATTCAAAAGAGTTAATGGCATTAATTTTCTTGTGAATAAAACAAACGTTATTTCAAAAAGGTGTCATTTGGTAATTAAGGAAATTTCAAACGTCTCCATCCACAGTCAACAACTCCCTGACACATGGGGCGTTTCACTGTTCAAAGCAACAGAAAATCATACCTTTTTGCAGAACATTAATGAGAAAGTTTGTGCCTAATGTTCAAAAGAAACCCAAAAAGATTTATAATTTTTTCAAATGGTTTTAAAAACTTTTTACAAATCAGTTAAAGTTTTTATATAATCCCTAACAATTGGATTTCATTCCACGCTTACAAATATTTTCATCCAAAAACACACACAAACTCTCTCTCTCTCTTTCAAAACACACACAGAAACATCAATGGCTGAATCATCCTCCACCCCTAAGATTGCCAAAATCACCCTTCAACCATCCACTCATGTTAACTATCCCATTGATGATATCATCTTCAAACCCAACAACATCACCTTGCTCAAACTTGAATCCATTAAGTCTGTTCCTGGGGAACAAATTTTGACTTATTTATCCAAAAGTGTTTTAAGGTATGCTTTATTTGAGGATCCTGGTAAGATGTTTCAAAATGTGCTAAAAGAATTTTGGTTTACAGCAGAGGCTTCTAACAACAACAAGTCCATTGAGTTTGATTCTACCACGATTGGGATTCATGGTAGATTTGGGTTAAAGTTATTTAGAAAAGTTTTGGGGTTAGATTATTTGGAAAACCCTAATGAGTATGAAGCAGTACCTGATGATTTTATGGTTGTCAAAAATTTCTTTAAAGAGATTGGGTATACTGAAGAAATTACTGAAAAATGGGGGTTAAAAAGAAGTTCTTTGCCACCAAGATGGAAATTGTTGATGTCCATTCTCATTGAATGTTTGGGGGGGGGGGGGGGGGGGAAACTGGAGGCCTTGACCAGATCAACCAAAAAGATTCTATTATTTTATACTGTCTGGCCAAGGGTGTCAAAGCTGATTTTGGGAGGCTTATTTTTTAAGATCTCCATGGGAAGTTGGAGAAAAAAACTAGAGAGAAAAACGTTGTGTACACCAGATTTCTATCTCTCCTCTTTGTTGACCATCTTGGAAATGACTTTTCAAAAATCAATGGAGAGAAACTAATTTTTAAGACCTTTGATATCACTCCCTGGAACATTCCAGTCAGCACCATTGATCCTCCTCTTACACAACCCATGCTGGACATTTGCTCAGCAGATGCTCCAGTAGTGTACAAAGCTCCCAAAGACACTTCTCCAACTGGAGAAGGGGATCTACAAGGCAAAAAGCCTGGAGCTTCGTTTGGACCTCGTCAGAAGCAAAAGTTAATTAATACCAAGAAGGTTAGACGTGAGTCCAGAAAGAGGAAAACCCGCACACAATCTTCCTCAAAGAAGATTGATGATGATTCCCAAGGCCATGCTTTGAAGAAGACCAAGTCCCTGGCCAAGGATAAGAACCCCAGCCAGCCATCACCTTTAGTCTCTGCTAGAGGTGATATGCATAAAGAGGCCTAGCAAGCAACCCATCTCTCAACTTCTTTAGGAGAGAAGGGTGAAGATGAAGCTCACCCTCAGCTCAGTAGTGTGGAGTCAGCATTGGATCCATCAGGTCAAACCAACCCTGGTGGTGAAGGGCTTGAAACTGATCCACACACTCATGATGATGCTCCAAAGATTCCCAAGGAAGTGCATCTCACCACTGGAGCCAAGGTGGGACACTTGCCTACGTTTGTTGTCAGCATGTATGGAGATGATTTGGAGAAAGAACTTGGGTTCAATGAAAGAATTCCAGTCAATCTAGATGACAATGATGAAGAGCCTGCTGATGCAACACAAAAGCCACCTTCCCCAAAACTGAGCAGGTAAAAGAATTAACCAATCAAGTGTTGATTCCTCAATCACAGGTGGCCAGACTGAAGGAAGAAAAGGTGCTTGCTGACATTGAAATCTCAACTCTCAAAGCAAGACCACCTCCTCCTTCTGCTGAACAAATTAAGGATGTCATCATTGTTGCTTTGAAGCCCTTAGTCCAAGATGTGGCCACCACCACTTTCTTAAAGCACGAGATGTCCTCTCTTATGGACTCCATCGACGGTGCTTCCATGGAGTTTCCACCAGAATTCACACCAGTTCCTGGCCAAGTTAATACCTTGTGTGATTCTGTGTTAAAGATCAAAGATAGAGTGGTGTTGCTGGAGAAACAAAAGCTGACCATTTCTGATGAGGTTGAGTAGAAGCTACATGCCCTCGAAACTGTTCCAGCCATGCTGGCCAAGGTAACTACCACTCTTAATCATCTTTGTGGCCTCTTCCCTACTGGTAGGTCATCAGAAGCTGTTGGGCAGTCTTCTGCTGAGGGGGAGAAAAACACAATCCAACAGCTCTTTCAGAAACATGCCTAAAAGACGGCTAAAAAACAATCCATTGAGTCACCTATCACTGAAAAGAGCCCAGCAAAGGGTAAGGGAGAGTCATCAGCCAAAGATGATCATATGCAAGGGCTGACCACAAGTGGGGAAACAACTGATAGTGGTTCACCTCCCTTTATACCCAAAAACAAAGGAGACTTTACTCTGAATGATCGTTTGATTAAGGCTGGAGTGGCCACTCAGGAAGAACTTGACAAGTTATACAAGCTTAAGCAAGAAGAAAAGCTAAGAGATTTGAAGCTAAGCTTGTATGAACAAATTAGAAAAGTTGAAGTAGAAAGTGTCTTCAAGAAGAAAGTGTTATATGAAAAGTTTTGTATAGCAAGGCTTAACAGAAGAAATATCTCACCAATCACCAATGTTGACATGTTGACCAGCAAAGGCGACATCAATCTCAAGTTCTCTAGGGGTGATGGAACTGATGAGATACTTGAAAACTTTCAAGGAAAAGAAATTTCTTACACTGAATGGATGGAAATGAGTGTGATGATCGAGAAAATAAAATCCAAGAGATGGGATGAAGTTCGCACCAGAATTGAGCACTATATGAGAAATCATGAAAGACTAGGTGAAATTCTGAACATCAACACTCAAGTTTCTCTGGAAGATCAAGATCCAATACTGGAGCTGAACAAAAGAGCAAATCTGATACAACCTGAAGTTGGTGACATCTTTGTCACTACAAAGAAATACAAAGGCTTTGTTCAGTTTCAAAATCATCTCCCCGGTCATGTACTAGACGAACCAGAACTAGGAATGATAATGTTCAATCATCAAGAACGTCAAGAATTTGTGGGCATAAGTGATCTTGATGAAATGAACAATGAACTTCTCTCGAATGTTCAAAGGATCATTTACTCTCTTCATGGTGGTCCAGGAGTTACTGATGCTGCTAAAACCTTCAGCATGTGCTTGCTTGCTATATTGGACCACAGAAACTCAGATCCATTAACTCAGACTTCCATCATTAAAACAGCTTAGGCCTAAGGAGAATTGAATAATCATTTGTATTGATCTTGTTGTAATTTGTAATATTATTGAATAAATGATTATCTGATGTTTATAAGTTATTAATTATTCAGCGCAAGTAAGAAGAAGTTGCTATGCTCACTTACTACTAACATTAGATTTAGGCTATTTGTATATCCAAATAGGGGGAGATTGTTCGGTCAGTACTTACTGACCCTGAAGCAACTCTAGGATTTGAATATAAAATCCCCCAAAGTGTTTCATGTTCAACAGTAAGGCAAGACTGCTGAAGGATGACCAGAGGAACAAAGTTCCTACTGAAGACTTTATAGCTGAAGAAAGTTCAACACTCCCCTTCCAGTGAACTTAGAATACAAAGGAGTCTTCGCTTCAAATACTAGGCGGTCTAGTTGCTGAAGAACAAGGACTGAAGAAGGTCTTTCAGTTCAGTTTGGTTTGACAATACCAAACTGAATGATGTCGATCTCCTCTAGGATATTGGAGACTCTTTCTTATTCTGATGGTTTGCATTAGGCGGGAAAAGATAACTTTAAGTCAAAGTAGGTTGCTTGTATACTTAGATATAAGTACAACCATTGTCTTTTCTAGAATAGTTTAATATGTACTTTGTACTGTTTATCCAGCATGGGCATCTACCACCTACTGGATAAACCAATGCATTGTAATATGCAAAATGCAAACCCTAATTTACACTGCCTATATAAGGAGTGTACATTGGGAGAGAAAGGTTAACGAATACAAGAGCTAAAACTCTGGAAAACCTTTCTCTCTCGATACCAACTAAACCATATAGCCAAGATGCATATTAACGTTTAGATTGGAGCTTAGACTTTAACTTTGGTTAGACGTTTAAGTAGAGGAGATCAAAACCCATTGTCATTCAACCACTTTGTTATTCCGCAAACAAAGTGGGTTATAGATTCTTTATTTGATTATAATAAAAGTCTATACGTTGAAAAGTATATTGGTATTGTTGTTTTAATCTTTCATAGTTCTTATCTATTGTTAAAACAACACACTTGAGTCGAAGTAAGAGTTATTACTTAAGATAATAAGTAATAACGAATTACTAGGGACCAACACTACCAATCTTGACCATAAGGTGCATAATAAGTCTTCTTAGCAAATCTACCAATCTTGATATCATCATCTCATGATTTTGGAAATCAAAAGGAGATGACTCTTCAACAAGTGTAAGCAACTCATGATCACCGATCCTTAATCAAACTAATGATTAGTCTTCCTGAGTACCTACACAAATGAAAGATGTAAACTAGTAGATACATTTCAAGAGTATATCTAAAATGAATAAACACTACTAATCAAATCCTAATCAAGATGAGTTGATATAGCATCAATTTTAAGGTCAATTTTTAAGAAAATGAGTATTGACCAAAAAGGAAACTTTAGTGCAACCGACGTAGTAGAGGCCATAGATCGATCCAAGATTTAAATCACATTATACTTCAAAGATCATGAGTGGCCTAGGATTTGATACTAATTTTAGAAACTTAAAGGGGGTGGGGTGAATAGTTTCCCTAATTAAAATTATGTTCGTTATTAGAAGTGACTATTACTTGAAAACTTGTTTCATAATAGTCAGGCCAAATTCCAATGTTTCAAAACATTTTCTATATCAAGTGATTATGATAATGATTTACTAAATGTAAAGACATATATAAGTAAAGAGTAAGGAAATAAAAAAAATAAAGAAAGACACCAAATATTTATAGTGGTTCGGCAACGAAACTCTCTCTTCGTTCCTACTTCACTCCTCGAGTACACCCTACTCGAGATTTTTACTATATTCACAAGCTCCCTTCTTGGCGTAGAAAACCTTATATCGTTGCTAACAATGATTACCGACACTAAGCTGAATATCGAGTTCTAATATTAGCTAGAACCAATCTATATTGTGACAACCCTAAATTTAAGAATTCTCACTTGTGACTGTTTGACCCTTATTATGTGCTGAGTGTGTGTTTATGTGTTTTATGTTTGTGTTTGAGACTTTGACTTGGGTTCAGACATCGTCTATGTAGTACGTGGCACATTATATGATGATACGATGAGAATAGTTCGTGCTCATGAGTTCACATGGATGTGACTATGAAGTGATATGGTATTTTTTAGGTCATTTTATGTGTATGTAAATAGCTATGGGTATTATAGTGTTATCTTACTTTTCGAGTGTACGTATTTAATATCGTGTATGTAATGTTATTACATAATTATATATGTAAGCATTTTAGTGTCTAGGTTATTAGTTTCGGGTCAGTGTAGTAATTTTCATAAATTTATTTAAGGGATATAGATAGTAAAATTTTATGGAATAAAATTCTAGATGATTTAATTTTAATAATAATAATTAAAATGTAAACTTTCTTTTAAATAACTTTAAAAATACTAGGCTTTAAAAATAAATAAAGGGTTCATAAATAAGGAAATTTGACAAGTTTAGACAAAAAATAAATCACGTAAAAAAAGGGCGGTGGGTTTTTTTACACCATAGGAAAAAAAAGAATAAAAAAGAAGGTTTTGTTTTGGGCTTGGACTAGAACTTGGGTATATAGAATATATATTAGCTTAACCAAAAACAAAACACAGAGAAAAAAACGCAGAGAACAAAAAAAAGAGAGAAGAAGAAAAAGTTAGGGTCTTTAAAATCTTGATCTTGATCAATTAAGGTATAGTTATGTTTTAATCTTTGTTCTCATTTAATCATTCATGTTTTAAATCATGTAATTAATCATATGAAGGATTATGGTTTTTAATTTTCTAGAATTAAAATAATTTAGGACTTGAATTTGGTAATTAATGAGGGGTTTTTAGGGTTTAAAATCATTTTTTAGGGTTTAAATCAGATTAGGCAGAAACTTTCGCTAAACTGTCTGAAATTGTCGCTAATATCTAGGCAGATTTTAGGTAAAATCGTTTGGGTTAATACTTATTTGTTTTTAAAGCTTTTTGGGTGATTCAAAAGCCTAAAATTATGTACTCGGAACATACTTTTCAAATATTCAGAATGTATAGCCTATGGAGGTTAGTAGCTGGGTCGAATTATTGGTACAAGTGTCGAGTTCAAGGTTAATTTTCAGACAACATGGTTTAAACTTGTGTTTTGGTTTTTTTCGAGATAGTGGACATGTAGAGGGTTAACATGGGGCTGATTTGGGATAGGATTTGAGATGTATCCATCATAGGGATTGTTACATTGATGAAGGATTATAGTTCTGGAGTCAATGTTGACGTGTGATATTATGTCGTGTGCATTAGATAATTGATTGTTCGTGAGGAGAATTTGGATTGTTTTTCGCAAGGTGAGTTCCTAGTTCCATTTACAGTGAGTTTTTAAATGTTTTAACTTCCCAATATGGGATGGAGATGATACTTGTGGTGTCTTTAAAATATTTTGGGATTATGTTTTTAAAGTGTGTGGACATAAATGTGCTATTGTGTGACTTGTGTGCTATTGTATTATGATATGTGTGCTTTTGTGTTGGATAATGTGTGTTTACTTATGTGTTACTTGCTATGTGAATCTTGATTGTGTTATGATTTGTTTTGGTACATAGATGTATAGGCGTCTTTGGGACCAATGGTGACTGGTAAGGCGGGTAGCCTTGTTTTGGTACATAGATTTATGGACGTCTATGGGACCAATGGTGATTGGTAAGGCGGGTAGCCTTCTTTTGGTACATAGATGTACGGGCGTCTATGGGACCAATGGTGATTGGTAAGCCAGGTAGCCTTGGTTGGTTTGGAACTGTTTGGTTTGTACATCATCTCTTCGGAGGCAAGATATCTCGACGGGGATATGGGTTCATCTTCCACAGTGCAGTGGGAAAGATCCGGATAGTGTGTTGTACATCGTTCTTTTGGTTCGGGGAAAGATGCCTCTTGAAGGGGTATAGTGTGCTTTGTGATTTGTAGACGTGGTTGGTACTGAATTGAGTTTTATTTGTAGTTGCATTTAACATGATAATCATATTATGGTCCATTGTTTTGACTTGTTTTCTATGACTTACTTACAACGGTGTGTCAAGGTTTTCTTATGTTGTTTTCGATAGACTAAACCTATGTTCTCACCAACTTTATGTTAACAGATTTTAGTAACATTTTCAGGTGAGGTTGTTGTGAAGGATGATATTAGAAGTGGCTAGAGTCTAGAAGTTGTTAGGATGCATTCTTTGGAATCCACTTCCCTTTAGTTTATTTTCTTTTGATTTGATGCATGTACTCTATGATATTTGTTTGTTGGTCTATTTGTCTTGTACTTTTGAGTAAGACATCACACTCATTTGTTTAGACTCCTGTTGTGCTAGATATTGTCATGACACTTTGTGTCTCCTTTATTATTATGTTGCATGTAGATTTCTCTATATAGACACCATGTGTTATGATGATATCCATACGTCTCTCCCCCCCCCCCCCCCCCCCCGTGTTTCCACCAAGACGACATATACGTCGCCCATCTTCTTTACCGACACAAGGCTAAGTGTCGAGTTCTAATCTTAGCTAAAACCAATCTATACCCGTCGCCCATCCTCTCTACCGACATAAGGATAGGTTTCGATTTTTAATCTTAGCTAGAACCAATCTACACTCAACTCTCATACTCACATCACTTTCAAGTTTAGTGAGAACTAGCATACTCAAAGTCACACTTAGATCACTTTAGAGTTTAGTGAGAACTTACACACAACACACTAACTACTACATCACTTTAGAGTTTAGTGAGAACTAACACACAAGACTCATCCAAGTATAAACATATAACTTGGATCTACACGAGAATCAAATGAATAAATATGACGAACATGACTAGATCTGAGAAATGATGATCTTCATCAAGGCTTCATCTTTTAACACATCACAAATGTGTGACTGATCTTCTCTTTAGACATAAGAAGAAGGAGATAAAGGAGATAATTACAAGTAAACATACTTTTCAAATTAATTTATCATTTACTAATGATTTTGAAATTGAAAAGAGATTAAGAAGCAAAAAGTTATCCAAAAAGGTTCATAGAAAATGGAGAAATGATCCACTATTTATAGGAGACAATGTCCAACAACTAGTCTGTCTGCGGCTCATGAAATGGCCCCGCGGTTCCTTATCACTAAGGAACCATAGGTACCTATGATACGAGTGCACTCCTTTTTGTCCTTTAGTGAAAAAATTCCATCTTGTGAAGATTTACCTTAAGAAGAATATCCTTTATCTATTTGGAATATCCCAAATTCAAATTTCCATTTTCCATTTTAATATATTCTTAAAAACAAAGCTTATTAAAATATTTTGTCACATTTGTAAGTGTGCGTTTTAAGGTTAATCACTTTTAATGATCACTAAACATGTAGAAGATATGTTTTTGTAAGAATAAAATGATTATTACCTAAATTATAGTGTTTGTTAAATAATTCGTCTTAAGGTTATCTTTGAGGATAAATTATTTTACACTTTATTGTGATCAAAATTAAGAAAGATAAGTTATTACAAATAATGTTTTTAGGCATCGATTGCATTAACAATGTGATTTTGGGTATTTGTCTTGTAACAATTACAAACCGATCCTTACAAATCCCTATCTAGGGTTTTGGATCTAGGGTTTCCAAGTTACAAGACCTGCACAAGTTTGTTTGAAAGTGAGTTACTACTAGCATCATAGTGATTATACGTTTGATGTGTTGTGTGAGCAACCAATAAAGACGGTAATTTAACCATTAAGTCTCTACATCAAGATCAAGCTCTGTTAATTGATTTATTCTATTAAAAAAGCTTAGTATTTCATTGTTTATTGTTATGTGCTTTAATCATGAATGTTTTACTAGATCTGTTTCGATACGTACTCGTAGTTAATGGTTTAACTAGTTCTTAAATCCCAACAGCATCTAGATACTTTACTAATTTATTGTTAGTAGGTCTAAGCTTTTACATTTGTGTATGGATAGATAGTTATTTTGGGTAGTAAATGAGTTATCAACTCATCAACGAAATTGTGATTTATACCCGACTCCCGTGTATATGGGTTGAACGAGGTTTGAGCTGTAAACATCCTTATCCGACACTCATTTGTTACTCTATCTATATATGGATCGGGTAATGTCGTCATGTACCAGATTGGTATGGTTCAAGTAATGGGTGGCATATACTTTCAAATCAAAAGTCTATGGTATATGATTTGGGATAGCCTCATATGTAAATTGGACGAAATTTATAAGTCAAATATCGTATCATTGAAATGTTTAATCTTATGAGATAAATGTTGGTGTAAATTTTGGTTAATGTTTAATATGAGTTTCATCTACCTCTTCATTTAACTGAAACGTGATGCGTAATATTTAGCTAAAGTTAAAGGTTCTATATAAAAGCTTAACAATCCATGGGTCTTGACAATAATTAAATACTTGTTTTAAATGGAGAGTATTGACCACCGTATCTAGAACCCCTAGGATACGACGCCGTGCTCCTTGAGTATCATGGGATTGAATACCCTGACCTCCCAGAGGCTCTCGAGAAAGCTATGATTAATAAGTGTTTGGTTGAGCTAATATTACTTTGTAGACAATCTACCTATTGGTGTTGGTGTCGTATGTATGTCGTAAAGGCATAGAACATACTACTTTATTAGCTTACTTGATTTAATGCAGTTGATATGTTGTTAAACATGTTATATATGTGAGGTTGCTACTACCTAAAACATTTAATTTAAAAACAAACATTTCTTAATTATATAATACACGAGGCGTTCATACTCGTGCATTACACCATGATTGATTCATGAGAAAAACAAAACGGTTACTTATGTGAAACGTCGTATTACTTAATAGTGGTTCGTTGTACATAGGGCGTGTCTAAGTGTTTAGCGCATAATATTGGTGTCGGGGTTGTTCAATATAGTTTGTTCAAACCCTGATTAAGGTCATGGCCCGTGCGGATGTAAGATGCACGGGCTTTATCCAACCAAAAGCTATCAGTTTTGCAAGGGTTTCACGCTTAACAAAGAATCCTACAACAATTATTGGAAACTAATAAAGGGGTATAAGATAATATATTAGATCAAATTTGTATAAACCCAATACAACTAACCACATATATTCACAAACTCAAAATCGAAATAAATAACATTTTATTTCCCAAGGTTCGGTTTGAACATCTTAAAAGTTGCTCAATCCATATTGATAACAAAATTTCGGTTAATCCGTTCAATGAATGCTTGGCTCATAATGTAAACATATAAAATACTTCACTCCTTAATATTAGTCATCACCTAACTCTAATCTTTCACTAAAAAAACAAACAACTTCCCTTTTGTTTTCTCTCATAAACCACACTCCACCAACAATAAGCAGATCTAGTAATTCCCTTTTGTTAAATACATAAATCTCATACAATTTCATTTCTTAAAATCTTAAACTCAAATAACAAATAAAACATATACTATCGTTATTTCGTGTATCCAAAAACTAACCAAGCAACCCTTTTGGACTCTTTAATCGAGTTTGAAGCATTTTAAGAACATACTATGCTCCAAGATCTTTAAAATAGGTATAGGGTATGGTTTAGGTTTTATTTTGCTCTATTTTTCATTTGGAATGAACAAAGATCATTACAATATTTCTTTTTGATAAAAAACTAAGCTTTCATGTTTATGTTCTTTCTTTTTTTATTAGAATAATAAAAAAAGGTATTCGTGTAATTGATCTTTAATGGTCTAAGTAATTGTAATACACGAAACATTTGAGATCTTTCTTGTTTATCTTTTTAGTTCGAATCTTGTTGTATTTGATATGAGATGGAGATGAAGTTGTGAATATATGAAGTTCTTTTTAGTTGTTTAGTGATTTATGATGTGTGAAATGAAATTTAAGGATCTTAAGCAGATAACGCAATATTTTTGTGATTGTTTGATGAGCTTGAAATATAAACTAAGATAATTTACTTTCAAGTTAAAGATTAATGGTGAAAATGCTTATTACTAAATGACTAAAATGAAAATATTTTAAACATAAATTTTAATTTAAAACTAAGGAATAATATTAAAGTTATAAAAAACTAAAGGTTAAAAGTGTAAAATATCAGATTTTGAACCAATAACAAAAATTCATTGCATGAATTATTGGTTTCATCTTCTTCGTGTATTAAATGTATGGTTTTGTTGTTTTCTTTGCTTAAATTTACTTAACATGTATTGATACTTAACAATAACAAAACACATTACGATGATCTACGAAGGATCATGGTCATAGTGAGTATAGTTTTAATGTCCGCTAACACCGAAAATCGAAATTGGAAACTCGAAATCATTTAAACATTCTTGTTAAACCATGTGATAAAAACCATAAGTTTCATGTCACTACTTTCTTGAATTCGAAATCTTGTTACTGAAAGCCCAACTAAATTTTACTCGGCCTAAGTTATAAGGATATATTAACACTGCATACAATGATACTATCTCTTGATTTTGAAATTGGCCCATTTGAGTTAACACACGACACTTAATGTAAGTATTATCCAACAACTCATAGAATTTATTTCAAGGGCATAAGAGATAATCCCTCTCACAACCTAACCCTACACTTTTTCCAACGCAATCACCAACACCATTCTTATAAACTTATCTAATCTCACATCAAGACCTACACCTCAAATAATCAATCAAAATAAATAAACCCCTTTAATTAACCACAAAATTTCTTGTTATTAAATGTATGCTCAGATCAACCAAGAACCGCCGTCAAGATCTTTTTAATTTTTATTTAAGGTTTCAAGTAGGGTTATTTATTTGTGTCTACTCGAATCAAAACAAAAGAGAAATAAGCTTTCATATATATGTTCTTTCTTTTTTATTTAAATACTAAAAGAATGGATACCTTCAACACAATCAGTGATGAGTTAATTTTCGTGTAATGGATATTTAACGGTATATATATAAAGATTTAGTTCGAGTCATTCAATTTGCAGCGTTGATGATTCGGTTAAACTCACATATTAGTACTACATTTTATCTATAGAAATTCAAGAGTTCAATGAGATGGAGTTTAAGTTTGTGGTAAGTCTTTTGAGTATCCTACTTTTACAACCCTTCATATCCTACAATTCAGCTATAAAATCCTAGACTTCCTCAACATCACCGTTCACATTACACGAAGAGTTATGAGATCGTGATGAGTCAAATTAGTTTCAAGTTGTTTGTTTTTTATTTTGATTTAAGATCTTCCTTGGATCTCTCTTTTGTGTTATCTAGCTCAGTGGTGGGGGGAGTTTTGTTATGGGAATGATGTTAAAAATATATCTATTTGTGTTCGGGTTCACTTTTTTTGTGTCTGCCTTGGTATGTGTGTATACTTTTTTGTCAGTGTTGTGCAACAGACAAGTGAGGAGAAGGGGTGAGGTGAACGGTGATGTGGAGGAAGCCTAGGATTTTATAGTTGAATTTTAAGATATGAAGGGTTGTAATAATAGGATAAAAGACTTACCACAAACTTTAACTCCATCTCGTTGATCTCCTGAACTGCTAGACATTAAATGTAAATATATGAGTTCAGCCGAATCATCAATGCTGCAAATGGAATGATTCACACTGAACCTTTATATATATATAAGATATAATACATTCAAGACATCATTTTTTTAGAAAATATAAGAAATAAGAAAAAAAAGCATAGATAAATTATATTATTTTATTATGATAAGACCTTCGACATCGAAAAAAAAGTATGAAGTAGTTTGTCGACCAAGTGAGCAAGATCAAGCAATATTACGCAATGAACAATTAGATACAACCCGTGTGCATCGCCCATGTCTTAATGTCTAGTGAAATCATAAAAACGTTTAGAAATAACTAATGTTTTTTTTTATTTTAATGCATAAAATAATGTAAGCAAAATGGGTAGAAATATCTATTTTTTTTGTTTTTAATTTAAAAGTGTTCAACAATAAAGTAAGTTCCAATGATCATCACCAATGAAAACATACCGTGACTTCACGAATTGATGGGAATAGATTAATGAGATTACGGATTTAAGGATGCAAACGAGGGAAACCTAGGTCTATAAATGACTAGGCTCACAAAATTTGGTTGCCACAACACAATGGACTAACTAAACAAGTGATCGATGCAATAAAGTAAGAAAATGAAAAAAAATGTATAAATGAACACAAAACGTACTAAAACAAGAAAACAAGCGGAATATATATATATATATATATATATATATATATATATATATATATATATATATATATATATATATATATATATATATATATATATATATATATATAGAGTTAAGTTAATGTAATGTAGTTGTTTAAAATTGTTAAAATAAAAAGTAATTTTAGCCATTCAATTTGCTAATTTGTAGGTTTTGTGATTAATGATGGATGAGTTACTTTTGTCTAATAAACATCAAACTTAAGGGCAATTGTGTCATAGCAATATTAATATCTCAAATGCATTTGTTTAAACAAATGTGACGTCTCTACACTTTTGTTCTTAAACTGAATAAATTTTTTTTTAACCAATGACGTCATTTCCAAAATACAATTTTAAATAGTATCAAATTTGATGATACATGTTTTTGTTTTTTCTATTTTAATGATACATAATCTTTTAATATTTTTTTTCACATGTAATATTTTTATATTATTTAATGATACATATTTTTTTTGAATACTTTTTTTCATTCAAACAAATGTGTTTGTGAAAGATGTACGTAACTAACAAAAGTTTATTTTATAATTATCGTGAAACTCAAACATAGCTATAGTGGACTTTTTATGATACATTTATCATATACTAAAAGTTTCATGACAATAGGAACAAAACCAATGCACTACAACTTGCTACGTATATCAATAAAGATAATAATCTACTGGTACATAATCTACTAATAAGACAACAAAATAATCTACTAATACATAAAAACTCAATCTACTACTGAGACAATCTACTATAGCGACAATTATGGCATCTTCACAAGTTGTAAACAAACTAGTAGTAAAAAAACTGATACCCTTTAACAAACTAATACGACAATTTTTTTCCATAACAATCTACTAGTACATCACATACTAATAAGATAAAAGATAATCATATACAATGATACATAAACAAACTAGTAGTAAAAAAATGATACACTTTAGCAAACCAATACGCTGTGACTTTTGGTTCTAACTTGAAGGCAACAGTTTGTATTTCACTTCTACCATGTACAACGGCAATTCAAATGTACATCGTTTTTGATACACGCAGCAGTGATTAGGGTTCGGATATAGAGTCGGCTCTGAAGATATCTTCGCTGGAAACCATATAAGTCACAAAAACTTATATCTAATAATAGCTCGTCACAAGTTCCTAGTGCATTCAAATGTTGCTGGTAGTGTTGGCAATAGTGGTAACTCTGGGAGAAAAAAAGAACGCTAGTATTAAGGGTAACTAAATAGAGCTGTGGCTTTTTGAAGGTTTATTAATAACCCGACGACAAGATTAAGAAAGGATATATAACTTTTGAGAATGGATAATTCGTTTTTAGAAAAGCAAATATTTGATGCTAACGGGGAATGATGAGAATGACGACTATAATGATTTTTAGAGAAAAGAATGGAGTGTTGAAAATACCTAAAACACCCATAATCATATACAAAAGAATTAATATTAGTTTTAATTTTCTTTTAATTTAATTAATGACATCTTAAATCAAATAGAAGATCTAAGGTTGAAAATGCTTTTCATTTTAACAATTTTAATATACTACACTATTTTAACTAAATTCTATATATATATATATTGTAATTATCTATCGACTAATTATAAATATATAAATGACACAGAATCATAGATATATAAATAAAAAACAAAAACGCACAAAAAACGTATAAATAAATATAAACAGACGAAAATTTATAAAAACACATGAAAACGTACGAAAACGGATGCAAATGTACAAAAAGGACGAAATAAATATATAGGGTTAATACATACGGGGGTTACTAAATATTCCCAAAAAAGTGCGTCTAAGTTACTAATGTTTCAATTTGTTCATCTAGATTACTAAACTATACACCACTATAACTTAGTGTTAATTCGAGTAACCTGAACACATGTTTTATGATAAGTTAAATAACATAAATATCATGTTTTTACAAGTTCGGTAACATAAGTATCGCGTTTTTACAAGTTAATTCATGTTCAGTGACCCAAAATTTATGTTTCATAACTTTAGTAACCTAAGTGAACAAAATGAATGTCTAGTAACTTAGGCGCACTTTTTAGAACGTTTTGTAACCTCTGTATGTATTAACCCTAAATATATATGTGTAATTATTTACTGAGTGTAACTTTTATAAGGTTTAATAACTCATTTAATGAAATCGTGAACTATAATAACTTGTTTTAAACTTTAGTTATAACGTGGACAAGGGAATCGGTAAATCATCTAGTTTTCCACCTTAGGAGTAACCCGAGGATACCTTTTGCAAACGTACAGTAACCATAAATAAACCTGTATACTTGAGTAACCTATTTGTAACATTTTAAACTTTATAACACATTTTTTGGTAAACTTTAATAACTTTTGTATAAATATTCAAAAATAAATTTAATGACCATTTGATATATATCAATGTTCTAACTTGAATGGTATTACGAAATTTAACAGTTAAATGGTTCGATTAACAAAAGTGAATGACTAAAACAAGAAGGGCTGAATCGGTTGAAAAACCTTTTTTATTTTTGGAGATAGAGAGGTCAAAGGTTTGATACTTATTCCTTGTGACGTGTGATGTAATCTGAAAGCACCGCTTCTACTTTCAATCGAAAGTCAAATTGTTTACATTTTACTTTTTACATTACATCGGTGAAAGGCGGGATTGGACCCAAATGCGTAAAAAAGTATGTAGAAACTAGAAGGGGGGGAGTTGAATAGATTCTTAAATTCACTTGCTAAAAGACGGTTTTCAAAAATCCTTTTCAAAACTTAGGCTTGAGCAAATATGTAAAACCTTCTTATACACAATATGAACAAGGGATAGTACAACTAACTAATAATCAAAAGTATAAAGAATAATGAATGTAAAGAGATAAGGAAAAGAAAGATCAAACCAAACACCAAGGATTTAGAGTGGTTCGGCAACGAAGCTCACTCCTCGTCCCTACTCCACTCCTCGAGTACTCCTTACTCGAGAGTTCACTAATCAACAAGCTACTTAAGGTGGAGAAATCGTACACAACGTTGCTTATCCAATTTCTGACTCTAAGCTAAAAGTCGAGCCTTAATCTTAGCTAGGACCAATCTACACCAATATACTTTAAGGACCAAGTATTAACCTTAACACATACACAACTTCCAAATAGACACAACTACCTGGATCTTCACAACAATGACACAACAATGAATAAATAAGATTTGATCTTCAATGGATCTTTGAGGTAGACACAACACTTCAAGGATGAAAGTGTTCTTCTCTTTGCACTTGGAGAGGAAGAGACGGGAGAAGAAAGATTCACTTCTAAACAAGTAGTAATCAATCAAATGACTAAGGATTTGAGTGATTTTAGAAGTATGAAAGAATCTGGAAATATATGTGCAAAAGAGGTGAAGAGAAAATCTGAGATTGGTCCACTATTTATAAAACAAGGCTCCAACGGCTATATCTGGCCGCGGTTCCTTATCGATAAGGAACCGCATAGCCACTTAAGGAGCCGCCAGAGTAGACTCTGCTCCTTTTTGCCTTTTAGTGGTATGGTTCAAATCTGGTGATTAAAATATCCTAAAAGGATATTCTAAACCAAGATAGAATATGCCATTTTCAAATTTTCAAATATTTAATTTAATAAAATATTTTCTTAAAAATAAAGTTTAATAAAAACTTGTTACACTTAATAAAAAGTGAGTTTTGAGAAAAGATTAAATCATTGATCACTTAATTAGGATGAGTACTTGTTTGTACATACCTTAAGTGATAATGGTTGAAATAAAAAATACTTGAACTCAAGAATTCTTTTTTTGTTGTTTTCGTAAATGCTTGTTTTTACATATTGTCGTAATCAAAACAAAGCGAGACCGAAAAATGCAAGTAACGTTTTTAGGCATCATTGCATTAACAATCTCCCCCTTTTTGATTTCGACAATACATAAACTCAATCACATAAAAAAACAAGATTTTCGAAGACGAGTTTATTTCACTTCTCCCCTTTGTCGAAGCAAAACGGTTACAAAAGTCTTTGTAGAAGAGAAGAATCGGACTTTGCGAATGCTTCCCCTTGGTGCTTACTCCCCCTTGCTTGGGGCACCAAGGAATCGAGATATGGTGACAAGCTACATAGAAGGGTTAGTAGAAGAGAAGAGACACCCAACAAGATATAGCAAATGTCACAAAAAAATATAAAAGAGAATAGACCAAGATCCAAGATAAGTCATGTTAAAAGAAAAACATGAATAAAAGATACCAGGAAACAAAACATATAAAGATGTATGTAAAATAAAACAAGCCAAAAGAAAAGCATAAATTATATGAGCAAAATCTCATATCAATAAGTCAACAAATCACCCTAAAACACATAGCAAATACCTAACTTTTATGCTATAAAGCAGTATTATGTGGTATGTTTTGTGTTTGTGTTTAAATAGGTAACAAGGACACAAATATGAAGAAAAAAAGTGAAATCAAGCTCATTTATGAAGAAAATACAAGAGAAGGATCAAAGATGACAAGCCATTTGAAAAAAAGGACCTATCTTGACAACATTCAAAAGTTGAGGGACTTAAGTGCAATTTTGGAAAAATCAAGATCAAAGTCAAACCTGGTCAACTCTCCAGTCAACCAAGTCAAAGGACTCAAATAATCAAGAATGAAGGTCAAAGGACTGAATTTGCCAAAGAAATGAAGAAAAGAGCTCAAATGATAAATCTGTCAAAGTATAGGGGCTGAAATTGTCAAATATACACTAAGTATGGTTCAATCCGAGTGAAGGGGCCATTGACCAATAAGAAGAAAGGAAAAAGAGTACAAGGATCACCAGCTCACTTGCCAGCTGGGCCACTAGCCGTCTCATATTTAATAACCGAATCTGCTACAGTGCAGCGCACTATCTCCCTTTTCAACCAATAACAAAACGCCATGCAATAATCCAATTATCCACTTTTGGATAATGATCCGTGTGACCAGTTGAAGACCAATGATAAACATCCACGTGTCATCTTCAACAAAAACGAGCCCAAAACCTAACTTGAGCTACAATGCATTTCAGAACAAGTGTTATACATGAAAAGGACTCAAAATCAAGCAAGGAGTCCATTCCTCATGATTAATTAAGCTGAAAGTCAATGGATCAAAACCCCTCTTTGTACTCTTGAGCCAAATTATGCAATCAACAAGGATAAGCCACGTGGAGCTCAGAGAATGGACGAAACATGTCATCAACCCCAACTGATCTTCATCTCAGCTCTATAAATAGGACTTTAGCTCTCATTTGTTGTATGTAGACTAAGGTGTGAAAAACACACACTTCCATTTTATCTCTCAATTCTAGCATTTCCCTTTCAGTTAGCACAACTCTTAGGTGTTTGACACACACCTAAGAGTTTGTTAGATAGTTAGTTAACAGTTGTAACAAACTTTCCCTCCAATTAATAAAATTCACAATTCAGTTCACTTACTCTCATTCTACTTGACTCATTACTGCAATCCTATTGAATCTTTGTGTTTCTATTGATCTTCCATGATCAATGGATACCTTGTTGATGATTTGAAGTACTAGTAGTTGTTCAATCTCATTTGGAGTTCATTTGCAATCCAATTTCAAGCCATTTGCAGATTTGAAGCAGGGGTGTAGATTGTAGCTGAATTTGATGATGGCGATGGTTAATTCTGGTTGATTACTGGTGTTTAGTGTTTACTAGAGAGCTCAACGCTCTTCTACTCCATCAGAGGAGGCTTCATAGCTAAAAGGTTCAAAAAAATCCTGTTTTTAGTTCCTCTCAAGTGTTATTGCATGCTAAATTCCTAGAATAAATTTTACTTGTTGATCTGAATGTTTGCTTAGCTTGATTGTAGCATAATTGTGATAGTTGGATAGATTACTTGCATTTTTGTAGCCTGTTACTTAGTTTCACTTGATTTTAGTCAGTATTTTCATTAGTCATTAGTCTTAAGTTTCATTTTGTGGTTAAGTCTAGTTACATGCCTGTTTTTGGTTCAAACACACTTCATTTGGTCACTCAAACAAGTTCTAATAAATATCTTAATCTGTTTTAAACTTGTGCTAAAATTCCCTTTGAAAAAGTTCTTATACAGATTTTTAAGGTGTGTTTGGTTTAAGTCAGTTTTGGTGATTCAAGTTTGTTAAAATCTTTGTTAAGTGTTCATTTACACTAGGTAATATAGTGTAAACATTTTGGTCTCAATTTGTGGTCAAAATAATAGTTAAAAAGGCAATTGGTAGTCTAAAAGTATGGGTCAAGGATTTTGAACTAATTCAGTAGAAAACTAGCTCACTTTGATCTGCTTGCATTTCTTTGTTACTAGACCAATTAGCCTGAAATTTGTTTCAACTTGTTGTTTAACATCTGTAGTTTAAGTGTCTAATTAGAAATTATACAGTTTAACAATTTGAGTAAGAAAACAGGTTTTTGATAAGCACTTGAGCAAACTCAAGTTTCGGTAACAAAGTTCATTCTGTTTTACTAGATCTCCAATTCCACTTCAAAAACTTGTCAATTTTCTTTCATAAATCGATTTGCCAACATGTCTTGAGTAGAATTTGAGA
This sequence comes from Glebionis coronaria, assembly GCA_025667525.1. Taxonomy (NCBI): domain Eukaryota; kingdom Viridiplantae; phylum Streptophyta; class Magnoliopsida; order Asterales; family Asteraceae; genus Glebionis; species Glebionis coronaria. The sequence goes on from CM046881.1 coordinate 118,020,536, forward strand.
TTTTCAGCTTTTTGGATTTTTGGTCAAAGTTGGTTAAATAAGCCCGTTTTTGCTTATTCATGATTCTGGTTTATATAGTTGATGATTTTCAATTTTAAAAGACATTCCTAGCTTCTTGTAGTTGATTAATCAGTGTCATCAATAAAATTGGATTGTGGAAGTTTGGATTTCATTTGAGCTTAATCTTGGCTTATTGAGATAAGCTAAATTCAGATTTATAAGATGTTGAGCAATTTCCTGTTACAATCCTAGCTTATTTTCGATTTTAAGCAGTTTAAAACTTACTAGGTTGAATTTGGTTGAGAAATAAGCTCTATCCAGCTTATTCGAATGGCTTAACCCGTTTTTCATAAAAGTTACACTTTAATTGCACATAGGTCCCTTGTGTTTGTTAAACTTTGTATTCAGTGTTAATTGTCATTGTTTTTAGGGTTTGCAAATATTCAGTCCTTCAAGTTTTAGTTTTTAACAAATTCAGTTAGTTAGTTTTGTAAATTTGTTAAATTTGTTACTAGTTTGTTACATTTTACAAATTTGGTCCTTGTAGTTTCTGAATTTTACATTTCAGTCCTTATACTTTCATTTAGTTTACATTTCGAGTGTTTTTACTTTTATGCATTAAAAATTTGTACTTTGTGAATGGTAATTGGTACGTGCACTTTGTTTTACGGATACGTAGTATTAATATTTTTCACTTTTTACGTGTTGATTGAATTTGACATAGAAATCCAAATACCCTTACCAACCAAGAACAATTTAAAGCTCGATATTTTTAGGCATTTCAATTTGTCAAGAATCGAGAATAAACGAACTTACAAATACTCAATTTCAAATGGCGCCGCTGCCGGTTCATGACATTACGAGAGACTATTAATTGACGGTTTCGATTGGATTTTGGGATCCGTTCACCTCGTGAACGTTATTTTTTACGTATCATAAATCCAAAACATAAAAAAATAAAAAATATAAAAATATAAAAACTAAAAAATAACAAAATCAATTCTTTTCCTAAAGAATTAAACCAAAAAAATAAATAATTCAAAAAGCAATCTTTTTCCTAAGAGATTGCACCCAAAAATATATATTATTGGATTTCACTAGTTTTTACGTACATATAGTATTTTCTTTAAAAAAGCAATAAATACAAAAATATTTTTGATATATTATTATATGTAGATACGTATACGTATACGAACACTCAGTACACATACTTCCATAAGTATTGCTTTTGCAATACACCGTGTTCGGGAGCGTTCCAGTCCTTGACACGTGTATCGATCAAATTTAATTAAGAAAGAGTAGACAAATACTTCCAATAGGCAAGAATTCGAAGAATACAAACTAAAAAGTGAATAGAAAGGCGATGTGCTATAAAATGTCGTCTAAGGGTTAATAGGTACTTAAGTGCTTCGCGCCACCTAACCCCTCGTTCACTAGTGCGTATTCTAAGAAGGAAAGCTTGATTGGGGGTCTTGCACCCAAGTATTACTTACATATACCATACTTTCTTATGGATATTACTTATTGAACCTCGGAAAGGATAATCCCTTCTTTTCCAAAGTCGAACGAGATCTCCTATCTCACTCCTTGATTTGAGTTGCATGCTCACCCACGGGCGTGCACAAATACCATTTGGTGTACAAACCCTTCCTCCGAAAAGGAAGAAAAAGATAAAGAGTATAAACAACACCGTCCATCAAGCCGATCCTGAGAATCGTGCTTTGAACAACACAGAAGAAGCCATGGTCGTCGTTGACAATCGACCTTTGATGGAACACCTTCAATCCAATGTGCAAGGATATGCCGATGTTATTGTTATACCCGAGATACCCGCAAATTCCTTTGAGCTTAAGACATCTATGATTAGCTTAGTTTCAAACACACCATTTTTTGGGAGACCTAGTGATAATCCACATGATCATATCAAGAAGTTTCTATCTCTATGCAATACCATTAAGTACAATGGAGTTCCCCATGATGCCATTAAGTTGATCTTGATCCAATTCTACTTAGAGGGCAATGCCAAGTATTGGATAGATACACAACCACCTAAGAGCATTACTACTTGGGATGACTTTAGTAAGAAGTTTTTGAACAAGTTCTTTCCTCCATCTAAGACCAAGGCTTTGAGAAACCTAATAATTGGATTTCAACAAAAACCTAGCCAAACCTTTAGTGATGCTTGGGAAGAGTTCAAGGAGTTATTGAGAAAATGCCCCAATCATGGATTCAATGAAGTTCACCAAATCAATACTTTCTATAATAGATTAAGACCACATCATCAAGATTCCCTCAACTCCTCGGCGGGTGGGAATATTCTTTCCAAATCCATTCAAGAGGCATGGGACATTATTGAGACTAAATCTATGGTGAAGATTAACACACAATTTGATGAGAGAGTCCATGTGGTGCAAGAGAGTGTTACTCCTCAATTGGATAAGAGTATCTCTCAAAAGCTTGATACTATCATGAAATTTTGTGAAATCTCTTTGAACAAAAATTCCACCAATGATGTGAATGCTATTGCTATTTCATGTGAGACTTGTGGAGGTCCTCATTCTTACCAACAATGTGATAAGGTTCAAGGTTACCAAGGTGAATGTTATGCCTATCAAGAAGAACATAGAGAGCACTTCAAACCTAACATCAATCAAAACAATCTCTCTTCCAAGTCAAATAACTACCTTGCTCCACCCCGCTTTCCACCCCATCTACCCACCCAAAATCAAGCCAATCCTCCTCAATTGCTACAAAGAAATCAAGGGCCTAGGCCAAACTACCAAGGGAACAACTATAAAGCACCCAACAACTTTCACAATCAAGGAAATAATTTTCATACACCCAATCAAGGATTTAACCAACCACCTCCTCCCTTTCAATATCAAGGATACCCTCAAGGTTAAAATCAAGGATATGGTCAAAATGATACCTTTGAGCTATTTCAAAATATAAACCAAGAAAATGAAAGAAGAATTCGTGAAAGTGAAAAGAGAATGCAAGAGCAAATGAGAATTATGACTGAGGAGTCTACCAAAAGGATTTTGATGGTACTTAATCAAAGGCCACAAGGGGCTCTACCTTCAAACACACAAACAAACCCAAGGGCTAATGTTAATGCTATCACAACAAGAAGTGGAAAGACAACTAATGATCCTTCACCTCCTACACCTTCTATAGTTAAGCCTACTATGGTTCCACCTTGTGATAAGCCTTTAACATCTAATTCACCACCTTCAAGATCTACCACTTCAACACCTACATCTTCTCAACCTACACCCACTTCTCCTTTACCTTCCACATCTACCAATGAAGAAACCAACAAAGAGAAACCTTCCACAACAACAACTACTCAACCTACACCAAAACCAAGCTTACCATATCCATCAAGATTGAGAAAGGAGAAATTGAAAAACAAGGATGATATTCAAGTCTCAAACTTTTTGAGGATGTTCAAGCAACTTAACATAAACATCTCCTTTGCGGAAGCTCTTGCATATATACCAAAGTTTGCTAAAATGTTCAAATATCTCCTCTCCAACAAGGAAAAATTGGTGGATTTGCCTAACACATCACTTAATGAGAATTGCTCCGCCGTGTTGCTCAAAACCTTACCTACAAAACTTAGAGATCCGGGGCGATTTTTGATCCCTTGTATTTTTCCTGGGGTGGAAAATTGCATGGCACTAGCGGATCTAGGGGCAAGCATTAATCTCATGCCTTTATCGGTTTGGCAAAAGCTCTCTCTTCCCAAGCTCACTCCAACTAGGATGACTCTTGAGTTAGCCAATCGTACCATAGCTTATCCGGTAGGTATTGCGTAGGATGTGTTTGTAGGTGTGGATAAGTTTACCTTTCCGGCGGATTTTGTAGTGGTTGATTATGATATGGACCCGAGAGTTCCTCCAATTGTTGGTAGCCATTTTTGAGGACGGGTCGTACTCTTATAGACGTGGCGGAGGGAGAACTAGTTATGAGAGTTGAGGATGAGAAAGTGGTGTTTAAGCTAGGAAAAATGACTAATAAGTCTCAAGCTTGTGAAACAATTAACATAGTGGATGTTCTTGATGAGGTATGTGATGAGCATTTTCATGGAGCTTGTAAGAATTATAGTGAAGACATGCCTCATGTAGAGACCGTTGCCTCAATTGATCCCTTCTTAACACCTTTTGGAGAGAGTTATTTCCTCTTGGAGGAATTTGAGTCCAACTTCCTTGGTAATGATGATTCTCCCATTAATTGTGAAGAAGACATTCTTACTATCCAAAAGTTGCTCAATGAGGATCCCATTCCTTCACCAATTCCACAAGAAGTTACCATAGATGATCCATCCATAGTAAATCCTTCCATAGAGAGTCCACCTACTCTTAAACTTAAGGATCTTCCATCATACCTTGAATATGCTTTCTTAGAGGGGAAAAACCAATTACCCGTGATCATTGCTAAAGATTTTAAAGAAGATGAGAAGGAAAAACTTATAGAGGTCCTTAAGAAACATAAGCAAGCCATAGCATGGAAAATATCTGACATAAGGGGAATTGATCCAAATTTTTATACCCACAAAATCCTTATGGAGGATGATTACAAACCCGCCATTCAAAGCCAAAGAAGGGTTAACCCTAAAATCCATGAGGTCACTAAGAAGGAAGTGATCAAACTCCTTGATGCGGGCATGATATACCCTATTTCCGACTCTCTATGGGTTAGCCTGGTACATTGTGTTCCTAAGAAGGGTGGAATCACCTAGTGCCTAATGAGAACAATGAGCTTATTCCTACTAGACTTGCCACGGGTTGGAGAGTTTGTATTGATTATAGGAAGCTCAAGAAAGATCATTTCCCATTGCCTTTTATGGACCAAATGCTTGAACGCTTAGCGGGAAATGAGTACTATTGCTTTCTAGATGGATTCTCGGGTTATTTTCAAATACCCATTGACCCTAAGGATCAAGAAAAGACCACATTCACTTGTCCTTATGGTACATTTGCTTACAAGAGAATGCCTTTTGGCTTGTACAATGCACCGGGGACATTCTAAAGGTGTATGATGGCAATCTTTCATGACATGATTGAACACACTATGGAAGTTTTCATGGATGATTTCTCGGTCTTTGGAGATTCATTCACTTCTTGTCTCTCCCATTTAGAACGTATGCTTAAGAGGTGTGAAGAAACACGTATTGTTCTTAATTGGGAGAAGTGCCATTTCATGGTCAAAGAGGGGATAGTCTTGGGACATAAGATATCCAATAAGGGTTTAGAATTGGATCGTGCTAAAATAGATGTTATTGATAAGCTTCCCCCACCTACCACGGTGAAAGGAGTTAGAAGTTTTTTGGGTCATGCGGGATTCTATAGACGTTTCATACAAGATTTCTCTAAGATTTCAAGACCGATGACCCACCTCTTGGAAAAAGAGGCTCCTTTCATTTTCACCCAAGAGTGTTTAGACTCTTTTGAGATACTTAAGGAAAAGTTGACTATGGCTTCCGTTTTGGTTTCTCCAAATTGGGATTTGCCTTTTAAGCTTATATGTGACGCTAGTGATTATGCCGTGGGGGCCGTGTTAGGACAAAGAGTGAATAAGAATTTTCAACCTATACACTATGCTAGTAAAACCATGATGAGTTCTCAACTTCATTATACCACCACGGAAAAGGGGTTGCTTGCTATAGTCTATGCCTTTGAGAAATTTAGACCTTATCTTGTGCTCTCCAAAACCATAGTGTATACGGATCATTCCTCTCTCAAGTACCTCATGACAAAGCAAGATGCTAAGCCTAGACTTTTGAGATGGGTTTTGTTGCTACAAGAGTTTTCCATTGAGATTCGTGATAAGAAAAGAGCCGAGAATTCAGTGGCGGATCACTTGAGTATACTTGAGCATCCTTTTCAAGGTGAATTACCTAATAAGGAAATTAATGAATCCTTTCCATTAGAGGATCTCATGTCTATCTCTTCACAAGAGGATGACACCCCTTGGTTTGCGGATATTGCAAACTATCTTGTAGGGGATGTGCTAATAGAGGGTCTCACTTCACAACAAGAGAAGAAATTTCTTAAGGAAGTGAAATACTACTTTTGGGATGACCCTTACCTCTTTAGGAAATGTGCGGACCAAATCATTAGACGGTATGTAGATGGGCCCGAGGCATTTAAGATCTTAGAAGCTTGTCATAAGGGACCTACGGGTGGACATTTTGGGCCCAACTATACCGCCAAGAAAGTCTTTGATTCGGGTTACTATTGGCCTTCAATATACAAAGATGCTCAAGAGATGGTGAAATTTTGTGATGTATGTCAAAGACTAGGAAAAATTACTCAACGAGATGAGATGCCACAAAACTTCATACAAGAATGTGAAATTTTTTATGTTTAGGGAATAGATTTCATGGGACCTTTTCCATCATCTAAGGGGAAACAAGTACATACTCGTAGCCGTGGATTATGTGTCAAAGTGGGTTGAGGCCAAAGCCTTGCCTACTAATGATGCTCGAGTTGTAGTGAAATTTTTGAAGCAATTATTTGCTAGGTTTGGTGTGGGGCCATCATAAGTGATCGTGGTACTCATTTTTGTAATGATCAATTTACAAGAGTTATGAAGAAATATGGTGTTAACCATAGACTTTCTACCGCGTATCACCCTCAAACCAATGGTCAACCCGAGGTCACAAATCGTGGTTTAAAGAGAATTTTGGAAAGAACGGTGGGAGAGCATCAAGCTTCTTGGTCGGATAAGCTTGATGATGCTTTGTGGGCTTTTAGGACGGCTTTTAAGACACCAATTGGTTGTACTCCATATAGGGTTGTCTATGGAAAAGCATGCTACCTCCCATTCGAGTTAGAGCATAAGGCTTCATGGGCTCTCAAGTGGGCAAACTTTGATTTAAACCAAGCCGGTTCACATAGAAAGGACCAACTCAATGAAATGGATGAATTGAGATCCAATGCTTATGAGAACTCATTGCTTTATAAGGAAAATACTAAGAAATTGCATGATGCTAAGATCAAGAACCGTGAGTTCAAAGTTGGAGAGCCGGTTCTCCTCTTTAACTCAAGGTTGAAACTCTTTGCGGGCAAGCTTAAGTCGAGATGGTCCGGTCCATTCACTATTGCTCAAGTATTTCCATATGGAACTATTGAGTTGTCACAATCCAATGGCCCAAATTTCAAAACGAATGGTCACCGTGTTAAGCACTATTTTGGGGAGGACATTTCCGTGGAAATGGTCCAGGAGATCCCTATTTTCCCCATGAATTAATTCATTATGGGAAGAGTCTAGCTAGAGACTCCATAAATCAAGCTTGAATAACTAGGCTTAGAGTTTTTAGACTTAGAGTGTGGTAGGATAACAATAAGGGTATAGAGTTGAGGATAAGTGGAAGGGTGCCTTTCTTCATCTTTTGGTGTTTGCTTCAAGGGTTGCTCTCTCTTATTTCATTCATGGAGCTTATGGAGGAGGCCCATGTATCCGGGTCACTTCGATTAGTTTTTGCTATTGTGTTATTCAAAACACGTGTGCTTAAAATGAATACCCTATAGTTGATCTTTCCTTAGCTTGGGTTAAGCAAAGTCTATTCATTGTCATAAGTGTAGGGGAGTTTATACTCCCATGCTCTTAAACATTGAGGACAATGTTTATCTCAAGTGTAGGGGGTCTTCTATCGAAGTGACCTTACCTAGACTTTGTCATTGACCTTCATGATAACTTTGAAATTAATTTTTCAAACATTTTTAAAATTTTTGATCTACTTTGGCCACCAAAAATATGCGTTCATAATTTTTACATTAATCATTTTTCATTTGCATAACACATTTTCATTTGTATATATTTCTTCTTTTGTTCTTTATGAAAAATTGAAAAAGGAAAGAAAAAAATATAATAAGGACATGGTTTAACAAATTTAGACTTCTTTGACATATTAGGCCCGCCATGGATACATTGACTCAACCCGAGTTTGCTTATCTAAGCTTACTCTAGCTAGTATCCTTAACCATGTAGTCCTTCATTGCTCTATTAGGCTAAGCATCCACGACTCTCATTATTTGAGATTTTAAATTTGTGGAGAATGGGAGATGATAGAGTTGAAGCAAGTATAAGAGGGCTAGATAAACTTCATGACAATTACTTGTGGCTAGACCCTTCTCTTTCTTTGCCTCTATTTTCTTCGCATGTATTGTGACAACCCTGGTTTTGAGGTTCGTCACTTAGTTTTATTTTGTGCTAGTTACGTGTCTTTACGTGTTTATGTGCTAATTGGTGGGTATAGATTGTGGTTTGGATATCGTTTCCGGTACGGGGTACCTTGTGAATAAAACGATGTGTGATGATTTCATGTTCATGAGCTCACATGGTAGTGACTATGAAGTGAGATGGTGTTATTTAGTGGTTTTACGTATACGTATATGTATTATAGAAAATCATATTTTTACGATTTACGGTTTAGCATTTAGAAGTCTCGGATGAGGTGTTTAGTCATATGAATATTTTTCGGGATGGTTTTAAGTCATTTAGGACTTAGTTATAAAGTTTATTTCAAAATTTGAGATTTTTTATAAAAGTGTATATTTTTCGTCTTTTACGGTAAAACGCGTAAATTTGACTAGTTTTACGGTTTTGAGGTTTTGGAGGCTTTAGGAGCTGAAATAAATTAAGGAAAATTAAGGTAATATTATTAATACATATATTAATAATAAAAAGAAAAAAAACGAAAATTAAGGGGGTAGGGTCGGTTGGTAGACGCAAGAAAAGAAAGGGAAAAAGGAAAAAAAGAGAAAAATGAAAGTGGGCTTTAGGTTGGACTAGGATTCACCCATACCCTATATATTGTTTTAATCTAAATCAAAAAGTTCATTATTTTCTCCTGGAGACAAGAAAGTCGTGGGTTTCACAAAAGTTAGGGTTCTTCATAAATTTTTTCGTGGTTTTTATAAATCAAAGGTAAAGTCTTTAATCACTTTTCAATTTAATTATTTTAATGATGTCTTAATCATCTTATGATAGATTTAGGTTAGGGTTTAATTTAAAAACAGTATATTAATGTTATAATAATGATGTTATAATGATTACATAAATTAGGGCTTGTAGTTAGTGGGCTTAGGGTTAATTAATGAGGTTAATTTAATTAAACCCGTTTTTAAAAACTGGGCAGAATTTTGAGTCAATTGTTTTGATCATATTGGGAGTTCTACAAACTCTTATTTTACGATCCAAGAATCCCTGAAAAGGTAATTGAAGTGGCTTTCCAATTCAAGAAACTAGAACTAAATTGGAGGTCGGGAAGTGGGTCAAAAACAGGTTACAACAGTCGGAGGTCAAAACAGTTTTGAAGTCAGCCTGTTTTCTTTTTAAGTATTGGGTTGTTTGGGGTACTTAGGTTTGCATTGGGATCTTCTAACGAACATGAGAGATGGTTTATATATTATAGTAAGTATCTGCACTTGGGCTAAGGTTGTGGTTTAGGGTAAGACCCCCTAATCATAACAAACTTTGTGTATGTTTAAAATCAATAAATCTGGAATGACAAAAGTATATATATATACATCGAGGCCTTAACAGTAGCTTTAAGGTTGGGGCAAATGGCAGGTGTTAGCTAACATATGTAAGGGCATACATATTCCATTTACAGAGATCATGGGTATGTTTAAGTGGGCATTTGGCTTATAGTTTGGAGACCTAAAACTGGGACTGTTTTTGATAAAATGTTAACGGGATGTGTTATGAAGTAAAACGAGTTAAGGGCTTTATAGAGGAGTGTAATGAGATGCTTAGAGCATATATATGAGGTATATATATGGGAGAAGATTAGATGTCCATCATAGGTTGATGAGCCATTTTAGTGTTTGGTTCATGTTTTGATTATGTGTTTTTGGTTTGTTAGTTTTTTTTGCTAGTGCGTGGATGATTGGGGAAGCTCAATCAGGTGAGTTTCATAGTCCCATGTTTACTATTGTTTTTTACTTCCAGATGGGATGGAAGAGACACTGTGTTATGTTGTTTATAAATTTATGCTGTGAATGTTTGGCGTTGGTAATGGACTTATGTGTGCATAGTTATGTGATTAACTACTAGATAATTCTTGATTGTTTATGTTTTGACTTGGTACCAAGGGTACGTTGACAAGGCGGGGCCTTGGGGAGGTACATATATGTGTAAGCATCTATGGGACCAAGGGGTTGTTGACAAGGCGGGGCCTTGGGATTTGGTTCATAGGTGTTTGGATGCCTATGGGAGTATGGTGTTTGGTATGGCTGGGAGCCTGAGTTTTGGTTTGATTAGTTAAATCATGAATGTTGGTTTGTTAATGCATATTAGTATCACATTGTCCATATGTTTTTAACTTTTGGTTGTTACTCACAGCTTATAGTATAATTTTGGCGTTTGAGTCTAAACCTATGACTCTCACCAACTTTATGTTGACGTGTTTTAGTGTCTCTTTCAGGTGAGAATGTGGTTAAGCTTGAGGATAGAAGTGGCTAGATTTGGATGCATTAGGATTGCATTTAGAAGGAGATCCCCATTCCTTCTTAGTTTATTTTTATATGTTTTGAATACTGATACTATGAACCTATATGTCGATTGTTAGTGTTATTTGTTTGTCATGGGTAAGAGGTAGGACTGTTACCTACTTACCTAGACTCCTTCTATGTGGAGATATTGTCATGACCTTTGTGTCGCCATTTATGACATTATATTTGCATTTTAGTTTTCTCTATAGAGACACCGTTTGTTGTGATGATATCCATACGTCGCGCCCCATGTTCCGCCATGGTGGGGTGTGACAGAATGGTATCAGAGACAATGGTTATAGAGAATTAGGTTGCCTAGTCGTGTAGCCTAGTCTATAGCTTAAGGGTCCCTGCATATAGGCGTCATAGGAGTATGTGTGCAATTTACATAAATTGATGTGTTGGGATGTTATTTATTACAATTTTGACTAGTATGAATTGAACAATAGTATGTTCATACTTAGTCACATGTTATTTTGTTTTCGGGTTGTGACTAGTGCGGGTTGAACCATAATCGTCCACGCTAGTCATTGCTGTATTTTGCTTAAATTTTACATTATAGTACATAATTTGGTACAAGGTAGTTTCTACCTTTTGTTGAGTTATTTTATATACCCGAGGTATGTTATTTTTCTTTTGATGTTTAAGTCATGTTCCCTAAGAATCGTGTGGTGGTTCGAGTTACTAGGAGTACATAGGTAGGAAGGATTTTAAGCTGTTTCCACTCTTATGGGCGACATGACTTATAACTGATTATGTTTTCGTTTTGGATTTAGTCTATGTTAATTTAGCTAGACTATGGATTTCGGTATTCCAAGAGTTTTACTATGTTATTTTAATAGATGGAGTTTTGGACCTTATTGGTTATGTGGTTATGAGCTTATTTGAGTAGATGGATTTATGTGTTATATGTTGTATTAATTCTTATAAGTGTCATCATAGGAGGGAGTGCATCGGGGAAAGGGTAACTATATAAGTATGGTGGCCAACATAGTTATACAAGTACCACAACTTCAATGGGTTCTCAAGTATGATTGCATGAAAGAGGGTTAGTACATGCTTGTATATGATGAGATGTAGAATTTGGGTATACGTATAATATATTGGTTTATGTAATGGCTGCCTATGATATGGCTATTATTCTTTTTGTGTTATATGTTTTGGGTTATGGTTGTGTTGTGTGATTTTGGGGTCACACGATATGGTTTGGTTTTGGAGGTGGGCTTTATGCCTTGTTGTGGCACGGTGAGATGGTGATTACTCGTATGAAAAAACGAGCGTATAAAGCGATTGATTGACTTGACATGTATGATAACGAGTATGTTTGGGAGATTCGATAGGTATACATATGCGGATGTATATATACTAATAGATGTTATGTTATGATTTACGGTCGTTCAGTAGTTATTATAACTTGAACGTACCTAGTACTCTCTTGTGTTTAAACAATTTATTAGAGCTCGAGTTTGGTGGAGTTTCAACGAAGTTTTGAATCTTTTGAAGTGTGTCTTGTAGTGTATTCTTTGATTTTCGTATTTCACGTGTACGTTTTAAAATGGTGTGCTTGGTTTTAAGTCTATTTGAAATAACTTGGGATTTCTTTTGAGATAATGAAATCTTTTGTGTTGGGTCTTACATTTCTTTTGGTCGGTATATATTGAGAAAAAGGGGGACATGGAAATTTATTATAGGGTTAGATAGCTGGTTGTATTCGGTAAAATAAGGGTAAGGTGTTGGAGGCGTGTTTGAAACAAGATGTAACATAAGATTTCTTTTAATCAACACTTATTTATTTCAAATTCTAAAAGACTTTCTTTAAAATAAAGCGAAGTAAAATTTCTTTCTACTTACATAGTTTATATAATTGGGTTTAACCGATTCACGTCATTTATAATTATTAATACGAGGTTAAATTGAGTTTATGAAGATTTCACATACAATTTTATCTTTCATTAATATAAAACTGTTTTGGTCATAACTTGTTCGTTTTTAGAGCTTTTTGAGTGATTCAAAAGCCAAAAAATATGTACTCGGAACGTAATTTTTAAATATTTAGAAAGTATAGTCATGGGAGGTCAGTGGACTGGTCGGAATTGTTGTACAAGTGTCGGGTTCAAGGTTGAGTTTTGAATAGTAGTTTATTTTTATTTGGGGTGCACGGGATACCTAGTCTTTGGGTTGAGTTTTGAGATCGCTTAGAAGGTTGTTTGTAGATGGTTTGAGTCACATAGATGTGGGGAGGTAAAAAAATAAAAAAAATAAATAATAATAAATAAAAGTATATTCTTTGGAAAGGTCGATCTTTTGCACAGTTTAAATGATATGTCGCGGGGCGTAATATGTTTTGGTTGCTATTAGGTGTTTCTGGGATTATTTTTCGTTGTCATGGGTCATCTTGAATTGATACACGTTTTGGGTTTGAGTTTTCTCTTGAGTCTCGTGGTTTTTGACTGGTTTTAATTGGTGCACGTGAAATGTCGTTAGTTATCCGTGGGTTTGATTAGTCGATCGTATCTAATGGATTCAGGATGTATTTTTGGTTACGTATTGATTGGGAACGTTGAGGTAGTCATATGAAAGACTTGGTCGCGCCTACACGATTAAGTAGGTGACCATGAGAGAACGGTCAGAATACCCTTAGTGGGGAGGAAAGAGGTTCGTAGACGAACTAATGTGGTCATGAGATCTATTAGGAGTGCCAAGGGAGATGAATAGAGATTTGTGTAATGTATGGATATTGGCACAAGTAACGTGCCATAGAGAGTGTTGGAAGGGGATATTGTTCGTAAGGCATGTATGTTTTCTGGAAATTTCCTGAAATTTAGTAGGTTTGCCTATTATTTTGAGATAGAACCATGAATAGAGCAAGTAGGAGAAGTGAGAGGAGTTGCAGTTAGTGCCTTTCCAAGGAAATTGTTGATGGAATGATTTCAAGAACAAGAGTTGATGGAAATTGCAACGGATGCAAGGTAAAAGTTGAGTTTCTTAGTAGTAGATTGGATGTGGAAAGCGGTTGAGTGGTCTGATGAGAGGAAGCATTGGTCTATTAAAATGCGTGTAGAATTTTGCAAGTAGAACGAGGTAGGAATTTATTCGTATTGCCGCTAAGAGAAGGTGCAAGGAGGACATAGATGAAACTGCTAAGGATGTTGTATGAACGCTTTGGGTTTACGGTTATGCATTTCGCTTCGCCAAAGCACTAGCGGTTTTCATGGTGTCAATGAACCAAGTGTGCATGAACGTGTATAAACGAGTTGTCATCGGGAGCATCGACGACATCTTGATCTACTCAAATCTGAGAAGGAGAGTGAGGCGAATTATGTGTTGGTTTTAGAGTGGAGTTATGCGTGAGATTTTCGAGTGTGAGTTTTAGTATTAAGTTTACCATGATGAGTAGTTAGAGATGATGGCATATCATGGAACCGGCAAGGGGCGAAGTGAAGAAGGATGAGGAAGCATTTTGGAGGCTGAAGAAGTGGATTGGATAATGAGCCGATCTTGGCATTATCGGAAGGATTGGATGAATTCACGAAGCATGACGATACGTAGAGCAAGGATTTCACGCGTACGAGGACGACAAAGAAAGGCGATCGCTTATACGTTGCAGGAACTAAAGATTTGGAAGAACTGGATAGACTTAGTTAGTGGAGCTGGACTGTTATATCTGCCTAGAATGCTAGGGGCATTTGATGTACGAGACGTGGAGAATGATCTATACGGATCATGAACGTCTCCAACACATATTCAATCATCTTGATTGAACATTTGGCAAAGGTGATGGGTGGAGTTAAGTGATGAAAGAAAAATTGCAAGGCCAAGTACCATCTAGGAAAGGCAAGCATGGTTGACAAGACATGGAATAAGAAGAATGAAGTGAAGTTGAGACGAACTTGAACTATATGGATGACGTATTAGGGTGGTTTGGATGAAGGACGTAGGTTGCACGAGTTGAGTTGTCTAAAGCAGAGAACGCGTCAACATGTATGTTGCGTGACTTGGACAATCATATGGAGAAAGGGACGTAGACTATACTTCCTACATAGATAAGAGTAGCTTAGAAAGGGCGATGTAAGGACGAAGTTGGTGAAAGGGATACATAATGGGGTGGAGGAATAAGTACGACGAGAATTGGGTGATAGTCGATAGACTGACTAATTCATCTCATATTTCAAGACGAATGAGAAGTCACGTAGTTGAGAAGTTGGAAGGATTGCGTACGAATGTGATGGAATAGAGGGTTTTGCGTAAAAGTTAGCCTAATATGTATGGAATGCCTTATGAAGGATTATGGCAAGGGAAGAAACGATGGGAAGCATCACATCGTGATGTATGGTATGAGTTGCGGAAGAAGAAGGAAGTGTGTATAGAAGTGAAGCATGAATGAAATAGGTCGAGATAGGAACCGAAGGTAAAACTTTGGTAGAGCCTAATGAGTAGAATAAAGCACAACGCAGGCTAATGTTGTCGTAGTGTGGAAAAGGAAATGGCACTGACCTATACTGATTGTTTGGGAGGCTTAGTATCGATAATAGAATGGATGAGGAGTTATAGGTGTGATATGCGGACGAAGGGCTTGGTCTAACTGAGATAACCGTCCTTTTGATGATGTGTATAGATCATAGGTCACTTTGTAAGGAAATTGGAATTTTAAGTAGTTTGGAGTACGGACTGAAGGGAGTTGATGAACATGATTGGATATGAGTATATCCAGCTAACTGGGAAAAGGATAGACAAGTGAGATATTTATACAACCTTAGGAGTTACACTGAGGGCATGGGTGATTGATTTAGAGGGAGCTAGGAAACTCTTTAGCGGTGGCTGAGTTTTCATATAATGATAGTTATCATACTAGAAGTCGATAAGTGCCATTTGAGGCACTATATGAAAGGATAGGGTGAGTTGTCCCCATTATGGACTAGAGTTGATAAAAGAGGCTACTAAAATGGTAATGATGTTGTGGAAAGGATGAGAGCAACAAGGGATTCTATGTAGAAAAGGAGGAAACCACAAGAGTTAGTGACAAAGTTATGTAGGAAGTTTCACCCATAGTAACGGGTGGTATGTTTTGGTAAAATGGAAGAGCTGATGTAGAGTTTTGTAGGTCCATTTATGATCTTTGGAAAGATCGGACCATTAGCTTAGGAGTATAGAATTACCTGGGGAAAATGAGTTGTATACATGATACATTGCATGTATTGAGATTGGTAAATGTTGTTTGAGAATGCATTGTGCATGTACGGTTATTCGGGACTTGTGTTAATAAGAGTCTTTGCTTTATCAAAGATCATTTGTGAGATTTATTGACTGTGAGGTCAAGAGTTTGGCAATGAGTTTAATTATTTTTGGTTTGTATATGTGGTATTCTGAAACTTGAACTAAAGTTCACGTGGAAATGAGAGGAGTTCATTTAGAACAAGTATCCTCAGTTGTTTGCTAATGGTATGTTTTGATCCTAAGGAGTAAATCTCGGGACGAGATTTCTATTAGGAGGGAGTGATGTGACAACCCTGGTTTTGAGGTTCGTCACTTAGTTTTATTTTTTGCTAGTTACGTGTCTTTACGTGTTTATGTGCTAATTGGTGGGTATAGATTGTGGTTTGGATATCATTTCCGGTACGGGGTACCTTGTGAATAAAACGATGTGTGATGATTTCATGTTCATGAGCTCACATGGTAGTGACTAGGAAGTGAGATGGTGTTATTTAGTGGGTTTACGTATACGTATATGTATTATAGAAAATCGTATTTTTACGATTTACGGTTTAACATTTAGAGGTCTCGGATGAGGTGTTTAGTCATATGAATATTTTTCGGGATGGTTTTAAGTCATTTAGGACTTAGTTATAAAGTTTATTTCAAAATTTGAGATTTTTTATAAAAGTGTATATTTTTCGTCTTTTACGGTAAAACGCGTAAATTTGACTAGTTTTACGGTTTTGAGGTTTTGGAGGCTTTAGGAGCTGAAATAAATTAAGGAAAATTAAGGTAATATTATTAATACATATATTAAGAATAAAAAGAAAAAAAAACGAAAATTAAGGGGGTAGGGTCGGTTTGGTAGACGCAAGAAAAGAAAGGGAAAAAGGAAAAAAAGAGAAAAACGAAAGTGGGCTTTGGGTTGGACTAGGATTCACCCATACCCTATATATTGTTTTAATCTAAATCAAAAGGTTCATTATTTTCTCCTGGAGACAAGAAAGTCGTGGGTTTCACAAAAGTTAGGGTTCTTCATAAATTTTTTCGTGGTTTTTATAAATCAAAGGTAAAGTCTTTAATCACTTTTCAATTTAATTATTTTAATGATGTCTTAATCATCTTATGATGCATTTAGGTTAGGGTTTAATTTAAAAACAGTATATTAATGTTATAATAATGATGTTATAATGATTACATAAATTAGGGCTTGTAGTTAGTGGGCTTAGGGTTAATTAATGAGGTTAATTTAATTAAACCCGTTTTTAAAAACTGGGCAGAATTTTGAGTCAATTGTTTTGATCATATTGGGAGTTCTACAAACTCTTATTTTACGATCCAAGTATCCCTGAAAAGGTAATTGAAGTGGCTTTCCAATTCAAGAAACTAGAACTAAATTGGAGGTCGGGAAGTGGGTCAAAAATAGGTTACAACAGTCGGAGGTCAAAACAGTTTTGAAGTCAGCCTGTTTTCTTTTTAAGTATTGGGTTGTTTGGGGTACTTAGGGTTGCATTGGGATCTTCTAACGGACATGAGAGATGGTTTATATATTGTAGTAAGTATCTGCACTTGGGCTAAGGTTGTGGTTTAGGTTAAGACCCCCTAATCATAACAAACGTTTTGTATGTTTAAAATCAGTAAATTTGGAATGACAAAAGTATATATATATATATATATATATATATATATATATATATATATATATATATATATATATATATATATATATATATATATATATATATATATATATATATATATATATATATATATATATATATATATATATATATATATATATATATATATATATATATATATATATATATATATATATATATATATATATATATATATATATATATATATCGGGGCCTTAACAGTAGCTTTAAGGTTGGGGCAAATGGCAGGTGTTAGCTAACATATTTAAGGGCATAAATATTCCATTTACAGAGTTCATGGGTATGTTTAAGTGGGTGTTTGGCTTATAGTTTGGAGACCTAAAACTGGGACTGTTTTTGATAAAATGTTAACGGGGTGTGTTATGAAGTAAAATGAGTTAAGGGCTTTATAGAGGAGTGTAATGAGATGCTTAGAGCATATATATGAGGTATATATATGAGAGAAGGTTAGATGTCCATCATAGGTTGATGAGCCATTTTAGTGTTTGGTTCATGTTTTGATTATGTGTTTTTGGTTTGTTAGTTTTTTTTGCTAGTGCGCGGATGTTTGGGGAAGCTCAATCAGGTGAGTTTCATAGTCCCATGTTTACTATTGTTTTTTACTTCCAGATGGGATGGAAGAGACACTGTGTTATGTTGTTTATAAATTTATGCTGTGAATGTTTGGCGTTGGTAATGGACTTATGTGTGCATACTTATGTGATTAACTGCTAGATAATTCTTGATTGTTTATGTTTTGACTTGGTACCAAGGGGACGTTGACAAGGCGGGGCCTTGGGGAGGTACATAGATGTGTGAGCATCTATGAGACCAAGGGGTTGTTGACAAGGCGGGGCCTTAGGATTTGGTTCATAGGTGTTTGGATGCCTATGGGAGTATGGTGTTTGGTATGGCTGGGAGCCTGAGTTTTGGTTTGATTAGTTAAATCATGAATGTTAGTTTGTTAATGCATATTAGTATCACATTGTCCATATGTTTTTAACTTTTGGTAGTTACTCACAGCTTATGGTATGATTTTGGCGTTTGAGTCCAAACCTATGACTCTCACCAACTTTATATTGACGTGTTTTAGTGTCTCTTTCAGGTGAGAATGTGGTTAAGCTTGAGGATAGAAGTGGCTAGATTTGGATGCATTAGGATTGCATTTAGAAGGAGATCCTCGTTCCTTCTTAGTTTATTTTTATGTGTTTTGAATAGTGATACTATGAATCTATATGTCGATTGTTAGTGTTATTTGTTTGTCATGGGTAAGAGGTAGGACTGTTACCTACTTACCTAGACTCCTTCTATGTGGAGATATTGTCATGACCTTTGTGTCGCCATTTATGACATTATAGTTGCATTTTAGTTTTCTCTATAGAGACACTGTTTGTTGTGATGATATCCATACGTCGCGCCCCATGTTCCGCCATGGTGGGGTGTGACATGTATATATGTTAATAAATAATCAAGAATTGTTTTAATCGGTTTGTAGTCTCTTATGCATTTTTGACTAATCATTCATGGTTGGTATAAGTACGTCTTAAGATTCTAAGTTAGAACGTTTTATGTGTATTAGACTTATGTCATGCTTAATACTTAGCGGGTGTTTTTCTTTTAATTCTTTTCAACTTTCTTTGTGAGGAATAAAGAAAAATAAGAGCGGCTTATAAAAAAATGAGTGGCTAGAAAAAAAAATAAGAAAAAAAAATAAGAAAAAAATTAATTATACAAGACTCCCAAGAGGGGCAGTAAAGTGTTAATTATAGTAGCTATTGAATTCCAATATTACTCTCACAAGGGTTGCGGAGATTTAATAGTTGCTCCAATCCAATATTACCTTGACGGGTTGCGGGATTAAAGATCCAAAGTCTCAAAAAGGCGGCGGATATAAATTATTGCGTGAGTTTTATTTTTCTTTCCTTATCGAGTGTGTAGTTACTTATTAATGCATGACATAAGGATCTTACACATAAGGCGAATGACCTATTACTCTTGAGTCGGACTTATATTAATTGTGAGCGGTTTTTCGAGTAATGGATGAGAGCATTACTTAGGATTACAACCGTGCTTCCCTTATTTTGAGATTTTACATTTCTTATATTTCACGCTTTAAATAAGGACAAATTTGCTCTCAAGATATTTGCTCAAATAATAACCGGTTCTACATTTAATTGTCATGAATAAGGTGATGCACTTTTTACTTGTGAATGCAATGATCTCATTTTTAAGCTTGGTATGGGGAAAGTGAAACTTGAGGGTGATAAGTGTTCATGGTACCAAAATCCCTAATCTAAGTCACTGATTTCATTATGAGTTATTTCCATCAAGCCCATTTCAAAAAAATCAAAAAAATATATAAATAGAATTGTTTTCCTTTGCATTGCATTGTATAAAATCAAAATGATGCATCATATAGTGTTGATTAGTGTAAAAGCATTTCATATTGGCCAAGGTGGGTTATTTATGAGAAGAATGTAAATTTGTGCTTTAAAATATGGCATTTCATGAGGTCGTGGCAATGATTAAGTGTAGGGGATTTGATATGAGCAAAATCTCATATCAGTAAGTCAACAAATCACCCTAAAACACATAGCAAATACCTAACTTTTATGCTATAAAGCAGTATTATGTGGTATGTTTTGTGTTTGTGTTTAAATAGGTAACAAGGATACAAATTTGAAGAAAACAAGTTAAATCAAGCTCATTTATAAAGAAAATACAAGAGAAGGATCAAAGATGACAAGCCATTTGAAGAAAAAGGGCCTATCTTGACAACATTCAAAAGTTGAGGGACTTAAGTGCAATTTTGGAGAAGTCAAGATCAAAGTCAAACCTGGTCAACTCTCAAGTCAACCAAGTCAAAGGACTCAAATAATCAAGAATAAAGGTCAAAGGACTGAATTTGCCAAACAAATGAAGAAAAGAGCTCAAATGATAAATTTGACCAAGTATAGGGGCTGAAATTGTCAAATGTACACTAAGTATGGTTCAATCCAAGTGAAGGGGCTCTTTACCAATAAGAAGAAAGGAAAAAGAGTACAAGGATCACCAGCTCACTTGCCAGCTGGGCCACTAGCCGTCTCACATTTAATAACCAAATCTGCTACATTGCAGCGCACTATCTCCCTTTTCAACCAATAACAAAACGCCATGCAATAATCCAATTATCCACTTTTGGATGATGATCCGTGTGACTGGCTGAAGACCAATGATAAACATCCACTTGTCATCTTCAACAAAAACGAGCCCAGAACCTAACTTGAGCTACAATGCATTTCAGAATAAGTGTTATATATGAAAAGGACTCAAAATCAAGCAAGGAGTCCATTCCTCATGATTAATTAAGCTGAAAGTCAATGGATCAAAAACCCCTCTTTGTGTTCTTGAGCCAAATTATGCAATCATCAAGGATAAGCCACGTGGAGCTCAGAGATTGGACAAAACATGTCATCAACCCAACTGATCTTCATCTCAGTTCTATAAATAGGACTTTAGCTCTCATTTGTTGTATGTAGACTAAGGTGTGAAAAACACACACTTCCATTTTCTCTCTCAATTCTAGCATTTCCCTTTCAGTTAGCACAACTCCTAGGTGTTTGACACACACCTAAGAGTTTGTTACATAGTTAGTTAACAGTTGTAACAAACTTTCTCTCCAATTAATAAAATTCACAATTCAGTTCACTTACTCTCATTCTACTTGACTCATTACTGCAATCCTGTTGAGTCTTTGTGTTTATATTGATCTTCCATGATTAATGGATACCTTTTTGATGATTTGAAGTACTAGTAGCTATTCAATCTCATTTGGAGTTCATTTGCAATCCAATTTCAAGCCATTTGCAGATTGGAAGCAGGGGTGTAGATTGTAGCTGAATTTGATGGTGATGGTTAATTCTGGTTGATTACTAGTGTTTACTAGAGAGCTCAGCGCTCCTCTACTCCATCAGAGGAGGCTTCATAGCTAAAAGGTTAAAAAAAATCATGTTTTTAGTTCCTCCTAAGTGTTATTGCATGCTAAATTCCTAGAATAAAGTTTACTTGTTGATCTGAATGTTTGCTTAGCTTGATTGTAGCATAATTGTGATAGTTGGATAGATTACTTGTAGTTTTGTAGCCTGTTACTTAGTTTCACTTGATTTCAGTTAGTATTTTCATCAGTCATTAGTCTTAAGTTTCATTATGTGGTTAAGTCTAGTTACATTCCTGTTTTTAGTTCAAACACACTTCATTTGGTCACTCAAACAAGTTCTAATAAAAGTCTTAATCTGTTTTAAACTTGTGCTAAAATTCTCTTTGAAAAAGTTCTTATACAGATTTTTAAGGTGTGTTTGGTTTAAGTCAGTTTTGGTGATTCAAGTTTGTTAAAGTCTTTGTTAAGTGTTCATTTACACTAGGTAATATAGTGTAAACATTTTGGTCTCAATTTATGGTCAAAATAATAGTCAAAAAGGCAACTGGTAGTCTAAAAGTATGGGTCAAGGATTTTGAACTAATTCAGTAGAAAACTAGCTCACTTTGATCTGCTTGCATTTCTTTGTTACTAGACCAATTAGCCTGAAATTTGTTTCAACTTGTTGTTTAACATCTGATGTTTAAGTGTCTAATTGGAAATTATACAATTTAATAATTTGAGTAAGAAAACAGCTTTTGATAAGTGAATTTTGTCTCTTTTTTTGTTCGTTTTTTCGACTCAATCCGAATTGATTTAACGTTTTCTAATTAGACTTTATGTTTTTGGTGATAAAATGTTGATTGGTATTCTATGTCTACTTGGCACAAATCAAGTAAGAAAAATGTAAAATAATATCTCTATTACTATATATATGTACTACACTAAAATCATATTGCAAATATCGCAATTAAATACACACAATTCAACTATAACAAACTAATGACAAACTATTGAGCAAAAGTAACTAACTAACTAAAATGACAAAATGTAACCACTTGGCAAAAATAACTAACTAACAAATTCTAACTAATTTTCAACAAACTTCTTAACCAACTAAATTTTTTTATAAAACTAATTTTATAAAAATATAATTCAATTCTTTTTTTTGAAATGAAATCAATTTTTATAAAATCTAAAAATACTTTTTAAAAACTAAACTTACAAATTTTAAATTGTAGTTAAAGTAAAATGAAACATGACATGAAAATTCTAAACGTAATTCAAGTTTATGCTAGTAATCCAATTACAAACTCAAACGGCCCAATAAGAAATATCAAAGCCCAAACAAAAAAACTTAAAGGATGACATAAAACGAAAATGGAACTAAATTCCTACACTTGTAAAACTGATCTAGAAAGAATAAAACAAACTCCAAACAGCCAACACTTGTAGACTTGTGAATTATACTAAATCATAATGTCTAAGCAAACTATTAGCTACACATTATCTCCTGACCTTAAAGAGCTACTTGCTAAAGTCTTCACTTACACTACAAAATTATACTGATTTTGATCAATAAATCCTACTGTGTATAGTCCCAATATGAAGAAAGTATGGAATTTAAGTAAACTACTTACTGGAATTAAAATGCAGAGTAAAAGCAAATATCAAACTTCATAATACATATCTAATAGAGCAAATTGCAGGTAAAATAACACTACAGCGAGCACGAACAAGATTACACTAAAAGATGCAGAAATTAGAAATATCTAAATGAACTAACCGCTAATCAGATACTGGGCATAAATCGAGTAAGCAAGTTTATACTAAAGTTTACACTACAAATTTATCAGCTAGCTGAACTATTATCGTGCAGAAATTTGAAATGGAAAAACCTCACATCCGTTGTCTAGTCCACTGATGTAGAAGCGCGGCGCTGAGTCGGCTTGAAACAAACCACCCCTTCGAAAATCGAATACAACATTTTAACTTGACTACTAGTCTGCTATCTAATCACTGCCTTTTAAGTCCGTACCTTGAGAACAGAAAACCTGCAAAAGAAATGAAACGATATACTGTGCTAACAGGATAAGCTATAAGAAGAATAAAAGCACTCAATGACTATAAATGATTTTGTGAAGAGAACTGTGAATAACAACTCATAAGCTGTGTTAAGCTTATCAAACTGAATAACAGATTTTTAGAATGTGAGATGATCTTTTAATCAAACAGTAACCTAACATACTCTCAGAACAAAAAAAAAACTGTAAAGAAATGTAACTATGATTATGAGAGCAGTTAAGAACTTTGAGTAAACTTGAACTATCTATCAATTCTACTCTAATAGAAAACTGAAATCAAAAGGAGCTCAAGCTCATAAGCTTGAGAGCAAATGTATTATCTATCAGTGATAACAAATTTGGACAGTAAACCTGTGAGGTTAAACAAATTACCCACTGAAATCAATTGGAGCATTTGAGAAGCTAGAAAACAGAGGAGATATATTCATAAGCTCATTTGGGCTTATGGAACAGTAAAAGAAAGAAGATTTAGAAAGCTTTGAGAAAGAAAATGGATTTTCATTGATATCAGATTCAGCTACAAACTTTAACTGAAAACATAACTGCTTTAACTAACTCATTTGAGATTGCGAACAGATTTAACAGTAAAAGCTTAAAGAAGAAAAGAGTATTCATTAATGGCAGAAAACGTAATTGGTTACAACTGATCGAACTGAAAAGTAACTAACTTTTAAATAACCATCTAACTAAATCATAACAGTAAGTAAAGCTTAACTAAACTGTAAGAAAGATTTAGCTAAACTAATCTACTCCTATTCTACACCTACAGTTACTGTGTGTTTTATGAGAGGGCGAAGAGTATTTATAGAGAGTGTGGATGAAGTGTGTGAGAGATCATCGACGTGTCTGAGCCAATTATATACTGACACATGGATTTCAGTTAGGGTTCATACGGATTGGGCATTTGGGGGATTTCTTAATTGTGATTTTTGGAACAATTAAACTATATACATGGAATCGCCTTGAACTCTTGATCAATATTGTAGTTTACTTCATCTCCTGAAACTTTCTATTTCATTCTCAATCTGCTCTTTAAATTCTTGGTGACGTGTCGTGATTTCATTGGCTTATAATGTGACACACGGATTATTATCTTTACTCTGAAAAATGATTGGCTGTTCCTTTGTGATCCATGTGAACCTCAACCTTGAAACTTCATTGGTCCAGCTGTATATCACTTTACAAAACTGGCAGCTTTAATCCCTTAACATTTAGCAGCCTTCAATCTTTATAACCAACTTTGATAAAGTACACAAGTAGTCTTTGTTTCTTCAATAAATTGTCAATATCAGCCCCTTATCTTTAAGAATCAACATCTTCCATCCTATAAATCTTTAATCTTTAAACTTTTAACCCTTCATCCTTATGATCTTGGCAACTTTAGTCCTTATGGCATTTTTTGTCCTTTTCTTCGTCTTTTGTCATATAGATCCCAAGAAAACGTGTCTTAGTTCCAAAATGTATCTTGTTTACCTGAAAACACATGAAATACAAATACCCACGTAATTCTGATATATTTCAGTTAAATATAATGTATTCGACTGTGTTTTGAGTGGTTTTTTGGATCATAATTGATGAGTGTTTTCACACTTATCAACTCCCCTCCACTTGACCATTGCCATGACCTCATGCAATGCAGCATTTTAAAGCTCTAGAGTGCACTTTTCTATAATTAACCCACCTTGGCCATTTTATGATTTAATAAACTAGACTATACTACATGATGAATGATTTTGAATATTTACAATGCAATGCAAAGAAAAACAATTCTATTTATATATTTTTGATTTTCTTGAAATGGTTTTGATGGAAATAACTCATAAAGAAATCAATGACTTAAATTAGGGCTTTGGTACCATGGACACTTATCACCCTCAAGTTTCATTTTCCCCATACCAAGCTTAAAAATGGAATCATTGTATTCACAAGTAAAAAGTGCATCAACTTATTCATGACAATTAAATGTGGAACCGGTTATTATTTGAGCAAATTGCTTTAAGAAATGTAAAATCCAAAAACAAGGAAGCATGGTTTTAATCCTAAGTAATCCTCTTATCCCTCACTTGAAAAATCACCCACAATTAATATAAGTCCGTTTCAAGAGTAATAAGTCATTCGCCTTATGTGTAAAATCCTTATGTCATGCATTAATAAGTAGCTACACACTCGCTAAGGAAAGAAAAATAAAACTCACGCAATAATTTACATCTGCCACCTTTTTGAGACTTTGGATCTTCAATCCCGCAACCCGTCAAGGTAATATTGGATTGGAGCAACTATTAAATCCCCGCAACCCGTAAGGTAATATTGGAATCTAATAGTTATTATAATTAACACTTCACTGCCCATCTTGGGAGTCTTGTATAATTATTATTTTTTTCTCTTTTTTTACTAGCCACTCATTTTTTGTAAGCCGCTCTTATTTTTCTTTATTCCTCACAAATAAAGTTGAAAAGAATAAAAGGAAAAATACCCGCTAAGTATTAAGCAGGACATAAGTCTAGTACACATAACACGTTCTAACTTAGAATCTTAAGACGTACTTATACCAACCATGAATGATTAGACAAAAATGCATAAGAGATTACAAACCGATTAAAACCGTTTTTGATTATTTATTAACATATATACATGCGAAGAAATAAGAGGCAAAGAAAGAGAAGGGTTTAGCCACAAGTAATTATCATGAAGTTTATCTAGCCCTTTTATACTTGCTTCAACTCTATCATTTCCCATTCTCCACAAATTTAAAATCTCAAAATAATGAGACTCGTGGATGCTTAGCCTAATAGACCAATAAAGGACTACATGGTTAAGGATACTAGCTAGAGAATGCTTGGATAAGCAAACTCGGGTTGAGTCAAAATATCCATGGCAGGCCTAATATGTCAAAGAAGTCTAAACTTGTTAAACCATATCCTTTATTATATTTTTCTCTTTTTATAGATTTTTGATGAAAAATAAAAGAAAGAATATATACAATGCAAATGCGTTATGCAAATGAAAAATGATTGATGCAAAAATTATGAATGCATATTTTTAGTGGCCAAAGTAGATCAAAAATTTGAAAAATGTTTGAAAAATTAATTTTCCCAATTATCATGAAGCTAAAGCAATGGTCTAGGTAAGGTCACTTCGATAGAAGTCTCCTCTACACTTAAGATAAACATTGTCCTTAATGTTTAAGAGTATTGGAGTAAACTCCCCTACACTTCGGACATTGATTACTTTGCTTAACCCAAGTTAAGGAAGAGACAACTAAAGGGTATTCATTTTAAGCACAATGTTTTAAATATCACAATAGCAAAAACTAATCAAAGTGAACCGGATACACGGGCCTCCTCCATAAGCTCCAAGCATGAAATGTGAGAGAGCAACCCTTGAAGCCAACACGAAAAGACGAAGAAAGGCACCCCTCCACTTCAACTCTACTATAACATCCTCTTAATTAAACCTAACCTATTTAGATCTACTCTACGTTTTCTAACCTAGTTATACAATGCTTGAGTTTTTTTAACCCTAAGTCGCTAGCTCGACTCGGCCCCGAATTAAGTTGTCCTTGGGGAAACCATCATGGAGAATAAATGATATCCACTTTGAAGCTCGTCTCACATGATACATTCAAACTTAGCACATTGCCATATACTATAAGATTTACAATATCCACCTTGATAAATGGAACGATCCAACGTGTCTCAAGTTTTTCCAACATACGAAATCTCTCAAATAGGAAGCACTCCAGGATCAAATACATAGTTTCCATCTCGACAAGTGAACAACTCCAAAGTCAGTAGTATCACCAAAGTAAGCTCATACAAGAATTCCATCTCAATAGAAGTCACTCTCTTAAGTGGAGTAGATGAAAACCAATTTTTCTCAAACATACGTATCCTAGGATCAAAAACCTTTCCCTTCATGGGAAAATAAGGAGATGAACTCGTATCCACCATATGAGATTCCCCCTTAGTTATCAAAGCATCATAAGACAATGAAGGTGTAGGAATCAAAACATTCATAACAATTATGTCCATGTTAGGCTCGTCATCATCATCAAAAGGTGGGTAATCTTACATAGAAGGCATAGTGAAAGGAGGATCAATAGAAATCGTATCTTGTGAAGGAGGTGTAATCTCTATGTTCCCAAAAAGCATGTTGTCAATAAGACGAATCTCCTCTTCTCAATTAGAATCACTATCATCAACCTCAATATCAATATTAGCAAGAAAAGCCTCTATGATGGCATCAATATCCATATGAGAATCCATATCAAAGGTTTTTGGTTCTAAAGGTGCCTTAGGTGAAAAAGAATCAATCTCTAAGAGTAAAGGATCTTCATCAATAACCAACTTCAAGGGTGGGAGGGTGGGAATGTAACACCCCCAAATTTATACAACTCAGTACAGCGGAAGACTCGTTGGTGTTACGGGATAGCACATTACTCACATCATAGACAACGCATAAAAATCGCGTCGTTTAATAATAAATCATTTCCATTCATAAATATCAAAGTTACATAGGTCCCAAGTCATATTATTTCATACAAAGTTTTACAAATTATTTGAATGGAAAATATTGTTTAAGTGCGGGCCATGAATTCTTGTCGTCTTCCCGAGAATTACCTTCAAGTACCTGAGATAAAACATGTTAAAAGAAAAGGTCAGCGATAACGCCGAGTGAATTCATAGAGTTTCATAAAATCCATCAATATAATATATCAGTATAAAATTATTACTGAAAATCATTTTGTACAAATCATTTTAATAGGCCATAAAATAGCCAAAGTCATTTTATACAAATCCGTATCGAAAATCATAATATAGGCATTAGCCTTAAAAATCATTGTACGATCCAATGTCGTAAAAACACCATACAATACATTTTGAAACGTTGTATAGATTAAATAATACCGTTATATGAATATGGTTATAAAAAGCCTTAAAAATCATTATACGAGCCAATGTCGTAAAAACGTCATACAATGCGTCTTACGACGTTGTATGAAAATAAAAACCGTTATATGAGTATGGTTGTGAGAACCAAAACATAAACATAATATCATTAGTATGACCCTGTATTGCTAGTCAGGCAATACATCGTAATTCGGAGCGTCTAGTAGTATTCCGTTAGTTTTGGATTATTATAAACCGCATGACATTGTTACCTTACTAAACGAAAACGGGTAGCTAACCCGATACCAATTTTGCCCATCTAAAGTAGCGTGTCGTTACAAAGGTCACGCTATGGAAATCTTCTCATACATAAATTCGCTTACCAATCAATGTGGCACGACGGGGATCAACCGTCAAGGCGTGAACTGGGGTGATCGTCCCCAAATAGTACTATTAAATGCATAAGCGTCTACCAAATCCCGGTAGTTCACAATTCATGCTAATGGGACTTTTAGTGACATAACCTAACTTTAATAATCCATTTTTATTTCATCTATCGGGTCCTTTAATCATTCATAGGGTCATACAATCGGGTTATTCAATCATTTGGGTTCACATCAATAAACAAGCAATCGGGACAAATGGTGTCCCATTTTTATAAAAACTAACATGTTATATCCCTCGCGGGTTTATAAAACATTTATAAAAACATTTAAAAGAGTGCGAGGCTATGAACTCACGTTGATGTGGGAAGGCGGGTTATCGGCAACTCGGACGTACGGTACGTGCTTCAATCACGGAAACCTAGACAAATAATACTCGGTCTTAGACGTTTGTCCAATGACTTTATAAAAATAACAATTATGTATACATATGATGATTTTATATATATGATGATCAAGTGGGTTTACATATCCTCATTTACTCATTTTTGTGTTATGTGTCGATAACTTTTATACTAGTTTTCTCGTTTTACCTATTTACGTGTTTTAGGTCCAATAAGCCTATTATAAGTTCTTAACTTGTATTAATCCATTTCATACTTATATTATCAGTATTTAAACTTTCAAGTTAGGCCCAAATAGGTTAAGTCCAATAAGTTCTTTTTTATGAGTGTTTATCTTATTTAGTCCAATTATTAGCCCAAGTATTAGTCCAATATGTTTACTTAGCTCGTTAATGTCCGTATGCCCTATAGTTCGGGTTTTATCGGTTTTTACTTGTTATACATGTCTATATATCAGTATATAAGTTTTGTAAAGTTTTCATTTGACGGGTCCAACCATCTAGGTTTTATTTAACAAAAACGTTAATTTTACGGTATTAGCCAAAAAAAGTCGTAAAAATCATGTTTATAGTTTTATATCTTATAAAACATAACAAGTTACCATTTTTATAAAATTTCCACTTATTTATCCTTTTACATACTTATATAAATAAAATCCATAAGTTAGTGGGTTTTCATTTTATATTTTATACTATTAAATTTTGAGTGCTTATATAATAGTATTATACTTTAATTTCCAAAAATCTGATTTTTATCTTCACTTTTACCAAAACTGCCATATCTTGAGTTCTATATGGAGATAGAAGCTCAAATTTTTATCACATAAACTAAATGATATGTGCTACATTTAACTCTTCTATAGCTACTGTTGAATCATCCTTTAAGTATTTTCTAAAAATCGTCCAAAACAGTAACCTCATATTTATACCCTAAACTTGTTTTGATCATATCTCACTCATTACAATGATTCCATTGCATGGCCAACTCTCACATGTGTACAAGACATATAGCTTACTGTAAATGGATTCTATTCATCATTTTAGCAGTCCATGACCTGTTTGTTTACTGTTTTATACAGCCATCAAATTTAACCAAGATTTTAACCTTGTTTCTTATGGTTTTTCACCTTTTTAATCATGTTTATCAACACCAAATCCCCACATAACATTTTTATCATCATATAATCATCATATACATATACAATAGGAAATAAAATACATGTTTACATAATCAAAATAACAAGAAGATGAGGAGGACAATCTTTATACCACCAAGTTGATGTAGGTTATGATTTGGGCATGGTTTTTGATGGAGAAACTTGTGGATAACCATGACCATTGATAGGTGTGTAAACACCCATCCTTTTACCACTTAATTCGGGCTAAAACGAGACCAAAACACGTATTTAATATCATTTGTTTGGAATTATGCATGGTTTTTGTGTTTATTGTATTTTCAGAGCCAACCGGATGAATACTGAAGAAAACATGGGATTGCACGGGTTTTACTGAAGAAAAAGACTCAAGATAAAGTCTATTGTCCAAGAGATGCAAAAGATTTGAAGTCGCTGGGCCTATTCGAAGATTTATCGAAGAAAAGGACCAAAGATGGAAGATTTATATAAGTCGAAGAAACTCAAGTCTATTAAACGAAGAAATTAAAAGACGAGTTGAATTTAATCAACAACAAATCCCGAATCAGAATCGAAAATGGAAACTTTTCTGAAAAGACGAAAAGACAAGAAGAACGGGAGAAAGCCCACTCACCAACCAAAGGACAAGGCTATAAATAGCCTTCCCCTCACACATTTTTAGAGCTAGCTTTTCATTTTTCTTCTTCCCCCTTTTATCTTCCTGGTTCGTAGCTTCACCTTCACCACTAGGGTGATTGGTGATTTTGATCTTTAATTCTTTAATCTTGTAATTTTAATCTTTGTTTTATCTTGTCAAAACATTAATCATCCAATACAAGTTCTTGTTTAATCTTTCCATCTAATCTTGTTCTTCATCATCTTTATCTTCAAGTTTTTAAGTTTTTATTTTCTTGGTTTGATCTTCATAAGTTGATGGGATTTTTGTTTTTATTGGTGGGATTCGTTGCTTATGGTGTCTAAATGATTTGTGTTTAATTTGGTAAATCCTTTTTAAGTATTTGGTTTGATTTTGATTAAAATTTGTGTTCCGTGTTCTTCGCATATCTGCTACTGTATCTGGTTCCCAGAACTTCCGAATCAAACAAAAAGTTCCGAATGAAGCCTTCATTCGGAAACTTCCGAACCAAGCATTAAGTTCCGTATCAGTGACTTCCGAACCAATAAGTTCCGAATCAAGCAATCTTCCGAATCAAACTGAAAGTTCCGAACCAGTGACTTCCGAACCAGCAAGTTCCGAATCAACAACCTTCATTCGGAAGGTTCCGAATCAGCCAGAAAGTTCCGGATAAGTTCCGGATGAGAAAGTTCCGGATGAATGAACAGTAAGTTCCGGATGAGTTGTCTTTCAAAAGTTCCGAATCAAAGGTTAAAGTTCCGAATCAATCTTTCTTTTAGGTTACTGTTTGTTTGCTTTACTGTTCCTTCATGCTTATTGAACTTTAAATTTTAATTTTAATTTTAATCTTGATTTTAATCTTAAGTTTAATACAAGTCTTTGTTAATCATAATTAAAGTAATTGTCTTTGATTTAAATTTTCATTTACACTTTTTATTAGATTAGAAAACCAAACCCCTTTTCTTTAGTAACCAAGAACAATCATTCCACTTAAGACCTAGATCAATTCGAGAGGATATCGAGAGTAAAATTGAACCTAGCAAAACCAAAATATCAAATGGCGCCGCTGCCGGCTCTTCTCGTTAAGATCAAAAGTTTTTTGTGAGAACTTGGATTTTGGGATCCGTTCCCCGTGAACGTTACTTTTTCAAAAATTTTCAAAAACAACTAAAAAATATAAAATTTTCAAAAATCCTAAAAATTAAAAAACAATAAAAACAAAAAATATTTTTGCTTTGTTTGTTCGTTCTTTTGCAGGTGTATGCGCACTCGATCCACGTCTTATCAAGAGCCCGAGCCTCTCGATAACTTAGACATGGCTGGTGTACAAAACAACAATAACATACCACCTCCGAACAACAATAATAACAACAACAATCCGCCTTTCAACAACATGAACAATAACAACAACAATGAGCACCTTCCGGATAATCGCCCAATGATTGAATTGCTGCAAGCTCATGTCGATGGCAATACGGATCCAATTGTTATACCACCAATTGCCGCCAACAATTTCGAGCTTAAATCAGGCTTTATCCAGATGGTCTCAGCTCAACCGTTCTTGGGACGAACCATTGATGATCCACACGACCACATCAAGAGATTTCTACAACTCACTAACACGGTCAAGTTCAATGGAGTTCCACAAGAAGTGATAAGGTTACAACTTTTTCCCTTTTCTTTAGAGGGACAAGCCCGGCATTGGCTTGCTAAGGAACCGCCACAGAGTATTCTCTCGTGGACGGATTTGGAAACAAAGTTTATCAACTACTTTTTTCCACCCTCTTGTACTACCGCTTTGCGGAATGAGATTATAAACTTTGAACAAAAGTACGATGAGTCATTCAGTGAATCTTGGGATCGTTTCAAAGATCTTTTAAGAAAATGCCCACAACATGGTTTTACCAAAGTACATCAAATCAATACTTTTTACAATGGTTTAAGCATGAGTGACCAAGATTCACTGAATAGTGCCTCGGGGGGTAATTTATTGGCTAGGACTTCCAATGCTGCTTGGGACATCATTGAGAACAAATCTCGTGTGCAAACCAAGAGTGTTAGGACCAATGTTGCTAGTGCTAGCACTAATGACAGCGACAAGCGATTAGACAAAATCACCACGCTTCTTGAATCACTTGTCACCCACACCGTCAGCAACAACAACAGCAACAACGCCAAAAATGCACAAGTGAACGCTGTCAGCCAACCTTGTGAGATATGCGGTGGTCCCCACTCTTACACAACTTGTACCGCCACCCAAGATTACCCTGCTGAGAATGTGAATGCGGCATATGGCACCTACCAACAACCTGCTTATCAAGCTAGACCTCAAGGTGACCGTAACTTGCTTAGCTACCGCAGCAACAACTATCTTTCACCACCTGGTTTCCCTCCTACCAACCCAAACCAACAACAAAACCTTAACCGTTCTCCTCAACAACAACAACAACCTCGACAACCATACATCCCACCTCACAAGCAACAACAACCACCTCCACGTAACAATCAAGTCTACCAACAACCTGCTTACCAACCACCTGCATACAATGCTCCTCCCAACCAAGCCACCACTGCATTACACCAAGAGGTTGCAACCTACATGAGAACCAATGATGTGATAGTGGGAAATCTCCAAGAGGAAGTGCGCAATTTGAAGGCAGATTTGGTCAAGCAAGGAAATGATTTGAGAGCTGACATGAGAAACACGTTGGATAGCCAGACTAATGATCTGAGGAACATGATGGCTAGTTTCTTCCAAAGTAGTCAACCCTCTTCTTCGGGTACTCTTCCGAGTAACACCGTTGCGAACCCAAGAGGGGAGATGAAAGCAATCACTACTCGAAGTGGTAAAGGTACCAAGGAACCCGAGCTTCCTATACCTCCTCCGGTGGTTGTGACTAAGGAGAACGAGTCGCCTGCTCCTATTCCTCCTCCTTCTCCTTCCCCAATTTCTCCACCTCTTCTTTCTACCTCTCCTCCACCCGTGGTTGTGAGTGATCCTATTCCCCTAAAGCCTTCCTCTTCTTCCAATATACCTTATTCTTCAAGGTTGAGGAAAGAGAAGCAAAATAGCAAGGATGATATTCAGGTTTCGAATTTCCTTAAAATGTTCAAGAAACTGAATTTCAATATCTCCTTCGCTGAGGCTCTTGCTCACATGCCCAAGTATGCCAAAATGTTTAAAGATCTTCTGAGCGACAAGGAAAAGCTCCTCGATCTCGCCAACACCCAACTTAATGAGAACTGCTCTGCAGTACTCTTAAGGAAATTGCCAATCAAGCTTGGTGATTCGGGTCGTTTTCTTATCCCTTGCAATTTCCCGGGAGTAGAGAATTGCATGGCCCTAGCCGATCTAGGTGCCAGTATTAATCTCATGCCTCTAAGTGTTTGGAAGCAATTATCTCTCCCAGAGCTAGTCCCTACCAAAATGACTTTGGAATTGGCCAACCGTACGGTTGCTTATCCAGTGGGGATAGCCGAAGACGTCATTGTAGGAGTCGACAAATTCACCTTCCCTGCCGATTTTGTTGTCGTCGACTACGAGATGGACCCACGTGTGCCACTCATTGTTGGTCGTCCATTCTTGAGGACCGGTCGCACTCTCATTGATGTTGAAGCCGGTGAGCTTATCATGAGAGTGGGTGACGATAAAGTAGTCTTCAACATGGGAAAGTTATCTAAACAGCCTTATTCTTACGAGAATGTTAATTGTATTGACGTTCTTGATGAGGCTTGTGAAGAACACTTCAAGGATGCTTGTAAAAACATTCCTACCTCTCTTCCCAATGTTGAGACCGTTTCCTCTATCGACTCATCACTATCTCTATTTGGAGAAAGTGATTTCCTTTGGAAAGATTTGGAAGCCACCTTGGAAGATGTGAAGCAAGACAATAACGATTCTACTGCCACTTGGGATGACGATCTCAGTTTCATTGCAAACCTCCTCAGAGAAGACAATCCTTCCCCTCCATCTCCCACTGTTATTGCTATCGAGACTCCGACTTCGAATACGCCTCCCGTCGACAATCCTCCGGATTTGGAACTTAAGGAGTTGCCACCCCATCTTGAGTATGTATTCCTCGAAGAAGAGAAGAAGTCACCAGTCATCATTGCTAAGGATTTGAAGGATGAAGAGAAAGCCCGACTTGTCGGCGTGTTGAAAGATCATAAGAAGGCTATCGCTTGGAAGATTTCCGATATTCGCGGAATTGATCCTCACTTATGCACACACAAAATTCTCATGGAGGACGACTTCAAGCCCACTATTCAAAGCCAACGAAGGGTGAATCCAAAAATACATGAAGTCATCAAAACAGAGGTTATCAAACTTCTTGATGCGGGTATGATTTACCCTATTTCGGATTCACCGTGGGTTAGTCCAATCCATTGTGTGCCCAAGAAGGGCGGAATAACCGTTGTTCCCAATGAACACAACGAGTTGATTCCCACTCGTCTCGTTACTGGGTGGAGAGTTTGTATAGACTACCGCAAACTCAATGATGCCACGAGAAAGGATCATTTCCCTCTACCTTTCATGGACCAAATGCTTGAACGATTAGCCGGTAATGAATATTACTGCTTTCTTGATGGTTTCTCGGGTTATTTTCAAATACCCATCGATCCCCAAGATCAAGAGAAGACTACATTCACTTGTCCCTATGGCACTTTCGCTTACAAAAGAATGCCTTTTGGCTTATGTAATGCGCCCGGGACTTTCCAAAGGTGCATGTTAGCTATCTTCCATGACATGGTTGAACAAACCATGGAAGTCTTCATGGATGATTTCTCGGTCTTCGGGGATTCCTTCTCTGCTTGCCTTGCCAATTTAGAACGTATGCTAAAGCGGTGCGAAGACACTCGCCTTGTTCTAAATTGGGAAAAATGCCATTTTATGGTAAAAGAAGGCGTCGTGCTTGGACATAAGATCTCGAAAGCCGGTCTTGAAGTTGACCGTGCTAAAGTCGATGTTATCGCAAAGTTGCCTCCACCTTCAACCGTGAAGGGTGTAAGAAGTTTCTTGGGTCATGCGGGATTCTACCGTCGATTTATCAAAGATTTTTCTCAAATCGCTCGCCCGATGACCCACCTCTTGGAAAAAGATACTCCTTTTATCTTTTCCAAAGAGTGCCTTGAAGCCTTCAACTCGCTTAAGGATAAGATAACTAAGGCACCCGTCTTGGTTACCCCTAATTGGGAGCTTCCCTTTGAGTTGATGTGCGATGCTAGCGATTTTGCTATTGGAGCGGTTCTTGGACAAAGAGTGAACAAACACTTCCAACCGATCCATTACGCTAGCAAGACAATGACTGGGGCACAATTGCATTATACGACAACCGAAAAAGAGCTTTTAGCTGTTGTCTATGCTTTTGAAAAATTCCGCCCCTATCTTGTCCTTTCTACCACCATTGTGTACACCGATCATTCCGCGCTGAAGTACTTGTTGACAAAGCAAGATTCCAAACCAAGACTTCTTCGCTGGGTTTTGCTGCTCCAAGAATTTAAAATCGAAATTCGCGATAAAAAAGGAGCAGAAAACTTAGCCACGGACCATCTTAGCAGACTTGAGGATCCATACCAAGGGGATCATCCGACCAAAGAAATCAATGATTCTTTTCCCTTGGAGACCTTAATGTCTATAAACTCGAAGCCGAATGAAACCCCGTGGTTTGCGGACTTTGCAAACTACTTGGCGGGTGGAATTCTCAAGGAAGGGTTGACGTCCCAGCAAAAGAAGAAGTTCTTTACTGACATCAAGACTTACTTTTGGGACGACCCTTACCTATTCAAACAATGTGCCGACTTGATTATTCGCCGATGTGTTGATGGACCGGCAGCGTCTGAAATCCTTAATGCTTGCCACAAAGGACCCACCGGTGGTCACTTTGGTCCCAACTACACCGCTAAAAAAGTGTTTGATTCGGGATTTTATTGGCCCTCCATATACCGTGACGCTCACGATATGGTCAAACGATGTGATGTTTGCCAAAAGCAAGGCAAAATCACACATAAAGACGAGATGCCTCAGAATTTCATTCAAGAGTGTGAAATTTTTGATGTTTGGGGTATCGACTTTATGGGGCCATTCCCTTCGTCTAAAGGAAACAAATACATCCTTGTAGCCGTTGACTACGTTTCAAAGTGGGTTGAAGCCAAAGCTTTGCCTACTAATGACGCAAGGGTGGTTTGTAACTTTTTGAAAGCTCTTTTCGCTAGATTCGGTGTGCCTCGCGCCATTATTAGTGATCGTGGGACTCATTTCTGCAATGACCAATTTGCTCGAGTCATGGCTAAGTACGGTGTAAATCATCGACTTTCCACAGCCTACCACCCACAAACTAATGGCCAGGCTGAAATATCCAACCGAGGGCTGAAGCGAATTCTTGAAAGGACTGTGGGAGAGCATCGCGCCTCATGGGATGATAAACTTGATGATGCTTTGTGGGCTTTCCGTACTGCTTACAAGACCCCAATCGGCTGTACGCCTTATCGTCTTGTGTACGGGAAAGCGTGCCACCTCCCCATTGAGTTGGAGCACAAGGCTTATTGGGCCTTGAAGTGGGCTAATTTTGATATTAACAGAGCCGGTGACCTACGCAAGATCCAACTCAATGAGCTGAATGAACTCCGTAATGAGGCTTATGAAAATTCTTTGATCTATAAGGAAAGAACTAAGCTCATTCACGACTCTAAGATCAAAAACCGAGAGTTCCATGTTGGAGACAAAGTCTTACTTTTTAACTCTCGGTTGAAAATCTTCTCGGGAAAGCTCAAATCTCGTTGGTCCGGCCCATTCACCATTGCCCAAATTTTTCCATATGGTACTCTCGAGCTCGCTCAACCTGATGGACCAAATTTTAAGGTGAATGGCCAACGAGTGAAGTTGTACTTTGGTGAGGACACCTCTAAGGAGGTGATTCCATCCCTCACCACGTTCCCCATGAACTAATTTTGGGTCGAGTCAGGCTCGTGACTCGGTTATCAAAAACAAGCGCTACTCGGGAGGCAGCCCGAGTTTCTATCCTTTTATATTTTAATCCCCTAAGTGTAGGGGGACTTCTATATGTGTTTGTCTTTGTGTGGTGCATTACAGGGATAAGTGCACTCTTGGAATCTTTGAAGAACCGTGCTCCCGTGTTTATCCGAAATCCGGTTCTATCTCTCAACTATCGTGATTCAATTTTCTTCATACTCACATTTGAAATTGATCACTTTAGTCGTCTCTTCCTTAACTTGAGTTAACCAACGTGCACAATGTCATAAGTGTAGGGGAAATTTTTCCCACATGCTTAAACATTGAGGACAATGTTTATCTTAAGTGTAGGGGGGACTTCTATCGAAGTTTTAAGTGGACTTTTCCATGAAAATGCCTTCAATTAACCGGAAAATCATATTTTTCAACATTTTTCAAATTTTTTATTAACTTTGGCCATTTAGTCGTAATTTTTAAATTTTTATCGTTGCTTTCATATGTATATATTCTGCAATAAAGTCAAAAATATTAATAAAGTGGGTAGCTAGTTTAGAAGTCGTTGACATATTAGGCCCGTTGCGTTTATTTTGACTCAACCCGAATAGACTTATCCAAGTTTATTCTAGCTAGTATCCTTAACCATGTAGACCTTAATTGGTTTATTAGGCTAAGTGTCCACGAGTCTCATTACTTGAGATTTTAAATTGTGGAGGACGAGAAATGATAGAGTCAATTATAAGTCGGTATTCTTGCGCAAGCTCACTTGGTGTAATTATTTGCCTATTCTCCCATCACTTGCTAATAATTTATCTGCAATAAGTAAGGTCTTACGATTTGAAAAGTTACTTAGCTTCTAGCCCAAGATCGTTTAAAAGTTGCTCGGTAATGATAAGAGTTCATAGCCAAGGCATAACTTATGAAGCGGGGCGCGAAAATTGGCGAGTCCGAAAAGGCCCTAACAAGGCATGAGGATTCAATTTTATTGCTGAAGATCCAAAGTGATGTGAAAAGCATTATTCCTAAAGTCAATATGAAGGATCAAGACTCACGACGAAAAGCAATCAACTCCCATAAAGATCATGGAGAAGTCTATCCGAAAAGACCCTAACAAGGTATGAGGATAAACAGATCCAAGTCCGAAAAGGAGGCGGATCGTTGTATCTCAAAATCCCAATTAGAGATTGAAGAAATAATCATGAAGTCGTGGTCAACAAAGTTGGAGTATCCCTCAAAAGTCTCCAAGCGAAGAAACTCTATTATGATGAGAAGACCATTATCTCAAGAACGTCTCTCGAAGATATGAAGTATGAAGTACATGCCAAATATCGGCCCGAGAAAGGTCTCAAATCGTGAACCAAGTTATGCCAAGATATGAACTTTTTGATATCCCGAGAAGCAGTTTTAAGAGATTTTGTCCTTTAGCTAACTATTGATCAAATCGTCCTACTTTGCTTTCAGCCCTAATAAACTATCGAAATAAGTCCAAAAATGCATCTTCATGATCATTCTAAGACAAAAATAAAATATAAGAGATACACCTAGGAATAAGGGAGTTTAAGCATTTAATTAAGCCATGTGTGTAAGTGTTTGAATTGCTAACTTATAATAACAATGATCTCGTTTTTAAGCTTAGTTTGGGGAACGTGAAACTTGAGGGTGATAAATCTTCGCAGCACCAAAGCCCTAATGTAAGTCATCGATTTCTTTGCAAGTTATTTCCATATAGCTATTTTCAAGTGAAAATGGTTTTCTATCCTTTTGTTTCCTTCAAAATCTTAATTCCCTTTAGTACTTTAATTTTTGTTTAGTAGTATTTTAAATAAGGCCAAGGTTGATTAATTATGAGAAAAGTGTAAGCTTGCTTTATCACTAAGCATTGCATGAGGGCATGGCAATGGTTAAGTGTAGGGGATTTGATAGGTGTGTAAACACCCATCCTTTTACCACTTAATTCGGGCTAAAACGAGACCAAAACACGTATTTAATATCATTTGTTTGGAATTATGCGTGGTTTTTGTGTTTATTGTATTTTCAGAGCCAACCGGATGAATACTGAAGAAAACATGGGATTGCACGGGTTTTACTGAAGAAAAAGACTCAAGATAAAGTCTATTGTCCAAGAGATGCAAAAGATTTGAAGTCGCTGGGCCTATTCGAAGATTTATCGAAGAAAAGGACCAAAGATGGAAGATTTATATAAGTCGAAGAAACTCAAGTCTATTAAACGAAGAAATTAAAAGACGAGTTGAATTTAATCAACAACAAATCCCGAATCAGAATCGAAAACGGAAACTTTTCTGAAAAGACGAAAAGACAAGAAGAACGGGAGAAAGCCCACTCACCAACCAAAGGACAAGGCTATAAATAGCCTTCCCCTCACACATTTTTAGAGCTAGCTTTTCATTTTTCTTCTTCCCCCTTTTATCTTCCTGGTTCGTAGCTTCACCTTCACCACTAGGGTGATTGGTGATTTTGATCTTTAATTCTTTAATCTTGTAATTTTAATCTTTGTTTTATCTTGTCAAAACATTAATCATTCAATACAAGTTCTTGTTTAATCTTTCCATCTAATCTTGTTCTTCATCATCTTTATCTTCAAGTTTTTAAGTTTTTATTTTCTTGGTTTGATCTTCAAAAGTTGATGGGATTTTTGTTTTTATTGGTGGGATTTGTTGCTTATGGTGTCTAAATGATTTGTGTTTAATTTGGTAAATCCTTTTTAAGTATTTGGTTTGATTTTGATTAAAATTTGTGTTCCGTGTTCTTCGCATATCTGCTACTGTATCTGGTTCCCAGAACTTCCGAATCAAACAAAAAGTTCCGAATGAAGCCTTCATTCGGAAACTTCCGAACCAAGAATTAAGTTCCGTATCAGTGACTTCCGAACCAATAAGTTTCGAATCAAGCAATCTTCCGAATCAAACTGAAAGTTCCGAACCAGTGACTTCCGAACCAGCAAGTTCCGAATCAACAACCTTCATTCGGAAGGTTCCGAATCAGCCAGAAAGTTCCGGATAAGTTCCGGATGAGAAAGTTCCGGATGAATGAACAGTAAGTTCCGGATGAGTTGTCTTTCAAAAGTTCCGAATCAAAGGTTAAAGTTCCGAATCAATCTTTCTTTTAGGTTACTGTTTGTTTGCTTTACTGTTCCTTCATGCTTATTGAACTTTAAATTTTAATTTTAATTTTAATCTTGATTTTAATCTTAAGTTTAATACAAGTCTTTGTTAATCATAATTAAAGTAATTGTCTTTGATTTAAATTTTCATTTCCACTTTTTATTAGATTAGAAAACCAAACCCCTTTTCTTTAGTAACCAAGAACAATCATTCCACTTAAGACCTAGATCAATTCGAGAGGATATCGAGAGTAAAATTGAACCTAGCAAAACCAAAATATCAACCATCTTCAAGACCACCATTCTTCATAGACTCCTTGTGGAAAATCAGCCCTAACACTTCATGGAAACTCCTCCTTGGATGTTATAACTTGCACCAATCAATAGGGCTTCAAAAGGGCATCAACTTGTATATGAATAACATGAGATTTGTGGTTGATTTTGATCAAATGAGGGTGTTGTTTGATGATGATGGACGGCACAAAATGGGGTAGAAGAGAGAAAGGAGTGGTTTTGCATGTGAGAATAATGAGGGAAATGGTTTTGGTTTATGGTTTTGTGTAAGTGTAATGCTTACAAAGTAAGCTTGGTAAGACATGTGTAAACCTTAAGCTACCATTTTGACACATAAAGTGTTGTGGTGGCAATGCTTAAACCGTCCCATATTGCTAGTGGGGTGGGACAATGTATTTTGTCCCATCTCACTAGTTTACGGGTATTCCTCGATTCTAATTTTCTCGATTTGCGTGCCCTCGGGTCGTTTTACGAAAAACGTTTTTATAAATTATGAATCAATGGCACAAAATGAATCTAATAAAAATTATCTCATCAAAAACGAAGTTCAAAAACGTAAATACGTAATCCTAAGGTTTTCGGTTTAGTCGTAAAAGACGTTAAAATAAAATCGTAAGTCCTAATCTCTTCTCGTAAATTTGTGAGTTTATGAACCAACACAAATTTAAAACTCCAAAATAATATTCACGGATAAACTTATTTTCTGAAATGTCGGACTGTCACCAAAGACGGTGTATGTAAACGTAAGCACGTAACGTAGAATCCTCCGGTTTAAACGTAGTCGATGCTACTTCAAGACGTAAATCCAAATTTCTTCCCAAAAATAAGTGAGTTCATATTGTAACATTAAAATAATATTTTCAAATAATATTTGAGAATAAAATATCAATCGTAAATTGACGGATTGTCACAGCATTTACCCCTAAACAGGATCTTTGTCCTCAAAGATCATCTTACCTTACTACTCGCTTCTTATTGAGTTAAAGCCATGTGGGTATTTCCTCCACATTCGGTCTTTTCTCACAAGGGTAATCCATTATAATACGCGAGTTTCATCAAACATAACTACGGGAATAAGATCAGGCTAAATGTTGACTTACTTTCTCTATCCATGATGTTCATGGGTTTCTGATGAATGCAACTTTTTGCCGATCTAAGCTTTACTAAGAACAATCAGATTTTCACTTGATAGATATTTCATCAAGTTCGATATACGAAACATAATTCACGCATCTCTTGAAGTCCTTGGGTAGATCCAGCTTATATGCCTTTCAAACCAAATCTTTTACATCATCTCAATGGTCCCAAACAACGGGGATTTATATCCCATGATTTGTCAGATCATGAATTCATTTTTCCAAGGTTAAAAATTGTGGCATAACTTCGCTACCCATTTGGCACTTCAAGATCTACATTCCACATTCACTTAACCTCTTGCCCACTACCGGCAGTCAATAATCAGATCCTAATTTCAACAATCATTTCAGATCTCGCAGGTCGGGTATTTTGTAAGGTTAGGTTCGCCATCATAGGAAACCTTAATCCTAAAAGACATGTCCAACTCACAATGGGTGTATGTCGGGTGTCTTCATCTCAACTCATGCTTATAGATGCTCTAAGATTTAGATCCTAACAAGATTCGATCTCGATCTTAACACGATAATTATCAATGATAATCTCTCCAAAGGAAAACGATCATACGGTCTATTACCAAAGGTCAATCATTCAAACATAAAACAGCACTTATAGTATTTTGTATCGTTACTTTACCTCGTCCCTTCGATTGGGGTGGTACATAGTACTCTCATCAAGGTTCGTTCTCAATGACTTCTGAGCAAATCTCTAGAAATTCGATGCGAAGCGAGGATCTTGATATATAGATGATCGATACAGGCACACTATGTTTATATAACTTCCTTTAAATAAAAGAGTCTATTTCTTCATCAAGATTCTATCACTAACGAGAATGATATTAGCAGATTTGGTCAGTCTGTCGACGATGACCCAAATCGAATCAAATTCAGATGATGACCTTTGCAATAGCTAGACGTTTACTAATGTATGAGGCGATGTCTGCCTTCATAATTGCCATTAGTACAACTTCTTCAGACAAAGATACTTTTAGTCATAAATGACATAAATAGAATACTTATACTTACAAATTCCAACATAACTATATTTCACAATCCTTCATATTTAGGCTATCATAAGTGGTCTTTTATACATTTACCGCCATCGGCTTCTTAATTCTAATGGTTCACATTAGCCGCGAACCACTTTTATTATCTATATTATCCTTTTCACAAACATCGTCTATTTTACATTGTTCAACAATCTATTTTGCACCTTCATTATTAAGGAACATGTCCTAACTGGTTCTTTACATTTTCTACATAATGCGTCGGTATCTATATTCACTTCTCATGATGATATAATTATCATGTCCACAATTCACTCAGATATTCTTTCTATATTATGCGTCAGTAATTACGTTCACCTTCCTGATGAAATAAATATCATAACCGTATTTATTCAAAATTCTTTCTTCATAACTTTTATGTTTCAGTTTCGTCTCCACTATTATTTTTATCCGTTTCTCTCAATCCGGCGTCTAAAGCGTCGATAATTATTATATTTAAATTAACAATAATTATTTAATTTTTATGAAACGTAAACGTAAAAATTTTAAATTTCTTAGTTCGACCAATTATATAAAATGTTCAAAAATAAATTTGAATATAATAAACAAGATTTTTGTTGATTTATCGAAAATATTTAGCAAGATCCGTAAATGTTCGAAAAACCTTTGTTTATACTTTGGTCAAAATTTCCTTAGTTTGAAAAGCAAAAGTTGTCGTTTCAAATTTCAAGTCATAAGTTATATAGTTTCCTCAATCTTTCTTAAGATGTCCAGAAGTATACACAAACATTTACCCCTAAACAGAAGTTTAGTTAAATGGTTTGTGTATAAGGGAATAATCCCTTAAAATCCTTTGTTAAAACATTTGTCAAAATATATTTGCACTTTCTTTTTAGTATAACTCAAAGTCTTAAAAAAAGGGCTCTTAATTTTTAAAGAGTCATTATGTATTCCATTATCTATTAATCACACGGTTAAATCATGTAAAGTATTAAGTCTTCAATCTCATGTTAATTATTCCAGGTTCAGGTTTACACTGTTCGGTCAATTCAGGGCAATCTATAATTAATTATTAACTCCTTTCTATTCTTATAAATAAACAAACGGTCCTTAATGATCACGAGCATGAATTTATCAAATTACAGCCTACACACGTGATTCACCAAATTATGAATGCTACATGTGCATTGATCAATCCAAACGACATCACATGAAACTCATAAGGTTCATCACAAGTTCGGAATGTGATGATTGGAATAGATAATCTTCTTCGCAGATGCGAAGTTGATAATAACCATGCCGTGGATCAAATCTTTAAAACATACGCTAGAACCTTGTAAATGATCGAACAAATCTTCCATTTCGAGTTATGGATATCGTTTTCGATTGTCAATTTACTCAGTCACAGTAATCTATAAATATAAGGAATGATAACACCATAGCTCTTCAGGATGACCGGCTTGGTATAATAAAATCTTTCTCCGACAACTCTCTCAGTTGTACGGTAATTCCTTAAATTCAGATGGTGCTGACGTACAGTGCACAAGCCACAAGTGCAGCACCGAGAATATAATCAAATACCAAATTCAACTTGCCTTAATGGCGAAAGTCTAGGTAGTTTATTAACAAATACCTCCTAAGGTTTCAGATAACATAAACATC
Source organism: Glebionis coronaria (assembly GCA_025667525.1). Taxonomy (NCBI): domain Eukaryota; kingdom Viridiplantae; phylum Streptophyta; class Magnoliopsida; order Asterales; family Asteraceae; genus Glebionis; species Glebionis coronaria. Next base: position 118,065,503 of record CM046881.1, read on the forward strand.
TTTTAATAAATTCATTTTAAGTTCTTCTAGATAATAATATCTATGACTAATTCACAATCATTCATGGTATGATTTTAAGTCTAAATACAGGATATCGTCATCCATCAAGAATTATTTAGGTCACTTTTGATAATCAACATCTTATCATTTAGGGGAATTCTACTCGAGTTCCCATCAATTAAGACAATGTCGTCATGTCATAATTAATCAATCCATTCTACTGGCACTTCCAACTTTCCAGTTTTATTGCCGTCGATAAGATGTGAACTTCTCAAAAGACTAATAATAACTCATAATCCCTTCACAAGTTCAAGGATATCAGGAGACATAACTACCTTAAAAGAGTAAGGTCAACGCATAATCTATGCGAGAGAATTTCAAATTAGATACAGACGAAAACGTTTAATGAATATGAATATATCCCATGTTTTCATAATTTGAGTACGCATTCGAAAGCTCCTTGGATCGTTACCCAGGTCATCTAGATGAAATCAAATCAAAAGAAATGATAGGAACGTCGATACATCCTGTCGGGTATCAACACTCGATAATCAGATACTTTTCCTAAGAATCTCACTACGGAGAATTGGACAAGAAGGGAATATCAATTGTCAAATAAGACAAATTCCACAGATGAGTAAATTCAACTCAGAAGAATAGATGCTACAGGCACATATGTAGGTATCCCTAACACTATGTCCCAATTTTTACTTCTTGCAGATCTCATAAAATTTTAATCTTTCACAATCTTTAAAGAAAATTTAGTGTTTATTCATTAGTTTTATGGTGACTACTAATCAGCCTTGCATGGTCCATTCCAAATTGTATGTAGGCGCGCAACTATATACAATTTCAAGATTAACGATGCAATACTCAGTTCGTCAAAACTTTATCATCATGTTTATAATAAAAACATTTTCATGCTTAATTCTTAAATAAGAATCAAAAATATATTTACAAAGGTTTTCTTTGTTATGAAAACAATTAAGTTTTCCAAAGCTTTTCATATACAATTTCATTTTGATATCAATCACTTATAATTCTCACTTTGAATAATTCTTATTGTGATGAAAATTAAATTTTCTCAAAGGATACCGTTTTAACTTTATAAAAACAAGGTGTGATCTGCAAAAGAGTGATGAAAGCTTGTTCACCAAGAATTAACTACGATATGCTAGGAAATGAGCTTAGCCAAATAATCATGAGGTTCATGACCTCGATGGCACTCACGAAGAATAAATCACAACGTAACTCAAATCAAGATGAGTACTTGTTTAATGGTTGCATCACTAATGCGAGCATTAGGATGAAGCAATAAAGGATAGATAACATCGATACGTGTAGAATTTAGCGATCAAATGTAGTCTTTTCGTTAATCACAAACAAGTCAAAATTGTACCGCAACACATTACGTGTCACTATGTCATACAATTCTCAGAACTCATCCTACCAACTGATATCTCAGTTAAGTTAGGGATTATTTTTAAAAGATACCACAATGAATACTAATCTACAAGAGTCATTAGGTGTTCCACATGTCCCAGAAGATCCATCGGTCCCAATTTAGAAGAAGATTTCTTCAATTTATTTCTTGGACACTGGGCATCCTCGTCAGTGGACAATGGCCTAGGAACAACCCTTAACACAAACTAACAATCATTTAAAACCTTATAATTCAATCACAGGACTTAACGACTTATATTAACAATCTCATATTCCATACAAGTTAAATTTTACTTTATTCAAGTTTTCAATCAACTTATACTCAATGCGATATCCTACTTCATTCTTCAATACTTTCAATCTTATTCTTCGACCTTGTAAAGGCAATAAAAGCTCAATATGATCAACACTTAATTCCAATCCTATATCTCTTACAACAACAATTATCAAATGAGTCACTAATATCAAATGACTTGATCATTCAACTAGACTTCTCGGAAAGGTATTAGTGGCATGAGGCTTTTGGGTAATGGTTCCAATGACAGCCTCAAGTGCAACATTCACCCTTTCGATTTCAATTTAAGAATTGGATGACAACGAATCAGATGACATCTTTCTAGGTGATAACGTTTTGTCAAACTCCACTCTATAAGGAAAGATCGTCATGTCATCGATATCAGATTTAATCTCGCTAATTCTTCTTCAAAATCACAATCAACTAATATCTACATTTCTACGAATATTAACCATTTGTTGGGATTATAAATATCCACAACTTGGTTTAGATCTAGGATAGCTAGAATTCCTACGAGAATAGCTTCGACTAATTTACTAGGGGATTTTAGGGTTGCTTGTGACAATCTACGTCGTGTAAATACCTCGTATAAATATCAAAATAATCATCAAACAATCATGTAATAAAATTACATCAAATATATGTATAATCCAAGTTATATATATATTAAAATAACACTTCTCAGTCTGGCCTTGTCAGTAACTCGGGAATTCTTCGGCACCGTTATAGTCAAAAGATTTTTAGACATTTTTAGAAAAATGTTCATAGTTAAAAGATTTTGAAATGTTTTATTCAAAACCTTGGTTTTAAAATTCTTTCGTTCTCTATAACGAGAGCTCTGGTACCAAACTGTAACACCCCCCAAATTTATACAACTCAGTACAGCGGAAGACTCGTTGGTGTTACGGGATAGCACATTACTCACATCATAGACAACGCATAAAAATCGCGTCGTTTAATTATAAATCATTTCCATTCATAAATATCAAAGTTACATAGGTCCCAAGTCATATTATTTCATACAAAGTTTTACAAAGTATTTGAATGGAAAATATTGTTTAAGTGCGGGCCATGATTTCTTGTCGTCTTCCCGAGAATTACCTTCAAGTACCTGAGATAAAACATGTTAAAAGAAAAGGTCAGCGATAACACCGAGTGAATTCATAGAGTTTCATAAAATCCATCAATATAATATATCAGTATAAAATTATTACTGAAAATCATTTTTTACAAATCATTTTAATAGGCCATAAAATAGCCAAAGTCATTTTATACAAATCCGTATCGAAAATCATAATATAGGCATTAGCCTTAAAAATCATTGTACGATCCAATGTCGTAAAAACACCATACAATACATTTTGAAACGTTGTATAGATTAAATAATACCGTTATATGAATATGGTTATAAAAAGCCTTAAAAATCATTATACGAGCCAATGTCGTAAAAACGTCATACAATACGTCTTACGACGTTGTATGAAAATAAAAACCGTTATATGAGTATGGTTGTGAGAACCAAAACATAAACATAATATCATTAGTATGACCCTGTATTGCTAGTCAGGCAATACATCGTAATTCGGAGCGTCTAGTAGTATTTCGTTAGTTTTGGATTATTATAAGTCGCATGACATTGTTACCTTACTAAACGAAAACGGGTAGCTAACCCGATACCAATTTTGCCCATCTAAAGTAGCGTGTCGTCACAAAGGTCACGTTATGGAAATCTTCTCATACATAAATTCGTTTACCAATAAATGTGGCACGACGGGGATCAACCGTCAAGGCGCGAACTGGGGTGATCGTCCCCAAATAGTACTATTAAATGCATAAGCGTCTACCAAATCCCGGTAGTTCACAATTCATGCTAATGGGACTTTTAGTGACATAACCTAACTTTAATAATCTATTTTTATTTCATCTATCGGGTCCTTTAATCATTCATAGGGTCATACAATCGGGTCATTCAATCATTCGGGTTCACATCAATAAACAAGCAATCGGGACAAATGGTGTCCCATTTTTATAAAAACTAACATGTTATCTCCCTCGCGGGTTTATAAAACAATTATAAAAACATTTAAAAGAGTGCGAGGCTATGAACTCACGTTGATGTGGGAAGGCGGGTTATCGGTAACTCGGACGTACGGTACGTGCTTCAATCACGGAAACCTAGACAAATAATACTCGGTCTTAGACGTTTGTCCAATGACTTTATAAAAATAACAATTATGTATACATATGATGATTTTATATATATGATGATCAAGTGGGTTTACATATCCTCATTTACTCATTTTTGTGTTATGTGTCGATTACTTTTATACTAGTTTTCTCGTTTTACCTATTTACGTGTTTTAGGTCCAATAAGCCTATTATAAGTTCTTAACTTGTATTAATCCATTTCATACTTATATTATCAGTATTTAAACTTTCAAGTTGGGCCCAAATGGGTTAAGCCCAATAAGTTCTTTTTTATGAGTGTTTATCTTATTTAGTCCAATTATTAGCCCAAGTATTAGTCCAATATGTTTACTTAGCTCGTTAATGTCCGTATGCCCTATATTTCGGGTTTTATCGGTTTTTACTTGTTACACATGTCTATATATCAGTATATAAGTTTTGTAAAGTTTTCATTTGACGGGTCCAACCATCTAGGTTTTATTTAACAAAAACGTTAATTTTACGGTATTAGCCGAAAAAGTCGTAAAAATCATGTTTATAGTTTTATATCTTATAAAACATAACAAGTTACCATTTTTATAAAATGTCCACTTATTTGTCCTTTTACATACTTATATAAATAAAATCCATAAGTTAGTGGGTTTTCATTTTATATTTTATACTATTAAATTTTGAGTGCTTATATAATAGTATTATACTTTAATTTTCAAAAATCTGATTTTTATCTTCACTTTCACCAAAACTGCCATATCTTGAGTTCTATATGGAGATAGAAGCTCAAATTTTTATCACATAAACTACATGATATGTGCTACATTTAACTCTTCTATAGCTACTGTTGAATCATCAATTAAGTATTTTCTAAAAATCGTCCAAAACAGTAACCTCAGATTTATACCCTAAACTTGTTTTGATCATATCTCACTCATTACAATGATTCCATTGCATGGCCAACTCTCACATGTATACAAGACATATAGCTTACTGTAAATGGATTCTACTTCATCATTTTATCAGTCCATGACCTGTTTGTTTACTGTTTTATACAGCCATCAAATTTAACCAAGATTTTAACCTTGTTTCTTATGGTTTTTCACCTTTTTAATCATGTTTATCAACACCAAATCCCCACATAACATTTTTATCATCATATAATCATCATATACATATACAATAGAAAATAAAATACATGTTTACATAATCAAAATAACAAGAAGATGAGGAGGACAATCTTTATACCACCAAGTTGATGTAGGTTATGATTTGGGCATGGTTTTTGATGGAGAAACTTGTGGATAACCATGACCATCTTCAAGACCACCATTCTTCATAGACTCCTTGTGGAAAATCAGCCCTAACACTTCATGGAAACTCCTCCTTGGATGTTATAACTTGCACCAATCAATAGGGCTTCAAAAGGGCATCAACTTGTATATGAATAACATGAGATTTGTGGTTGATTTTGATCAAATGAGGGTGTTGTTTGATGATGATGGACGGCACAAAATGGGGTAGAAGAGAGAAAGGAGTGGTTTTGCATGTGAGAATAATGAGGGAAATGGTTTTGGTTTATGGTTTTGTGTAAGTGTAATGCTTACAAAGTAAGCTTGGTAAGACATATGTAAACCTTAAGCTACCATTTTGACACATAAAGTGTTGTGGTGGCAATTCTTAAACCGTCCCATATTGCTAGTGGGGTGGGACAATGTATTTTGTCCCATCTCACTAGTTTACGGGTATACCTCGATTCTAATTTTCTCGATTTGCGTGCCCTCGGGTCGTTTTATGAAAAACGTTTTTATAAATTATGAATCAATGGCACAAAACGAATCTAATAAAAATTGTCTCATCAAAAACGAAGTTCAAAAACGTAAATACGTAATCCTAAGGTTTCCGGTTTAGTCGTAAAAGACGTTAAAATAAAATCGTAAGTCCTAATCTCTTCTCGTAAATTTGTGAGTTTATGAACCAACACAAATTTAAAACTACAAAATAATATTCACGGATAAACTTATTTTCTGAAATGTCCGACTGTCACCAAAGACGGTGTATGTAAACGTAAGCACGTAACGTAGAATCCTCCGGTTTAAACGTAGTCGATGCTACTTCAAGACGTAAATCCAAATTTCTTCCCAAAAAATAAGTGAGTTCATATTGTAACATTAAAATAATATTTTCAAATAATATTTGAGAATAAAATATCAATCGTAAATTGACGGATTGTCACAGGGAACATAAGGCTCAAAAGGAGGTGTATTAATGAGAGAATCACTCAAAGGGATGATATGATCATGAAAATCAATAGGTGTATCCTCAAAAACCGGTGAAGGATGATCAATCAAGGATTCTTCTTCTATAGACTCATTATTAGGTTCTTCATACTCCTCAAGAAGTGGGTTATCAAAACATGTCTCAAAAAGAGGATTAGAATATATCACAAAATCACTTAGAGGAATAGGTGAAGGAGTCATAGAAGAAATGGAGTCATCGTCATCAGAAGTAAAGGACTCATCACTATCAGAAGGATCATCAAAGGTTTCATCACAAGAATCATAAGGTGGGAGAGGAGAAGGATCCACATTTCCTATAGGAGCAAACTCTTCATCCAAATTAGGAATGTTATCTTGACAAGACAAATCATTGGATGATATAGCATAAGATGCGTCACTAGAATCACAATCATCATCCTCCATTTGTGGCAAGTCTTGCACAAAATCTTCCTCAATCTCATTATCCCTTTCTTTGAACAATTCATCAAGATCAAAGTCACCAAAATCACTAGTAGTAGCATGAAGGTCAACATGTGATGAAATCTTAATGTGATCATGAGGAGAAGAGGTATCAATACAAAGCTCGTCACATGGTTCACTGGAAACACCCTCAAGCTCTCTTTGGATTGGGATAAGGTTCTCAACACTAGAAGAGGTTAATTCATCTGAATCGGTGTTTGTATTAGTGTTAAGAGGCTCGTCCCCCATGGTTAAAGAGTCGGTGGGTTCCACGTGAGGTAAAGGTGATGAAGGTGTGTCATAATTAAGTGTCATACAAATCGGAGGATCGTCATCATCGTCATAAAATAATGGATAAGGCCTACGAGTAGCAAAATATTCGTCTTTTATGCCTTCATCTTCTACTTTTTCGTCTTTTTCTAAGAGCAAAGTACGTAACTCATGCTGAAGTTGACGATATTTAATGTTCAACTCGTCACAAATGTCCGCTTTATTAGATAGTTTCATCTTCGCGTTATTAAAAAGAGATACCATCTCTCCTATTATCCGCACATTCTCCTTTTCTATTTCCTCAAAGCTCATGGTTTTTATGCGTTCACGTTCTTTTTTATCAATCTTAACGAGTAAATCATCTAAATCTTTCTTGAGGGACTGAGATGAATTGTTCACCGATTCTCTATAAATGTCACCAATTTTCTTGATATTAAACCGTGTGTTCCTTACATCATCCTCAAGAGACTTAATTTCCTCCCTTAACCACTGAGATTCTTCTCTCATTTCCTCGATGCTCATTCTCTCATACGTTTAAAAGCCTTTAAACTATATCCATTGTCTCTTCCTTGTTGCTCGAATATAAAAGAAAGCTCATTGAGATCACTAAGAGCATAAGAAGGCGGATCCCTTGGTCAACAATCATAACCATAATGGGGTTCTTTTCCACAAAACTCACATGAATAAGTCGAAGAATAGGGTGGAGGTGGATTTCCAGAATTAGGTGAATTATAGGTTTGAAAAGAGTCTTGATTATGAAAGTTATCATGATCGTAACCTTGAAAATTCCCTTCATTTTGAAAACCCTCATAATGTGAAAATCCTTGATTTTGAAAAGTATCTTGATTATAGCATGGAAAATTTTCATCATTTTGAAAGGCTTCATTGTTTGAAAATCCTTGATTATGAAAGGTTTCTTGATTATAGCCTTGAAAATTATCATCATTTTGAAAACCTCCATAATTGGAACATCCTTGGTTTTGAAAAGTTTCTTGATTAAAGCTTTGAAAATTATCATTATTTGGAAAACCTTCATTGTTTGAAAAATCTTGGTTTTGGTATGGCTCATCAAAGGGTTGATCATGAAATGATGGTGGATTTTGTGATGAAAAACCGGAATATCCCATATAGTCATTACAAGTATAGTCCATTTGAATGTTAGGTCGAAAATTAGGGTTCTCGGTTCCATTATAAGCATATCCCTCCCCATAATAGCCATTGTTTTGATCACATAAATAAGTATCGTGTGGACCTCCACAAGTCAAACAAGTCGGATAATTAGCGTTGGTGGATCGTTGTTGCAAAATCTCCAACATGGAACGAGTATCCATGTGTAGCAAGGTGGCCGAATGTATATACAAGTAAAATGACGTTTAAAAGCTTCCTCGGGGAAGGAAGTAATACACCAAAGGTGGTATGTGATAACTCGATTTTACTCAGGTTAAAAGATTCGTTTAAGTATGTCTCTTCGAATTGAAAAACTTATGTTTAATGTGTGACTCTATTGTTTTTGGTGGAACAAGGATGTGTCGTTGTAGTGTTTAAAATTAAAGGTGCAGAACAATTAAAGTAAAAGTGCAAGTAAAGTAAATCTAAATCTAATAAAGTAAATGGTGCAAGTAATTAAAAGCGCGACTAAAACTAAAGGGCAATAAAGTAAATCACTAAAATTAAATCTTAAACTAAGGCAAATAAACTTAAAGTGCAATTAAGGAAAAGGCGGGAAAAATAAAGCTTAAACTAAAAAAAAGCAGAAACTTAAAAAACTGAATTTCCCTATCCGGAATAAACTCCTATTCGGAATAAATGGCTATTCGGAATATATGTCCCTATTCGGAATAAAACCCTACTCTGAATATTTTGTCTATTCGGAATGTCAGCTCTATGCGGAATCAACCCCCTATTCGGAATAATATCTCTACTCGGAATATCTGTCCCTATTAGGAATAAAGTCAATAGTTGGCCATTCGGAAAGATGCCCCAATTCGGAATATTCAGCTTATTCGGAATAAACTGCTATTCGGAAAAACTATCCCTATTCGGAATAATCAAACCTATGCGGAATATCCTTCATATGCGGAATATGGGCCTTATTCGGAAAATCTATCTTACTCGGAATATTTAATATTCCGAATAGAGCACAAACTGGCAATCCCCTATTCGGAATATTGGCAGGGCACGAATCTGGGCAAAATCAGTAATGAGATCCGAAGAACAAGGAAGGCTAAAAAGGCACGAATCAAACAAAAACTTAACCAAATCAACAAAAATATTAAACCAAACTAAGAACAAAACATCTAATAAACAATAACAATCAATCCGAAACAATAAATCAAACAATAAAGATCAAGATAATCAAACCCACTTTAATCAAATCAACAAAAATAAAGAACTTGAACATAAACAAATTAACACAAAGATTAAAGAAAGGTAGAATGAGATTAACAAGATAAAGATAAAGATTAACAAAAATTTAAAGAAAAACTTACTTGAAATTAAATGGTAATTAAGTGCAAGACAAGGTAATTAAATTTGACAAGTATTTAAATTGACAAGGTAATTAAAGGTGCAAGGAAAGTAAATGGTGGAAGACTAATTGTCACACTTAGCCAACAAGAGTGAAATGTAAACATACTAATCTATATATAGGAGGATTAGGAAGCTTCCTCCCCTCCTTCATTTCTTGTTAATTGCAAGATTAAGCCCCTCCTTCTTTAATCTTCATTTAATTGCATACTTAGTCCTTTTCTTCTAATTTTCATTTAAACTTGGACTTTTAAGGACTTTTGGCTTCGGGATTTCTTTTGAACTCGTCTTTGAATTCTTCAATAAAATAGACTTGAATTCTTCGGCTTTTGATAAACTTCCGTCTTTTGACTTTTTCTTCGATAAATCTTCAGAATTGGTCGTGGACTTCTGTTCTTTTTGCACTCTTGACTTCTTGACTTCGTCTTTCATCCTTTTCTTCAATAAAAGTCCGTAAATGCCCGTGAATGTCCGTGTTTTCTCCACTTTTCACCTTTTCATCCTAAATCACAACAAAAACACAAACCACGCATAATTCCGACATAAAAGACATAAAATACACGTTTGGTTCGGTTATTATTGTAATTAAGTGGTAGAAAAGATGGGTGTTTACACACCTATCAAATCCCCTACACTTGACCATTGTAATGTCCTCATGCAATGCATTAATTACAAAGCAAGATTACACTTTTCATCATAATCAATCCACGTTGGCCTTTATTAAAGAAATAGAAAATCAAAATCATACAAAGTAAAGAAATCAAAAGCATACCTTGGGTTTTGAAAATGTTATGAATAATCATCATCCTCAAGTTTTCACTTTCTCCAAACCAAGCTTAAAAACGAGATCATTGTTATTATAAGTTAGTAGACTAACACGAACTCATGTGGGCCAATTAATCACTTAGACTCCCTTATTCCTAGGTGTATCTCTTATATTTTATTATTGTCTTGAATGATCACGAGGACGCATTGTTTGACTTATTTCGATAGTTTATTAGGTCTGAAAATAAAGTGAATGATTTAATCAATAGTTAGCTAAAGGACCAAATCTTTTAAAACTACTTCTCGGGACCTCATAAAGTTCATATCTTGGCATAACTCGCTTCGCGATTTGAGACCTTTCTCGGTCCGATATTTGGCAGCGACTTCATACTTTAAATCTTGAGAGATTCATACTTGGACCACGACTTCTTCATTTTTCTCCAATCTTTATTTTGGACTTTGATATACAACGATCCGCCTCCTTTTATGACTTGGATCTATTTATCCTCATACCTTGTTAGGGTCTTTTCGGATACACTTCTCCATGACTTTTGGGGAGTATTTGCTTTTCGTCGTGTGTCTCGATCCTTCATATTGATTTTCGATAAATGATTCTTCACATCACTTTTGGATCTTTAGCAACAAAATATAGCCCTCATGCCTTGTTAGGGCCTTTTCGGACTCGCCAATCTTCGCGTCCCGCTTCAATAAGTTATGCCTTGGCTATGAACTCTAATCCATACCGAGCAACTTTTAAACGATATGGGGCTAGAAGCTAAGTAACTTTTCAAATCGTACAACCTTATTTATTAGCAGATAAATTTATTAGCAAGTGATGGGAGAATAGGCTTATAATTAACTCACATAAATTCACGAAAGAATACCAAACTTATAATTGACTCTATCATCTCTCGTTCTCCACAGTTTAAAATCTCAAGTAATGAGACTCGTGGATACTTAGCCTATTAAATCAAAATTTTGGGTTTTCGAGTCGCCTATAGGATCTTGCAAATTCTTAGACTTTTTCAAGTTTAGAAATCGCATTTTAAAGTTCCCTTGATAAACGACTCTCTAGGATCAATTATAGGAACTTGCGAAAAGTTCTTGTTCTTTACCCGTGAGAGTTAAGACTTTCGCGTTTTATAGCTCCCTATATAAAAGCCTAGCAAAACTTGACTTAAACACGTTAAGGATACTAGCTAGAGTAAACTCAGATTGAGTCAAAAGATTCACAACGTTTGAAAATTAAAACCACTTATTAAACATTTATTCTAGCAAAGAAAGAAAATAACTATACAAAGGGAAAAACTAATAGGCCAAAATAGATCAAAAATTTTGAAAAATGTCGAAAAATTGATTTTCCGGTTAAAATGAGGACAAATACAAGGAAAAGACCACTTAACTTCGATAGAAGTCCCCCCTACACTTAAGATAAACATTGTCCTCAATGTTTAAGCATGTGGGTGGAAACTCCCCTACACTTAGGACATTGTGCACGTTGTTTAAATTTCGCTAAGGAAAAGACAACTAAAGAGATTCCTATTTTAATATTGAGAAAATATAAAATAGTGAATCGAAAAGAGTTTAGGATAGAACCGTGATAAAGTAGAACACGGAATCACGGGTCGTCAAGAATCATTAAGAGTGGATCATTGAAGCTCGAATCCCTGATTAAGAAGTGAGGAGAGGAAAGCAAACCAAAGGGTCCCCCCTACACTTATGATAAAGAAGGCGAAAAGATAGATGCATGGGTTGCCTCCCAAGAAGCGCTTGATTTTTGTTAACCGAGTCGTGAGCCTGACTCGACCTTGATCATCAACGGAAGAAGCATGAAACAAATCCACCAGGATCAAAGACATAGTTTTCATCCATCAATAAGCAAGAGCTTAAGGCGAACAAGGCAAGCCAAAGAAGAGTAGGCAGGGTTCCCTTAAGCAGTGATGGAGCACGGTGGAAGCAAGTAGGAAGCGGTGCAAGCATGTCGTCAAAATTTCCAAAGATTTTTCCTTTTATTTCATCAGGTGGATACTGAGATGGCTTAAAGACTTCAATACCAGGGTCGAACACCTTTTCCTTTAATGGAAAATAGCACTCAGGCTCAGCCGAGTGTGAAGAAGATCCGCAAAGAAGCACAACCTCGTCCTCAGAAGGGGGACAAAGAGGTGTCAAATCATACGTGCAACGGATTTCGGTGTCGACCGGTTTCTTCTCCTTTGAAAGAATGCTCTTCAAATCTAAAGTAGGATCAAGACGATAATCTTCAAAGTCATAAGGAGGAGCATCACTCTCATGAGGGAAGTATGTGTTGAGAAATTCAGAGAAATCTTCCTCAAATGAATAATCGTCCAAGGTAGGATCGAGTGATGGCGGAGGATCTTCAGCATGTGAAGAATCGCTCGAGAGAGTATCAGCCTCATCAAAATCATCGAAAGCGGGCAGCTCGGGATACTCAGAAGTATAATCAAAATCATCCGAATCTGAGCTAGAATCATCATCATAAGCATCAAAGACCGGTGGTGACTCATAAATGGGAGAAGCGTCCAAAGTAGAGTGAGAATCATCCACATTATCTTCAAAGAGTGGATTATCAGTGGAAGACTCGAATAGAGGATTGTCATAGACGGTAAAGTCATCGAGCACATTTATCATATTCACTGATTCTCGGCCTCCAAAGGATTTTCCTGTAAGCTTCCCCATTTTAAAAACTTTTGAATCATCCCCGACTCGTAAGATTAACTCACCTTCGGCCACATCTACTAAAGCACGTCCGGTTCGCAAGAATGGCCGACCAAGTATTAAAGGAATACGAGGGTCCATTTCATAATCAACTACGACAAAATCGACCGGGAAAGTAAATGTGCCAACTTTGATAAACACGTCTTCGGCTATACCAACGGGGTAAGCGAGAGTGCGGTTTGCAAGTTCGAGAGTCATCTTTGTAGGAATGAGATCGGGCAATGATAGTGTTTTCCAAACACTCAGTGGCATCAAATTAATACTAGCCCCGAGATCAGCAAGGGCAGTCAATTCTTCAGTTTTGTTGAACACGCAAGGCAACACAAAACGACCGGGATCTCCAAGTTTTTCCGGAAGTTCTCTAAGAAGGACTGCAGAGCAGTTTTCATTTAATCGTGTGTTGGCGAGTTCAATCAGCTTCTCCTTCTTGCTAAGCAATTCCTTGAATGCTTTGAAAAATTTCGGCATGTGGCAAAGTGCTTCAACAAGGCTAATGTTGATGGTCATTTTAGATAGCATATCCACATATTTCGATACTTGACAGTCATTCTTGGTTAGCTCTTTGGTCTTGCCTATGCGAGAAGGGTATGGGATTCTGGGTTGATAAGGGTTAGGTGAAGGTGTAGTTGGTGAAGGTTGTGATGTTGAAGGGTCCTTCCGAGATACATCGTCATGACGAGGCAGAGACGGCAATGGTGTACTAACACTATGTGTAGGAGGAGTAGGGATATATGGTGGTGGAGGAGGTGTAGATGATGGTGGTGGGTCAGGTGGATTGACAATGGTAATTCCACTACGCGTAGTTATAGCACTCACATTAGCTCGCGGATTGGTGACGTGTTTGAAGGTAGAGAACCCGAAGAAGAAGAAGGTTGAGCTTCGGGCAAGAAACTAGCCAACAGATTCTTTAATTCAGTTGTTTGAGTGATGAAGGAGGATTGAAGATTATCACGAACCTCGGTTCTGATGTCATTACCTTGCTTCAAGATATCTCCTTTCAAATTGATTATTTGGCTCTGTAGATTCTTGATTTGCTCACCTTGAGTTCTCATGATGGTGTCAACATCGGGATTAATGGGTGGGTGTTGTTGGGTGGGTGGTTGATAAGGGTTAGAAGCACGAGGTGGGATTTGGTTGCTTCTATTGTAGTTGTTGGCGGGATTTTGGTTTTGAGGAGAAAAACCGGGTGAAAGGTAATTGTTGGAACGGTAGCTCAGCAGATTTCTATCCCCTTGTTGTCTAGCTTGGTAATTTTCCGGTGAATAATTACCGTAAGCTGCATACACATTTTCCGGATTTCCTTGTGTCGAAGGACAATCGGTGTATGAGTGAGGACCGCCACATGTTTCACAAGGATTAGCAACCGCTTTAACTTGTTGTTGTTGTTGGTTTGAAGCGAGAAGCGTAATACTTTTGCTCATTTCAGCCGTCATGCGGGTGAGTTCGGTCATCTCAGGGTTTGCTGAGGTAGAGGAAACATTGACTCTCGTGTTGTTCCTAGAAGAAGCAGAGGAATCCCAGTTCTTATGATGAGTAGTCATGTTTTCAATTAACTCTCTACACTCCTCGGGTCTCCTTTTCATGAATGTGCCACCGGCGGCTGCATTAATCGTATCACGATCTCGAAAAGTCAATCCGTTATAGAAAGTATCAATTAGGGTCACAGGGAGCATGTTGTGGTTTGGACATCTATCGATCAAGACATTATATCTCTCCCAAGCGTCAAAAAGAGATTCATCGGGATCTTGCATGAAACCGCTGATCTGATTGCGAAGGCTTGTGACCATGGATGGTGGAAAGTAGCGCGATAAAAAGCGTTGAGTCATATCATCCCAAGTGTGAATAGAATTCTTCGGGAGACGATCAAACCATTTCTCGGCATGATGCGATAAAGTATGTGGGAAGAGTTGTAGGCGAAGTACATCCATTGTGGCCCTAGGCAACTTCATGCTTTGGGTGATTGTAATGAACTTGTCGAGGTGTTTGTTGGCATCATCATCAGGCAATCCTCTAAATGGGTTTGTTTGCACTTGCTGAATCATGTGGTGCTTCAACGAAAACTCAGGAGCGTTGATTTGCATCGGCGCAATCGGTCCTCTTCGTCCAAACATTGTTGGTTGACAAAGTTCCTCCATGGTCCGAAGATCGGGCTGTGGAAGAGCATTGTTGTTATTATTATTATTGAGGTTCGGTGGAATGTTGTTGTTAACACCTGCCATATCTAAATCTTCTTGAGGCTCGGGCTCTTGATAATTAGAAGATCTAGTACGCATACACCTGAAAATGCGAAAGAAAACAAAACCAAACACAAAGACAATATATATACACAATAAAGATAAAATCTTTTTGGATTTTTGAAATTTTTAATTTTTATGGTTTTTTATCAATTTTTAATTTTTATGAGTTTTTGGAATTTTTTATGCAAGAAAAGTAACGTTCACAAGTGAACGGATCCCAAAAAGCAACGTGTCTCTCACAGAAAACTGTTGATCTTAACGAAAAGAGCCGGCAGCGGCGCCATTTGATAACTCGATTTTACTCAGGTTAAAAGATTCGTTTAAGTATGTCTCTTCGAATTGAAAAACTTATGTTTAATGTGTGACTCTATTGTTTTTGGTGGAACAAGGATGTGTCGTTGTAGTGTTTAAAATTAAAGGTGCAGAACAATTAAAGTAAAAGTGCAAGTAAAGTAAATCTAAATCTAATAAAGTAAATGGTGCAAGTAATTAAAAGCGCGACTAAAACTAAAGGGCAATAAAGTAAATCACTAAAATTAAATCTTAAACTAAGGCAAATAAACTTAAAGTGCAATTAAGGAAAAGGCGGGAAAAATAAAGCTTAAACTAAAAAAAATGCAGAAACTTAAAAAACTGAATTTCCCTATCCGGAATAAACTCCTATTCGGAATAAATGGCTATTCGGAATATCTGTCCCTATTCGGAATAAAACCCTACTCTGAATATTTTGTCTATTCGGAATGTCAGCTCTATGCGGAATCAACCCCCTATTCGGAATAATATCTCTACTCGGAATATCTGTCCCTATTAGGAATAAAGTCTTATGCGGAATAGTTGGCCATTCGGAAAGATGCCCTAATTCGGAATATTCAGCTTATTCGGAATAAACTGCTATTCGGAAAAACTATCCCTATTCGGAATAATCAAACCTATGCGGAATATCCTTCCTATGCGGAATATGGGCCTTATTCGGAAAATCTCTCTTACTCGGAATATTTAATATTCCGAATAGAGCACAAACTGGCAATCCCCTATTCGGAATATTGGCAGGGCACGAATCTGGGCAAAATCAGTAATGAGATCCGAAGAACAAGGAAGGCTAAAAAGGCACGAATCAAACAAAAACTTAACCAAATCAACAAAAAGATTAAACCAAACTAAGAACAAAACATCTAATAAACAATAACAATCAATCCGAAACAATAAATCAAACAATAAAGATCAAGATAATCAAACCCACTTTAATCAAATCAACAAAAATAAAGAACTTGAACATAAACAAATTAACACAAACATTAAAGAAAGGTAGAATGAGATTAACAAGATAAAGATAAAGATTAACAAAAATTAAAAGAAAAACTTACTTGAAATTAAATGGTAATTAAGTGCAAGACAAGGTAATTAAATTTGACAAGTATTTAAATTGACAAGGTAATTAAAGGTGCAAGGAAAGTAAATGGTGGAAGACTAATTGTCACACTTAGCCAACAAGAGTGAAATGTAAACATACTAATCTATATATAAGGGAGGATTAGGAAGCTTCCTCCCCTCCTTCATTTCTTGTTAATTGCAAGATTAAGCCCCTCCTTCTTTAATCTTCATTTAATTGCATACTTGGTCCTTTTCTTCTAATTTTCATTTAAACTTGGACTTTTAAGGACTTCTGGCTTCGGGATTTCTTTTGAACTCGTCTTTGAATTCTTCAATAAAATAGACTTGAATTCTTCGGCTTTTGATAAACTTCCGTCTTTTGACTTTTTCTTCGATAAATCTTCAGAATTGGTCGTGGACTTCCGTTCTTTTTGCACTCTTGACTTCTTGACTTCGTCTTTCATCCTTTTCTTCAATAAAAGTCCGTAAATGCCCGTGAATGTCCGTGTTTTCTCCACTTTTCAGCTTTTCATCCTAAATCACAACAAAAACACAAACCACGCATAATTCCGACATAAAAGACATAAAATACACGTTTTGGTTCGATTATTATTGTAATTAAGTGGTAGAAAAGATGGGTGTTTACACACCTATCAGTATGGTTACACGTGTGCGAGTACACGTGTAAGTAAACTCGAGGAGTGAGAGATAAGCTCTCGGTCGACTTTTGAAGGAGAAGAGATTATCTCCCTCGAGGTTCGATATGAAATATCCACAAGAAAGTATAATATATGTAATTACTACTTGGGTGCAAGACCCCCAATAAAGCCTTCCTTCTTAGAATACGCACTAGTGAACGGGGGGTTAGGTGTCGCGAAGCACTTAAGTACCTATTGACCCTTAGATGGCATTTTATAGCACATCGCCTTTCTATTCACTTTGTAGTTTGTATTCTTCGAATTATTGCCTATTGGAAGAATTTATCTATTCTTGCTTAATTAAATTTGATCGATACACGTGTCAAGGACCGGAACGCCCCCTAAGATGGTGTATTGCCTTGGCAATACTTATGGAAGATATGTGTATTGTTTGTTCGTATACGTATACTTATTTACTTATAATAATATATAGAAAATATTTTTGTATTTATGGGGTTTTTTAGAGAAAATACTATATGTACATAAAAACCGAGGGAATCCCATAATATATATTTTTGGGTGCAATCTCTTAGGAAAAAGATTGCTTTTTGATTTTTTAATTTGTTTGGTCAATTATTTAGGAAAATAATTGTTTTTGTATTTTTTAGTTTTTATATTTTTATATTTTTGATTTTTTATTGTTTTTGATTTATGATACGTAAAAATAACGTTCACTAGATGAACGGATCCCAAAAGCCAATGAAAACCGTCAATCGATAGTCTCTAAGTCAAAGAACCGGCAACGGCGCCATTTGAAATTTGTCTTTTTTTGTTTGTTTTCTCGACTCAATCCGAATTGATTTAACGTTTTCTAATTAGACTTTATTGTTTTTGGTGATTAAAGGTTGATTGGTATTCTATGTCTACTTGGCACAAATCAAGTAAGAAAAATGTAAGATAATATCTCTATTACTACATATACGTACTACACTAAAATCATATTGCAAATACCACAATTAAATGCACACAATTCAAGTATAACAAACTAATGACAAACTATTGAGCAAAAGTAACTAACTAACTAAAATGACAAAATGTAACCATTTGGCAAAAATAACTAACTAACAAATTCTAACTAATTTTCAACAAACTTCTTAACCAACTAAACTTTTTTATAAAACTAATTTTATAAAAATAAAATTCAATTCTTTTTTTTTTGAAATGAAATCAATTTTTATAAAATCTAAAAATACTTTTTAAAAACTAAACTTACAAATTCTAAATTGTAGTTAAAGTAAAATGAAACATGACATGAAAATTCTAAACGTAATTCAAGTTTATGCTAGTAATCCAATTACAAACTCAAACGACCCAACAAGAAATATCAAAGCCCAAACAAAAAAACTTAAAGGACGACATAAAACGGAAATGGAACTAAATTCCTACACTTGTAAAACTGATCTAGAAAGAATAAAACAAACTCCAAACAGCCAACACTTGCAGACTTATGAATTATACTAAATCATAATGTCTAAGCAAACTATTAGCTACACATTATCCCCTGACCTTAAAGAGCTACTTGCTAAAGTCTTCACTTACGCTACAAAATTATACTGATTTTGATCAATAAATCCTACTGTGTACTTTCCCTATATGCAGAAAGTATGGAATTTAAGTAAACTACTTACTGGAATTAAAATGCAGAGTAAAAGCAAATATCAAACTTCATAATACATATCTAATAGAGCAAATTGCAGGTAAAGTAACACTACAGCGAGCACGAACAAGATTACACTAAAAGATGCAGAAATTAGAAATATCTAAATGAACTAACCGTTAATCAGATACTGAGCATAAATCGAGTAAGCAAGTTTATACTAAAGTTTACACTACAAATTTATCAGCTAGCTGAACTATTATCATGCAGAAATTCGAAATGGAAAAACCTCACATCCGTTGTCTAGTCCACTGATGTAGCAGCGCGGCGCTGAGCCGGCTTGAAACAAACTACCCCTTCGAAAATCGAATACAACATTTGAACTTGACTACTAATCTGCTATCTAATCACTGCCTTTTAAGTCCGTACCTTGAGAACATAAAACCTGCAAAAGAAATTAAACGATATACTGTGCTAATAGGATAAGCTATAAGAAGAATAAAAGCACTCAATGACTATAAAGGATTTTGTGAAGAGAACTGTGAATAACAACTCATAAGCTGTGTTAAGCTTATCAAACTGAATAACAGATTTTTAGAATGTGAGATGATCTTTTAATCAAACAGTAACCTAACATACTCTCAGAACCAAAAAAAACTGTAAAGAAATGTAACTATGATTATGAGAGTAGTTAAGAACTTTGAGTAAACTTGAACTATCTATCAATTCTACTCAAATAGAAAACTGAAATCAAAAGGAGCTCAAGCTCATAAGCTTGAGAGCAAATGTATTATCTATCAGTGATAACAAATTTGGACAGTAAACCTGTGAGGTTAAACAAATTACCCACTGAAATCAATTGGAGCATTTGAGAAGCTAGAAAACAGAGGAGATAAATTCATAAGCTCATTTGGGCTTATGAACAGTAAAAGAAAGAAGATTTAAAAAGCTTTGAGAAAGAAAATGGATTTTCATTGATAGCAGATTCAGTTACAAACTTTAACTGAAAACATAACTGGTTTAACTAACTCATTTGAGATTGCGAACGGATTTAACAGTAAAAGCTTAAAGAAGAAAAGAGTATTCATTAATGGCAGAAAACGTAATTGGTTACAACTGATCGAACTGAAAAGTAACTAACTTTTAACTAACCATCTAACTAAATCATAACAGTAAGTAAAGCTTAACTAAACTGTGAGAAAGATTTAGCTAAACTTATCTACTCCTATTCTACACCTACAGTTACTGTGTGTTTTATGAGAGGGTGAGGAGTATTTATAGAGAGTGTGGATGAAGTGTGTGAGAGATCATCGACGTGGTTTGGAACAATTAAACTATATACATGGAAGCGCCTTGAACTCTTGATCAATATTACAGTTTACTTCATCTCCTGAAACTTTCTATTTCATTCTCAATCTGCTCTTTAAATTCTTGGTGACGTGTCGTGATTTCATTGGCTTATAATGTGTCACACAGATTATTATCTTTACTCTGAAAAATGATTGGCTGTTTCTTTGTGATCCATGTGAACCTCAACCTTGAAACTTCATTGGTCCAGCTGTATATCACTTTACAAAATTGGCAGCTTTAATCCCTTAACATTTAGCAGCCTTCAATCTTTATAACCAACTTTGATAAAGTACACAAGTAGTCTTTGTTTCTTTAATAAATTGTCAATATCAGCCCCTTATCTTTAAGAATCAACATCTTCCATCCTTTAAATCTTTAATCTTTATAATTTGAACCCTTCATCCTTAGGATCTTGGCAACTTTAGTCCTTATGGCATTTTTTTGTCCTTTTCTTCGTCTTTTGTCAAATAGATCCCAAGAAAACATGTCTTTGTTCCAAAATGTATCTTGTTTACCTGAAAACACATGAAACACAAATACACACGTAATTCTGATATATTTCAGTTAAATATAATGTATTCGATTGTGTTTTGAGTGGTTTTGTGGATCATAATTGATGAGTGTTTTCACACTTATCAATAAGCACTTGAGCAAACTCAAGTTTCTGTAACAAAGTTCATTCTATTTTACTAGATCTCCAATTCCACTTCAAAAACTTGTCAATTTTCTTTCATAAATCGATTTGCCAACATGTCTTGAGTAGAATTTGAGATTTTCAGCTTTTTGGATTTTTGGTCAAAGTTGGTCAAATAAGCCCGTTTTTGCTTATTCATGATTCTGGTTTATATAGTTGATGATTTTCAATTTTAAAAGGCATTCCTAGATTCTTTTTAGTTGATTAATCAGTTTCATCAATAAAATTGGATTGTGGAAGTCTGGGTTTCATTTGAACTTAATCTTGGCTTATTGAGATAAGCTAAATTTAGATTTATAAGCTTTTGAGCAATTTACTGTTACAAGCCTAGCTTATTTTCGATTTTAAGCAGTTTAAAACTTACTAGGTTGAATTTGGTTGAGAAATAAGCTATATCCAGCTTATTCGAATGGCTTAACCCGTTTTTCAGTTACACTTTTATTGCACATAGGTCCCTTGTGTTTGTTAAACTTTGTATTCAGTATTAATTGTCATTGTTTTTAGGATTTGCAAATATTCAGTCCTTCAAGTTTCAGTTTTTAACAAATTCAGTTAGTTTTATAAACTTGTTAAATTTGTTAGTAGTTTGTTACACTATACATATTTGGTCCTTGTAGTTTCTGAATTTTTTACATTTTAGTCCTTATACTTTCATTTAGTTTACATTTCAAGTGTTTTTACTTTTATGCATTAAAAATTTGTACTTTGTGAATAGTAATTGGTACGTGCACTTTGTTTTACGGATATGCAGTATTATTATTTTTCACTTCTTACGTGTTGATTGAATTAGACATAGAAATCCAAATACCCTTACCAACCAAGAACAATTTAAAGCTCGATATTTTTAGGCCTTTCAATTTGTCAAGAATCGAGAATAAACGAACTTACAAATACTCAATTTCAATAAATCTAATCCTAGTTAAACTAGAACTCTAAGATTCGCTTGAACTAGATGTCTTGAAGGTAAGCAACCGATTCTTAGATAAAAGACAAAGTAGTGGCGGAAGGAGGTGGTGTGGTGGCTTGGTAGTAATCTCATAGTCATAGTGAAGAGGAGGTTTGACTAAGAGACTTTTGATGTAATTCAAATCCCTATAGATATGAGCCATAGCAAGATGTTGATATTGACAACAATGACAATATGTTCCATGATGCATGACATTATCATGTGAAGGAGGAAGAACACTAAAGGCTAGAGGTGGACGATAAGAAGTTCCACAATCAACATTCTTATAAGGAGAAGAAATGTGATTTTAAGTGTCCTTGGGTGAATTGGGATTGAAATCAATTGGAGAAAATGGAGGAGAATCAAGGCTTTCATTTGGAGAATAAGACATTTTGATTTGAGAAAGGATACAAAATGCTTAGGGTTAAATAGAGAAAGCTCAAGATATTTTGAGGGTGGTCAAAGGGTTGAAACAAAGATTCCAAAAAGTGTTGGAGAAAATTTGGAGTTTCAGAAATACCCGAAATAGGAAACACTGACTGCGGTTCCTTTTCTCCACCGGCGGTTCCATATTGATATGGAGTCGCGGTCTCTTTAAAGAACCGCCTACAATGGGTTGATTTTGGTGATGATGGAGGATTTTCTAGTTCAGCAAATCCTATTTTTCTAGTCTAACTAATCATAGATATATGCTAAGAAGCAAATATAGACAAAGAAAACACACAATACTAAACAAAGTTTTGACCAAAATACATCGATTTTAAAGAAAATCGATGTTGGAGGTGTGTTGAACTAGACAATAAGTCATGACACAATTGTAAAACCCGTATTTAAAATCTAGAATATTAAATACGCAGTTTTATTTTATTAAAAACTTTAAGTTTCAGAAAATATTACGAAAGATAATTACGTTTCAAGAAACTGTTTCAGAAAAATAAAGAGCAAGAATTAAATGCGCAAACATACGTAAATAAATATAAATGTAAAAAAAATAAATAATAACAAAAATGTAACAAAAAGGGCCGGTTATATTAAAAAATGGAAGAAGGGTTTAATGGACTTGAAGACCCAGTTCGTTGTAAAGAAAAAAAAAAGAACGGGGAGTCCCCTTTGTCAAATCAGAACGCAGACAAGAAAAAAATATACTAAGGTTCCTGTTTCTTTGGGTAGCCGCCGGCCAGAAGGATCAAACCAAAGGAATTGAGTCGTGGTATTTACCATTTATCTATCGATCTTGTAACGGTAAGCCTCTTCCTTTCTTGTCATCTCAGTTTTGATCATCGAATTGGTATTAAAAATTATACAAAAGAAAATGAAACGAATCATGAATTAACATATTAAAGGGGACGTCGTGTTGTGTTTCAATTCATGGAAACCGAGACCCTAAAGGTCTCGGTGGTGTCTTGTTGTTTCTGCCGAGAGCAGGCTACCCCAGACAGGGGTGTCGGGGTTTTGCTTGCGTAAACAAAAAGCAGTTAATTTTTCATTGACAATAACAAGTAAAACCTTTGGTTTTGTCATGTAGTTTTAATGAATGTAATAAGATGTTTCAGTAAACGAGAATCATGAGATCACATTTGTGAGATTTCAATTACAAGGTAAATGTATGCTAGTTTTATATTCTCTCATTACATTAAATGGCTGTAAGTTGTGTATTACGGTTCATGAATTCCATTTGCTTGCGTCTTATTAACTATCATCATCATAAACAGAAACAGAAAGAAGTTTCTTTTCTGAATAAACAAATACACAAAATTTGTCTCGTTAAGTCTCGGTGGTGTCGTGTCGTAATCAGGCCGAACCCAAAAATAAACCGGGGTGGAATGATGGTGTAGCCGCGGACCCAAGTGAACCGAGAGTCTAAGACTCTCGGTGTAAAATTGTACAAAAGGGTGCGTTTGCGGACAGTTATAACATTAAGTAATTCTTAGAAATTCAGTGGTATTATATATATAATAAGTAGGCCAAGTTAGACAGAAAATGGAGATTTTCTTTTGAGATTGGCGACGGTTTTTGTGACACTAAATTCCGTCGCAGATTTGGTTACAACAGTTTTTATGACAGTTTTAAAAACTCAACTTTTAGTCACATTTCTTTTAGTGACAGATTTTCTATTGCTAAGTCAAATAGGCAGATTTAATATAATTGTTGAATTGTTTTAGTGCGACCGAGAAGGGGGTATCTCGGTAGGCTCGGGATATATTTAAAATAATGAAAATAAAGATTTTGAATTATACCTTTTAAATCACTTTACTTTAAATAAATGTTTAAAAATGTTTTTAATAAATTAAATATAAACTAGTTTTATAAAAACTTGAAAGGGTATAATTGTATTAAATGAATTTAATTATTTTGGAAAGTTTTTAAACTAGGAAACTTTATATTTTTAGCAGGTTACCTAAAATAGTATTAATATAGCGTCAGAATACACGTTTGTACCGTATTTAATAGTAGAACGATAATATGTTAAAAGAATTGTATGAAAGATCAGATTTATCGGTTATTATGCGTTCATAATTTTAAGAATAAAATAAATAAAGCGAGAAATAATTAAGACCAGTAAAATTAAATAAATATCAGTTAAATTATGCACGCCTATTATTGTTATTGTAGCTTCCGTGAAGCCTGAGTAGAGTTTGTTCAGTTCTCTTCTGTCAGTTACTGGACACGAGGTACGGATTTCCCGTCCTTCAGTATGGACTTTCCTTATATGCATGATTAGGATTCCCCGTCTGCAGCCAAATGTTTTCCCCAGTATATGTTATAAATTATCATAAATTATTTTAATAACTAAGATATTGTCTGAGCCTTATATACAAGCATGACCAATTAGTTTTACTAGTTACGGAGGTACCGTAACCATGACACTTGAGGCACCGGTGTCGTGACTCACCTGCAGGAGAGTGATATCCTGCAGCGTTCCACTTAGTTCAGCTTGGCCATTTTATCAGTATTATTAGTGGGGCGTATGGATGCATCCTAGGCTATCAGTTATAGTTTATCAGGTGAATGTGACGTGTGCTCTACATCCTTCACATTGGAGCTGATCCCTCCACCCAGCATAGTAATTAGAGGTCACCCCTCTACAGCATGACGAGGTCACCCCTCCAGTTATTCATGCAACAGTTGTTTTAGCACATGACCTATATAAGCTCTTGGCAATTAAAATACAGTAAATACATGTTTTCAGATTTAACAGATAACAGTTCAGTTTTATTATTTATAAATCAGACTTATCAGATTTTCTACAGTTTTCATCACACTCCACATATCAGTCTTTTAGCTTCCGTAATTATTAATTATTTTAAGTTCAGTATATTCTTATCATGCATTATCTCCATTCACTGAGCGTTATGCTCAGACGTAGTTCCTTTCATGTTCTAACGACAGGTACACCAGGACGCTCTTAGGATTCTAAGAGCATGTGCATTTGGATGGAAGCTATCCAGACTTCTTACTTTATGCACTTCTTACATTATTCTGCTTATTTTGGACATTGTTTAGTCCTTTCCTTCAGTATTTTACTTTTCATGTTTTGAGCTTATGTTTGGATTACCGATGTTAGATTCCGGTAATTTCTTTATGGTCAGTTAATGTTTTAGGACATTTACTTTATTCTTTGATAACACGCCATAAATATATTTATTAAAAACTATTTATTAAGTTTCAGAAAATATTACGAAAGATAATTACGTTTCAAGAAATTGTTTCAGAAAAATAAAGAGCAAGATTTAAATGCGCAAACATATGTAAATAAATATAAATGTAAAAATAAAAAATAACAAAAAAATGTAGCAAAAAGGGTCGGTTATATAAAAAAATGGAAGAAGGGTTTAATGGGCTTGAAGGCCCAGTTCGTTGTAAAGAAAAAAAAAGAACGAGGAGTCCCCTTTGTCAAATCAAAACGCAGACAAGAAAAAATATACTAAGGTTCCTGTTTCTTTGGGTAGCCGCCGGCCAGAAGGATCAAACCAAAGGAAATGAGTCGTGGTATTTACCATTTATCTATCGATCTTGTAAGGGTAAGCCTCTTCCTTTCTTGTCATCTCAGTTTTGATCATCGAATTGGTATTAAAAATTATACAAAAGAAAATGAAACGAATCATGAATTAACATATTAAAGGGGACGTCGTGTTGTGTTTCAATTCATGTAAACCGAGACCCTAAAGGTCTCGGTGGTGTCTTGTTGTTTCTGCCGAGATCAGGCTACCCCAAACAGGGGTGTCGGGGTTTTGCTTGCGTAAACAAAAAGCAGTTAATTTTTCATTGACATAACAAGTAAAACCTTTGGTTTCTCATGTAGTTTTAATGAATATAATAAGATGTTTCAGTAAACGAGAATCATGAGATAACATTTGTGAGATTTCAATTACAAGGTAAATGCATGCTAGTTTTATATTCTCTCATTACATGAAATGGCTGTAAGTTGTGTACTACGGTTCATGAATTCCATTTGCTTGCGTCTTATTAACTATCATCATCATAAACAGAAACAGAAACAATTTTCTTTTCCGAATAAACAAATACACAAAATTTGTCTCTTTAAGTCTCGGTGGTGTCGTGTCGTAATCAGGTCGAACCCAAAAAGAAACTGGGGGTGGAATGATGGTGTAGCCGCGGACCCAAGTGAACCGAGAGTCTAAGACTCTCGGTGTAAAATTGTACAAAAGGGTGCGTTTGCGGACAGTTATAACATTTAGTAATTCTTAGAAATTCAGTGGTATTATATATATAATAAGTAGGCCAAGTTAGACAGAAAATGGAAATTTTCTTTTGAGATTGGTGATAACTAAGTTTTACCTAGTTAAAAGTTCAAGTTCGTGTTCTCGGTATCTTAACGAATTGATCTAGGCTCTCTATGTGACTCTATTGCTTTTGGTGGAATATAAAGATGTGTCGTTGTAGTGTTTAAAATAAAAAGTGCAAAACAATTAAAGTAAAGGTGCTCTTAAAGTAAATCTAAGTCTAATTAAAGTAAAAGTGCAAGTATTTAAAAACGTGACTGAAATTAAAGGGCACTAAAGCAAATGACGTAAACTTAAATCTATCTAAGGCAAACTTAAAGTGAGACTAAAACTTAAACTAAGGCAAAAACTAAAATTAAGCTAAGGCAAATAGTCTTAAAGTGCAATTAAATAAAAGGCAGGAAAAATAAAGCTTGGAAGTAAAAATCAAAGACAAAAGCTAATAAGAACCTGAATACAGCTCATTCGGAATAAACCTTCGTTTAGAACAATCACTCGTCCTAAATGTCACCTTCGGTTGAAATGATTCTTCTTCACTTGGAATATTACCAAAATCCTTGATCCGGAACTAATTGATCTGAATATGTCACTTATCCAAAACAATCCTTCGTTCGGAACTTTACTGATTCGGAACTCTAAATCTTGCCTTGATTCGAAAGTATTTTGTCGCCCTTGATTCGGAAGTTTCCGAGTGAAGCCCCTTGATTCGGAAGTTTAGAACTTCCGAATGAACACCTCTTGAGTCGGAAGTTGCCCCTTGATCCGGAAGTTTATTCGGAACTTTTAAGTTCCGAATGAAGCTTGATCCGGAAGTTTATGACTTCCGAATGAAAGGCCTTGATTCGGAACTTGCCCCCTTGATTCGGAACTTTGAGTTGATTCGGAACTTTTGAGAAGTTCCGGATGAAACCCTTGGTTCGGAACTTTGGAGTTCCGAACGAATACTTTGACTCGGAAGTTTTCACTTCGTCTGGAACTTTGAAAGTTCCAGATGAACAAGTTTGGCTCGGAAGTTTTGTTGAGTTAAATTATTCCGGATGAAGCCTTGATTCGGAACTTTAGAAGTTCCGAATGAACACTTTCCCTCCTTCTTGGTTCGGAACTTTTCCTGGAAAGATCAGAAACAAAGCAAACACCCCCGAAGAACAAGGGATAAAGTAATAGCAGATATAAACACAAATTAACCAAAATCAAACACACGGATAAATATAAACAGTAACGAATCAACAAATAAACATCAACAAACAATTAAAAACAAGAAATCAAACAACTTTAACCATAATAATCAAAAACCACTTTGGATCAAAATAAAAGCATGAACATAAACATAAACACAACAAATCAAAGATTAAGAAAGGTAGGTAAGAGATTGACAAGATAAAATAAAGATTGACAATAATTAAATAAAAACTTACTTGAAATTAAATGAATTAAAGGTGCAAGACAAGGTATTTAAATTTGACAAGAAATTAAATGACAAGGTATTTAAATGGTGGAAGAGTTAATTGTCACACTTAGCCAACAAGAATGAAAAGTGAACAATCCTAATCTATTTATAGGGGAGGATTAAGGAAGCTTCCTCCCCTCCTTCATTTCTTGTTAATTGCAAGATTAAGTCCCTTTCTTCTTAATTATTCATTAATTGCGTCATTAGTCCTTTTCTTCTAATCTTCTTTAAACTTGGACTTAAGGGACTTTTGGCTTCGGGATTTCTTCGAACTCGTCTTTAAATTCTTTAATAAGATAGACTTGAATTCTTCGGCTTTTGATAAACTTCCGTCTTTTGACTTTTTCTTCGATAAATCTTCAGAATTGGTCGTGGACTTCCGTTCTTTTTGCACTCTTGACTTCTTGACTTCGTCTTTCATCCTTTTCTTCAATAAAAGTCCGTAAATGCCCGTGAATGTCCGTGTTTTCTCCACTTTTCACCTTTTCATCCTAAATCACAACAAAAACACAAACCACGCATAATTTCGACATAAAAGACATAAAATACACGTTTTGGTCCGGTTGTTATTGTAATTAAGTGGTAGAAAAGATGGGTGTTTACACACCTATCAAATCCCCTACACTTGACCATTGCAATGTCCTCATGCAATGCATTAGTTACAAAGCAAGATTACACTTTTCATCATAATCAATCCACGTTGGCCTTTATTAAAGAGATAGAAAATTAAAATCATGCAAAATAAAGAAATCAAAAGCATACCTTGGGTTTTGGAAATGTCATGAATAATCATCATCCTCAAGTTTTCACTTTCTCCAAACCAAGCTTAAAAACGAGATCATTGTTATTATAAGTTAGTAAACTAACACGAATTCATGTGGGCCAATTATTCACTTAGACTCCCTTATTCCTAGGGGTATCTCTTATGTTTTATTATTTGTCTTGAATGATCACGAGGATGCATTGTTTGACTTATTTCGATAGTTATTTAGTCTAAAAATAAAGTGAACGATTTAATCAATAGTTAGCTAAAGGACCAAATCTTTTAAAACTGCTTCTCGGGACCTCATAAAGTTTATATCTTGGCATAACTCGCTTCGCGATTTGAGACCTTTCTCAGACCGATATTTGGCAGCGACTTCATACTTCAAATCTTGAGAGACGTTCATGAAATAATGGTCTTCTCTTCATAATAGGAATTCTTCACTTTGAAGTTTTGAGAGATTCATACTTGGACCACGACTTCTTCATTTTTCTCCAATCTTTATTTTGGACTTTGATATACAATGATCCGCCTCCTTTTATGACTTGGATCTATTTATCCTCATACCTTGTTAGGGTCTTTTCGGATACACTTCTCCATGACTTTTGGGGAGTTTTGCTTTACGTCGTGTGTCTCGATCCTTCATATTGATTTTCGATAAATGATTCTTCACATCACTTTGGATCTTTAGCAACAAAATATAGCCCTCATGCCTTGTTAGGGCCTTTTCGGACTCGCCAATCTTCGCGTCCCGCTTCAATAAGTTATGCCTTGGCTATGAACTCTAATCCATACCGAGCAACTTTTAAACGATCTGGGGCTAGAAGCTAAGTAACTTTTCAAATCGTACAACCTTATTTATTAGCAGATAAATTTATTAGCAAGCGATGGGAGAATAGGCTTATAATTAACTCACATAAATTCACGAAAGAATACCAAACTTATAATTGGCTCTATCATCTCTCGTTCTCCACAGTTTAAAATCTCAAGTAATGAGACTCGTGAAAACTTAGCCTATTAAATCAAAGTTTTGGGTTTTCGAGTCGCCTATAGGATCTTGCAAATTCTTAGACTCTTTCAAGTTTAGAAATCGCATCTTAAAGTTCCCTTGATAAACGACTCTCTAGGATCAATTATAGGAACTTGAGAAAAGTTCTTGTTCTTAACCCGTGAGAGTTAAGACTTTCGCGTTTTATAGCTCCCTATATAATAGCCTAGCAAAACTTGACTTAAACACGTTAAGGATACTAGCTAGAGTAAACTCGGATTGAGTCAAAAGATTCACAACGTTTGAAAATTAAAACCACTTATTTAAGCATTTATTCTAATAAGGAAAGAAAATAACTCTAAAAAGGTAAAACTAATAGGCCAAAATAGATCAAAAAAATTTTGAAAAATGTCGAAAAATTGATTTTCCGGTTAAAATGAGGACAAATACAAGGAAAAGACCACTTAACTTCGATAGAAGTCCCCCTACACTTAAGATAAACATTGTCCTCAATGTTTAAGCATATGGGAGTAAACTCCCCTACACTTAGGACATTTTGCACGTTGTTTAAATCTTTCTAAGGAAAAGACAACTAAAGAGATTCCTATTTTAATATTGAGAAAATATAAAATAGTGAATCGAAAAGAGTTTAGGATAGAACCGGGATAATGGAACACGGAATCACGGGTCGTCAAGAATCATCAAGAGTGGATCATTGAAGCTCGAATCCCTGATTAAGAAGTGAGGAGAGGAAATAGCAAACCAAAGGGTCCCCCCCTACACTTATGATAAAGAAAGCGAAAAGATAGATGCATGGGTTGCCTCCCAAGAAGCGCTTGATTTTTGTTAACCGAGTCGTGAGCCTGATTCGACCTTGATCATCAACGGAAGAAGCATGAAACATATCCACCAGGATCAAAGACATAGTTTCCGTCCATCAAAAAGCAAGAGCTTAAGGCGAACAAGGCAAGCCAAAAGAGAAGTGGCAAGGTTCCCTTAAGCAGTGATGGAGAACGGTGGAAGCAAGGGTGAAGTTCAAGCATGTCTTCAAAATGTCCAAATATTTTTCCTTTTATTTCATCAGGTGGATACTGAGATGGCTTAAAGACTTCAATACCGGAGTCGAACACCTTTTCCTTCAGGGGAAAATAGCACTCAGGCTCAGCCGAGTGTGAAGAAGATCCGCAAAGAAGCACAACCTCGTCCTCAGAAGGAAGACAAAGATGTGTCAAATCATAAGTGCAACAGATTTCAGTGTCGACCGGTGTCTTCTCCTTTGACAAAATGCTCTTCAAATCCAAAGTAGGATCAAGGCGATAATCTTCAAAGTCCAAGGGAGGAGCATCACTCTCATGAGGGAAGTATGTGTTGAGAAATTCAGAGAAATCTTCCTCAAATGAATAATCGTCCAAAGTAGGATCGAGTGATGGCGGAGGAACTTCATCATGTGAAGAATCGCTCGAGAGAGTATCAGCCTCATCAAAATCATCGAAAGTGGGCAGCTCGGGATACTCAGAAGTACAATCAAAATCATCTGAATCTGAGCTAGAATCATCATCATCATAAGCATCAAAGACCGGTGGTGAATCATAAATGGTAGAAGGTTCCAAAGTAGGGAGAGAATCATCCACATTATCTTCAAAGAGTGGATTATCAGTGGAAGATTCGAATAAAGGATTGTCATAGACGGTAAAGTCATCGAGCACATTTATCATATTCACTGATTCTCGGCCTCCAAAGGATTTTCCTGTAAGCTTCCCCATTTTAAAAACTTTTGAATCATCCCCGACTCGTAAGATTAACTCACCTTCGGCCACATCTACTAAAGCTCGTCCGGTTCTCAAAAATGGCCGACCAAGTATTAAAGGAATACGAGGGTCCATTTCATAATCAACTACGACAAAATCGACCAGGAAAGTAAATGTGCCAACTTTGATAAACACGTCTTCGGCTATACCAACGGGGTAAGCGAGAGTGCGATTTGCAAGTTCGAGAGTCATCTTTGTTGGAATGAGGTCGGGTAATGATAGTGTTTTCCAGACACTCAGTGGCATCAAATTAATACTAGCCCCGAGATCAGCAAGGGCAGTAAATTCTTCAGTTTTGTTGAACACGATAGGCAACACAAAACGACCGGGATCTCCAAGCTTTTCCGGAAGTTCTCTAAGAAGGACTGCAGAGCAGTTTTCATTTAATCGTGTGTTGGCGAGTTCAATCAGCTTCTCCTTCTTGCTAAGCAATTCCTTGAATGATTTGACAAATTTCGGCATGTGGCAAAGTGCTTCAACAAGGCTAATGTTGATGGTCATTTTAGATAGCATATCCACATATTTCGATACTTGACAGTCATTCTTGGTTAGCTCGTTGGTCTTGCCTATGCGAGAAGGGTATGGGATTCTGGGTTGATAGGGAGATGGTGAAGGTTGTGATGTTGAAGGGTCCTTCTGAGATACATCGTCATGACGAGGCGGAGACGGTAATGGTGTACTAACACTAGGTGTAGGAGGAGTAAGGATATATGGTGGTGGAGGAGGTGTAGATGATGGTGGTGGGTCAGGTGGATTGACAATGGTAATTCCACTACGCGTAGTTATAGCACTCACATTAGCTCGCGGATTGGTGACGGTGTTTGAAGGTAGAGAATCCGAAGAAGAAGAAGGTTGAGCTTCGGGCAAGAAACTAGCCAATAGATTCTTTAATTCAGTCGTTTGAGTGATGAAGGAGGATTGAAGATTATCACGAACCTCGGTTCTGATATCATTTCCTTGCTTCAAGATATCTCCTTTCAAATTGATTATTTGGCTCTGTAGATTCTTGATTTGCTCACCTTGAGTTCTCATGATGGCATCAACATCGGGATTAATGGGTGGGTTTTGTTGGGTGGGTGGTTGATAAGGGTTAGAAGCTCTTGGTGGGATTTGGTTGCTTCTATTGTAGTTGTTGGCGGAGTTTTGGTTTTGAGGAGAAAAACCGGGTGAAAGGTAATTGTTGGATCGATAACTCAGCAGGTTTCTATCCCCTTGTTGTCTAGCTTGGTAATTTTCCGGTGAATAATTACCGTAAGCTGCATACACATTTTCTGGATTTCCTTGTGTCGAAGGACAATCGGTGTATGAGTGAGGACCGCCACATGTTTCACAAGGATTAACAACCGCTTTAACTTGTTGTTGTTGTTGGTTTGAAGCGAGAAGCGTAATACTTTTGCTCATTTCAGCCATCATGCGGGTGAGTTCGGTCATCTCAGGGTTTGCTGAGGTGGAGGAAACATTAACTCTCGGGTTGTTCCTAGAAGAAGCAGAGGAATCCCAGTTCTTGTGGTGAGTAGTCATGTTCTCTATTAACTCTCTACACTCCTCGGGTCTCCTTTTCATGAATGTGCCACCGGCGGCTGCATTGATCGTATCACGATCTCGAAAAGTCAATCCGTTGTAGAAAGTATCAATCAATGTGACGGGAAGCATGTTGTGGTTTGGACATCTATCGATCAAGACATTATATCTCTCCCAAGCATCAAAAAGAGATTCATCGGGATCTTGCATGAAACCGCTGATCTGATTGCGAAGGCTTGTGACCATGGATGGTGGAAAGTAGCGCGACAAAAAGTGTTGAGTCATGTCATCCCAAGTGTGAATAGAATTCTTTGGGAGACGATCAAACCATTTCTCGGCATGATGCGATAAAGTATGTGGGAAGAGTTGTAGGCGAAGTACATCCATTGTGGCACCAGACAACTTCATGCTTTGGGTGATTGTAATGAACTTGTCGAGGTGTTTGTTGGCATCATCATCAGGCAATCCTCTAAAAGGGTTTGTTTGTACTTGCTGAATCATGTGGTGCTTCAACGAAAACTCAGGAGCGTTGATTTGCATCGGCGCAATCGGTCCTCCTCGTCCAAACATGGTTGGTTGACAAAGTTCCTCCATGGTCCGAAGATCGGGCTGTGGAAGAGCATTGTTGTTATTATTATTATTATTGAGGTTCGGTGGAATGTTGTTGTTGTTAACACCTGCCATATCTAAATCTTCTTGAGGCCCGGGCTCTTGATAAATAGAAGATCTAGTACGCATACACCTGAAAATGCAAAAGAAAACAAAACCAAACGCAAAGACAATATATATACACAATAAAGATAAAATCTTTTGGGATTTTTGAAATTTTTAATTTTTATGGTTTTTTATCAATTTTTAATTTTTATGATTTTTTTTTTTTGAATTTTTTATGCAAGAAAAATAACGTTCATAAGTGAGCGGATCCCAAAAAGCAACGTGTCTCTCACAGAAAACCGTCAATCTTAACGAAAAGAGCCGGCAGCGGCGCCATTTGATAACTAAGTTTTACCTAGTTAAAAGTTCAAGTTCGTGTTCTCGGTATCTTAACGAATTGATCTAGGCTCTCTATGTGACTCTATTGTTTTTGGTGGAATATAAAGATGTGTCGTTGTAGTGTTTAAAATAAAAAGTGCAAAACAATGAAAGTAAAGGTGCTCTTAAAGTAAATCTAAGTCTAATTAAAGTAAAAGTGCAAGTATTTAAAAACGTGACTAAAATTAAAGGGCACTAAAGCAAATGACGTAAACTTAAATCTATCTAAGGCAAACTTAAAGTGCGACTAAAACTTAAACTAAGGCAAAAACTAAAATTAAGCTAAGGCAAATAGTCTTAAAGTGCAATTAAATAAAAGGCAGGAAAAATAAAGCTTGAAAGTAAAAAATCAAAGACAAAAGCTAATAAGAACCTGAATACAGCTCATTCGGAATAAACCTTCGTTTGGAACAATCACTCGTCCTAAATGTCACCTTCGGTTGAAATGATTCTTCTTCACTTGGAATATTACCAAAATCCTTGATCCGGAACTAATTGATCTGAATATGTCACTTATCCAAAACAATCCTTCGTTCGGAACTTTACTGATTCGGAACTCTAAATCTTGCCTTGATTCGGAAGTATTTTGTCACCCTTGATTCGGAAGTTTCCGAGTGAAGCCCCTTGATTCGGAAGTTTAGAACTTCCGAATGAACACCTCTTGAGTCGGAAGTTGCCCCTTGATCCGGAAGTTTATTCGGAACTTTTAAGTTCCGAATGAAGCTTGATCCGGAAGTTTATGACTTCCGAATGAAAGGCCTTGATTCGGAACTTGCCCCCTTGATTCGGAACTTTGAGTTGATTCGGAACTTTTGAGAAGTTCCGGATGAAACCCTTGGTTCGGAACTTTGGAGTTCCGAACGAATACTTTGACTCGGAAGTTTTCACTTCGTCCGGAACTTTGAAAGTTCCGGATGAACAAGTTTGGCTCGGAAGTTTTGTTGAGTTAAATTCTTCCGGATGAAGCCTTGATTCGGAACTTTAGAAGTTCCGAATGAACACTTTCCCTCCTTCTTGGTTCGGAACTTTTCCTGGAAAGATCAGAAACAAAGCAAACACCCCCGAAGAACAAGGGATACAGTAATAGCAGATATAAACACAAATTAACCAAAATCAAACACACGGATAAATATAAACAGTAACGAATCAACAAATAAACATCAACAAACAATTAAAAACAAGAAATCAAACAACTTTAACCACAATAATCAAAAACCACTTTGGATCAAAATAAAAGCATGAACATAAACATAAACACAACAAATCAAAGATTAAGAAAGGTAGGTAAGAGATTGACAAGATAAAATAAAGATTGACAATAATTAAATGAAAACTTACTTGAAATTAAATGAATTAAAGGTGCAAGACAAGGTATTTAAATTTGACAAGAAATTAAATGACAAGGTATTTAAATGGTGGAAGAGTTAATTGTCACACTTAGCCAACAAGAATGAAAAGTGAACAATCCTAATCTATTTATAGAGGAGGATTAAGGAAGCTTCCTCCCCTCCTTCATTTCTTGTTAATTGCAAGATTAAGTCCCTTTCTTCTTAATTCTTCATTAATTGCGTCATTAGTCCTTTTCTTCTAATCTTCTTTAAACTTGGACTTAAGGGACTTTTGGCTTCGGGATTTCTTCGAACTCGTCTTTAAATTCTTTAATAAGATAGACTTGAATTCTTCGGCTTTTGATAAACTTCCGTCTTTTGAGTTTTTCTTCGATAAATCTTCAGAATTGGTCGTGGACTTCCGTTCTTTTTGCACTCTTGACTTCTTGACTTCGTCTTTCATCCTTTTCTTCAATAAAAGTCCGTAAATGCCCGTGAATGTCCGTGTTTTCTCCACTTTTCACCTTTTCATCCTAAATCACAACAAAAACACAAACCACGCATAATTCCGACATAAAAGACATAAAATACACGTTTTGGTCCGGTTGTTATTGTAATTAAGTGGTAGAAAAGATGGGTGTTTACACACCTATCAATTGGCGACGGTTTTTGTGACACTAAATTCCGTTGCAGATTTGGTTACAATAGTTTTATTGACAGTTTTAAAAACTCAGCTTTTAGTCACATTTCTTTTAGTGACTGATTTTCTGTTGCTAAGTCAAATAGGCATATTTAATATAATTGTTGAATTGTTTTAGTGCGACCGAGAAGGGGGTATCTCGGTAGGCTCGGGATATATTTAAAATAATGAAAATAAAGATTTTGAATTATACCTTTTAAATCAGTTTACTTTAAATAAATGTTTAAAAATGTATTTAATAAATTAAATATAAACTAGTTTTATAAAAACTTGAAAGGGTATAATTTTATTAAAAGAATTTAATTATTTTGGAAAGTTTCTAAATTAGGAAACTTTATATTTTTAGCAGGTTACCTAAAATAGTATTAATATAGCGTCAGAATACACGTTTGTACCGTATTTAATAGTAGAACGATAATATGTTAAAAAGAATTGTATGAAAGATCTGATTTATCAGTTATTATGCGTTCATAATTTTAAGAATAAAATAAATAAAGCGAGAAATAATTAAGACCAGTAAAATTAAATAAATATCGGTTAACTTATTCACGCCTATTATTATTATTGTAGCTTCCGTGAAGCCTGAGTAGAGTTCATTCAGTTCTCTTCTGTCAGTTACTGGACACGAGGTATGGATTTCCCGTCCTTCAGTATGGACTTTCCTTCTATGCATGATTAGGATTCCCCGTCTGCAGCCATATGTTTTCCCCAGTATATGTTATAAATTATCAGAAATTATTTTAATAACTAAGATATTGCCTGAGCCTTATATACAAGCATGACCGGTTAGTTTTACTAGTTATGGAGGTACCGTAACAATGACACTTGAGGCACCAGTGTCGTGACTCACCTGCAGGAGAGTGATATCCTGCAGCGTTCCACTCAGTTCAGCTTGTCCATTTTATCAGTATTATTAGTGGGGCATATGGATGCATCCTAGGCTATCAGTTACAGTTTATCAGGTGAGTGTGGTGTGTGCTCTACATCCTTCACATTGAAGCTGATCCCTCCACCCAACATAGTAATTAGAGGTCACCCCTCTACAGCATGACGAGGTCACCCCTCCAGTTATTCATGCAACAATTGTTTTAGCACATGACCTATATAAGCTTTTGGCAATTAAAATACAGTAAATACATGTTTTCAGATTTAACAGATAACAGTTCAGTTTTATTATTTATAAATCAGACTTATCAGATTTTCTACAGTTTTCATCACACTCCGCATATCAGCCTTTCAGCTTCCATAATTATTAATTATTTCAAGTTCAGTATATTCTTATCATGCATTATATCCGTTCACTGAGCGTTATGCTCAGCCGTAGTTCCTTTCATGTTCTAACGGCAGGTACACCAGGACGCTCTTAGGATTCTGAGAGCATGTGCATTTGGATGGAAGATATCCAGACTTCTTACTTTATGCACTTCTTACATTATTCTGCTTATTTGGACATTGTTTAGTCCTTTCCTTCAGTATTTTACTTTTCATGTTTTGATCTTATGTTTGGATTACCGATGTTGATTCCGGTAATTCCTTTATGGTCAGTTAATGTTTTAGGACATTTACGTTATGCTTTGATGACACGCCATAAATACACGTAACGGTCCACTTATCCAAGTGGGGTGTTACAATTATGGTATCAGAGCTATAGGTTCGACCTGTAGGCTCTAAAACTTGACCTGTGACTAGTGAGTAGTCACCAGGAACTTCCCAGATTTTGGCGTTGTTATCTTTCATGCTTCTCATACATTTATCAGTCAGTTTTCTTCATTTACCAGTCAGTTTGCTTAAAGTTTTGAGTAAGTAAAAAGTTTGGTACAGGACTGGCCATACTTAGTCGCATGTGCTTTTTAACGAATTTTTGTTTTGGTGAACTGACCATAGGCGTTAACCCTTGCCCGTTCAGATTTTTGTATAGATGAACTGACTATAGGCGTTCATCCTTACTCAGGTTAGATTCATGTTTTTAGTCGAATATTACTTGGTGAACCAGCCCATATACATTCACCAATGTTCAGTTCAAATTTTCATGATTTATAGTCGAATGTTGTTTTGTGAACCGATCCATAGTTGTTCACCTTTGTCATATCAGGACATTACATAAAATTTTGACAAGTATAGATTGGACTACAACCACCCATATTTATTCCCAGATCATAAATTTCTATACATGACAGTTCTCAAAAAATTTGACAAGTATGGATCGAATCAGAATCGCCCATACTTAGTCACATGCCATCCACATCAGTTGATGTTAAACTTCAGTTGTTTATACTATTATGTTCTTTGTAACAATCAAGTTTTATACTCTCACGTGGACGTTGTTTTCATGCTGATTAAGTCTCATGTCTCCTTATGTTGATTATGTTTTCAGCAAGGTGATGATGCTTTCAGGCTAAAATACAGAAGGATTATAGTAAAATCCTCTTACATGATGAATCATGTTCTGGTCTTCATCAATCATGTCCTCATACTCAACATTGATGACACTCCCTTTAATCATAATTTTCAGTCTTTATATAACCAACATTAAATCTACGCAGTAATTATCAGCCTATCATGATAACCGTTTTAGTTCAGTTTGCTAACCATTCAAATCAAATTATCTTTCGTTGACCATGTCAGACGGTTGACACCAGTATCCATCATATCAGTAAACCTTCAGCGGTATTACATGAACAGTATTCATCGTTTACTACACGTACAGTATTTCAGGTGTACTCCATGTACCTCACTCCATGTGTACCGTTAATCGATCCTTAATCATCTCAAGCATTTCCACTTGTTGATATACTACCTGATGCTGATGCTGCTCGCGAGTTGAAGATTTTACCAAATACTGATGCTGCTAACACTTTGGAGACCTCACGAATGCTAATGCTGTTGATAATTTGGATATTCCGCAAGATGTTGATGCTTTTTATATCATAAAGACTCTTCAGAGCAAGGACAAAACTATAAATTTGGAATTCCTGACAAGACTATATTTCAACCATCAGACGTTACCATTCCATTCCATACTTTTACTTCCTCAGTTAGATGTCACACTTCACACAGCTATTTTTCAGTCA
The DNA here is from genome assembly GCA_025667525.1 of Glebionis coronaria. Taxonomy (NCBI): domain Eukaryota; kingdom Viridiplantae; phylum Streptophyta; class Magnoliopsida; order Asterales; family Asteraceae; genus Glebionis; species Glebionis coronaria. The sequence continues at coordinate 118,104,750 of CM046881.1, forward strand.
GAAGAGTGGGGACCGGTACCTAGTCGGCCACTCAACAGAAATAGTTACATGAATCACGGTCATGATAATGACCTTCAGGAAACTGACAGACAAGGCGGTAATGACAACTGCCGTGCTTATATTAATCAGTCAGTAGCCATCGGAACTCCGAAACGGACGTGACCAGAAATACAAAGGTCAGCAGTCTAATCGGTCCACCAATCTTAGAAGTTACCAAAAAATTTCAGCCTTGTTCAGATTCATCTACTAAAACACATGTCAAGACATTAGTCCAGACACAGGTCTCTAGTATCTTTTCGGAAGACACATGTCAGGATATCAGTCATGATACATGTCATACGAATACCTTCTCAGGGCACGAGTCAAGACTCATAATTTCAGTATTGTCTTCTAAACAGGCCCTTAGAAAGTCAGGGTACCCTCCAAGGGGTATACCCGTTCTGTTATACCACGCATAAATCAGACCATTAAAAATTCAGTTACCACCACTAGAGTATTATCCAGGTTAGACATGCAGTGTTCGTTCTGTGAGGTTACAGATGATACACATTCATTGAGATCTGCCACGTTTACTTCACGTATTCATATGTCAGCTTTATCTTAAATCATGTATTACCTACCTCCCAGCCATAAAAGATTTCATAATATCACCCATATTTTATAAAGGTTTTCCTTCTAGTAGACGACGAGGTCCGTCTTACTAACTCCTGAATGCATTCATTATTTTTACTGCCAGAAAAATCAGTACAAATTGTTTCTGCTTTACAAGCGCGTGACTCATTATTCCAAAACTGCGAAGACTTTCTAGCTATCAGTTATGACCCGATCTCTGAAGTTACTTAAATCCAGGATCAATAGATTATTCCAGAGTTTTCAGATGTAGTTCCAGAAGGGTTTCCGGAAATTCCTCCCTAACCGCGAGACGGAGTTTAACATCGATCTTGTTTGAAGGACAGAACCTGTTTTCAAAACTCCTTATCACAGGGCTTCGGCTGAGTTAAAGGAGTTGCAGGATTAGCTGCAAGAGTTGCTGGAACGAGGCTTTATTCGGTCGAGTGCACCACCATGAGGTGCACCGTTTTTGTCTGTCGGGAGGAAGGCCGGTAACATGAGATCATGTATCGACCATCGAAAATTTTACAAGATCACCATTTATTATCGATATTCATTTCACGTATAGAAGGTTTATCTGATCTGCTACGATGTCTTAAACATTTTTCTAGAACAATTCACGATCATGCTACCATCAGTGGTGAGAGAAAGAACATGACGTTTCCAAGACTGCTTTTGCACATGTTATGGTCTCTCTAAAATTTTGATTTATACTTCTGAGCTCCCAAATGCTCCAACTATATTACAAAACTGACGAATAAAATTTTCCATGAATTCTCAGACAAGATCGTAAGTATATTCATTGATAACATCTCGATCTGCTAAGGTCTAGAGAAGAACACGAGAATCATCTTCTCACGGTCATACAGATTCTCCGATAGGAGAATACTCTTATACGCAGCTTTCCAGATGTGAGTTCTAGTTGAATAAGGTGGCATTTCTGGGCCATAGCATTTCGGAAGAAAGAAATTTCAAAAATCCTACGAAGGTGAAGGCCATCACCAGATGGTCACGACCGACGTCTGTGACCGAAGTACGAAGTTTTCTAAAATTTAGTTGGCTACTATCGCAGATATTTCTGACAATTCTCACGATTAGCTCTTCCACGACTAAGCTTATGCATAAAGGAGAGAATCTTCACTAAATTATGCAGTCCAGAAGATCCTACGCTAGGAGAGGTCTAATTTACCGAAACTCGTAGTTCTTCCATGACTATTTATCCAGTATGTACCAAAATTCCAGGCAGGATTTTGATAGAAACAATATAATATGTTGAGGCAGCTATGTTCATATCTAATATTTGCCATGCCAGCAGGTTTAAGATAGAACACCGTAATGCTATCGAGTTATTACTACCAGTAGAAATTCTGGACTGAAAGGAGACAATACTCCATGGAGATTGTTATCAGTTTACCACAGACTCATAAAAAGTATAATGTTATCTAAGTCATTGTCGGCCATGTAATCAACCTACGCATTTTCTTTCATCCGAAAGGATTATGCAGTAGCGGACCTGCAGAAAAATTCAGCAGAAAATCGTACGATTTCAAGGCATTCCACCGACCATCATATCAGACATAATTCATATTCACGATCACGTGTATGTTTACGTTCACTTTATGTTCATGTTTATTTTCACTTTCACGTTTACGTCTCATTCGCAGTGAGATGCTGTTTCGGTTCATGTTTTGTGCTACCTCATGATTTAAGCTCACGTTAGCGTTCATGAAATGGTTCACATTCAGGTTCGTGTGTCATTTTACGATACACATTTCACAGTTTACTACCGAATTCGGTTACAGAAAGCTCAAGGAACAAGACTCAAGTTAACAGAGCCTTTCCATACCCAGGCAGACGTTTCACGTCTCAGGACGTATCGTTTGACATTCCTTCCTCAGTCAACATACGTTCATGATATGTCCTAGTATCACGTTCTCAGTATGTTTCACGTATCATATTTACGATATACTCCATGCACAATGTTCCCCATATAATCGCGAACCACGTTCACAATTGCTCACATAGCACGTTCACAATTATTCACGTAGTTCGTCTCTATATATATTTTCAGCAGCTTGCTCAGATATATTAATGCTATCTTTTCAGGATATTTATACGCACCATTTCATGTATCCTACATGTTATCGCTTTGTTCATTCTATCAGATTCAGAAAATCCATCTTAAGTATGGAACCAGGAACTATTCAGCATCGTCAGGACAGGGTCATCAGGACCAAGATTTTCATTGTGTTTATACCTTTGAAGTAGCCATTTCTAGTGGGAAGCCACTCGGAACGAAAGATTACATCCGAACCTCTAATTCCTTTTCCTTTAATAATACCAGTTAAATCCTTTTAGTCATGTCACGTCACATGTCCTCTTCAACCATGTCACGTTACATGAGCATTTCAGTCATGTCAGGTTTATACCTATCAGCAGCATTACGTCTTAATTAGAAGACAAATTATCCTTCAGCTTATTTGTCTTTTCAGTTTACGTGTTCTTTCAGTTCTTATAACTTCATCAGCTTATTACCTTTAATTCGAGGACGAATTTCTCCTTTTTAGAGGGGAAGAATTGAAAAACCCAGTATGTTCGTATTCTTTAATTCGGGGACGAATTATTCTTTTAGAGGGGAAGAATTGTAAAACCCGTATTTAAAAATCTAGAATATTAAATACGCAGTTTTATTTTATTAAAAACTATTTATTAAGTTTCAGAAAATATTACGAAAGATAATACGTTTCAAGAAACTGTTTCAGAAAAATAAAGAGCAAGAATTAAATGCGCAAACATACGTAAATAAATATAAATGTAAAAAAATGTAACAAAAAGGGCCGGTTATATTAAAAAATGGAAGAAGGGTTTAATGGGCTTGAAGGCCTAGTTCGTTGTAAAGAAAAAAAAAGAACGGGGAGTCCCCTTTGTCAAATCAAAACGCAGACAAGAAAATAATATAGTAAGGTTCCTGTTTCTTTGGGTAGCCGCCGGCCAGAAGGATCAAACCAAAGGAATTGAGTCGGGGTATTTACCATTTATCTATCGATCTTGTAACGGTAAGCCTCTACCTTTCTTGTCATCTCAGTTTTGATCACCGAATTGGTATTAAAAATTATACAAAAGAAAATGAAACGAATCATGAATTAACATATTAAAGGGGACGTCGTGTTGTGTTTCAATTCATGGAAACCAAGACCCTAAAGGTCTCGGTGGTGTCTTGTTGTTTCTACCGAGAGCAGGCTACCCGAAACAGGGGTGTCGGGGTTTTGCTTGCGTAAAAAAAAGCAGTTAATTTTTCATTGACAATAACAAGTAAAACCTTTGGTTTTCTCATGTAGTTTTAAGGAATATAATAAGATGTTTCAGTAAACGAGAATCATGAGATCACATTTGTGAGATTTCAATTACAAGGTAAATGCATGCTAGTTTTATATTCTCTCATTACATGAAATGGATGTAAGTTATGTATTACGGTTCATGAATTCCATTTGCTTGCGTCTTATTAACTATCATCATCATAAACAGAAACAGAAACAAGTTTCTTTTCCGAATAAACAAATACACAAAATTTGTCTCTTTAAGTCTCGGTGGTGTCGTGTCGTAATCAGGTCGAACCCAAAAAGAAGCCAGGGGTGGAATGATGGTGTAGCCGCGGACCCAAGTGAACTGAGAGTCTAAGACTCTCGGTGTAAAATTGTACAAAAGGGTGCATTTGCGGACAATTATAACATTAAGTAAGTCTTAGAAATACAGTGGTATTATATATATAATAAGTAGGCCAAGTTAGACAGAAAATGGAGATTTTCTTTTGAGACTGGCGACGGTTTTTGTGACACTAAATTCCGTCGTAGATTTGATTACAACAGTTTTATTGACAGTTTTAAAAACTCAGCTTTTAGTCACATTTCTTTTAGTGATAGATTTTCTGTTGCTAAGTCAAATAGGCAGATTTAATATAATTGTTGAATTATTTTAGTGCGACCAAGAAGGGGGTATCTCGGTAGGCTCGGGATATATTTAAAATAATGAAAATAAAGATTTTGAATTATACCTTTTAAATCAGTTTACTTTAAATAAATGTTTTAAAATGTATTTAATAAATTAAATATAAACTAGTTTTATAAAAACTTGAAAGGGTATAATTTTATTAAATGAATTTAATTATTTTGGAAAGTTTCTAAATTAGGAAACTTTATATTTTTAGCAGGTTAACTAAAATAGTATTAATATAGCGTCAGAATACACGTTTGTATCGTATTTAATAGTAGAACGATAATATGTTAAAAAGAATTGTATGAAAGATCAGATTTATCGGTTATTATGCGTTCAGAATTTTAAGAATAAAATAAATAAAGCGAGAAATAATTAAGACCAGTAAAATTAAATAAATATCAGTTAACTTATTCACGCCTATTATTATTGTAGCTTCAAAGTGAAGCCTGAGTAGAGTTCGTTCAGTTCTCTTCTGTCAGTTACTGGACACGAGGTACGGATTTCCCGTCCTTCAGTATGGACTTTCCTTCTATGCATGATTAGGATTCACCGTTTGCAGCCAAATGTTTTCCCCAGTATATGTTATAAATTATCAGACATTATTTTAATAACTAAGATATTGCCTGAGCCTTATATACAAGCATGACCAGTTAGTTTTACTAGTTACGAAGGTACCGTAACCATGACACTTGAGGCACCGGTGTCGTGACTCACCTGTAGGAGAGTGATAACCTGCAGCGTTCCACTCAGTTCAGCTTGGCCATTTTATCAGTATTATTAGTGGGGCGTATGGATGCATCCTAGGCGATTAGTTACAGTTTATCAGGTGAATGTGGTGTGTGCTCTACATCCTTCACATTGGAGCTGATCCCGCCACCCAGCATAGTAATTAGAGGTCACCCCTCTACAGCATGACGAGGTCACCCCTCCAGTTATTCATGCAACAGTTGTTTTAGCACATGACCTATATAAGCTCTTGGAAATTAAAATACTGTAAATACATGTTTTCAGATTTAACAGATAACAATTCATTTTTATTATTTATAAATCAGACTTATAAGATTTTCTACAGTTTTCATCACACTCCGCACATCAGTCTTTCAGCTTCCGTAATTATTAATTATTTCATGTTCAGTATATTCTTATCATGCATTATATCCTTTCACTGAGCGTTATGCTCAGACGTAGTTCCTTCCATGTTCTAACGGCAGGTACACCAGGACGCTCTTAGGATTCTGAGAGCATGTGCATTTGGATGGAAGCTATCCAGACTTCTTACTTTATGTACTTCTTACATTCTGCTTATTTAGACATTGTTTAGTCCTTTCCTTCAGTATTTTACTTTTCATGTTTTGAGCTTATGTTTGGATTACCGATGTTTGATTCTGGTAATTCCTTTATGGTCAGTTAATGTTTTAGGACATTTACTTTATGCTTTGATGACACGCCATAAATTACGTAACGGTCCACTTATCCAAGTGGGGTGTTACAACAATGATCCTTCATAGTTCACTTTTGTTCTTGTTATACATAAGATACACATACATGTGAATTATGTAAGCTCAATATTAATAGGAAGAAGCTATGAATAACGTTTTTAAATTGAATTAACAATGCGAAAACATTTTTCGACCATTTTTGAAAGAACTTTGAGAATTTTGAAAAAGAGAAGAGAGGTTTTCTGAAAAGAGTTTTCAAGACTCAATGACTCAAAGAAATAAAAGACTCAAAAGAGAAAAAGACTCGATTAATAAAATGCACAATTAAGGAATATGTTCCATTAAACCTAGACCTAGATGCAAGTAATTAAAAGGTTCTCTCTTAAGTGGCTTAGTGAAGATATCGGCTAAGTTTTCTATCGAGGGCACCTTCTCAATCGAAATGTTCCCCTTTTGAACAATGGTGGTGAATCTCTATGTGCTTGGTTCGTGAATGTTGCACGGGATTCTTACTAAGGTCTATTTCACCCTTATTGTCGCACATGATGGGAGCATCATCAAGAGAAATCTCGTAATCAACAAGCGCTTGCTTCATCCATAGAGCTTGTTAACAAGCTTTACCGGCACTCATATACTCGGCTTCTGTGGTGGATATTGCAAGAGCGGTTTGTTTCTTGGAGAACCAAGAAGTTAAACAACAACCCATGAAGGTACAAACTCCACTAGTGCTTTTCCAGTCCACATAGTCTCCCGCATGATCCGAGTCCGCGTAGACAATGGTTTCTACGTCGGTCCCTTTAGGATACCATAATCCTAAATGTATAGTGCCCTTAATGTATCGGAAGATACGCTTAACCACTTCAAGGTGAGAGGTTTTGGGAGCCTCTATGAAGCGAGCACAAAGGCAAACACTAAACATGATATCCGGTCGACTTGCCGTTAGGTACAACAAACTACCAATCATACCTCTATATTTGGTGTTGTCTACCGACTCACAATCATCATCTACGATGAGTTTAGTATCTGAGGCCATAGGGGTCTTCATTGGTCTAGAGTCTTCTAATCTAAATTTCTTTAGCATTTTTTTAATATACTTGGATTGATTAAAGAAAATACCATCGTCCATTTGTTTAACTTGGAGTCCTAAAAAGAAGTTAAGTTCTCCCATCATACTCATTTCAAACTCGTCATGCATTATTTTGGCAAAGTCATCACACAATGATTGACAAGTTGAACCAAATATAATGTCATCAACATATATTTGTACAATAATAAAGTGAGAACCTTTCTTCTTTGTAAATAGCGTATTGTCTACCATCCCCATGGTATACTAATGTCTTACAAGAAACGCTTTAAGTCTATCATACCAAGCTTTGGGTGCTTGTTTGAGACCATAAAGAGCTTTCTTAAGGTTGTAAACATGATCTGATTTCTCAAAATCAATGAAGCCGGGAGGTTGAGCCACATATACCTCCTCATTGATCAAATCGTTAAGAAACGCACTCTTTACATCCATTTGTTGAAGCTTATAGTATAAGGCACAAGCGTAGGATAAAAGGATTCTAATCTTGCCACGGGTGCGTATGTCTCGTCATAATCAATACCTTCTTGTTGATTATAGCCTTGAGTTACAAGTCTAGCCTTCTTACAAGACACAGCACCATTCTCGTCTAACTTATTCATATATACCCATTTGGTTCCTATAATGATAGAACTTCTAGGTGGAGGAACAAGTTCCCAAACATTATTAGCAATGAATTGTTTCAATTCTTCTTGCACAACGATGACCCAACTCTCATCCATCAAAACTTCTTTAACATTCTTTGGTTCAATCAAGGAGACGAAACAAAAGAGTTTACTTTGATTTTGGACTTGAGATCTTAGGGTCCTTTGATTTCATTCGCCTATGACGTTGTCGAGAGCATGATCCTTTGACTCCTTAATGTAAAATCCCTTTTCAACATTAAGGTCTTCAGCTCCTATGTTTCTAACATCTTTGGCTTTAACCATGTCTATTTCATCCAAGTCGTCATCTACCAAAGGTGGTGTCTTAGATGAAGGAGGGGTTTCATCAAATGTCATGTTAAGTGATTCTTCAATTACCCGAGGTTCTATTGAGGACTATGTAGGCTTTGCTAGTTTGGGAATAACCTAAAAAGATATCTTCGTACGACTTTGGGTCGAACTTAGTAAGGTAATCTTTAGTGTTGAGAATGAAGCACTTGTTTCCAAATACCCTAGAGTATTCCAGTAAGGACTTCTTACCTTTAAGAATCTCATAGGGGGTCATTCCTAGGAAAGGTCGAATAAGAATTCAGTTGAGAACGGCATTGCACCAAATTTTTTGAGGCATATATTGCTCGTTTAACATCGTCCTACTCATCTCTTGGATGGTCCTATTCTTCCTTTCAACTAACCCATTTTATTGTGGAGTGCGAGGAGCCGAGAAGTTATGGATAATACCATGAGCTTCACAAAAGGCACCGAATTACACTTCATTATCAAATTCCCCACCATGATCCGTCCTAATAGAGACAATTTAACATCCTAGTTGATTTTAGATTCTTCGACTAAAGATTTCGAAGAGATCGAAAGCCTCATTCTTAGACGTCAAAAGTCTAGTCTAAGTGAATCTAGAATAGTCGTCAACGATGACTAGGGTATAAAAGGTTACCTCCATAACTCCGTATGGAGGAAGGTCCAAAGAGATCCATATGTAGGAGCTCTAATGTAACACCCTACTTGGATAAGTGGACCGTTACATGTATTTATGGCGTGTCATCAAAGCATACGGTAAATGTCCTAAACATTAACTGACCATAAAGGAAATACTGGAATCAACCATCGGTAATCTAAAAATAAGCTCAAAACATGAAAAGTAAAATACTGAAGGAAAGGACCAAACAATGTCCAAATAAGCAGAATAATGTAAGAAGTGCATAAAGTAAGAAGTCCGGGTAGCTTCCATTCAATGCACGTGCTCTCAGAATCCTAAGAGCGTCCTAGTGTACCTGCCGTTAGAACATGGAAGAACTACGGCTGAGCATAACGCTCAGTGAACAGATATAAAGCATGATAAGGAATTACTAAAATGAAGCTGATGATAAAATACTAGAGCTGTAAGACTGATAAGTAAAGTTGTAGCGAAAATCTGTGTATAATCTGTAAAGTCTGATTTATAAAATAATAAAGCTGAACTGTTACATGTTAAATCTAAAAACATGCATTTACTGTATTTTAATTGTCAGAGCTTATATAGGTCATGTGCTGTAACAACGGTGCATGAATAACTAGAGGAGTGACCTCGTCATGCTGTAGAGGGGTGACCTCTAAATAACTGTAGAGGGGTGACCTCTAAATACTGTGTTGGGTGGAGGGATCAGCTCCAATGTGAAGGATGTAGAGCACACACCACATTCACCCTGATAACTTATAAACTGATAAGCCTAGGATGCATCCATACGCCCCATGTGACATGATAATAATAATGGCCAAAACGTGAAGGGGTGATGCAGGATATCACTCTCCTGCATGTGAGTCACGACACTGGTGCCTCTAGTGTCGTGGTTACGGTACCTCCATAACTAGTACATAAACTGATCATGCTTGTATATAATGCTCAGGCAATTTATTTAGTTATTAACATGATTACTGATAAGCTTAAACATATACTGGGGAAAACATTTGGCTGAAAACGGGGAAATCCTAATCATGCATAGAAGGGAAGTCCTTACTGAAAGGACGGGAAATCCGTACCTTAAAATCAAATCGACGCGTATTCGAAAACTCGATGTCTAACAAAATCCTGACTTATGTCTTCGTCAAAATAACTACATAAATGATTAAGCTACTAATTAAATCCTTTGATTAATTTAATATTATATTTCATGTTATATATGGAAATCTTTTCCATCCGTATATAACAAATCAAAGATTTTAGCATATCATAGTTCCATTGGTAATTTATCATTATAAAAGTCAAAACAATGAAGACATTGCGAAAATGTTATATGCATTAGGTTATAGTATGAAACAGTTAGTATTAAGTTTCTAAAATGTGCATGGTCATTCTTTAACTCTTCACTCCATGATATGCAAAAAAAAATCTTATACTCGCATATATAACAGGTTCACAATTTCATTAGTTTATTCTTGTTGTTATAGATAGACCAGTTACACTTCTTCTTTAGCGATGAATAGAGCTTAAATATTCCGTGGCTCACCTCCTGAAAAGACGATCTATGGAAACCGAAACCAACTTTCTGATAGGAACTCAAACTGCTTGTTGTCACTCAAACCAAAACAGGTGTTCGAACATCTCGCGAACAAAGAATAAAACTTCCATTCGCCAAACACAACACATAAATCAAACTCGGGGAACCAAGGACCGAAACAAGATCGAACACGACACGGACAAATGAGCCAAAAGCTAGTCACAAACCGAGATCCAATAAAGCAACGAACCAAAACCTGAACAAAACCCAACTCGAAGAACATGAACTGAAACCCGCGAACACCGACCGATCACAAACACGTAGATCAAACGAGACCCAACCTGTCTCAAAACCAATATTCCTACAGATCAGTTACGTGCACCAACCTCGAAACTTTGGAAAATGACTAACTTCTAACTCATCTTCCAAACAAAACACGGTCGACCATCACCTGCGTGCATACTCAAAACTCGAAACACGCCTCTCTCACCAGTCACGAACTATAACAGGGACTCAGGATGAACGACTTGTCGCATTCGACATGAATTTAAGAACGTCTGACTAGAGCAACGCTTGGCTTGAATTAAAATCGAGTTAACCTCGAAAATGAACGACAAAACACATACGGTTAGATTCGCACAGTGTGATGTTTGCCCATGCTCAAATCAAATCTGGCAACACCACAAAACTTATTTGAACTACGACCTTGTTTTCCTTTCTTTTATTGTTGTACATTGATTAGAACCTATGTGCCAAAGTCTAAAGTTGTATAGATATGTATGTATGGTTCCAGGAACTGTGGATAACAAGTTGGAGAGACGAGTGGTATAAAAGGATATAAGTCAAGAAGTATGTGATTTTGATATGAATGCCCATTAAAACTTGAACTGTTCCCCCTTTTGTTTAGTCAATTAAAGCGTGATTTGAGGAGTCATGAACCAATTTACCCTCCTATCTGTTTACAAATAGGATGTATAATTGCGTACATATTGGTGAGTGATTTTGTCATTTATTAGTATTATTTCATATAGTTTATATTAAGTCATCTCAATGGTCTTTTTAATTTAATGATATCTTTAATTCGTCCTCGAATTAAAGGTAATGAGCCGATGAAGTTATAAGAACTTTACTAACACTTAGGATGAAAGGACATGTAAGCTGAAAGGACAATTCGTCCCTAAATTAGAATCTAATGCTGCTAAAAAGTATAAACGTGACATTACTGAAGTGAACATTTAACGTGACATGACTGAAAGAAAACATGGAACGTGACATGACTGAAAGAACTTAACTGGATTTATTGAAGGAAAAGGATGAGAGGTCCGGATAGACTCCTCCGTTTCAAGTAGCTTCCACTCGAAACGGTTCCTTCGAAGATCTTGACATATTGAAAATCTTGGTCCTGATGACCCTGTCCTGACGATGCTGAATAGTTTCTGGTTCCATATTTAAGATGGATTTTCTGAATCTGATAGACTGAATAAACTATAGCATGTATGATACATGAAACGGTACGTGTAAATATTCTGAAAGATAACATTCATAACTCTGAGCAAGCTGCTGAATATATATATAGGGACGAACTACGTGAACAATTGTGAACATGCTGCTGAGCAATTGTGAACGTGGTTCGCGATCATCTGATGAACGCTGGCATGGGATATGTTGGAAACTTGATACTAAACGTATCATGAACGTATGTTGGATGAGGAAAGAATGCCAACGATACGGCAGAGATGTGAAACGTCTGTCTGGTTATGGAGAAACTATGCTAAACTTGAGTCTTGTTTTCTCAAAGTTTTTGTAGTCAATTCGGTACAAGACTTGGAACGTATCCACTGAGATGGAACACAAACCTGAACGTGAACGATGTCATGAATGCGAATCGTGAATTAAAATCATGAGATATCATAAACATGAACTGAAACAGCATCATACTGTGAATGAGACGTAAACGTGAAAGTGAAAATAAACGTGAACGTAAAATGAACAAAAACATACACGTGATCGTGAACATGAATTCTGTCTGATATGACGGTCGATGGAATACCTTGAATTCGTACAATTTACTGCTAGATTTTCTGCAGGTCCGCTACTGCATAATTCTTTCGGATGAAAGGAAACACGCAGGCTGATTACATGGTTGACGATGAATTACATAGTATCGTACTTTTTCTGAGTTTGTGGTAACTGAAAACAATTTCATGGCATTTCTTCTCATTTCTGTTTAGGAATTTCTAAGGGTTGTAGTAACTCACTAACATGATGGCGTTCTATCTTGAACTCGCGGTATGTCAGTTATCTAGATATGAACATAGCTGCATCAATGTGTGATACTGTTTCTATCAAGATTCTGCCTGGGATTATGGAACATTCTGGTGGGAATCTGGTTGAGTAGTCATGGAAGGACTTTTAGTGAGACTGTCAGCAATTTCTGCGGTAGCAGTCAATTAAGTTCTAGAGATTTTCGTACTTCGTTCATACGCGTCGGTCGGGACCATCAGGTGATGGCCTTCACCTTCGCATGATTATCTGAAATTTCTTTCTACTGAAGTAGGGTGGCTTAGAAATGCTGCTTTGTTCATCTGTGATATTCATCTGGAAAGCTTCTCATGTGATTTTCTCCCTTCTAAAAATCTGCATGTTCGTGAGGAAATGATCTCGTGTTCTTCTTTTGGATTTAGTAGATCAGAATGTGATAAATGAATATACTGACGATTTTGTCTGAGAATCATGGAAAAAAAATTTATTCATAAATTCCATAACATAGCTGGAGCATTAGGGAGTTCAGAAGTATAAAATCAAAATCTTTAGAGAGACTGTAATATGTGCAACAGCAGTCTATAAAACATCATGTTCTTTCTCTCACCACAAATGGTAGCATGATCAGAAATTGTTCTGCAATTGTTTAAGACATCATAGCAGGTCAGATAAACCTTCTATACGTGGAATGAATATCAATTAAAAATGGTGATCTGGTAAATTATCCGGTGGTCGATGCATGATCTCATGTTACCGGCCTTCTTTCTGATAGAAAGGAACGATGCACCTCCTGGTGGTGCGCTAGGGTGAATAAAACCTCGTTCCGGTAACTTTTGCAACAATTTTTGCAGCTCCTTTAACTTAGATGAAGTCCTGAAATAAAGAGTTGCAAACAGGTTCTGTTCATGAGACAAGCTCGATGTTAAATTATGTATCGTGGTTAGGAAGGAATTTCTGGAAAACTCTCTGAAATGTTTATCTGAAAACTCTGGAATAATCTGTTGATCATGAATTTAAGGAACTTCAGAAGTAATTTATAACTGGTAGCTAAAAGTCTTTGTAGCTATGGATTGAGAAGTCACGCGCTTATAAAGCAGAATAACTTGTAGTGATTTTTCTGGCAGAGAATATAATGAATATATTTGAGATCTGGTAAGACAGATCTCGTCGTTAACTAAACGGAAATCTTACATAAATATGGGTTGTGCTGTGGAGTCTTTCTGGCTGAGAGGTAGGTAATACTTGATTTGAGATAAAGCTGACATATGATCACGTGAAGTAAACGTGACAACTTTCACTGATTGTGTTCATCTGTAACCTCACAGAATGAACACTGCGTGTCTAACCTGATTAATAATCCAGTGGTGGTAACTGAATTTTAATGGTCTGATTTCTACGTGGCCTAACAGAACGGGTATACCCCCTTGGAGGGTACCCTGAATTTCCGAGGGCCTGGTTTAGAAACATATGGAGTTATGAGTTCTGACTCGTACTTTGCGAAAATATTTGTATGACGTGTACCATGACTGGTGTCCTGACATGTGTCTTCCGAATGATACCTGAGACCTGTGTCCTGACTGTTGTCTGGACATGTGTTTTAGTAGATGAATCTGAACAAGGCTGAAAAACTTTGGTAACTGCTAGGATTGGCGGGCCGGTTAGACTACTGGCCTCTTGTATTTCTGGTCACGTCGGATCCAGAGTTCTGATGGTTACTGACTGATCGATTATAAGCACGGTGGTTGTCACTACTGCTTTGTCTGTCACTTTATGACGGTCTTTATCATGACCGTGATTCATGTAACTATTATGCTGAGTGGCCGGCTGGGTTCCGGTTCCCACTATTCTGAATGAACGGTTAGCTAAGTGAAGTGTGACATCTAGCTGAGAAGGTAAGAGTATGGAATAGAATGGTAGTGTTTGATGGTTGGAATTTATTCTTGTCACAAATTTTAGATTTATAGTTTTCATCCTTTTTCTGCAGAGTCTTCATAGTATGAACGACATCAGCATCTTGAGAGATCTCGAAAGTATCAGCAGCATCAACATTTGTGAGGTCTTCAAAGTGTTAGCAGCATCAGCATCTGGTAAAATCTTCAACTCACGAGCGACATCAGCATCTGGTAGAATATTGATAAGTGGAGACGCCTGAGATGGTTGAGGATCGATTAGCAATATCCATGGAGTAGGGTACATGAAGTACACCTAGACTACTGTTCGTAAAATACAAAATGAATACTGCACATGGAGCATATCTAAGACAGTGTACGTGGAGTACACATGAAATACTGTACATGAGGTATAACTGAGACACTGTACATAGGGTACATATGGAATATTGTACATAGCACTGGTGGAAATTTTATGGGATGATCGATACTGGTGTCGCTTATCTGACATGATCAAGGAATAAATTGATTTAAACGGTAGTAAACTGATCTGAAATAAGTAACATGATAGGATGACAATTCCTGCTTCGACTTACTGCTGGTTGTATCGAGGCTGAAAAGTATGATATAATTGAAGTCCAAACAGTGGTCAGCATGAAGCATGATTACTGAAGGCCAATCATGATTTATCATGAAAACGGGGTTTTTTTTTTTACTATAACCCCTTCTGTATCTTAGCATGTAAACATCATCACATTGCTGAAAACGAAATCCTCATAAGGAGGCATGAACTTAATCAACATGAAAATGACATCCACGTGAGAGTATAAAACTTGACTGATACAAAGAACATATAAGGAACTCAACTGAAGTTTAACATCATCTGGTGTGCATGGCTATGGCTCAATCCACAGAATTCAACGAAAAGAACATGTGACTAAGTATGGGCGATTCTAGTTCGATCCATACGTGTCAAAATTTTTGTGAGAATCGTCATGTGTAGAAATTTACAATCTGGGACTAAATATGGTTGGCTGTAGTCCAATCCATACTTGTCAAAATTTTATAAAATGTCATGATATGACAAAGGTGAACAACTATGGATCGGTTCACAAAACAACACTCGACTAAAAAGCATGGCATTTGACATGAGAAATGGTGAACACGTATAGGTCAGTTCACCTAATAACATTCGACTGAAAAATGAATCTGTCATGAGTAAGGGTAAACGCCTATGGGTCGGTTTACCAATACAAAATCTGAACGGGCAAGGGTGAACGCCTCTGGGTCGGTTCACCAAACAAAATTCGAATGAAAAGCACATGCGACTAAATATGGCCAGTCCTGTACCAACCTTTTACTTAGTCAACAACTTTAAGAAAACCGATTGATAAATGAACAAAACTGACTGATAAATGCATGAGAAACATGAAAGATAACAACGCCAAAATCTGGGAAGTTCCTGGTGACTACCCACTAGTTACAAGTCAAGTTTTAGAGCCTACAGGTCGAACCTATAGCTCTGATACCATAATTGTAACACCCCACTTGGATAAGTGAACCGTTACATGTATTTATGGCGTATCATCAAAGCATAAGGTAAATGTCCTAAACATTAACTGACCATAAAGGAAATACCTGAATCAACCATCGGTAATCCAAAAATAAGCTCAAAACATGAAAAGTAAAATACTGAAGGAAAGGACCAAACAATGTCCAAATAAGCAGAATAATGTAAGAAGTGCATAAAGTAAGAAGTCCGGATAGCTTCCATTCAATGCACGTGCTCTCAGAATCCTAAGAGCGTCCTGGTGTACCTGTCGTTAGAACATGAAAGAACTACGGCTGAGCATAACGCTCAGTGAACGGATATAAAGCATGATAAGGAATTACTGAAATGAAGTTGATGATAAAATACTGGAGCTGTAAGACTGATAAGTAAAGTTGCAGCGGAAATCTGTGTATAATCTGTAAAGTCTGATTTATAAGATAATAAAGTTGAACTGTTATATGTTAAATCTGAAAACATGCATTTATTGTATTTTAATTGCCAGAGCTTATATAGGTCATGTGTTGTAACAATGGTGCATGAATAACTGGAGGGGTGACCTCGTCATGTTGTAGAGGGGTGACCTCTAAATAACTGTAGAGGGGTGACCTCTAAATGTTGTGTTGGGTGGAGGGATCAGCTCCAGTGTGAAGGATGTAGAGCACACACCACATTCACCCTGATAACTTGTAAACTGATAAGCCTAGGATGCATCCATACGCCCCACATGACATGATAATAATAATGTCCAAAACGTGAAGGGACGATGCAGGATATCACTCTCTTGCATGTGAGTCACGACACCGGTGTCTCTAGTGTCGTGGTTACGGTACCTCCAAAACTAGTACATAAACTGGTCATGCTTGTATATAATTCTCAGGCAATTTATTTAGTTATTAACATGATTATTGATAAGCTTAAACATATACTGGGGAAAACATTTGGCTGAAAAAGGGGAAATCCTAATCATGCATAGAATGGAAGTCCTTACTGAAAGGACGAGAAATCCGTACCTTAAAATCAAATCGACGCGTATTCGAAAACTCGATGTCTAACAAAATCCTGACTTATGTCTTCGTCAAAATAATCTACATAAATGATTAAGCTACTAATTAAATCCTTTGATTAATTTAATATTATATTTCATGTTATATATGGAAATCTTTTCCATTTGTATATAACAAATCAAAGATTTTAGCATATCATAGTTCCATTAGTAATTTATCATTATAAAAGTCAAAACAATGAAGACATTGCGAAAACGTTATACACATTAGGTTATAGTATGAAACAGTTAGTATTAAGTTTCTAAAATGTGCATGGTCATTCTTTAACTATTCACTCCATGATATGCAAAAAAAAAATCTTATACTCGCATATATAACAGGTTCACAATTTCATTAGTTTATTCTTTTTGTTATAGATAGACTAGTTACACTTCTTCTTTAGCGATGAATAGAGTTTAAATATTTCGTGGCTCACCTCCTGAAAAGACGATCTATGGAAACCGAAACCAACTTTCTGATAGGAACTCAAACTGTTTGTTGTCACTCAAACCAAAACATGTGTTCGAACATCTCGCGAACAAAGAATAAAACTTCCATTCGCCAAACACAACACATAAATCAAACTCGGGGAACCAAGGACCGAAACAAGATCGAACACGACACGGACAAATGAGCCAAAAGCTAGTCACAAACCGAGATCCAATAAAGCAACGAACCAAAACCTGAACAAAACCCAACTCGAAGAAGATGAACTGAAACCCGCGTACACCGACCGATCACAAACACGTAGATCAAACGAGACCGAACCTGTCTCAAAACCAATATTCCTACAGATCAGTTACGTGCACCAACCTCGAAACTTTGGCAAATGACTAACTTCTGACTCATCTTCCAAACAAGACACGGTCGACCATCACCTGCGTGCATACTCAAAACTCGAAACACGCCTCTCTCACCAGTCACGAACTATAACAGGGACTCAGGATGAACGACTTGTCGCATTCGACATGAATTTAAGAACGTCCGACTAGAGCAACTCTTGGCTTGAATTAAAATCGAGTTAACCTCGAAAATGAACGACAAAACACATACGGTTAGATTCGCACAGTGTGATGTTTGCCCATGCTCAAATCAAATCCGGCAACACCACAAAACTTATTTGAACTACGACCTTGTTTTCCTTTCTTTTATTGTTGTACATTGATTAACACCTATGTGACAAAGTCTAAAGTTGTATAAATATGTATGTATGGTTCCAGGAACTATGGCTAACAAGTTGGAGAGACGAGTGGTATAAAAGGATATAAGTCAAGAAGTATGGGATTTTGATATGGATGCCCATTAAAACCTTGAACTGTTCCCCCTTTTTTAGTCAATTAAAGCGTGATTTGAGGAGTCATGAACCAATTTACTCTCCTATCTGTTTACAAATAGGATGTATAATTGCGTACATATTGGTGAGTGATTTTGTCATTTATTAGTATTATTTCATATAGTTTATATTAAGTCATCTCAATGGGATTTTTAATTTAATGATATCTTTATGCGGGTTTTACATCTAAGCACCGAGAGGTCGAAACCAAATTCTTGGCTTTGTTACTTGAGTGAACTTGCTTCCTAACTTTGTAAGCATCACAAAAGTGACTATGAAACTTCATATGGGGAGATGTCTTACCAACTCCTTAGAGACTAAAGATTGAATTAAACGCATATTAGCGTGACCTAATCTTCTATGCTAAAGAGTAGAACTATCATCTAAAGTCGCTAGACATAAGTTGTCCTTTGACTTCCTATTGACCTTCATGACATAAAACCCATGCTTTCTAACACCTTTTCCAATGACCTTTCCATCTTTTATGATTTCACTGTCATATTCTGAAGAGATGACCTTACACTTATTGTTACAAAGTTGACCTATACTTAGAAGGTTAAAACCTAAGTTATCTATGCGCTCTACATTTTCAATGGTCATGGAGTCAAGAGAAAACCGTACCTTTGCCAATGATATTACCACGTCGATTACTTACGAATGTAACGTTACCTCCATCATATGCTTTTTAGTGCGAGAACAAACTTCGATTACCCGTCATGAGTTTAGAACATCCACTATCCTTAATCCACTCGTCGGGCTCTAAATCGATTCCCAAGCATATCTAGGTAACAACACACAAGATCAAACATTTGGTCCCAATATCTCATGGGTCTAAAGTTGTTAGTTCCAAACATCCCTTGCATTTGGTTGGGATGCATGAATGGAGAGGACATTCCTCATGGGGAAAAATATTGTTGTTGATAATTGTTCCTATTCATATGGCCATTTTGTTGTCCATTGTTTCTCCTAGGTGTCTTGATCTTGATCTAGAATTATTTTTATTTCTTCTAGGTGTTGGAGTTTTACTTCTAGGTCGTGACTTAGCTTGATCGTCCCTTTTTGGTGTAGGTGTTCTACTTCTAGGTTTTGACTCATGACGTACTCTTGGAGGAGTAGATGTTTGTCTAGATAAAGTTCTAGTTCCCATTAGAGGTTTACTCAAGGTCTTGTAGAATTTACCTAGAGTAGTTTTTTCAAGAATAAGTACTTTGACCTTGTTAATAAGAATATGTTTTGGCCCTTCACCTAAGATAGACTTTTCAGAAAGTTCAGGATTCTCACAAAAACCAACTTCTGTTCGCGGTTCGTTATCACTACCCGCGGTTCCATAACAATAGGGAACTGCGCCATATACTGACATACCGCGTACAGAGGTTCGTTTTTCTAAAAAGCTAACTTGTTTAGGTTCACGAGTAGATGCTTTATTAGTGTTATATCCCAACCCAAGTCTTTCCTTAGAATGAATTTGTTTGTTTAACATATCATCAAGAGCACTAGTACCTTTCATGAAATTTTCCAATTTAATGGAGGTACTCTTGAGATCTTCATTCTCTTGTCTAAGGTTTTCACATTTTAGACAACCTAAATCAACTTCTTTGTTTTTCTCAAGCTTAGCTAATTTCTCTCTTAGCTCACTAATCTCATTTTCAAGCTTAGTTCTAGTTGATTTTAACATTTTGTTCTTTTCAATGAATTTAAGGCTAAGTTTGTGTAAGTTATTGTATTGGCCTTCTAATTCGATATCATCTTGAGAAGAACTATTATTGCTATAATAATCGGTTTCGGAATGTACCTTTTTAGAAGTGTGAGCCATAAGACATTTCTCATCTTTGGGGTTGTCATCAACATCTTCACCGCTATCGCTCCAAGATCCTCCAACGAACGCCGTGTGGTTCTTGTCGCGTAAAGGCTTAGGACAATCACCGATGAAATGGTTCGGATCACCACATCCATAGCATTTCCTATCACCTTTATCATCCTTGGTAAATCGGTTTTTGGAGAAGGGTTTCTTGTCGTTGCTTGGTTGCCTCACGTGTTGACCTCGTCTCTTGAAGAACTTCTTGAAGTCTCTAACCGCCATGATATATTTCTCATCATCACTATCCAAGGAGCTTTCATGGTCACTTTGCGCCTTCTTGGCCTCTAGTGCTAGAGACTTTCTTTCACTCTTGGTTTTCACCATTTCCGAGTCCTTCATAATTATCATCTCATGAACTTTCAAGTTGCCAGTGAGTTCATCGAGTGATAATGTGGTGAGATCCTTTGATTCTTCAATCACCGTGACTTTGGCTCTCCACTTTGGATGCAACGCCTTAAGAAACTTCCTAACATTGTTCTTGCTAGAAAAACCTTCATCAAATGCTTTTAGACTAGTAATAATAGTGTTAAATCTAGCAAATGCACTATCAATAGTTTCATCTTCTAAGATGACAAATTGTTCATATTGTTGAACAAGAAGATCAATGTTACTTTCTTTGACTTGGCTATTACCTTGGTGGGTTACTAAAAGAGTGTTCCAAATATCTTTAGCGGTTTCATACATGAAAATCCTTTCGTACTCTTTCTTAGGTAAAGCATTATAAATCACCATTTTAGCCTCATTATTTTTAGCAAGTTTCCTTTTAGTATCATCATTAGCTTTGTCAAAAGTGACTATCTCTTTGCTTTTAGAAACTTTATTATATTGATAAGGCAAAAAATCCCATGGGTAATAACATGCCAAAGATCTAAATCTTTTGATTTCACATACGTCTCAAATCTATTTTTTCTAATAAATAAAACTATCGGTTTCAAAATGAGGTGGTCTTTGCATAGATTGCCCTTCTAGGTACTTGTTGGAATCTATAGATCGATTCAAGTTTTAAAATACAATATATTTTAAAAAGGCTTGAGCAACCACGCTCTGATACCAATTGTAGAAACGAGAAGGGGGGAGGGGGTGAATAGTTTCTTAAATTTCACTTGTTAAAAGACGGTTTTCAAAAAACCTTTTAAAAAACTTAGGCTTGAGCAAATATTTGAAACCTTCTTATACACAATATGAACAAGGGATAGTGCAACTAAACTAATAATCACAAGTATAAAGAATAATGAATGTAAAGAGATAAGGAAAAGAAAGATCAAACCAAACACCAAGGATTTATAGTGGTTCAGCAACGAAGCTCACTCCTCGTCCCTACTCCACTCCTTACTCGAGAGTTCACTAATCAACAAGCTGCTTAAGGTGGAGAAACCGTACACAACGTTGCTTATCCAATTTCCGATTCTAAGCTAAAAGTCGAGCCCTAATCTTAGCTAGAACCAATCTACACCAATATACTTTAAGGACCAAGTATTAACCTTAATACATACACAACTTACAAATAGACACAACTACTTGGATCTTCACAACAATGAATAAATAAGATTTGATCTTCAATGGATCTTTGAGGTAGACACAACACTTCAAGGATGAAAGTGTTATTCTCTTTGCACTTGGAGAGGAAGAGATGTGAGAAGAAAGATTCACTTCTAAACAAGTAGTAATCAACCAAATGACCAAGGATTTGAGTGATTTTAGAAGTATGAAAGAATATGGAAATATATGTGCAAAAGAGGTGAAGAGAAAATATGAGAATGGTCCACTATTTATAAGACAATGCTCCAACGTCTATATCTGGCCGTGGTTCCTTATAGCTACTCACGGTTCCTTATCGATAAGGAACCACATAGCCACTTAAGGAGCCGCCGGAGTAGACTCCGCTCCTTTTTGTCTTTTAGTGGTATGGTTCAAATCTGATGAATAAAAATTTAAAATATCCTGAAAGGATATTCCAAACCAAGATAGAATATGCCATTTTCAAATATTTAATTTAATAAAACATTTTCTTAAAAATAAATTTTAATAAAAACTTGTCACACTTAATAAAAAGTGAGTTTTAAGAAAAGATTAAATCCTTGATCACTTAATTAGGAAGAGTACTTGTTTGTACATACCTTAAGTGATAATGGTTGAAATGAAAATACTTGAACTCAAGGATTCGTCTTTCGTTGTTTTCGTAAATGCTTGTTTTCATATATTGTCAATCAAAACAAAGCGAGACTGAAAAATGCAAGTAACGTCTTTAGGCATCATTGCATTAACAAAGTATGATACGGATTGTTTCAGAAAATATGGTTCACCAATGTAAATAACCAAAAAAGATAATATGAGTGATGTTAGTGGTGGACTCAACAAAAAAACTAAAGTGGTTCCTGATTTTATTAAGATAATCTTTTTAACCAGTTATTTAATTAATACGTCGGGTCGATTCAAATTCGTTCATTCTAGCACTATTTCATTAATGAAATGAAAAATTAAATATGTAGTATGTTGAGTGTAATGGTTTATAATTTTTTTTACTCTTGTAGAAATATTGTCGGGCCGTTTTAGCATACTTTTTCCTATGTATGATAAATTGATTAAAAAGAACGATTATGTACGGAGTAAGAGGATAGTTTTAATAACATTTTATCACTAAACAATTAACACAAGAGAAAAGTTTTAACTTTTAACCCATTCAATATCAATATCTTTACGGATGTGGCTTGGTTGTTTTTTGGAATTTTTGGGTCCCTCGTAAAGTAAATATATGCGTTTCTCGTGTATTCTTAGATCGTCTACCCACTCGAGCTAATCTTGCGCATCGATGAATTGAAGTGCAAAATCCTTCTTGTGCTTTTTGTGAAGATAACTTGAAAACTATGAACCACTTCTTTTTTTCATGCCCAACGATAAAGATCCTTTGACTAAAGATTTAGAGTTGGTGGAAGGTCACAGGCTCATTTAACCCCTCATTGGATGTTATTTTAAATGTAATTACTAGTTTCTCTCAAGATAAAAAGGTGTCAAAATTTTCATGTGGTTTGTATAACTCTTAGTTGGCATATTTGAAAATGGAGAAATATAATCATTCACACGGCTTCTATTGAAGAGGCGATTTCAGCTCGCCAGAAAGATATTTTTTCGGCTGCTCAAAGACTTTTTTTCTTACGGTTTTTACCCGGGTCCGGTTTAGACCTCGCTCGTGGGATTTGTGGGTTCGTCCACCAATTGATTTAAGTCTTGTCTAGTTTCGACTTTTGTTAGTTTGACGTTGTATATACTTTTTCTTGAGCTCTTCCTTCGAGCTCTTTGAATGTCTGGTGTTTTTGCCTCTTTGGCCAATAATATCTTTGCTCTTCAAAAAATAAATAGTATCTTTGAAAACATCAATGCATTTTTTTTAAACTTAACAACAAAAACTAGAAACACTTAAAAAATGTATATTTTCACGTGTCTTTTGACCCCACCAGTTTTGACTCACATATAACATTCTACTTTTATATATGGGACCTACAACAGTTTTTAACTTTTTTTAAAATATCATCTTTTTCGTGAGTTTTTCTTCCGGCTATATTTTTGGCTATTCTTTTACAACCTTTTGTTTCTTTTCTCATCTTTCAAATGAATCTAAGGTGTTTCTTCGTATTTTTCCAAGGTAGGTCCCAATTTTTTTTATACACTGGTTCTTAACAAATTTCGTTTCTAAGTGGTTCTCGAGCACCATCTACAATGGTTGTAGGTCCGCCCCTGATTGATGTGCACATAACTAAGGGTAGAAATCGGGTCTAGTTGATCGGGTTCAAGTTAATCAGGACGGGTTCAATTCGGGTCAAAGTTAGAAATAAGTTACTTGAACCCGATCAGATTTAAATTCGGATTACTCGGGATCGAATCTATTCGGAACGTGCCTAGTCGGGTCGAATCAATTAAGGTTAGTGTCGACCTGAATTAAAATAAAATATTTAAAAACTTTTTTTTATTTTTTTTAGTAGAAATTATATTAAATTTAAATTTAAAAATAAAAAAATAAAAAAAATTCTTATTCGGGTGAATCGGTTTAAACCGGACCATACTAATTTTTATACTTGATGTTTGATCCAATTTTAAATTCGAGTTAACCGAGTTAACCAAATTAACCCAAATTAAAATTTGAACTCGAGTAACCCGACTCGAATCCAAAATATTTACACCGACGTAACAAATAAATCGGACAATATAAACTATAATAATTAGGTACAACACAACAAAAGAGTTTCAACACTTTCACAAAAGAAAAAAAAAACCGAACGACGAAAGTACGAAACAAAACATAAATATATAGGACCATTAACATAAAAACGATTACGTCACACCATCATCACCACCACCATGGATCCCTCCCCGTCATCACCGGCACCGGAATATAAACCAACAAAAACCCAAGAAGAACAGTGGGCCCTTCAGAGTCAAGTGTTTGATATGCATAATCTCTTTTATAATAGTCCCCCTAATTTACAAGCAGTTATGTAAGTTCACTTAAAACCCTTATATTGATTTCTTTTAATTAATTAATTTATTTTAGATTTTGATTTTGATTTTTTTTTTTTTTTTTTTTTGTGTTTTAGGTTAGAGGTGCAACGAGATAATCATATCGAGTATCTGATGAAAGGTTTAAGGAATCTTGGTCCTTCGTTTGTTTGTTTGGATGCTAAGTATGTTCTTTCTCTCTCACACACTCAAATACACACAGTTGTTGTTATTATTGGTTTGTAATGATTGTGTTTAATTGATGTTTTACAGTCGTCCGTGGTTGTGTTATTGGATCCTTCATTCGCTTGCGTTATTAGGAGAGTGTGTTGATGTGGCTTTGGAGCATAACACTATTGATTTTCTGAGTCGGTGCCAGGTTGGAAGTTTTAGCTCTGCATTTTTTGCAAACCGAGTTTTGTTGAATGTTTTTAGCGGATTATTTTATCTTTTTGGAATTGTGTTTTCAGGATGAGCACGGTGGATATGGTGGAGGACCTGGGCAGGCAAGTAAATTTACTGATTAACAATTAAATGTATCATATACATATCGATTACATTATGCGGGTAGTTTGGGCTAGGTTGTTTGAGGGTTTGAGTTGCGTTTAGGCTAGGTTGTGTGAGGGTTTGAGTTGCGTTTAGGCTTTATAGGTGCCTCTTAATAGCCTTGCCACTTGCCTTTTAGATATGGAGTCCCTTAGCTAGTTCTTTTTAGGCTTGTTAGACGTTAAGTAGCCTCTCACGTTCACGTTCCTTTTGCTTTGCCCATAGGCTTAGGTGCCCGTAGTATTGCTATGCTTTGGATCTTCATTGCCCTCTTAGGTCTTGGTTTTTTTGCCTATAGCCCCCTTTTGTTTGCTAGCGTTTTTCTAGGTGTCTTTGCCGTTTTGCATATTTGCTTTTGTGCTTGTTTGTCTATGCTTGTGTCCCCCTTGTCTCTAGAGCGTTTTTTTTTTCCTTTTTTTTTCTATATTCCTTGTTCTCTTGCAGCTTATGCTTTTATATGGTTTTGTCCTTTTTTCTTCTTAGTTCTTTCGATGATATTTTGCCCATTTGCTTTGTATGCTTGTTTTATTGCGTTCTTCTTATGTCTTTAGGCTCCTTATCCTTGTTAATTGCACACTTTCATGTATGCACATATATATCAGCTCTTCCACCCGCACACTTACACTTGCCAGAGGTCAGCAATCTCCCAACTTTCGGGTTTATCCTGGGGTAGGGGTAGTGGTAGGGGTAGGATCTCCCTCATATTATGCCCTGGCGGGATTGGGTATGTTGTATGTTCATATCGATTAAGGATAGGTCAAGGTACAAACCTCATTAGCTGTGTACATTTCCAAAAAAGGGTTGTCGCGGTCCCAGGATAACCCGGTGAGGTCGCATGCATGTGAGTCAAAAAGGCTCTTCCTCCCGGGTAACATAGACAGGGAAAACTCACCCGTTTACCCGTTTTATGTTCATGTAGGTTAGTAGATGGATAGTGGAAACTGGAAAGATTATCTTGGTTAAGAAATTTTAGTCCCGCCAATATATTGATATAGTGGCCTTTTTTTATCTTACTGTAGGGTATGGTTTATAATAGATAAAAATTTCCAGTTGAGCTTATTTGAAAGCTACTAACCTTTGCTACTCCTGCCAGTTGCCGCATCTTTGTACAACTTATGCTGCTGTTAATTCACTCATCACCTTAGGTGGTCATAGATCTCTGAAATCAATTAACAGGTTAGATCTTTTTGTTATACTGCCTTTTTTGGATTTTGATCTTGTCATGTACTTGGTGAGTTTTTAGTTTTTTGAACTTCTTTTGGTTATGTCTACAACTCTTTTTGTTGTTGACTTTGATCAGTCAATACAAAGGCAACTACATTTCCGAATTTTTCTATATAAACTATTTTGAAATAACCAGCATGGTTTACATCAAAGTCAACTTTCACTTTTAATTATTGGCGGCAAATTGGGTAAATATTTGGAACGGATCCGCATGGGTAGGGTCGGTTGTGTTGACTTGCCACAACTTCTGTTTCCTTTTGAATCTATAAATAATAATGCAACAAATATCGTTAAAAAACTGTTATCCAAAATCCGATAGCAAATCGGAAGTTTGTTTTAGGCAACTCTTTTAAGTATTTTACCTGTTTTCTTTTTAGCTAATTTTGTTTTGAACTTATCGAATTGACCCTATAGCAATAATGTACGTATTTAACTCGAGTCTTCAAAGTTTTGTGAGTAACGTCAAACATATGTAAATCCAATACTGTTCACAAGTCACAACGTAAAAAGGCCATATAACTTTTACATTTCAAATAATAAATAATTTTTACTTGGACACAGAGAGTATCTTTTGCTTGCAACCTTCTCGTGGTATTTCATATTAGCTATCTTTTTTTTCTAGAGCCAAGATCTACTCATATTTGCGAAGAATGAAACACGCAAGTGGAGGATTCAGGTTTGGCATCTGACTACAACCAATTATTAGAGATTCCTGTTGTCTGAAACATGCTTGATTGAAGGTCTTCGTATATTCAATTAATTAGTTTTTTAAATTTTATCCAGTATGCATGATGGTGGTGAAATAGATGTTCGTGCCTGTTACACTGCTATTTCGGTAAGTCGGAAATTCTCTCTATATCTATATATATCTTGATTCTTGAGAGACCTTCACCATATTACTACATGTTAATATTTAATCAACAATTAGGACATAATATATTCAAGACGATGCTCTTTAATTAGTACTAATATCTTTAACTGTTACTTTATGTCAGGTTGCGAGTGTTTTAAATATATTAGATGAAGAACTTACTCAAGGTGTGGGAAATTACATCTTAAGGTTGGTTATATTTAACTTAATTTAACATTTCTTTAGCTTATTGCGTTTAGTTAGGAAGAGCTAATTTTACCTTTTGCTAGATGATCTTCTGGCAATATCATTTAGTAAATGAAAGATGTTATTAAATTGCAATCTAACTTATATAACTAACCATCTACATGAAGTCACTAACTGTTATCATTCGTGTGCAGCTGTCAGACATACGAAGGTGGCATTGCTGGTGAACCAGGTTCAGAAGCTCATGGCGGGTATGTTTCAGTTAAATGACTTCCAAATCCAGTCAGGAGCTTGTCAATAAACGATACATTATACTGAATTTGATTAGCTAGATACATTTAATCACACATGGTCTATGCGCAAAATTTTACCTGAGATCCCTCACATCTCTATTTCGTATCTACAGGTACACCTTTTGTGGGTTGGCCGCCATGATTTTGATCAACGAAGTTGACCGTTTGGATTTAGCTAGTTTAACTGTAAGACCATTTAATTTCTTATACAACACAACTTAAATTACCCTGCTTGTTACAGTGAGTGACATACTTGTATCTTGAACCAGGATTGGTTGGTATTCAGACAAGGAATTGAGGGCGGATTTCAAGGAAGGACAAATAAATTGGTTGACGGTTGTTATTCCTTCTGGCAGGTTTATAATACTTTCTTCTAGCATTCATTCAGTGGTTATTTTTTGGGTTTATATTTATAGAGTAACACGAGAGCCATTGACCAGGGAGGAACTGCTATGTTGCTACAAAGATTACATGCAGTCGCGGATGAAGGGCATGATAGTGCCGAAAACGATGAAGGTTCCACATCATCTGAATTGTCCGATGATGAAGAGTCGGATTCTGAGATTTCCCCTGATCTGGAGTCCCGTGATCTGGAGGAAGGTAAGCTCACTCTTTGTATATGATAATATGAATATCAGTTTATTTATTTATTTTTATTTCTAAATATACGAATCTGTATGTGAATTGCAGGGCGCAATTGTGAAGATGATCAAGTAGATTCGACAAGTATTCCTGTTCATATCGTCAGTAGGCATACAGAATCACCGCCTCTTTACCAGAGCCATTTATTGCAGCAATATGTTCTTTTGTGCTCACAGGTACCTTAAGCTTCGATCTTTACTAATAACTAGTCCCATAGTTTTCATTTGAGGTCAAGCAGACCGGACTTAAATTTATACTAAAAATTTGACTTGAAATCCACAATTCCGATTAAAAAAATTTGAGATTCACAGACAAAAACTAGAAACAAAATTATTGGAAATGAATCTGCATTAAATGTCCACATAAAGTATGAAACTGGTGAGTAGTAGGTTTGGTCTTGAAAACCAAGTTTATATATAAGCATTGCTTCTTGTATATGTATTCAAGGATCATATGTTGATGCATTTCTATTTTAATATAGGTGGAGGGAGGATTCAGGGACAAACCAGGGAAGCATAGAGATTTTTATCACACGTGTTACTGTCTCAGTGGTTTAGCTGTGGCCCAGTATAGCTGGTCTAAAGATGCTGATTCTCCACCGTTGCCACATGCGATGATGGGTCCTTATGCTAATCTTTTGGAACCAATAAACCCTCTTCACGGCATAGTTTTGGAAAAGTACTACGAGGCTCGTGAGTTTTTTACCAAGACCTCCGCATTGTGATGGTGTATTATTTGATAGTCTCGAGGTTGTAACATTTTTGTATTTACATATAAGACCGCGATGAATTAAAAATGTGAAACTATAAAGTTTGTTGGTTTTAGGTTTTGTATTATATTTATTCTTCATACTGGCGTGTTATTAATGTTAGTCTAAGTCTTTGCTTTTAGTTTTTATACATTGTACATCCTATAGTTTTGTGCTGCGTATTGAAAGCGTAGTAGATCGCTAGTTTGCCGGAGCTCTCCATGGAAGGAGTCTCCCTACTCTCGGGTTTTCCCTAAGGTAAATGTATGATATGTTTATTTTTCATTTTTTTCATACCTCGCTCAGAAAGGGTTGTTTATTGTTGTTGGTAGATACTAGCTACAGTAGTTTATAACGGTAGGTTATTGGTGAAACCGATTATAATCATTTGATTGTTTAGTGCTCAAATTTCAGTTCTGGACCTTTAAGTTTGGAGTAATTGCCACAAAGTAATTCTAATTCTTTGATACTTGGAACAAAATTTGGATATAGAGATTCTTGACATTATCCAAGCTATGCTTAAACAACTGACTAGTGATTATTATAACTTCGTTCAGTAGATTTATACCCAAACACTATACTGTGCGGCTTGTTTCGATTTAATTTATGATCAAGCATCTGAATCACATTGTTTACTTTCAGAATGCAGTAACAACCGCTCCTAAACGTATTGTAAATTTACTAGAATGGTACCCGCGTAATACGGCGGCGAGTACCTAATAACGAATTTTGAGACTAACAAATATTAATCTCTTACTCATTGTAAAGTTATAAAAAATCGAGTTAAAAACTCATTAAAATTGAAAAAGACTAAAAATTAATAAAAATATATCAAAATGGACATCGAATTAAAAAGCACAAAATTTTAAAAAATATAGTGAAATTAGATTATAAAAATAATAAAAAGATTTTTTAATTTAAAAGAAAAAATGTTATTTTAAAAAATTGTTACAAAAGGTTGTTTGAAAAATGTTATAGTATAGAACTTGCGGTTATAGTATATATAATGTTGATGAAAATATCAACAACTTGCTTTATTTAGTAGGTAAAAAAATCTGAATTTTTCAGTCCTGTTTTAAAAAGGTCCCAAATGCTTTATAAAGTAGTATAGATATAGATATACATTAAGAACTTAAAAGTATGTGTGCAAAAGCATGTTGGGTGCAACAAGAGAGTACTAATGGTAATTAAATAGAGTTGATCATGTTTATACAAGAAATGTAAATGTTAAAAGTGAGCGGATTTTTATTTTGTTCCTGCCAATTTGCGCATATATGACTGATCCCAACTCTTTCTCTTTTCTTTTGTACCAGGATATTATGGAGTTTGCTCGGTTAGCTTACTGTGGGTCGGAAATTTGCTTCTCTTATTTTGTTTACGATCTGTTGTTGTGCATTCCAAATGTTTGACCAGTTGTGAAGCTCAATTAATAACCTTTGCGTTTGAAAATATTTGAATTAAAAAACTGAACTGTGATTTTAGAACAAGTTCAAGGGAATGAGCATCAACTTCAGATTCCTTAAATGAACTATCAGTCGACGTGGAACTGTTTAGAGATTGCTTAAAGTTGACGCATGAATTTGCTGAGGCTTTTGACCTGGATTTGAGCTATTGGAAGTTGCTAATCTATTGGATTATGAGACCATTTAACACATAATAAAGGTGCATCAAAAGAATATAAATGGAAATTACTGTAGTTTTTTTTGCATTTTTTGGCTCATAATATAACTGTCTACAACTGCGATTTGTAGGATTTAGAAGTAGAATTTCACAGAGGACATGCATTGCTTTCGGAAACAATGTACCATTTTCAACGTAATTAAAACTGAAACTCACATAATTATGCAGTAGATATATGTATTAAATTTGTTTTAATATCTTAGGGTCGCGAGTCTAATGCACACAGATTCAAATGTGCTTACATGTAGCACAGTTTTGCTACCGAAAAGTCCTGAAAACAAAGATGCTTTAAATTCATGATTAATTAACACACTGATATACTATTGTATACCTTATAATTTAAGGTTTGATCAGTAATCTGTATAGGCATACGCCTCATATCACACAAATCTCTCTAAAATTGCCTACTAAAAACATGGATAATTTCCATATCTTATTCCTATTATATCTAACAAATCTCATAGATTATTCTCTCAATTTAGCTTATCCCATTAAGCATAGCCCTTGCTATCTAAGCACCAACAGTAAAAATCAGACCTTGAAATTGCCAACAGTTCATCAGGACTCGTTCTCTCTAGTTCACTTTGTCTCCACGATGCAAAGTTATTCTTATTTTGTGGGTCTGTGACAAGTGGATAGTTCTCATTTCTATGAGGCTGTGATCTCATCCTCCTGTAAAGCCTCATAGTTGCAACGCAGTCATCATAAGGGTGTTGTATGCCACTTTGAATATCATAACTGTGCACAAAACCATCCATTATTAGTTTATTTAAGATCTCTTAGTAGCAAACTCAATATTTAAAAAATTAGAAAAAATATCAAGGTCCAGTATAAGGTACCCTAGATACGCTCTTGTGAGATACTTGAGTGAGTTACTGAGCTTGCTAGTCTTCATTAAGGGTGGATAGGTTGCAGTATCTCTAAAATGAAAATCGAGTCCAGATAAACACCATGAGTTATATGAAGTTATGATTAATGATCAGCCACTCTGCATTTATATGTAATATTGTACAAGGAAAATAAGTTCATGCTTACCTTATTTTAACTACAGGATACTCCAATTCCAAGCATCTAAGATCATGATCCAAACCATGACCTACGAGAATCCTTGCGTTCCCTCCTCTTGGACGAATCTTCCATATGGGTTCCCCGTGACATAAAAATTCTTGAATCTTTCTTTGGACCTGCCTCAGTGGCATTGCGTCCCTGAGGTATTCTGGCCGAATGCCTGTTGTCTCATACCTATGATTTTTCACAATTTTCGTTACTAAAATGGTTATACAAAAAATTGCGTAATATTTGCTTACATCTTTCATGGCACATAAAGAATTTGGACAAGAGGGAATATACCTGTAGCGTGTAACAGGAAGGTGTGGTTTGACATAAGACCGGAATAATATGTTCTCATATTCATCAATGATGCAAATTTTTGCACATAGATCCAGTGAGCCGTCACTACCTCCACCAACCATTTTGCAGGCAAGCGCAACTGTTCTTGTTTTCCCACTATCGATTCTTAGGTCATCTTGCATGCCTAAGCTGGCAAATCGGTGTAAGAAACCCTGGAGTAAGAAGAGTTACAGAAATTCATTTAATGTATAAATAAATTCTTACTATCGAGGATCAAAGTATTACATTATTTCCACATAATAGTTGGCATGTATCTCGGTGAACCCTCACAGCATTGCGACTGCTAAAGATGTTTAAGCAGATGTCACAACCACGATCCCTAAACACCCTTTCACATTCTGCTTTTGGCAATGGCCCTGTGAAACAACAAATGAGTATGTTATGTGTAGGTAATGCTAAGAAAACAATGTTATATACAATTATACAAAGATTGAAAACTAAAAAGGTTTGAGACTTGATTCAATCAACTTAACAAATATATATAATGTAGTTATTATACCTATAAGATGCTCACGAAGAGATTCAAATGATCTGCAGCGCTTTCCACAGTATCCACACATGGGCTCATGAACGGAATGATACGAGGTCTTCATGTGTTCGACTAGGTGTTCCTTTCTGTTGAACTGCCTATAGCAGGCTGCACACTTATTCCTGGCCAAAATAATGTGCGGTAAGAAATTGTGCCCACAGGTGAATAAGAGAGAAGTGTTTTAGTTAAATTTTAGCTTATTTAGTTATATGTAAGACCTCTCTGATTAGAACTTATAACTGAATTCTGGTGCGACATTATTCTTAATATTCATGCTTATAAAAGCATGCATGCAGATCTACTATGAGTGTGTGAAAAATGAGAGTGGGTATGAGTGATGCTTGTTACCTTAGAGTGTCTGATGGATCCATTAATTAAGCTGTTTGATATCAGTAAATCAGAGTTATTTCTTTTGTTGTAGAATAAAAAATTAGTGTTGAGAACTTGGGAATGAAATGCAAGTATGTCCAAGGTATTTATAACCCGATAAAGAGTAGAAACGGACCCGAAAGGGTACATTCCATGTTAGGCCTGAAGAAAAGTATAGTCAGAGCTACAATGTTGGATTGAACCTCAGAACTGAAAAGTGAAAACGACTGGATTCCTCATTACATGTTAAAGTTCTTGTGCACGAGTGAAGGTCTCAATCTCATGAAGCTTGACTGCATATTCAGTCCAAGTACATGCTTGATAATCCCATGGTCCCATTCCAGATCATACAGAATATTTGTACGTAGAGTTGCTGCTTCTTACTTTATTCCATTCCTGCCGTCTTCATTTATCGTCAACTTGATACTATCCCTTGCCCCTTGGGTGCATGAGGCGTGCACAAACATATATAATCCTCACCCTTATACCATTAATATCTATAACGCCATAGGTATACGCATGTCATGTTGAGTTTCTTTAATTCCATAGAAATCACTTTACTGATGTATAAATCTTGATTCCTTGAATTCATATTGTTCTGTAAATCGGTTGTAAGTTTCAGACGTGGTTAAAGATTTGGTCATAGATCTGGTTCATGTTTGTGTGGATGATTAAACAAAACTTGCTTTTTGTAAAATGATAAGATGCTGGATAACATATTACTCATGAGTCAATGCAGGTGATGCTACTGCTGCATATATGGGGGTTTAGTAATCTTTTATCTAATGTTGTTTTAGGCAGTTTCAGTTCTAGACCATTAAGTTTGGAGTAACACGCCACAAAGTAATTTTAATTTTTTAATACTTGGAACAAAATTTGGATGTAGTTTCTTTACATTATCCAAGCTATGCTTAAACAGCTGACTATCATTATTATAACTTCGTTCAGTAGATTTATACCCGAACACTGTACTGTGCAGCCTGTTTCGATTTAATTGATAATCAAGCATCTGTAAACGTTTTGTAAATTTATTAAGAACTTAAAAAGTATGTGTGGTTTGAATTTGTGTGGCGGTGGGCTCAAACCCCGTGGATTAGTCGGCCAATGAGTCGAAAATCACGGTTACCAAAAAAAAAAAAAAAAAAAAAAGAAGTATGTGTGCAACTGCAAAAGCACGTTGGGTGCAACACGTGATGGTAATTAAACAGTGTTGCAAAAATCCTTCTAGGCGTCCGATTAATCCCCTCCTAGGCGCCAGGCGCTCCCTAACCGCCTTGATTTTCACTAATCGTTCTTATTAATCGTTTTGGTCAAAAATCATCAACATACCGATTTATCAGATGAAAATCAGTCAACATACCGATTTATCGGATAAAAATCAATCAAATCGAACATAAATTGGTCAAATCGGACAAAAATCAGCTAAATCTACCAACTCGGTTATGGATAGAATTCGGCCAAATCAGGCATAATTCATTCAAATCAGACAACAATCAAATGAATCGGTCAAATTGGGCATATAGTATCAAAATTATATAAATTTATATATAAAAATCCAATCCGACTAATCCCTGCCTAACCGATTAATCGCTAGGCCCTACCCGTCCGCCCAGCTAGTGCACAACGATTTTTTCAACCTTGTGATTAAATAGAGTTGATCATATTTATATAAGAAATTTAAATGTTAAAAGTGGGCGGATTTTTATTTTGTTCCTGATATGACTGATCACAAACTCACCATCTCCATTAATCCAATTGGAGATGGCGTACATGATCGACTCGTAAAACTACGTATCTCTTTCTCTCTTTTCTTTTGTACCAGGATATTATGGAGTTTACTCGGTTAGCTTACTCGGAAATTTGCTTCTCTTATTTTGTTTACGATATATTGTGCATTCCAAATGTTTACCAGTTGTGAAGCTCAATTAACAACCTTTGCGTTTGAAAATATTTGAATTAAATAACTGAACTGTGATTTTAGAACAAGTTCAAGGGAATGAGCATCAACTTCAGATTCCTTAAATGAACTATCAGTCGACGTGACGTGGAACTGTTTAGAGATTGCTTAAAGTTGACGCATGATTTTGCTGAGGCTTTTGACCTGGATTTAAGCTATTGAAACTTGCTAATCTATTGGATTATGAGACCATTTAACACATAATAAAGGTGCATCAAAAGAATATAAATGGAACTTACTGTAGTTTTTCTGCATTTTTTGGCTCATAACTGTCTACAAATGCGATTTGTAGGATTTAGAAGTAGAATTATGTACTATGTCACAGAGGACATGCATTGCTTTCCGAAACACTCTGTACCATTTTCAACGTAGTTAAAATTGAAACTCGCATAATTATGCAGTAGATATATTATATTGAATTTGTTTTAATATGTTAAGAGTCGCGAGTCTAATGCACACAGATTCAAATGTGCTTACATGTAGCACAGTTTTGCTACTGAAAAGTCCTGAAAACAAAGATGCTTTAAATTCATGATTAATTAACACACTGATATACTATTGCCATCTTATACCTTTAAATCTAAGGTATCAGTAATCTGTATAGGCATACGCCTCATATCACACAAATCTCTCTAAAATTGCCTACTAAAAACATGGATAAATTCCATATCTTATTCCTATTATATCTAACAAATCTCATAGATTATTCTCTCAATTTAGATCATCCCATTAAGCATAGCCCTTGCTATCTAAGCACCAACAGTAAAAATCGGACCTTGAAATTGCCAACAGTTCATCAGGACTCGTTCTCTCTAGTTCACTTTGTCTCCATGATGCAAAGTTATTCTTATTTTGTGGGTCTGTGGCAAGTGGATAGTTCTCATTTCTATGAGGCTGTGATCTCATCCTCCTGTAAAGCCTCATAGTTGCAACGCAGTCATCATAGGGGTCTTGTATGCCACTTTGAATATCATAACTGTGCACAAAACCGTCCATTAGTTTATTTAAGATCACTTAGTAGCAAATTCAATATTCAAAAAATTAGAAAAATATCAAGGTCCACTATAAAGTACCCGAGATACGCTCTTGTGAGATACTTGAGTGAGTTACTGAGCTTGCTAGTTTTCATTAAGGGTGGATAGGTTGCAGTATCCCTATAATCAAAATCGAGTCCCCATAAACACCATATGTTATATGAAATTATAATTAATGATTAACCACTCTGCATTTATATGTGATATTGTACAAGGAATACAGTTCATGCTTACCTTATTTTAACTGCAGGATACTCCAATTCCAAGCATCTAAGATCATGATCCAAACCATGACCTACGAGAATCCTTGCGTTTCCTCCTCTTGGACGAATCTTCCATATGGGTTCCCTGTTACATAAAAATTCTTGAATCTTTCTTTGGACCTGCCTAAGTGGCATTGCATCCCTGAGGTATTCTGGCCGAATGCCTGTTGTCTCATACCTATGATTTTTCACAGTTTTTATTACTAAAATGGTTATATAAAAATTTGCGTAATACTTGCTTAAGTCTTTCATGGCACATAAAGAATTTGGACAAGAGGGTGGAGAATATACCTGTAGTGTGTAACAGGAAGGTGTGGTTTAACATAAGACCTGAATAATATGTTCTCATATTCATCAATGATGCAAACTTTTGCACATAGATCCAGTGAGCCGTCACTACCTCCACCAACCATTTTGCAGGCAAGCGCCACTGTTCTTGTTTTGCCACTATCAATTCTTAGGTCATCGTGGATGCCTAAGCTGGCAAATCGGTGTAACAAACCCTGGAGTAAGAAGAGTTAAAGAAATTCATTTAAGAAAGACATATATTTAATGTATAAATAAATTTTTACTATCGAGGATAAAAGTATTACATTATTTCCATATAGTTGGCATGTATCTCGGTGAACCCTCACAGCATTCCGACTGCTGAAGATGTTTAAGCAGATGTCACAACCACGATCCCTAAACACCCTTTCACATTCCGCCTTTGGCAATGGCCCTGTGAAACAAGAAATGAGTATGTTATGTGTAGGTGATGCTAAGAAAACAATGTTATATATAAATTATACAGTGACATGAGATTAAAAAGTAAAAAGGTTTGAGACTTGATTCAATCAATTTAACAAATATATATATATATAAAATATACTGTAGTTATTATACCTATAAGATGCTCACGAAGAGATTCAAATGATCTGCAGCGCTTTCCACAGCATCCACACATGGGCTCATGAACGGAGTGATACGAGGTCTTCATGTGTTCGACTAGGTGCTCCTTTCTGTTGAACTGCCTATAGCAGGCTGCACACTTATTCCTGGCCAAAATTATGTGCGGTAAGAAATTGTGTCCACAGGTGAATAAAATGTGGCAAGAGAATTGTTTTAGTTAAATTTTAGCTAATTTAGTTATATGCAAGACCTCTCTGATTATATTTTAACTCAATTCTGGTGCGACATGATTCTTAATATGCATGCTTATAAAAGCATGCATGCGCATCTACTGTGAGTGTGTGAAACATGAGAGTGTGTATGAGTTATGCTTGTTACCTTAGAGTGTCTGATGGATCCATTAAGCTGTTTGATATCAGTAAATCAGAGTTATTTCTTTTGTTGTGGAAGAAGAAATTAGTGTTGAGAACTTGAGAATGAAATGCAAGTATGTCCAAGGTATTTATAACCCGATAATGGGTACATTCCATGTTACTTTAATTTGCAGGCCGGAAGAAAAATATAGTCAGAGCTACAATGTTGGATCGAACCTCAGAACTGAAAACGACTGGATTCCTCATTACATGTTAAAGTTCTTGTGCACGAGTGAAGGTCCCAATCTCATGAAGCTTGACTGCATATTCTTCAGTCCAAGAACATGCTTGATAATCCCATGGTCCCATTCCAGATCATACAGAATATTTGTACTTACGGTTGCTGCTTCTTACTTTATTCCATTCCTGCCCTATTGATTGTCAACTTAATACTATCCCTTTTGCCCCTTGGGTGCATGCGGCATGTACACAAATATAAAATCCTCAACTATATACCATTAGTATCTATAACGCCATATGTATACTCATGTCACGTTGTGTATCTTTAATTCCAAAGAAATCACTGACCTGATGTATTAATCTTGATTCCTTGAATCCATATTATTCTGTAAATCGGTTGTAAGTTTCAGATGTGGTTTCTTCTATTTGGATCAATTAGAATATCATGGTTAAAGATTTGGTCATAGATCTGGTTCATGTTTGCGTGGATAAACAAAATTTGCTTTTTGTAAAGGGATAAGATGCTGGATAACATATTATTGATGAGTCAATGCATGTGATGCTACTGCTGCATGGGGGATTAGCAATCTTCTATCTAACATATGTTTTAGGCAGTTCCAGTAGATCAAAGATAAGATTTTAGACCATGCTCATGTTTAGATATCGATAGAGTGATGGGTGCACATACATGACATGATGCTGCATTATTGATATTTTGACTTTTCGAGAGGTAATACGCAACAGGAGATCGATTCTCAGTAGGTTTAGAACGGAAAGGCAAAAACCTTTTGACTAAGGTCGGGGTCCAGGGGATTCGCTTTGAAGATACCCAATAAAAAAAGTTGCCGAGAGAATATTTTGCACGGATACTTCTAGGTCCAGTTATCGTCTTTTGGTTTTTTCTCCAACCAGTATAGTAACAGAGTTCAGTATCAAATTTCAACAAAAGATGAGGAATGTGGTCTAGAAATGAGAATAATATTTAAGTCATTGAACGGTCAAAGATGCTGATAGGTTGTGGCTGATGGGATCGATGAAAAGGTTTCTTGAATACGTACATAAACAAGATCATGAGAATGTTTTGTCCAATGCTACGTGTCGACTTTATGATCATATAGATTATGCTAGCGAAAAATATGGGTAATGTTTAGCCATCTTTCCATAAAACACATTTCTTCTAAAGTTTTCTGATTGTTTACATATGGATTTGCCTATAGAGATTGATGAACGGTTTAGAGAACAATTTAAATACTCCGTACCTTAAACATAGCCATTCACCATACATCTATCTATCTTTATCTATATAGAAGGGAATGAATGGCAACGATACAAGAGCCCACTAACTAAGAAGGTGTTGAGCGTCTATTCCAAATGAACAAGACTCAAATTCAAAAGGTAACGTGGCTTGTTCACAGACACGGATCAGACGTGAGACCGGCCTCTACACATTACAGTGTAAGCCTTGCAACATTTTTCTGTTGGCATCTTAGAATTCCCTAAGAAGGTTTCTTGTAAAATTTGACTACAATAAGCCATGTCATGTAGTTATTAATGTTTATTATGTATTGCATTTCTGTAATGAATCA
The DNA here is from genome assembly GCA_025667525.1 of Glebionis coronaria. NCBI lineage: Eukaryota > Viridiplantae > Streptophyta > Magnoliopsida > Asterales > Asteraceae > Glebionis > Glebionis coronaria. The sequence goes on from CM046881.1 coordinate 118,144,258, forward strand.
AACTAGATCCAAATGAAGACATAAGTATCATTTTGTCAATATACCAAATTGACACATTTGATCAATATAATTATGGTTCCTTAAGAAGTAAGAACTGAATATGGTATATATGTTCCTCAAAATGGGTCAAAAGCAAGGTGGGCTTGGAATCACCCCTTCTCTCATGTCATCAAAAAAGAAAATGTTCCATATTGATGCACTTAGGTTCATAACTACTACACAAGATCCCCTAGCACTAGTCATTAGTCTTATAGATTTCACTAATCCTAGCTAAGGTATTACAGTATATCTTTTATCAAAATAACTTAAATAAAAAGAATAATTTTGATTGGGCATGAAGGCTACTTTATATAAGGCAAGAAAAAAAGAGAAGATGTTAGGTTCTTCAAACCTTAATTTGCTTCAAAAAGGAGGTGGGATATCATGGAATCACCCTTTCTTTCATGCCATCGAAAAATATGTTCCATCTTGATGAATTTGGGTCAAGTACGGAAGGATTCCAATGCATAACATTATCTAGGCTATTAACTCATAAGTTTTCGAATAAGCTTTGAAAATTAAGTTTAATAAAATATAAATTAAAATATAGCATATTTTCGACTTATATAACATACGCTCTAATTCTATAATTTATTTTGAGACTTAAGAGGTTATATATGTTTATCATGATATAATAAACTTATATAAATCAATAAGTCTTCAAATAAGCTACAAAACTTAATATTATGATGTTATATAAACCGAAATAGGTTATCTTATATAAGCTCAACCATACACCCCTAAGTACAAATGTAAGTGTGCTACTATTCTTGAGAAAAGAGAAAAATATTAATTATTCTGTGTCATTTAAATTAAAACTTCAATTATTTATATATATTTGGGTAAACTACAAATTACGTCCCTGAACTTTGCCAATTTCGTAAATTTACCACCGAGAGCAAACTACAAGCAATTTTGCCACTATATTTCAAAATCTCGTGTAACTTTGCCACCGACTTGACGAATTTTTACTTTCCGCAGTTTTCTTCCGTTAACTCCACTCGTGCCTGGCACGTGAGGGTATATTCGTCATTTCTCGTGGCACCCCATATCCTCGTCCAATATCCACCTTTCCTTTATGCAATTTTCGTCCCCGAAACCATTTAATACCCGCCATGATTGCTTCCACCTTTGATTTATGCATATTGGGTCCCTGAAATCGTTTTCCCGTAGAAAAAGGTTGGTGGTCCACATTCTGACACATTTTAAAGGACATAATTTGCACGACCTTTGAGTTACTAAAACTTTCCAGGGATTTAATTTGTACGACCTTTCAGAGTTCTATATTCTCAACACTCGGTGGTAAATCAACATTCGCACCCCAATTCAATTATCTATAACCTTAACTCTTTCACAAACCCTTTCAACTAATAAATTTATCTCAACTAAAATGACTGGAAGAACTGATATCGTTAATGCGGAGATTCTAAGATGAACGCATGTATGGGTCTTTACATTGGTCAAATGGTTGCGGCCGAACAAGCTTATGTCGATGTTTTGCGCGGTCAATGTGAGTAACTGAGGAATACCCTAGGTGTTGATACAAAAGTTGGATGATCCTAGCTTGACCCGAGTTAGGCTTAATTCGGGTGATTGGGCTCTGGCTCCTGCACCAAGTAAACTTCGGTTTGGGATCCTGCACACTAGAAGTAGCACGCTGTTAGGCTTACCGTGGGAGCGCATCCCACGATTAGACTCCAGCGTGAGAGTAAGTAATCGGTTTAGGGTTAGTAACCGGATGAGATGTGAGAGTGTGAAGAATACGATACCTTTGTAGAACCCTTGGGGGTTCTTTATATAGGCGGTAAAACCCCAGTGGGCTTTTACCGAAGCTTCGTCCCCAAGTAAATGATAAGCACCATAATTAACTTAATTGTTATCTTCTAATTATGGTTAGTGTATATCCTCTACTTTAGGGTAAATCACAATCGTAATTAAGTTGTGATCCTGTCTAACCCTGTACCGGCTGTGCCGGGCCGTGGGCCGTACATATCCTGTGCGGCCAGTGTTCATTCGAAGCCCATAAGCTCAAATAACATTAATCTAACCCATTCGTGATGGGCCGAATACGGGTAGTACTCGTGGGCCGGGTTCATGACCCGGTTGGGGACTGTACGTCATCATGTCCCCCCAGTCTAGTTGTTACAGCCGTAGGCGTAACCTCTAGACCAACCTATGTCCTTTATGTTGTCTTTGCTAAAACATCCATACAACAAAAACTATTGACCGAGACAATATTAATGGAGGCATTAATGGTAGTCAATGTTATCTGAAAAGCACACCAGGCGGGCCCACTCTTAAGCCACGTAAAAAAATGTCATGAGGTGACCCGTGGGTCCTTCTGACGTTTCAACTGTGCCAGCAATCCCATCCGTTGGATGGGCGTAGTGGATTACACATGGCAATTATCCAGCCCACCTCGTAAACTGAGGCAACCCTATAAAAACCCTGTGTGCGTGGCTGTGTACACACACAGTTCATACTCTCTTCCACCATTATTGCAATTCTTTTTTCTCCTTCTACCTTCTTTGCACAGATATCCGTAATACCAGGTTAGATCATCGCGCCTTTCTCCATACTTGTATAAATCATGGTGAAAGACAACCCCACTATCACGACCGTACTCAATGTATTGTCTCCGGAGAAATTTATTGATTTCTATTCTGATTACTATATCCCTGAAAGCGTACTTCCAACCTATCCGGTGATGTTGAAGCTATCACGGATGCTCCGGCAGGGAAAATAGGTGTATACACGCGCCTGTTTGACTCGGCCAACTACCGTATTCCGTTGTCTAGGTTCCTTGTAAATATACTAACATTATGATTTCCACATAATCCAGTTACATTGTATAGGCGCATGTAAAATAAACCAATTCGAGATAACATGCCACACATGTGAGGTTGCTCCAACCGTAACTTTATTTAGAGTCTTTTATGCCCCTCAAATGGTAAATGGCTGGCTGTCATTCAAAAAAGGGCCCGCCACCGCCCCTATGTGTTATACAAGGCGCTAGACTCCCTTAAGAATTGGTACGACCGATATTTTTTTGTAGATGCCAAAGTCTTCCCCACCCCCTTCGTTCTCAAAACCGTTGTCCAGGTAGATTATCCGCCCCCAAAAAACACATATAGCAGTAGGGACGTAAGAATCTTAGACACCCACCGTACATACTTCCATAAGGACCTGCCGGAGAATTTTTTTTGTGTCTGGTAGGCATCAGGCGTAACTACTTCGGCAGGGCAGACAAATATCCCGTCTTCCTGAACAACCGTGGAGAGAGGGTGGGTGTACTTTGATAATACTTTTACTTTTGAATCATATGAACATATTTTGTATGTCACTAACTCATTTTCCTATATCCGCAGAGATGAGGTTGTTTGGCTTGCAGCGCTAGGGAGATCCGTCTAAGGTTGCATAAGGCACATGACCTTTATGCCAAGACGAGCCACCACTGCTGGAAGCCACCCAAAACCTAACCATCCCCCTTGCAGTGTTGTAAAAAGCAAGCTAGGCGGCCGCCTAGGAGCTAGGCGGTCATACTCCGCCTCGATTTATGGCTAGGCGGTCAAGCTAGGCGGAAAATTCAAAAGGCGGTCAAACATCCGCCTAAGCGGTGCTAGGCGGCGCCTAGGCGGAGCTAGGCGGCCTAGACGGTCAAAAAGTCAATAAAAAGTCAATATTTTTTTACAAAAAATTAAGATTTTTTTTTTCTAATATATAATTTCCATATTTATTTTAACATAACATCTTAAAATAAAAGATAAACCTATGATTGTTAACATAAAGTAATGGATTTTTCGTGAGATCTGGAACCAACTGAACTGTATGTCATGTTTGAAGTTTTAAGTCCTTAAATTGTTATGTTTATTTGTCTATTTTGCAACTTCAAGCTATGTGAACTTTGAATTATTAAAAGTTAAAAGTATTTTGTCATGTTATACGTATTATTTATAATATTTTATGCATAAAATTCCAATCCGCCTAGACGAATTCCGCCTCGAAGGTGGCCAACCGCCTCACAAACGCCTAGCGATTTCTGCAGCCTTGCCCCTGGACGTAGTGCAAGAGCCCCATTCCGATATGGGTGTGGAAGAAATAGTGAAGTCGCCGTTGGACTTCCTCAACGAAGATGGCGACCACCTCTTGCTGGAAGGTGGTGATGATACGACAAAAAACGCCACTACTCCTCATCAAGAGAACCAACAGGATAATCTAGACCAACTTTCAGAGGAGATCGACCGGATGCTTGAATCCGAGGAAGAAGAAGAAGCAGTCAACCAGCCTGACTCCACAGCACAACCAAAACCCGCCCCAAAAAGGCGCAAGATGAAGAGGAAGGTTGCGAAGGTAACAGAGGAAGAAGCGGATGTGTCCAACGCTCCTTTCAAGAGGTTGCGTAAGGACCACCCTCAATACCAAGAGGGTATCAGCACAACCGTGACCGAAATCAACCCGATGCCTCCCCCCACCATGGCAAGCGGCCAAGCGAATAAGATTGTGTGGGAAGCCACCCCAGTCAACACCGTGGCTCCTACCATTACTGAGCCGATAATAACATCAATGTAAGTAGCATACCACCATATACTTCCTTAGCTTTAGGAAAAAAACTTAGTGAAATTGTAACAATTTTTGTATTATAACAGGGTAGAGCCTTCGGACGTACCGCACAAGAAATATGCCAGCCATCGAACTCCACCCGTGGTGCAAGATACTTCCTTGACCCCACATCCATCCTCCGCAGAGGAGCTTTAGTCTGGGGGACCAGCCCCACGCCTCACGAGGCTAGAATCAGAGGAAGAATGCAAGGAGTTCATGGATCACTTAACTCCACCCAGCCTAGCTCAAGATTTGAACGAACTCACTCATGCCCCCTCCTCGAGTAATTCAATGTAGCGACCGCGCACCAATTGACCATAGGCCCAGCCATGCGATACCACTTCGAGGGCGCCTTGAGTCACATAAGGAGTTTAGATAGGAAAATTGCTCGCAGAGAAAAGGTGGTTGAAGATCATGAGCAAACTATATCTATCCTACGAGCTGATTTGTCCTTGGCCGAGGCGACCATAAAGGAGCAGGCGAACCATGCCACCACTCGTGAAGACAGAATTGCTGAGCTGGAGGCCGAGGCCCAATCTTTGCGTGAGAAGGTACGCCCAATTACACACAACCTTGGTCTTTTATTTCTTTGCTATGTCTATGTTCCATTATTGCAGAATAATAATAATCATTATACCAACAGGTAGCAGTCGCAGAGACAACTACCCAATCCTTGACCAAGGATGTGGCTACCATCTCCTAGGAGCGCGACGACCTACGCGTAGTAGTCAAAGGTGAGGAACAGCTGACCTCAGCCTTTGTGGATTACAAGGTCGAGCACGAGAAGGTCGTGGAGGATTGGCTAGAGGAGATGGATACACGGGTGGACGTCATGGCTGTGGATTTTGATGAAGAATTATATCCCCATATGCTCACAGCTATTGTAGGTCGTAGATGGATGATAAGTTCTGGTCTGAGGTTGGCCGTGAACAAGATTGCTGACTCCCCCGAGCTTGCCCACCCGTTCGCGAACATAGTATCTGATGGCATTAACCGCGACAGGCATTAAGGGCTGTTGGCTGGGCCCAAATGGGTAGGCCAAGGAAAGGATGTCAAGGGCCATGTCTATCACAACCCAGAAGCTGAAAATAAAATGACCGCGTCCATGACAGCCTTGGACGAAGTGGAGTATCCCTTGCTAGACAAGATCGAAGCTCTGAAGGACGCGCCCATTGATATGGTCATGGAGCAGCTATGTGTAGAGGCGGACTTCAATTCACAGCTTACGGTCCCCCTTTATACAGATAATCATCCTCCCGGGAACCCATGGGCCCTTAAGGGGGAGAAAATCTTGGGAGAGGCCATCAAGGCCAACGTGGATCACGCCCTAAGGAAGAAAGGGAGTCGCACCATATGCCGCACCCCTACTGCAGGATCCGCCCATCTACCAAGGTCTGGTGGAGTGCCCGTAACAGCCCCGACCCGACATGGAACAACCTTATTAGCAGAGAGCCACGCCACTCCAGAAGGATCTTCACTTGAATCTCTAACACAACAAAGGAAAGAGCGTGGGGAATCCATGCTCCCCCATTGATTGTATTTCTTTGTAACAAATATTAACTCTTATTTTGTAACCTTCATCCGCAGATGTCTTCCGCATTCGTACTTAGAAACATTATTGTAATAATGACTTATTTGGCCGTGGTTGTCCACGACACTTGTTTGCATTTGGTGTGAAACTTTCCTGTGAAATATATCTATGTATATCTACACGTGACGTATCATGACATATGTAAAAACAAGTCTATGAATTACTAGACGTGCAGTGTGTGTCTGAGTCATGTCCGCACTTATATAAGTACGATGTGTGGAAACTTATTACAACGTCTTGTGAATAAGGTGTCTAGTAAGGATTCATGATCCATGGTCGCAGGGGTTGCATCCCTCTTACGCGACAAAATGAATTATTAGGTTCACTTAATCCTCTTGCCCCTCATGGAAGCGTATAGTACATGTACGACTGATGAATGCATATAGATGAGAAATAATACTAAGTATACAAGTAATGAAGAATACTTAGTGTAAAAGAAACGTAGTTTTTCACAAGAACAAGCCGTGGAGCTAGCTAGGCACCACTGCGTTTTATTATCAAGGTTACGTTTTCTGACATTGATTAAATCCTAAGACAAATGAGACTTAGAAAAAACATAAAAGACAAAAATACATGGATCTTTATTGGAGCTGACTATAGCTAGATATCCATGCGGAGGCCGTAGCCTGTTTAGAGATAGCATTTCTTGAGGTTGCAGATGTTCCAGGTACGGTCCAAATCACGACCCTCCATGTCACGTAACTTGTACGCTGCTAACCCCAAAGATTCCGTAACTTCATACGATCCTTCCCATTTTGGGCCTAATTTCCCAGTGTTCTCCGCACGACTTGCCTCATTTGCACGATAGACAAAATCACCCGGTCGGAAGGAAACACCCTTAACTTTGGAGTCATAATATGCTTTCGTCCGCGCCTTAGCCTTAGCTTCATTGATGGCTGCCATCTCCCTCTTCTCTTCTAACAAGTCTAAATTGACCCTGAGCTCCTCATCGTTCGTGACGACGTTAACCTCCGCCGTACGGATCGTTGGCATTCCAATCTCTGTTGGTATGACTGCCTTAGTATCATAGGCTAATGAAAATGGAGTATCTCTATTAGCCGTCTTTATTATTGTTTTATGCGCCCATAAAACATGTGGTAACTCATCTACCCATTTGGCGCTGCTGTCGTGCAAGCGTGCTTTGATTCCTTCGCCTAAGATTCTATTGGCTCGTTCTACCAGACAATTGGTTTACGGATGTTTGACGGATGCGAAGCGCCATGTGATATTCAGCGCCGCACACCAATCTTTGAACGGATTGTCCGCAAACTGCTTCCCGTTATCCGAGATAATCTCACCTGGCAAGCCAAAACGACATACAATATTTTCCCAAACAAACTTTTTTACCTGTTTGCCCGTGATTGTTGGGACTACCTTAGCCTCAATCCAGCGAGTGAAGTAGTCCATGGCTACGATTAAGAACTTGACGCCTCCGGCAACAACAGGGAAAGGACCTGCTATGTCAATCCCTCATTTATAGAATGGCCACAGGCCCGTAATAGGCGTTAACTCCTGTTGTTGGTGACGCGGGACTGGCCTGTGTACTTGACAGTCGCTGCACTTAAGGATCAAGTTGCGTGCGTCTTGATGCATAGTTGGCCAATAATATCCTATACGTAAAGCTCTCGCCACCACTGACCTAGGGCCGGCATGCATGCCACACGAACCCTCGTGGATCTCACTGATCACATAGCTAGCTTGTCGTGGTCCAACGCATCGTAACCAAGGCTGTAAGAATGAGCGTTTATATAGGATACCATCGCGTAATTCAAACCGGTGCGACCTCTTGCGGATGCGGCGCGCTTCTGTCTCATCATCAGGAAGAGTCTCGTTCGATAAGTAGTCAATGATTGGGGTCATCCACGTAGGTCCCTCCTCATCGACTATTGCTGCGACCTCATCCCCGATGATGGATTTATCCTTGAGTATCTCCACCAACACCTGCTTGGATAGAGAACTTCCAAAAGCCAGCGATGAGTGACTTAACCTTTTCCGAATACTGGATCATGTTGTCCTCCTTGGCTACATATTCTCCAAGGATATGATTCCGACAAGCTGCGAGTCCACGTAGGCTCAAGGTTACGCACTCCTATTCTGGTCGTGATCTTCAAACCTGCTATCAATGCTTCATACTCCGCCTCATTGTTTGTGGCCGTGAATTCAAAATGCAAGGCGTAAGTAAATTCCATGCCCTTCGGATTTGTGAGTATGAGGCCTGCTCCTGACCCATCCGTGCAGGAAGATCCATCGGTGAACAGGACCCATGGTTCTTCCGTAATTTTCTCCTTTTGGGCCATTGGCTCGTCCTCCTCGGGTGTCTCGACAATGAAATCTGCCAAGATTTGACCTTTGACGGCTGTTCTTGGTCTATAAGAGATGTTATATTCCCCAAGAAGGACACTCCACTTCTGCAGTCTTCCTGTCACGTCCGGTCTAGAGATGATATGTTTTATTGGTTGGTCCGTGATGACCACAATTGGATGCGTCTGAAAGTATCGGCGTAATCTTTTTGCGGCGAAGACCAATGATAGGACCAACTTCTTCATCGGAGAATAATTCAATTCTGGTCCCTGCAATGTTTTACTTATAAAGTAGACTGGTGTCTGAACTGCATCCCGGTCAGTCATAAGGACGGTGCTTATTGCTTCGTGCGTAGCGGATAAGTACATGATTAGCTCCTCATTAGGTCTTGGGGCGACAAGCATTGGTAGGGCCGCCATGCGCTGTTTAAGCTGCCCAAATGCCTCCTCCGCATCTCTTGTCCAACGGAAATCCCCTTTCTTTAAGCACTTCTTGAGTGTTTTGAATAGAGGAAGTGACTTCTCCGCGAACTTCGAGAGGAACCTGTTAAGCCCAGCCAACTTTCCATTAAGTGATTGTACCTCTTTTAGCATCCGAGGAGATGGTAACTGTATCACGGCCTCAGTTTTCTCAGGGCATGGCTTAATGCCGTTTGGGTCTATCATGTACCCTAAAAACATTACTTCGGTTGCACCAAATGTGCATTTTTTGGGATTCAACTTCATCTTGATCTTTCTCAAGGTGTCAAATGTCTCCTGGACATCACGGAGGAGCTCGTCCTCCGTGTGGCTCTTTATAACTAAGTCATCGACATATACTTCAAGGTTACGGCTAATCTGTGAGTCGAATGCTTTATCCACGAGTCGTTGATATGTCGCCCCTTCATTCTTGAGTCTGAACTACATTTTCGTATAACAATACACACCCTGACTGGTATGGAACGCCATCTTTTCCTCGTTCTCTTCCGACATTTGGATCTGGTGATACCCTTTATATGCATCCAAGAAACACTTAAATGGGTACCCGCATAGGGATTCGACCTTCCAGTCAATTTCCGGCAATGGGTAACAGTCTTGTGGACAAGCTTTGTTCAAGTCTGTGAAGTCCACACACATGCGCCAACTACCATCATGTTTCTTGACCATCACCAGATTTGAAAGCCACTCGTGGTAATAAACCTCCCGCATGATTCTTTCCTCAACCAGCTTTGTTACTTCATCTAGTATAACCTGGTTGCGCTCTAGAGCTTGACCGTGTTTCTTTTGTCTCACCGGAGGATACCCCGGGCGGATCTGAAGCTTGTGCTCCGCGACCGAGGGTGGCACTCCTGTCACGTGCTTTGGTTCCCATGCAAACACGTCAAGGTTTGCCTTAAGGAGGGAGCACATAGCGTTCCTTCCCTTATCAGAGAGAGTTCCTCCGATAGCCACTTCCTGTTCTGGATAATCAGGGTGGATAGCTATCTTCCAGTTCGCGGGGGGTAATCCTTCCTTCTTTGGGGTTGGTTGTATTGGTGTTGTGACGGAATTACATTTCGATGGTGGTACTATTGAATTGAAGATAGTAACGTTTCCACCCTCGACTGGGAATTTTAGCATGCCGTGCGCCATAGAAGGGACTGCCCGTATGGCGAGTATTCCTGGCCTTCTAATGATATCATTGTACGGGGAATGAGAGCGTATAACCATAAAGTTCATCCATGCTGTAGTTGAATGTTCTTTATCCCCAATAGTTACTAACAACCGTAACTGCCCTATTGGCCAAATGGTATCTCCGCTAAAACCAATAAGCGGCGACGTGGCCAACATTAGTTGGCTTTTGATTTCTGGTTTCAACTGTATGAAACAATTTTCATAGAGTATCTCCGCGGATGATCCCTCATCAACATACATGCGACGGACGTTGTGGCTTCCAATGTTCACCTTAATCGTGAGAGGCACGTTCACCACGTTGGTCGCCGTGATAGGAGGGAATGAGATTTCCTTGGTGCGAGAAAATTTCTGACTAATTTTCTTCTTCGTCCTGCGCTGCCATGAATGAACCATGAATATGGTTGTAGGCTTGTCTTTCTAGAAATCGTTTTCGTCGTTCTTTTTGTTATCCTTCCCGTCCTTCCAGTCCTTGACCAGATGCTTGAGTTTGCCTGACTTAACCAGTGACTCAACGTGTTTCTTAAGCTGAATGCACTCATCCGTGCCGTGACCCTTGTCATTGTGAAATTCGCAAAAGCGGTTTCCCTGACGACGGTCAACCGGAGTTGTCATTGGGGGCGGTGATAGTTGAGTTTTTACGTCTTTTAGGAAAAAGAGCGTAATTAGGGTAAGTACGACGATCTAGGAAAATCGTGCACAAATGACCCAAAGTGGGGATCGTTCTCAAGGAGGCTTGGTGTGTGTGTAATGAATTGATTAGTGATGTGATTATATTGATTATGAAAAAAAAATAGAAATGGGATAAGAAGAGAATGACGGTTACGATGACGATTTAAACTAAGATGAAAGGGTCGTACACGTAAAACCATAAAAAGCACCAAATTTAAAAATTTACTCTAAAAATTCCTAAAAAATTTCAATAAATCCTAAATAATGTAATTAGAGTTTACAAAAAATCAAAAATCACTCAAACCTTTTATTTAATTAAATAATAATTTTTTAATGCTAATTAAAGCCCTAAAAATCAATTTAACTAATAAAAAGCCCAAAATGAGATTTATCACTTTGTAAACCTCTAAAATACCCTAACTTAATTTAAAACTATTTTTGAAAAATTTAAAATTAATTAAAACTATTTAAAAACAATTAAAATCTATTAAAACTTAAAATAATTATAAAAATAATCTAAGAACAACAAAAATATTCTAAAAGTTGTAAAATTCCTAACTTAATGTATTTAACCTAAAAAAAATATAAAAACTTGAAAAATTTAAAATTTGAAATTTAATAATAAAATAATATTAAAAATCCAAAAATTAAAAAAAATTCTAAAAAGTTACAAACTAGCTTATTTTAACCTAATTAAACAGAAAATGAACTTGAAATACCAAAAATGCCCCTATTGGGCCTTCAAATGGGCCAAATACCCAAACAGATCCTTAATAGGCGTGATATTGGGCCCAATAAGAAAAAGTCCTCAGAAATGGCCCAAAAGCTCTAGTCAAGCTTAAAATTTGATTCTAAACACAATTTTCCAAAGGCCCAAAAGCTGAAAATGAGCTTAAGCTAGCTTATTTCAAAACAGCTTATTCTTAATGGGCTTTTTGGCCCATTAAGCTATAAGCTGATGCCATAAGCTAAGATTTTACCCACGTCCTTCTCTTGACCTAATTAAGCTATTTGCAAAAAGAAACTTGAAATAAGCTCAAGAAATAAGCCTGAAAATGCAATAAGCAATCTACACAAAACGACAAAATAGTCATTTTTGAGTTCTAGTCTATTTCAAGAGCTGATTCAAGTTGCAATAAGTCACAAATGGCTTAACTAAGCTTAATCAACAAAAAGATTTTCAATAAGCACACTCAATAAGCTGGAATAAGCAATAAGCTAATTTTGAAAAAGACAAAATAGTCGTTTTCTAGCAAAAACTTAAAACCAAAAGCTGTAAACTTCCAAACTTGTTAATAAGCTGAGAAAAATGAGTTCTATTACAAAAAACAAGTTGTTGCATGTACCAATAAGCAAAACAGATTCAATAAGCTATATGACCAAGTTTGACCAATAGTCAAACGCTGACAAGAGTAAATCAAACGCTGACAAACACAATTTTGGACGCTGACAGACTTAATGAAGTGCTAAAACTTTGTTTTCACCCTGCTGGTCAAGGCTTGAGTACAAACCTTGTGAATCAAGGTCTACCAGTTGGGCAGCCTTGATGAGTTTTGGCACAAATAAACCAATAAGCCAGTAAGCTTATAAGCTATCAACAAAGTAAACCAAATACCCAAATATCTTCACAAGCAGCACATAAACAGGATTCAAGCAACAAAACAACAATCCTTACACTAGAAGTGCAAATGCAAGTACCAAATGAGGTGGTCACTTTGCTGATGCAAATGACCACTTCAGCCAACTTTGATAAGCTATAACACAATCAATAAGCCACCAAATGCATACACAAGCTCAAAACAACTTATAGTGACACAGATAAACACATTTCATAGAACAAATCCAACAAATAAACAAGATCTAAGCATATGCAGTTACTGATGAACAATGAAGAACACAAGAACAAAGTTTGCTGATGTACTTGACACAAAATCCAATTTCAAGGCCTCAAATCTATCACATATGTTGCATTAACAAAGATTAAACACTTGTTAGCCCTAGGTTAACATAAAAACTAGGCATGCACAAGATTTCAGAGCAAAACAACAAATATTCAAGATTTTATAGTAACTTGTTTGATTTAGTGATTCAAGGCACAAACTTACTTATATTAGAACACAATAGCCTCTATAACAGATACACACTCAAACAATACCACAATTCCAACTTAAAATCACATAAACTTGAACCAACAGTCAATCCCAAATACCCTTTTAACTTTTTAAACTTAATTTTAAACAAGTAAAAGTCTTCTCAAGATTAATATAAGCCCAATTTAGCATCATAACATACCACAAGTGAATCAATAAGCAATTTGCAGGCATAAAAACACACTTATACTAGCAAAATCACAAAATCACATAAATACCAAAAAATAACCAGAAAGATGAGTTTTGAGGATTCAAACCTCCAAGATGTACATCCACACCTTGGAATCAATGAGCTGAGGTGCTAGCAAGAACAAGCACCAGCTTCCCCCTGCTAAGAACAACAAACAGGCCTAGCCAAAGGCTTGAGCCTAGATTAGCACAAAATAAGGTGAAATAAGTGACAAAAGGTCAAGTCTTTACAAGACTTAGGTCCCCACAAGGCCTGAATCTTCCCTTAAGGCCTCACCACCCCTTAATCATCCAAGATTAGGAGGCTATGATCACCCTTAAACACAAATAAACAGGCTGTTGAACCACAAGTACTTAGCAAACCACTTGACTAAATTTTGAATCAAAAACGTATAACCAAACTCCAATATTGTTCAAGCTAGTTGATTTGTGACTGATGTCACTTAAAGAAACACCTCAATGAACAATCCTCACCCAAGCACATGCCAAATTCTTGAACTCAGTCAAGAACAAAGGGACTCAAAGGCTTATAGGCTATCTTGGACTTGTTCAAGGTTTTGTTTAAGTACAAAAACGTGACAATACAACTACTTAACACAATAAATATCAATGGAACTCAGTTTCAATCACAACACAATACCAAATTCTATTAAATTCAGAAAAATGGCTTTACAAGGCTTGACAAAGGAAAACTGAGAACAAGAACTAATGTGGTGAACTAATGGCTTTATATAGAGCCTTACAAGTCTAAAATGCTGAAAGTAAACTAGAAACCCTAGTTGTAGAAGTCCAAAAATGCCCTTGAGGATTTTGGCATTTTTCTTGATCATGTGAATCCTTTGGCTGTTTGTGAAGCTGTAAAGTGTGTAGGAATTGCATCAAGGGCTCAAAATAAGCTTAAGTTTCAAGCTTCAATCTTGAACGTTGGATGTGGCAGGGTTTTTGGCTTTTTCTCCCAAAACCGTGTGGGAGGGTTTATTATGTGACCAAGGTGATGATGTGGCATGGGTTTTGGTGATTGGGATGTGTTCAGGGTTGGCTTAATCATAAATCTGGAAAGAATTACAAGCTAATTCATAGTATTTAAGGAATACCCAAATTTGGCTTATGAACTCAAGAACAAGGTTTTGATCCAGTTTATGATTTTAAAAACATGTTAAGCGCCCAAAATTAATTAACTAAACCGGGTTAGTTAAAAGTTGTTATAAGTGGAAGGTGACATGGAGCAATGGTGGGTTTTGATTGGTTGTGTGGTGTTAGTGGGACACGTGTCACCACTGGGTTGGTTAAGGTAAGTATTGTGTCGCCACATTTTGGCCCCTTACTTCTTTATTTCTTGTCTTTTTAGTTTTAAAACCTGTCAACGCCCAAATCCTTAATAACAACTTTTCCGTTTTCACACTTTTGCCCCAAAATGTTTTGTAAAGTGAATTCAGGGGTAATTCTTGCCAATTTGTGATTCTTGAAGGGCTGATTTGGTATTTTCTTCAAGGATAATGTCTAAACTTGTATGATTGACATTTTGGAGGACTGAAATTGTCAAATCATGTTTGATGAGGGACCATTTTTGCCAAGTTTTCAAAGTCAAGGGTCCTTTTTGTAATTTTGACATTTTCAAAGGACCAAATTTGCCATTCTTGTAACTTGGAGTTCTTCTTGGTATGTTTGACTTTGAGAAGGACTAATATTGACATTTTAGCTTCGTTGAGGGGCTAAAATTGCCAATTCTTCAAAGTGGAGGGCCCTTTTTGTAATTTTGACAAACTTTAGGGACCAATCTTATAATTATGAATAAACAAGGGTTTAAAGTGTCAATTCTTCAATATTGGAGGACCCTTCTTCATAATTCTTCAAATCTTCAAGGGTTTTCTTGGGAAAATCTTCATCAGGGCTTGGTTCAATGTGCGGCTTCGTTTCCCGTGTTCGTTTTTGCAAGATTCTTGTGATCTTTTGTCATTTTCTCAATATCCGTACCTAAAATACACAAGCAACAAACACAAGCATATATATGGGTATTTTAATGATATTTAATGCATTTTAAAGCCCTATTTGGACGATGAGACTATGTATAAAAGCAGTCGCATCACTCCCCCATACTAAGCCATTGCCGTGCGCCCACGCAATGCTACAATCAAGTATCGTAGCACCTCCAAAATTCATTTTTATTCACTTTTATTGAATGATAAACTAGCTACACTACTACTATTACTACTACATGCGTTTTAGACATAATGTATGATTTTCATCGCAAAATGGGACGTTTAGGTTCATAGAATAAGAACACGTGAATGTTTCATTAGAAATAATTTCATCGTCCTTGATTTTCACCCCAATTCCATGCCAAGCGTGCAATGAGATCATTGTCATTATAAGTTAGTAATGCTAACACTACTCATATGCCCTAATCACGTACTTATCCTCCCAATTTCCTAAGTTGTATCTCTTATATTTTATTTTGTCTTGAATGTTTCACGAGGATACATTGTTTGACTTATGCGATAATAGAGATTTAGGTCTATAAATAGAGTCCTAACGGTGTAACCAAGACCATCAAATCAATAACCCCTCCTAATAGACAACGATGTCAAACAATTAAGTCAACAAGAAGGATCGATAAACACGGTTTTATAACGGTTTTGAACATGAGACTTATTACCAAGACTTTTATACGCCCCCTAACGGAAGGGCCTTATTATCTTTGGTTTACCTCCATCTTTTATTCAACTTCGCCATGAAGCTTTTATTATGACTTCGGTCTTGCCTTGCCTTTTATTATCCGCCTCATCGGTGGTTTTATTAGCCAAAGACGTATATCCTCACGATAAGGCGAATTTTGGATCTTTAAAGCTTCAAAGATTAAGGCTTGATTCACTTTCAATTTTGCATAGATTTTTCGGCCTTGGGGGGCTTCAAATTGTTTGCTTGATTTAGGTGCGCACTTGAAATCTTATTATTGGGTGAAGCTTTTGATTATTCGGGTGCCAATACTTCAAAACCGTGACGCTGGCGATACGGTAAGTCAACAATCCCAACTAAACCGCTAAGTCAATGTTTATTAAGCAAAAAATATTTACATGCGAAGGGAGAATAAGCAAACAACGAGAACACATGAGTTTTTGAAAGAATACGAGTACTCTACGTTTAGCATAGTAACTTATAATTAACCCTATCATTTCTCGTCCTCATTTAAGAGACTTAGCCTAATGTGAAGTTAAGGAATCAAAGCTAAGTGCTCAACACGCACGATCGAATAAAAAATTACTCTTATTCTCGCCATCAGAAAACCTACATTCGTGTCTTAAACACTTATGAAAAACAAGAAAATTTTTAAAATTTTGGCCATTTTTAGCCTTATTTTGCAACAAAACGATAAACAAAAAGATAAACTTTGGAAAGCATGAAGGTTTGGCAAGGAAAGTATCTATTCACTCCCCATACTAAAGTTAAACATTGTCCTCAATGTTTCGAGTCTAGGGGTGCAAACACCCCCATACTAGAGACGTAGTCGAATGCCTAATCTAGCATGGAAAGGGTGTAACCGTTAAATTTAAAGCCTTTATGAAGTGTGCTAATGTAAAACCCGCATGCTTTTACCATGAATAGTACCCTTAAGATCGTACGTACTAGATTAAAACTTTCCTATTCTAGCATGATTACGATTACGTGTTAGGAGTTTACGTATTTACGTGTTAGGAGTTTACGTATTACGTACGTGTTAGAACACGATAAGTATTTACTACGCACGAGCACGTAATAATTATTTAACAATAATTAATCACGAACATGCGATCATGAAATCATGAACGTAATTAAAACACGAAATATTATTAATTACGTATATATATTTATTACGAGCGTAATTAAATATATTAGGTCACGGTAATTATTTAACGAGAACACACAAAACGCGAACACAAATAAACACGAACAAACACGTAAAACACGAACACGAGAACACACTTATTAATTAGACACGGAAAATGACCGGGTTACCCCTTGTGGGCCCCATTACCACGAAATTAGGGAGGGAGGATGGGCTTAGCCCATCAATTTTTCACTAAAAGGGTTAAATAATTTTTCACTACTCATTTTTCATTCACAGAAGATTTTAGAAAAAACCCTATAACCCTCCTTCCCTTCTTCTTTGTGCCGCCACCCTAAAACACCACAAGGAGGTGGTTTGTGATCTTGGATCTTAGAATTGTAGTTGGTGATCGTGTTTGTTCTTCATCCTTTTGATCCACGAATTCGGTAAATCCTTTTTAAACCTTTTCTTTTGATTTGATCATTTAATAAATCAAGAACATGTTATGTTTTTACAAAAACCTAATAAATAAACATGGATCTAACATGATTTGGGGTTAAATAAAATCAAAAGTATGTTTTAAGGGGTGTTGTTTTTGGCCGCAGGCTGCACCGAACACGAAGGGGTTTCGGTTTGGCCAAACCGACCACCACCAAGACCATATGGTCTTGGTTGGTGTGTGTGGGTCCCACAGCAGCATCAAGGCACGGGGTATCCCGAGTTGGTTCGGGGTACGGTGTCGATCTCATGTCCGGTTCATGGTTTTGATTCTAGATCCGGTTCATGGTGTATGTTTAGTTTTATTTTTTTATGATCTTATGTTAAAAATTAAATTAATAAATGACATGATTAATTTAATAACATGACTTAGGTTATTTTAATTATTAATAATCATGAAATTAATTAACCTAAGTATTTTACATTTTAGACTTATAATTAATAAATTATTTAAAAACCATGATTATAATTAATTAATTAACATGACTTAGGTTATATTATTAATAAATAATAATACATGTTTTAACCTAAGTATTTAACTTTATTTAATTAAAAACATGTTATACTTTAATTAAATATTTTAACCTATAGTTTAATTTAATTACATGAAATAATTATTAAACTATACCTTATATCATATGACTTAGAAAATAATCATGAAAACACTTAGGCTTATATACTTAGCTTATTTAACCAGCTTATTTCTAATTATGGAAAATTTCTATTTTTAGAAACTTAATTAAATAAGGCAGCTAATCTATTTATGCAAACCTTCTATCTTTAGAAACTTATTTATTTCAGGCAGCTAATCTATTTATGGAAACTTATTTAATTAAGGCAGTTGATCTATTTATGGAAACTTTCTATTTTTAGAAACATATCTATTTTAAGCAGTAATTCTATTTTTGGAAACTTTCTATTTTTGGAAACTTTCTATTTTTAGAAAATTTCTATTTTAGAAACTTTCTATTTTTAATAACTTTCTATTTTTGGAAACTTTCTATTTTTGTAAACTTTCTATTTTTGGGAACTTTCTATTTTAGGAAACCTGCTATTTTTGGAAAGTTACTTATTATTACACAGTAAGTATAATAACACATGAAATACAAGAAATACTTAATCAGATTAAACAGAACATAAGATTAAACACAGTTTAAGGCTTTAAAACAGTAAAACATGGTAAGAACACATAAAATAAGCTAAGACATGACATAAAACCAGCTACGTATTTAGAAGCAGATACTTATTCATGTATGTATTTATGTAGCACTAGTGATACGGAAGTAGGATTTCTCTCAGTTCATCTTCTTCGTTCACTGGACATAAGGTACGGATTCCCGTCCTTTCAGTATGGACATTCTTTCCTTATTAGGATTTCCCGTATGCAGCCAACTGTTTTCCCGTAGTATAAGTTACGTGTTTGATTGCTTATGTTTAATTAAGATTACCTATAGTCATATACATGCATGACCAGTTTCACCTAGTTATGGAGGTACCATAACCATAACATTAGAGGCACTGATGTTATGACTTCACCACGACAGAGTGATTGCTCGTGGCGTCCCTTCAGCTTTTGGCCATTTATTTATATTTATCATGTAGGGCGTATGGGTGCATCCTAGTTACATGTTTTTATTCAGGATTTCATGGTGAATGTGGTGTGTGCCTTGCATCCTTCACAAGGAGCTGATCCCTCCTACCCAAAAACCAGTATATTAAATTAGAGGCAGCCCCTTTAATTTGCATGATGAGGTCACCCCTCCAAGTATTCATGCACGGTGGATTTTCATGACCTATATTGGCTAATGGTAAAATAGGTTAAACAGTTTTCATAAGATAAACATAAGGCTTTTCAAACTATAAAACCAGTTTTATGAACATGTTCCAGGTTTTTCAGGACTTATACATTTCCGCTGCTATTAAGTCTTTATTATGCTTAGTCATTCATACTATGTCTATATCCGTGCACTGAGCGTTTTGCTCAGCCGTTACTTTCCTTTCCATGTCCCAAAACGGCAGGTACCCTAGGAAAGACTCGGGCATTTGGAGGACGTGCGTAGGATGGAAGCTGCCAGAGACTTCTTTTCCTTTTTGCCTTCATATACTTATGCTTGTTTAGTCTTTCATTCATTTCCTTTGGCTTTATTTTGTTTTGGGCTTATGTTTGGGAACCGATGTTTGATTCCGGTTTTCCCTATGGTCATGTAATGTTTAGACATTTATCCTCGTATGCTTTGATGACACGCCATAATTACGCGTGACATTTCATTTATCAGAATGGGGTGTTACAATTATGGTATCAGAGCCAAGGCTTCGACCTGTAGGCTCTAAAACTCGACCTGTGACTAGTGGGTAGTCACCAGGAGCTTCCTAAGCCAACATCTGTTATTCTACGTATTGATGTTTTCAGCGCATTGTTGTTTTAACCATGATGTTTTCAGCACCTTGAGGTTTTAACCTTGATGTTTTCATCGATATTGTTTTACTAATATGGATGGACAAGCGTCATTCATATTTAGTTATGTGTCATTGTTTCATGCATAATGTTCCTCATGAACTGTGGCTATGTAGACTGAACCCCAGTAGTTCATAATTAGTCACATAATATTTTTCTGATAAGTTTTGACATATGAGTTTCATTTATTTATGTTTCATGTATCATTGTTGCATGGATTATGACTAAGTAATGGTTGGTACAGGACTGGCCCTATTTAGTCGCATGTGCTTTTATCAAAACTTTTAACTTTGGGACCGACCCATAGGTGTCCCCTCGCCATGTCTTTTGTTTTGGAACCGACCCATAGGCGTTCCCTCGCACATATAAAGGTTTTATAAAATACATTACGCATTCATGCACTGTTTTTCATGCATAAAATTTTTCTCATGATTTAGATTGGCATAAATTTTTTTCATGTCCCCTCATAAGTTATTATGTTTTTATGTCAAGTATGTTTTCATACTGTCATGGTTAACTTCAGTTTCATGCTGATTATGTTATACACTTCTTCGTAATAGATGGTTTCATGTTTCTTCATGATAATTCCGTCTTCATGTTGATTATGTTTTACGCCTATTTTGTCATTTATGCTTTCACGCAAGACATTGTCGGATTTCATTGAATTCTGCTTTTATGATAGTGATGGTTGGTTTTCATTGATCATGATGTCAGGCAAATCATCGTTGAATTTTTTGTAACCACACTTTAGCGTTCCTCTATGCAACCATAATGAGGTATATACTGGCATTGCCAGGTTATAATGATGGTTTTCGTAACCGTTTAACCGATATACTTTCCTTAAATCATGATAAATGATCGACCCCATACCGATCATTTCATGTGCAATCCACGCGTACTCCACGTACCGTATTTCATGTGTATTACGCGTACCTTAATCCATGTGTATTTCACTTACAATACTTCACGAGTATTCGCTAGTCGATTCTGAATCACCTCAGGCGTATTTTCAATTGCTGATATTCTACAAGATTGCTGATGCCGCTCATAACTGGGAGATGTTACTAAAGGTGGATGCTGCTGACGTTCGGAGACGCTACGAGATGCGATGCTGTTCACAACCTGGAGATCCTACAAGACGAAGACAAAGGCGTCGGAGCAAAGCGATTGGACGAGAAGATGCTTCACCATCAGACGATTTCCATCAATCATTGTCCCTAATTCTTAGTTACATGTCACACGTCATTCGGCTGTCATTTCAGCCATATGAGTGCAAAGCGGTACCAGCCCGCCACTCAGCTGAATAGTTACATGAATCACGGTCATGAGAATGACCATCATGGAACTGACAGACAGGACGATAGTAACCACTACTATGACAGCAACTATCCTAGAAATCGCAACCGAAACTCTGGCCACGGACGTGATCAGAAATACAAGGATTAGTAGTCCAACCGATCCGCCAATTCTGGCATAATAACCTTATATTGTGGTTATATTTGTTTCATAACTCGAGACACATGTCAAGACATCAGTCAAGACACATGTCTCACGTATACTTTCTGAAGACACATGTCAAGACATCAGTCAAGACACATGTCTCACGTATACCTCTTGAAGACACATGTCAAGACACCAGTCAAGACATATGTCATGCTTATAGTTCCAAGAAACGAGTCAAAACACATGACTCACGTCCAACTATGGAACATTTCTAAGAAATTTAGGGTACCCTCCAAGGGTATATCCATTTTGTTGTGCCATGTATTAATCAGGCCACAAAAATTTCAATACCATTACCGGCGCATCAGTGAGAACTGTCATGTTGCCAATGTAACTTTCATTTCTTTCACCATATTTCATATATTCATGACCATGAAGGAAGCCTTTCGTATTCCCACGTATACGAAGGTTTTCCTTCATCTTAATGATGAGATCCAAGCTGCTAACGCAGTTCCTCGGACAGACACGAGATGAATTTTATCCAAATTATGGACTATGAACAGCACACCATGCTACGATTCATAATTATGTACAGTAATGTTCAGGCTCCTGAATACTTTCAGCTTGACTTTCCATCAGGAAAATCTGTACAAATTATTTAGGCTTACAAGCATGTGCGTTGTTAGCCATGGTCGCTAAAATTTTCTAGCTGTCAGTAAGACACGACTACTTAAGTCCTTTTTCGAATAACCAGTTGATTATTCCAAAATCTTCCCAGATATTCCAGAAGAACCTTCAAGGAGAAGAACGGTACCATGAGATTATGTGTCGACTACCGCCGGCTTAAACAAATCACCATTCATGACCGTTATTCTCCTCCACGTATTGGCGACATGTCCAATCAACCGTATAGTGTTAATCACTTTTCCAAGATCGAACTCATGATCATGCTGCCAACAGTGACGGGTGAAAAAGCAGGACATGTCCATGACTGCTATTCGTACACGACTCGGTCATGCTAGATTTATGATTTTGAATTAGTCTCATCAATGCTCCAACGTCATTATAAGAATGAGTTTCCATGAACTCATAGCAAATTCATCAGTGTTTTCATTGAGGATAACCTGATTTCCTCTAAGTTTAGAGAAGAACAGGAAGACCATATCTACACTATGTTGTAAATTCTATGACAAGAGAAATTTTACCATGGAAATTTTTTTCCAATATCAATTCTGTTTGATTTCAGTGACACGCTGAATCACATGGCTTGCTACGGTTAATCTTACCATGACTTAGCTTATGCGTAAAGGAGAGAACCCTACACTACATTAGGTGTTCTAGAAAATCCTACGCTAGGAGAAGTCTAGATTCAGAGACTCAGAGTTTCGCAAACTCCTATGTATCAAGTTCTACGAAGAAAGATACACTTACGTTCATATCTAAGTACCTGACATACCAACAGGTTAAGATAGGACACCAACAGACTGGGATGTTTTTCATCATCTGAAATGGTGAACTGAAATAGGACAAGATCTCCACGGATTTTGGTTACCAGTTTAACGCAAACTCAGAAGAAGCATGATGCTATCTGTTTATTGCAAACAGTTTGATCAAGTCTACAGAATCCTTACATCCGTTAGGATTACAGAACCAACAGATTGATCGGACATGTTCCAGCCAAGGCTCATCCGACCACTTGGTAATTCCTTAGTTATCGGGTTAGACAAAGATTCATAATTGTACTCCTAAATTACTTCACGTCTTCATTCTGATTCCACGACTTGCTTTCGCGCTCGCGTTCATGACACTATTCACGTTCATGATCGTATCTGGGCTTACGATTTTACGTTCATTTCGTTCTAAGAAGTTTTGCAAGAACTTGAGAGACCAGACCCAAGTTTAGTATAACTCTCCATCATCAGATAGACGTTTCACGTCATATTCCACGTATCACCGTGTAGCGTTTGGCGTTACCGCCATTATATTCTATGATCACGATATGTTTCACATGTCATGTTCATTCCACGTTCCTCATATCATGATCAAGATATGATACACGCATCATGGATCACGATATGTTTACTCATACTACACTCGCCATATCTCCACGTAGCACGTTTAAATTTTTTCACGTATCACGTTCAAAATTTTTCACGTACTACGTTTCTTTATGTCTCGCGCATCGTTTCTAATTATCAGTTAGGTCAGATTGTCTTGCATCGTAACGTTTCAGTTACCCTAGCACGTTAACTCTTATTTTCCTCGATCGAATTTAGGGGATCTACCTTCCGTTGATAACCAAGAATTTCTTCGTATTCCAAGCCAAGGTCAGGAGGACCAAGATTTATCATTTGTGTCAAGACCTTCTGAGGGAACCGTTCCAAGAGGGAGGCCACTTGGAAACGGACAAGTTCATCCGGACTTTTATCCGTTTTCTCTCATCAATTAGATATGTCCTTTCAGTCACGTCACGTTCCATGTCCTTTCAAGACGTGTCACGTTCCACGTTCCTTCTACCATGTCACCTATACATTCATTAATCTTACATACCCTGTCAGTTTGATTCGGGTATGTTTCTCTTTCAGTTAAGTTATCTATAATTCGGGGACGAATTATTCTTTTTAGGGGGGAAGAGTTGTAAAACCCGCATGCTTTTACCATGAA
This sequence comes from Glebionis coronaria, assembly GCA_025667525.1. Lineage (NCBI taxonomy): Eukaryota > Viridiplantae > Streptophyta > Magnoliopsida > Asterales > Asteraceae > Glebionis > Glebionis coronaria. The sequence continues at coordinate 118,168,313 of CM046881.1, forward strand.
TAGTACCCTTAAGATCGTACGTACTAGATTAAAACTTTCCTATTCTAGCATGATTACGATTACGTGTTAGGAGTTTACGTATTACGTACGTGTTAGAACACGATAAGTATTTACTACGCACGAGCACGTAATAATTATTTGACAATAATTAATCACGAACATGCGATCATGAAATCATGAACGTAATTAAATCACGAACTATTATTAATTACGTATGTATATTTATTACGAGCGTAATTAAATATATTAGGTCACGGTAATTATTTAACGAGAACACACAAAACGCGAACACAAATAAACACGAACAAACACGTAAAACACGAACACGAGAACACACTTATTAATTAGACACGGAAAATGATCGGGTTACCCCTTGTGGGCCCCATTACCACGAAATTAGGGAGGGAGGATGGGCTTAGCCCATCAATTTTTCACTAAAAGGGTTAAATAATTTTTCACTACTCATTTTTCATTCACAGAAGATTTTAGAAAATACCCTAAAACCCTCCTTCCCTTCTTCTTTGTGCCGCCACCCTAAAACACCACAAGGAGGTGGTTTGTGATCTTGGATCTTGGAATTGTAGTTGGTGATCGTGTTTGTTCTTCATCCTTTTGATCCACGAATTCGGTAAATCCTTTTTAAACCTTTTCTTTTGATTTGATCATCTAATAAATCAAGAACATGTTATGTTTTTACAAAAACCTAATAAATAAACATGGATCTAACATGATTTGGGGTTAAATAAAATCAAAAGTATGTTTTAAGGGGTGTTGTCTTTGGCCGCAGGCTGCACCGAACCCGAAGGGGTTTCGGTTTGGCCAAACCGACCACCACCAAGACCATATGGTCTTGGTTGGTGTGTGTGGGTCCCACGGCAGCATCAAGGCACGGGGTACCCCGAGTTGGTTCGGAGTACGGTGTCTATTTCATGTCCGGTTCATGGTTTTGATTCTAGATCCGGTTCATGGTGTATGTTTAGTTTTATTTTTTTATGATGTTATGTTAAAAATTAAATTAATAAATGACATGATTAATTTAATAACATGACTTAGGTTATTTTAATTATTAATAATCATGAAATTAATTAACCTAAGTATTTTACATTTTAGACTTATAATTAATTATTTATTTAAAAACCATGATTATAATTAATTAATTAACATGACTTAGGTTATATTATTAATAAATAATAATACATGTTTTAACCTAAGTATTTAACTTTATTTAATTAAAAACATGTTATACTTTAATTAAATATTTTAACCTATAGTTTAATTTAATTACATGAAATAATTATTAAACTATACCTTATATCATATGACTTAGAAAATAATCATGAAAACACTTAGGCTTATATACTTAGCTTATTTAACCAGCTTATTTCTAATTATGGAAAATTTCTATTTTTAGAAACTTAATTAAATAAGGCAGCTAATCTATTTATGGAAACCTTCTATTTTTAGAAACTTATTTATTTCAGGCAGCTAATCTATTTATGGAAACTTATTTAATTAAGGCAGCTGATCTATTTATGGAAACTTTCTATTTTTAGAAACTTATCTATTTTAAGCAGTAATTCTATTTTTGGAAACTTTCTATTTTTGGAAACTTTCTATTTTTGGAAACTTTCTATTTTGGAAACTTTCTATTTTTGGTAACTTTCTATTTTTGGAAACTTTCTATTTTTAGAAACTTTCTATTTTTGGAAACTTTCTATTTTTGGAAACTTTCTATTTTAGGAAACCTGCTATTTTTGGAAAGTTACTTATTATTACACAGTAAGTATAATAACACATGAAATACCAGAAATACTTAATCAGATTAACCAGAACATAAGATTAAACACAGTTTAAGGCTTTAAAACAGTAAAACATGGTAAGAACACATAAAATAAGCTAAGACATGACATAAAACCAGCTACGTATTTAGTAAGCAGATACTTATTCATGTATGTATTTATGTAGCACTAGTGATACGGAAGTAGGATTTCTCTCAGTTCATCTTCTTCGTTCACTGGACATAAGGTACGGATTCCCGTCCTTTCAGTATGGATATTCTTTCCTTATTAGGATTTCCCGTATGCAGCCAACTGTTTTCCCGTAGTATAAGTTACGTGTTTTATTGCTTATGTTTAATTAAGATTACCTATAGCCATATATATGCATGACCAGTTTCACCTAGTTATGGAGGTACCATAACCATAACATTAGAGGCACTAATGTTATGACTTCACCACGGCGGAGTGACTGCTCGTGGCGTCCCTTCAGCTTTTGGCCATTTATTTATATTTATCATATGGGGCGTATGGGTGCATCCTAGTTACATGTTTTTATTCAGGATTTCATGGTGAATGTGGTGTGTGCCTTGCATCCTTCACAAGGAGCTGATCCGTCCTACCCAAAAACCAGTATATTAAATTAGAGGCAACCCCTTTAATTTGCATGATGAGGTCACCCCTCCAAGTATTCATGCACGGTGGATTTTCATGACCTAAATTGGCTAATGGTAAAATACGTTAAACAGTTTTCATAAGATAAACATAAGGCTTTTCAAACTATAAAATCAGTTTTATGAACATGTTCCAGGTTTTCTAGGACTTATACATTTCCGCTGCTATTAAGTCTTTATTATGCTTAGTCATTCATACTATGTCTATATCCGTGCACTGAGCGTTTTGCTCAGCCGTTACTTTCCTTTCCATGTCCCAAAACGGCAGGTACCCTAGGAAAGACTCGGGCATTTGGAGGACGTGCGTAGGATGGAAGCTTCCAGAGACTTCTTTTCCTTTTTGCCTTCATATAGTTGTGCTTGTTTAGTCTTCCATTCATTTCCTTTGGCTTTATTTTGTTTTGGGCTTATGTTTGGGAACCGATGTTTGATTTCGGTTTTCCCTATGGTCATGTAATGTTTAGACATTTATCCTCGTATGCTTTGATGATACGCCATAATTACGCGTGACATTCCATTTATCAGAATGGGGTGTTACAGCTAAAAACCTAAGGTTAAACATCAAAGGATATATGATATGGATATTGAGAAAGTCTTCAAAGCAAACGATCGAGTGCTCCCATAAAACGAACACGAGAGGCTCCAATCGTGAAGATCATGATCTAAAAACCACAATTCACAAACAACCATGGAACAAAGGTTGGAAGGGCACAAATACCCTCACATTAAACTAATTAGAAAGCAATAATATGTACATGGATAAGCATGGGTTTCCACCACGAGGCACCTTGTTTTTGATAACCGAGTCAAAATCTCGACTCGAATCCCCCATAAATGTGATCATTTAGGGATAATCATGGTATGGTCAATTTTTGGTGGGGCTTACATGATAAAAAAGGCCCAAAAACAACCGGTATTAAGGACTAAGTCCTTTGATGGTGCAAAATACCGGGATCGAAGATGGCGTTCTCATTTTCATTGGAAAAACAAATCAACGCCACTTCATCATGTGTCAACACAAACCCAAAGGGTTTAAAGAAAATAGATGAGAAGAAATAGAAGGGTGGGACAATGGGTACGTCACAAAAACCATGAGCTACTCGAGGTAGACTTACACCAATCAAATAGAAAGATTTTCCATTTATTGCATCGGTGGAAGACCGAGATTTCCCTTTATAAGCAATTCCGGGATCAAATATCTCGTCCTCGGTGGAGAAAGGGGAGGGAACATAAGGGGCTTCCCCCCCACTAAGTCCACACAAAGCATCGTCAAAAGGATAAGACGAGCTTGTAACACTCAAAACACGAGGTGATGACAGAGTTAGCATTGTAGAAAAATCTTTTAAATCCAATTTAAAATCTTTCCCTTTTTCATCTTTTAAACTCTCCTTATGAAAACCCGACTTGATTATGTCAAAAATATTTGGTGTTTCTAAAGCAATGTTAGTCACACTAAAAATTCTCACATTTGAAAACCGTTTTGGTTTTGGTGGTGGTAAGTTCTCAAAACGTTTGTCAACAAAGAAAACTTCCCCATCGGGATCAACATATTCATCATCCGAAGAATCATTCGTGATTGGAAACGTAGGCTTAACACTCTTAACCTCCACCGGCGGAGGGGACGGAAAATCGTTTTTATCCCCAACTCCTAAAACTCTCTTTGAAATCCTATTGCAAATGTTTTTGATGGGATTAACATTGTTCAAAGACGTGATAGAACACACATGAGAAAGTGTGGAGTTTTGAGTTGCATTTATGACGAGTTCCTCCTCATTGAAACGAAGAGTGATTTCCCTAGCATGCACATCAATAAGTGCTCTCGAAGTATCCAAAAATGATCGACCTAAAATTAGAGGAACTTTAGGATCGATGGGAATGTCAACAACGATAAAATCCACGGGATAGTAGAACTTTCCAACTTTCACGAAGACGTCCTCGGCTACTCCACAAGATAGAATCGTAGAATGATCGGCCATCTCGATTGACCTTCTTGAAGGAGTGAGATTAGGAAGATTGAGCGACTTAAAAATCTCAAGAGGCATCAAATTTATACTAGCACCAAGATCGGCCAAGGCGTAGCGCTCCTCCATATCTTGTATTGCACATGGGATTAAAAATTTACCGGGATCAACGACTTTTTAAGGTATGCGGCTAAGAAAAACCGAAGAACAACTAGACGACTTTTGCAATTTCTCTTTGTTATTCAACATACTTTTAAATTGTGCGGCAAATCGAGGCATCATGACCAAGGCGTCGGCAAAACATATATTAAAATGCAAGTCACGAAACATTTTCATAAAAAGTTCAAATTGATAATTATTTCGCTCTTGTGCCTTTTCCTTGTTTCGTCTTGAAGGGTAAGGTAAGGGTGGTGTGGGTTGGGGCATAGGCAACGGCCTTAGAATCTCGGGTTCCACTATTGGTATTGGTTCAACCGTAGGTGTGGTTTGAGAGGTACTTCGTGGGCTTGAAATTTTCTCCTCTTCTACCACCACCTTGGGTTCTTTCTCTTTTTCCTTCTCCGTAGAAGTACTTGGACGAGAAATGGGTTCTTTGAAAGTTTTACCACTACGAGTAGTAATGACTTTCAATACTCCTTTCGGGTTTACGATGGTATCACTAGGAAGACCACCCGAAGAAGAAGGTTTACACATGATAGCTTCAAACATTTTTCCCATTCGATCTTCAAACTTAGATTGCCTAGCATCCGCTTTTAACAATTCTTGCTTAATCTCATGTTGACCTTGCTTCATTTTTTGTTGATTTTGTTGGAGGCGTTGAACATTTCCTTCCATTTTATTAGCATGAGCCTTAAGTTCATAAGCAAGTTCGTTTTTAAGCTCGTTTTTCAACTCGGATCTTAAGCTAACCATCTCACGTTGCATATTATCAAACTTAGCATCGTTTGCCTTAGCATAATTCAAAAATTCTCCTTGAAGATTTTTGGTGTGATCATTTTGAAAACCTTGGGTAGTATTTTGAAAATCACGGTTTTGGTTTTGGTTTGAAATTTGCCCATTTCCACTTTGATAATTACCCTTGTTGTAGTTACGTTGATTTCCTTGATAAGCACCACTTTTATTGTTGTTTCGATAGTTGTTAGCATTTTGATTTTTTGGAGCTTGATTTTGGCGGGAACCTTGACCGTTTTGGTTATAAGTTCCCGTGGCTACATAAGCATTCGAAGTGTTACCATCCGCGGTAATGCACTCGGAAAAATCATGAGCTCCACCACACGAAATACAACTCTTGGCAACCGCCTTAACCGATGCGGAATTCAACGCATCTTGTGCTTTCCAATGAGTCATAAGAGTCGAAAACCTATCGAAAAACCGATTCTCCTCATTTGCTTCATCTTGCAAGGCACTCATGTTACGAGACGACAATGAACCCATCGTGGCAACACTCGGTGTGTTACGAGGGCTATAAACCTTAGACCTATTCTCAATGATTTTTAAAGCCTCATCGGTCGTTTTGCACAAAAAATTACCACCCGCGGCGGCATTTAGGTAATCTCGTTCATGATCATTAAGCCCATTATAAAAAGTTTTAATTTGATGCAATTCGGAAAAATCATGGTGTGGACATTCATGTAACATTTCTTTAAACCTTTCCCAAGCCATTGAAAAAATTTCATTAGACCTTTGAGTAAATCGTGAAATCTCGTTTTTCAAATGTGTTGTTTTAGATGGTGGAAAAAATTGATTCACAAATTTAGAAACGAGATCACCCCACGTCAAAATCGAATTTGGGGGTTCTTTCTCGAGCCATATCTTGGCGGGTCCATCTAACGAGTATGGAAACAACATCATCTTAATGGCATCGTGTGGTACATCCTTAAACTTGCTTGTCGCGGTGAGACGATTAAATTACCTAATGTGATAATGTGGGTTGTCTTTTTCGTGTCCGCAAAACTTGTTGGCTTGAAGCATAGACATTAAACCCGTCTTGGTCTCGAAGTTCTCTGCAAGGATGGCGGGAATCACAATGGCCTCTCCAAAACCCTCGGTGGGTGCTTGAAGCAACTCCATCATAGTACGATTAGCCATGATAGCTCCTTGTTCTACAATAGGTTCCTCACTTGGAGTCTCTTCACTAGAAAGATTAGGAGTAGGTGTTGACTCCTTTTTGTTTTTTCGTTTACGTGCACGTCTTGCTTGATTACGAGTAAGCATAAACGTCACGTACAACGTGGGGATGAGCAAAGAAGATTCTTTTTGGTGTTTTTAACTTTTTCAATTTTTTGGATTTTTGATTGTTTTTACTTTTTTGGATTTTGGAATTGTATTAAGTAGACAAAAATCTACAAATCTCCTCCTTAATCAAATCTCTTGATTAAAGAAGCCTCAAGGAATGAAAACGATCACGTGAAGTGAACGCCTTCGATGACTTTAGAACGTTGGTGGAACACCAAAACGTTCAAGAGGGTTTAATCAAATAAAACCAAGAAAGTATATATGATACTTAATAATACTTTGGGCGGCAAAACCCTCGATTAGCTCTCAAAATCAAATACTCACAAGCAAGCGGGGAAACGAGGCGGCGCGAAGCACTTAAGAGCCTTTTTCCTTAGGATATATTTTATAATATCCGCCTTATACCCACCTTATAGTTTGTATTTTTCAAAATTGAGCTTCACAAAAGTATTTATCTATTTTTGCCTTTTTCTTTGGTTTGAGATTCGAAAACATATGATTGGGTAATGACCTCCCAAGTCAAGGTTGTGATTTCTCACGTACTTGGAATACTTGTGAATTTATTGTTCTACGTATACAATATAGTAATAGTATTCACACAAAAAACAAAAAACCGATAATACGTATTAGTAGAGTGCTACTAATACAATAGTTATTATGGCTATATATAAAAACAACAATGGGAAAATCAAAACACAACACGCCTCCCCGGCAGCGGCGCCAAAATGATAGTTGAGTATTTACGTCTTTTAGGAAAAAGAGCGTAATTAGGGTAAGTACGACGATCTAGGAAAATCGTGCACAAATGACCCAAAGTGGGGATCGTTCTCAAGGAGGCTTGGTGTGTGTGTAATGAATTGATTAGTGATGTGATTATATTGATTATGAAAAAGAAAATAGAAATGGGATAAGAAGAGAATGACGGTTACGATGACGATTTAAACTAAGACGAAAGGGTCACGTAAAACCGTAAAAAGCACCAAATTTAAAAATTTACTCTAAAAATTCTTAAAAAGTTTCAATAAATCCTAAATAATGTAATTAGAGTTTACAAAAAATCAAAAATCACTCAAACCTTTTATTTAATTAAATAATGATTTTTTAATGCTAATTAAATCCCTAAAAATCAATTTAATTAATAAAAAGCCCAAAATGAGATTTATCACTTTGTAAACCTCTAAAATACCCTAACTTAATTTAAAACTATTTTTGAAAATTTTAAAATTAATTAAAACTATTTAAAAACAATTAAAATCTATTAAAAATTAAAATAATTATAAAAAATAATCTAAGAACAACAAAAATATTCTAAAAGTTGTAAAATTCCTAACATAATGTATTTAACCTAAGAAAAATATAAAAACTTGAAAAATCTAAAATTTGAAATTTAATAATAAAATAATATTAAAATAATATTAAAAATCCAAAAATTATAAAAACTTATAAAAAGTTACAAACTAGCTTATTTTAACCTAATTAAACAGAAAAATAAACTTGAAATACCAAAAATGCCCCTATTAGGCCTTCAAATTGGCCAAATACCCAAACAGATCCTTAATGGGCTTGATATTTGGCCCAATAAGAAAAAGTCCTCAGAAATGGCCCAAAAGCTCCAGTCAAGCTTAAAATTTGATTCTAAACACAATTTTCCAAAGGCCCAAAAGCTGAAAATGAGCTTAAGCTAGCTTATTTCAAAACAACTTATTCTTAATGGGCTTTTTGGCCCATTAAGCTATAAGCTGATGCCATAAGCTAAGATTTTACCCACGTCCTTCTCTTGACCTAATTAAGCTATTTGCAAAAAGAAACTTGAAATAAGCTCAAGAAATAAGCCTGAAAATGCAATAAGCAATCTACACAAAACGACAAAATAGTCGTTTTTGAGTTCTAGACTATTTCAAGAGCTGATTCAAGTTGCAATAAGTCACAAATGGCTTAACTAAGCTTAATCAACAAAAAGATTTTCAATAAGCACACTCGATAAGCTGGAATAAGTGTTAGAAATACGTTTTTAACGTATATTAGAAGTATCGGTCACTCCACAATATTATTGAATGTTGTATAGCTCGTAGTTAAATACTTGTTAATTTGTTAAGTAAAACCGGCCCATGGGCTTGTCATGGGCCGGGCCAAGTCCATTAGTGGCTTGGATATAAATACCCCTTTCCACCATGGAAAGGGGGTTGGTTGTTGGTTGTTTTTTCACTTTTAATGAATAGAAAACACACATATTCTCTCTCACTTTCTGTAGAATCTTGATAACCTATGAATCTATGAAGTGGGTTGAAGATTCCTAGAGAGAGAAACTAGAGAGAGAAAGTGAGAGAGAAACTATGTGTTATTTTATTAAATGAAACTAGGAAATGAACAACAACCAACCCCTTTCCATGGTGGAAAGGGGTATTTATATCCAAGGCCTTATTTGGACTTGGGCCGGCCCATGACAAGCCCATGGGCCGGTTTCTTACTTAACTTAATAAGTAACACTAACTACGAGCTATTACAACATAAATAATATTGTGGAGTGACCGATACTTCTAATATACGTTAAAACATATTTCTAACAATCTCCCCCTAAGGGAGGTCACTCCACGTTACAAAGTTCTAAACCTAGCATACTATACCAAGTCTTCGTTCTTCAGCTCGTAGTCTTTTCTTCTTTCTTTTTGTTGTGAATATTTTGATTTGATCTTTTAGGCTTTGGCTTGAGAGCATTGTTCTTTTGGCCTTTCACGTGCGATCTTTGCCTTCTTGTGAAACTTGCCTCCTCGTGACTCCATGTTCCACACACTTATGTCTTTTTGTTGAATTCTCGAAAGCTTCAAAGTTTGGTACAGCGGAAGACTTCATTTTGCACTTTCTTGAATTTTGCTGAATTTTGATGCAGAAAAACATAAGCATGTGGGAACGACTTCTACAGGTACACCGCAACACCACCGTCTTCAACTGGTACACAACAACGCCACCGTCTTCAACAGGTACACAGCAACGCCACCGTCTTTAACAGGTACACAGCAACGACACGAATAAAATGGCTTTGACATTTTATTCTAATTCGGTAGCATTTTACCTCCGGTCGGTGAAGACCGTTGGACGATATTAGATATCGTACCCGTGACGGATAGTTTCAATTAAGTAACTTCCTGACAGGATTTCGCGGGTAAACCCGTTCTCTTTATTCGACCGTCCAAAGCTGACTGCGAACATAAAGAGTGAATCACTTGGATAAATTATCCTTGTGATTTGAAGCCGTCAATTCATGGAACCTGGAACAAGTGAATTTCAATTAAGATTTTCACCATCGTTGCTTTCTAGTTATCACGAGCTCAATTCATAAAGAATCTTGCACGTCACCTACCAAGTGCTGTTTGATGTTAACACTAGAAGGATTTCCACTCGTCACTGTGATCAATAAAGAGTCACTCTGAGTGTTCTGGCAAGATCATATGATAATGCGTAGAGGCCTGGAACGAGTTTAAGTTCAATTAAGAATTAAACCACTGTTTCTTTCCAGTTTTTCACAAGATTGGTTCTAAAAGAACCGCACGTGTAACCTACCATGAGCTTGTTTGATGTTGGCTCAAGCAGGATTTCCATCTTCATTGTAATACTTGCGTATTACTCGGATGTTCTGGCAATATTACAAGAATACTGCGTAGGACTCATAAAAATCTCTTACTTTTCACAGTGTGTGAGAAAGCAAGGAATAAATGGAAAGTGTCCTAATGAGACTTTTGATGATCTCTTGGCTCTATACTCGATAGTGCGTTTTGATTTAGTGAGCGATGGCTGGAGAGGAGTGCCATCTTTTCAATACCAGTCTATTCGGAGTGAATAAACCAATAGATAACGTGTTGATCTGTGTGTGATTAAAACAAATACCTTTTGAGAGATATTTGAGTTAGCTGGGAAGGGTTGTGCATTGCATCACTGGGTCCATGACGTCTTTCTTCAATATCAAGAATCATTAACAAAAATTATGTCAATAGCATATGTATTGACCCGGTTTCTGCCTAAAGTTGAAAGGAGGGCTTCTTTCTTTACACCCTTTATCTTTACAATTCTTTTTCATTCTTCAACCCCTTCAATGCTTACCAATACGTCATAACTAGCACCTTGTTGTGATTGTTCCAGTGCTAGCTTAAGTACTTGGTCGGCATTCAGCTACGTTCACAATCTTTCTCCAACTTTCCTAGGACTTCTAATTCTATCTAGGGAATTGTCCTTGGGAAGATTCCATCGGCTCTGATGAATCATTGGACTAAACCTATTCCTACCACCCTTTTGTCACCACCTTCGTCGTGAATTAAGCGTGTTTTGGGAAAGTATAGCCACCATGAAAAATCATTGAAAATCACCTAAAGTACTTGTGATATTGAAATCAAAAGTTTTGTACCTTAGGTTTTTTTTGTTCATCAAAAGCGCTCCCCCTTAACACGTGCTTTACACATATTAAGTTGGATTATCGTTAAGTCTTTTTCATCTTTTAGCCAAGTATCATTTAAGTCTCCTTAATCCCATTTTCTCCCCTTATCCAAAATGTTAACCATTAATATTTGGGATATTGAATGGATTAACCGGTCTTTGGGTAAAAAATGAAATCGATGTTTGGCCATAGAACATGTTAATGCTCCCCCTTAAATTAATAAGGGATAGTTGTAGTGCTTTAGTATGATATATTTTGAAAGATTTAGAATCTCGTGAGAAATTCTTGAAAAATTATCATACCTTAACACTACATCAAGCCATAAAAGCAGAATATTCACAAATTTACATATTCACAATTAAAAACCAATATAAAGTAGACCTAAAATGTACGACCCATTAGATGGATCGTTGCAGTAACTTGTGGTGCACTCCATATGGTCTACCACCAACGAATCTTTCTAAACTCCTCATCAATCTACGTTCACGGAGCTTTTGATCAATCTTTTTGATCACATACCTCGCCATTTGCCGATAACCCTGATGCCAATCCTCAGTCATCTCTGGTAAAGTCCCACCTGAATTAAGATGCTCCAACTTTCCTCTGACGTATAGGAGAGTCCCATCACTGTACTTATAAAGCTCACCCACCCTCATAAACTTCATTAACCCTCGACTGTTCAAGTAGAAAATCCCGTAATTCGGAACAGAAATGCCGGTATAGGGACATCTGTTGACATGTTGAGGTAACACTTGATTCACTGGACGGGTTAGGTTAAGCTTCCTTTGGTAACTTTCGACTCCCAACTGAAGATCTTCAACTCGTTTCTTGATAACAACGCTTCGTGTGAACATACGAAGTGCTGTATTCAAGGCAATGATGTCTTCACGAGGAATATGTGTGAGTTGATCCCGGGTCATCATAAGCAACATGTCTTCGATATCCTCAAGGCGAATGATAGAAAAATCTCCCTGCTGGATTTTGTATTCTCTGTCATCATCCCTTTTCAGACGAATCTCCGTCACATGATAATAGCCATTCTTGGCTTCAGTTTTCAGCCCTAAAATGCTGGAGATGCGGATATCGGATCTAACGTTACTTCCTGAATTGGCTAAGCAGCAACCCCTGTACGCCCTTCGGACTCGTTCGTCCCAATGAGATGCACCTATAACAGCATACATATCATAATTACGAGTTACCCTTGGGACCCAGAGTCGGTTTAACTTTTCCTCGATCCAGGGTATTGTCCCCCAGTTGGCAGCTTTCAGCAAGGTCAGGGAGGTTGCGTACTTTGATGAACCCTTGAGGAGATACTCAAGATCATAAGTGACGAAGAAGTCGAGTGAAATCTGATTATCTTGAGAAGGATCAAGTGGAGGTGGAGCTCTTTCTGATTCATGGAGGCCTGGCCTTTGAACGGTGTTAAGAGATTTCAGGACTTCGTCAGCATAATACTCGAACTCCATTCGGGTTAACCTGGTTTTGGCGCGAATTCTCTTATCCTTTAGCGCTCTCTTTACCAAAGACGGAGTGAACGAAGATTTATACTCATGAGCCAGAAATGCGCACAAGTCAATCGGACTGCGGATACGGAGATATAAAACATCTCTGTCAGCGTCTGTGATTGGATCATATTGAGCCGCTGCCGTGATCCAAGCTTGTGGCGGTGCAGTCTCGTCAATCTCCAACGTGTCTGCCCAGTCCCGTGTGCTTGACTCAGGAACAGTAGATTGTGGTTCTTGTTGTAGAGGAGTAGAAACGTGAACATCTGCTGGTTCTGATTCAGGCATCTCGGCGGTGTCATGAACGGGCGAGTGTTGTGCAGCTTCAGGTTCAGTTACTGACTCTGCAATCACAGGAGAAACAACAACAAAACTAACAGGGTTAGTGGTAACAGGTATAGATACAGCAATAGATGTACCAGGAATCGATGACGCTGTAGTAGCATTCACATCGTGGCGCCACTTGGATCGTCTTGATTCCGTTGAGGTAGATTTTTCCTTTGCCGCTGCATCTTTCTTAGACTTGGTTCCAGACTTAGAAGGTTTCTTTGTGCTGGCAACCTTATCCCCCTTTTTAGGCCGTGTACCATCATCATCCTCATCGCTATCCTCGTTGCTCCCCTTAGCACTTTCCTCATTACCATCACCACCATCATCACCATCATCATCATCATCATCCTCATCATCATCACCATCATCGTCATCGTCATCATCCTTTTATTCTTTTCTTCTTCTTCACCTTCTTCTTCCCCGTCACCCTCTTCTTGTTCACTTTCTTCCCTTTCTTCCTCAGGCAGTATGTGGTATGGTACCACACTTCCAAACGTTTTAAATAACCGGTCATCCTCCATGATAGCGTCATTCAGGGATTTGTAGAGAGCCCGTTGAATCCTAGATTTATCAAAAGATCCAAGTTCCCTCATACGAGCTTTGAGGATCTTCTTCAGTTCAAAATCCGTTAAATCATAGGCAATTTTGTAGGCGGATTCAGAAGGATTGGATGACTTGATCATCAAATTATCAGCCGCGAGTGTCTTCAACTCATCACGCAGTTTTGGCATAATTGATTCAACAGATTCTTTCACTCTTTCTTCAACAGAAGCTTCAAGTGCTTCTTTTTGCTCCTTGTATTTATCCCTCATGGCTTGAAGTCTCGTGATTCGTGCAGCTTGCTTATCAGCTTCAGCCTGCTTAACCTGAGCTAGTTCTTCTGCATGAGCTTTACGTGTCAACTCCATCTCTGCAGCGAACTTAGCAAGCATCTCTTCTTGGGCTTTCTTATATGCTTCTTCACTTTGAACTCGTCTATGTAGCTCTTGGCGAATCTCATCCATCTCTCTTTTGTGATTATCCGTATGTTTATCCAACATTTCTGCCATTACAAATGCAGCCATTGTAGACGATGCAGAGCTGCTCTGGGTTGGTTGAAGAGGCTCGGTTGTGACCACAATACTGAGAATGGGAGTTATTGGAGGTGGAAGGAATGGTGTTGAAACCGGTCTGGTTGGTAAGGGTTGTATTGGTGGAGGTTGAGTTACTAAAGGTTGAGTAGGTACCATGATTGTAGGAGCATCGGACTCCTTTTCAACACTTGCTGAAACAGGGATGGATGTCTCCTTCGAAGTAGAATACCGTTCAGGTGATCCAAACTCATAAACATCCTCTGGCTCCTCGTACTCTTCTTCAATATTCATCTGTGCACCCGAACCACTACCGCCCGTATCTCTCCTACTCCTTTCAATAGCTATCTTCATTGCTTTTCTCTCAGCCTTGTTAAGAGTAGGATCATCAACATCTTCTTCGTCACGGAGAACTAACTCATCAGCCGTACCCTTTCCCTTCTTAACCTCAGTCTTCTTCTTCTTGGTTTCGGGTTCAGGTAAAGCAGCTGATTGCTTGCGTTTACCTTTACTCTTGACCGTAGTAGACGAGTCTTCTCCAGTCTGAAGGCTTGCTTTTAGCTTCTTGATTTCTAGTAGCAGCAGTTTGTAATCAGCAGAACCTTTAATTTTATCCGTCAGAAGATAATCGGGAATAGGACCAGGAATAACACCACCAGATGGTCCTTCATGCCTTAGATCTACAGTATGATCAGCCTCTTCGGTGTGATGACGACTTGCTGCACGCCTATCAATAGTAACATCATTCTTCATACAATAATTAATGATAAGCTTGATAAACCGAGGGTAAGGAAAGAAATTAGTCTTCAGCTTCTTGTTTTGGAAGAGTTGAAAGGTGAATTCTTCCCACAACAATAATGCATAATCTGCATTTGCGCCTGTGTACATCCCATGGAAGATGTTCATAATTGGACTACGCAAAGCATCATGCCCACTGGTTTTAGGTGTAAGACATCTACTAAGAATACCCAAGATTGCTCTCCAAGGTTGACCTACTTTAGCAGTGGTAAACTCAGACACAACTCGTATGTCAGGACATCCAAGAGCATCGAACATCTCCATGAGTTCGTCTTTAGTAGGATCCCTGGAAAATGACATACCTTTGGGTGTATCCCGAATGCCAAATATCTTACGGAAGTCTGAAACAGTAAGTGTCTGCTGCTTGTTGTCGAGAGTGAAGGTGATCTTGTTTGAGGTACTCTCCTTGGTAGCCCAGAACTCATACATGTAATCATAAGGCACCGAGGCAGTACTCCTAAGAGCGTTCTTAAAGTGAGAGTGATCCAGGATTGCTATGGCGACTTTAAATCCATGGTGGGTGGATTTTAAAACTGGCTTCAGCCGGTAGTTGTTTGGTATGAACTTGAGGGCTCTTGCTTCGGCAATTTCGGCTGCTCTAGCATCTTGGATTGCTTGTACTGTTGGATTAGTCATCGTATCTGCTTAAGATAAGACATGAAAGGTTGATGCACAAACATATATAGATATGTATCATTATTACTTCTAAGCATAACACATTTCAACAAGTACTTATAACATACAAACAACTATTAATCCAACAACTCTTCATCCGGAACTTTCCTTCATTCGGAACTCTTCATTCGGAAGTCCTTCATTCGGAACTTCTTCATTCGGAAGTTCTTCATTCGGAACTTCTTCATTCGGAAGTTCTTCATTCGGAAGTTCTTCATTCGGAACTTCTTCATTCGGAAGTTCATCCGGAACTTCTTCATTCGGAAGTTCACTCGGAACTTCTTCATTCGGAAGTTCTTCATTCGGAACTTCTTCATTCGGAAGTTCTTCATTCGGAACTTCTTCATTCGGAAGTTCATCCGGAACTTCTTCATTCGGAAGTTCACTCGGAACATCCTTCATTCGGAAGTTCGTCCGGAACTTCCTTCATTCGGAAGTTCATCCGGAACTTCCTTCATTCGGAAGTTCACTCGGAACTTCCTTCACTCGGAAGTTCACTCGGAACTTCTTCATTCGGAAGTTCATCCGGAACTCCTTCATTCGGAAGTTCATCCGGAACTTCCTTCATTCGGAAGTTCATCCGGAACTTCCTTCATTCGGAAGTTCATCCGGAACTTCCTTCATTCGGAAGTTCGTTCGGAAGTTCGTTCGGAACTTCCTTCATTCGGAAGTTCGTTCGGAACTTCCTTCATTCGGAAGTTTGTTCAGAACTTCCTTCATTCGGAAGTTTGTTCAGAACTTCCTTCATTCGGAAGTTTGATATCCATGTTCATCCGGAACTTAACAAACGTAGCCTATGAAAGATTATTCTAGTCGCGTTTGTGAGTTCTAGGGCAATCTAAGGCAACACAACATAATCTAGTGATATTCCGAGCAAAACCCATCAAAAACCCCTAATTAATTAACCCTAAATTAAGGCATACGAACCCTAATTTAATAAAGTTTAGTACCCTAATCAATTAACAGATTAAATGATGAATTTAGACGAATTATAAGTTACAGATTCAATGTTAATACCTTTTAGATCGAATGAAATGGATTGAATTGAGTAGAATGCGATTTGTAAAAGCTTGCGTGTGTTTTCAATGGCAGCAAGAGCAACAGTGAAGAAGAATAAAGTAAAATGGGACGGGGGGTTTGTATTTGACTTAGGTCAAATTTTAACCATTTTCACTAATGACACCTTAAGTCCCTATAATTTTCTATTCTTTTCCTTTTTGGTTTATAACTCCTATTGGGCTAACATCCGTTAAGATACTTAACACTCGTTTAACTTAGCCAACTTAACCTTCACACAACTTAAGCATCGCAACCTATTAGCAAATCTTAAGATCTTAAAGCAATTCTTATCACATTGAACAAGCATAAGTCGTATTCTAAAGCAAGACCACTCATAAACCATTTAGCCAATTAAGTTTCCACAATCACTTTTGAAAATCGTTTTGATGACGAAGATGATTTAATATTTTCTCCCCCTTAAACGATGACCCGTGTTCTATTTAAAGAGCTGTAGTCATTGTTTAAAGAGTTAAATAATGATGAAAACATTTCCAATTAATGTCTTGAAAAAGATTGATTCGTGGTGGCAATAAGATTTCTCTTATTTTGACAAATTAATGCACTGAGACGTACACTAACTCGTGTTAGACCAAGTTGTAAAGTAAACTTGATCCCTTTGCATGATTTGGCTTGTAAATCATGCCCGAGAAAATTAATTCCCGTTGTGAGCCAACGTTTTCCAAGGAAATACGTGACTTTAATATGAAAACCGGGTTGCAGTCTGAAATAACTACAAGCCATAATGGGCATGTTTTAAAAATGTACAACTTTTATACGGACTCTATTTATGGCGCCGTGTCAATATTGATCGACATTTCTAAAGCCGTAAATATTACCGTACTAAAAGACATGCCCGATTTAAAAACGAAAAATATTTTTGGTTTTTCTTGATTTTATAATTTTTATGGTTTTTGTAGGTTTTATATTTTTTATGGTTTTTCTTGGTTTTATATTTTTGTATTTTTCTTTTGTGGTTTATATATTTACTATAATATACATGATCACGAACAAAGGATACTCCTGAATAGTTTACCACCACTATTCAGCTGATTCTTCTGCCAACTCTTTGAGAGTCGCTGGAGTGAATGATTTCATGCCAAGCTTGTCGATCAAAAACTCGATTCGTCCTCGATCTAAGGCTTTGGTGAACATATCTGCCAGCTGATACTCAGTAGTGACAAAATACAGCTCGATCACTCCGTTCTCCACCTGCTCTTTAATGAAATGGTAGCGAATGTCTATGTGCTTGGCCCGGGAGTGTTGAACATAGTTGCAGCAAAGGACAATGGCGCTCTTGTTGTCACAATACATCGGGATTTTGTTGAATCCCAAACCGTAGTCAGTTAATTGTGATCTCATCCAAAGGACTTGAGCACAACAACCGGACATGGCGATGTATTCAGCCTCCGTGCTAGAAATTGCAGCGCTTTTCTGCCTTTTTGAAGACCAACTAATCAATCTGTCTCCAAGGAGTTGCACAGATCCAGAAGTGCTACGCCTCGTGTCTTGACATCCAGCATGATCGGCATCTGCGTATGATAATAAAGCAATAGAGGAATCTTTCGGATACCATAGACCACGATGAAGTGTTCCTTTGAGATACCGAAAGATCCTTTTAACAACATGTAGGTGCTTTTCGGTAGGCCGAGCCTGATACCGGGCACACATGCATACAACAAATTGCAAATCAGGCCTGCTAGCAGTCAAATAGAGAAGGGTGCCGATCATCCCACGGTAAAGTTTTAGATCGACAATAGTCCCATTCCTATCTTTATCTAACTTGGATTTCTCCACCATTGGAGTGTCCACGGGGTCACAATTTTCAAAGTTATATTTCTTTAAAAATTCTAGAGCATATTTGGATTGATTAATAAAGATGCCTCTGGGATTCTGAAAAATTTGTAATCCGAAGAAAAATGAAATTTTTCCCATCATTGACATCTGAAAGCGTGTGGACATTATCTTCTCAAAGCGATTTGATAATTCTATGTTAGTGGCAGCAAATATTATATCATCAACATAAATTTGTACCAGAATCATGTCGTTGTCCTCCTTGAGAGTGAATAGAGTGGGGTCCACCTTGCCTTTGGAGAAGCCTTCCGAGATGAGATATGTTGAAAGGAGATCATACCACGCGCGTGGAGCTTGTTTCAACCCATAGAGAGCCTTCTTAAGTTTGTACACATGATTAGGAAACTCCGTGCTAACGAACCCATCCGGCTGACTAACATAGACTTCTTCCCTTAGTTCACCGTTCAAAAATGCCGTCTTCACATCCATTTGATAGACGATCATGTTCATATGAGCAGCATACGCAAGGAATAGTCTAATGGCCTCCAATCTTGCAACAGGAGCAAAAGATTCTTCAAAGTCTATACCCAAGGCTTGTTTATATCCTCTAGCAACCAATCTAGCCTTATTCTTCAATACTGCACCCATCTCATCGAGTTTAACCTTATAAACCCACAACAAAGTAAGGATGTTAACCTTGTCAGGGAGAGGAACTAATTCCCATACTTCAAGTCTTTGGAATTTATTTAGTTCCTCTTGCATGGCTTCAATCCAAGATGATTGAGTCATAGCATGTTGCCAGTTTTTAGGTTCAACTTCGGAGAGAAATGCATCAAAGTAGCAATAGAGTGCACTCTCTTGTAATTGATGGCGTGTAGAGACTGGTCGAACTAGATCTCCAATGACATTCCTAATTGGGTGATCTTTTGTCCATTTAGTGCTATGATTTTCAATCCGTGGTGGTCTGGAGTGAACAATAGAAGGAGCTTCTTCTGAGGTAGACGCGGCTGAAGGGTTTTCAGGTATCGATATACCAAAGAAAGGAAGCTCTTGTAGGTGAGCATATTCCAAATCGTGATCAATAGAATCCTCTTCCACATCATTAGGCACAAGTAAGGGTGACGATTCAGGTGTAGCTTGAGAATCACTTGGTAAAGGTGCATCCGGTTCAATGTTAATTGAAGATGCATTAGATAAAGCTTCATTTGCTTGAGCAACCACTTCAAGGATTGGAGCGATCACTACAGGTGCTGGAAATTCATCATTCGGGGGATCAAAGAATTCATCAAACAACGGTTGATACAGTTTATCCCACTCGGGCCTTGTAGGTGGTAAAAATGATGTAGAAGTAGGATTATTGGGAACTAATCCGGAACTAATAGCACCGGTTCCCATCTCATGAAGCGCGGGTTCAGAGCTGCGTTGCTCAGAAGCCATCATTGTTAGATCATCGAAATCCGCGTCCATAGTTTCTACAATCTTACCAAGACGACGGTTGTAAATTCAGTATGCTTTCTTGGAGGGTGAGTAACCAATGAAAATACCTATATCGGCTTTTGGTTGAAGCTTGCCCAAGTTCTCACTATTAATGTTTGGATAACAAAGAGCACCAAACACATGAAAGAATGAAACATCGGGTTTACGATCATGTAGAAGCTCGTAAGGTGTTTTTCCATGGCGTTTCCGAATGATAGAACGGTTTTGGGTGAAACATGCAGTAGATATAGCTTCTGCCCACAAGAACAATGGAGCGTTCGCATAAATCAACATAGTCCTAGCAGCTTCCATAAGCGTACGATTCCGTCTTTCAACGACACCGTTTTGTTGTGGAGTACGTGCAGCGGATGTTTCATGTGAAATACCAACTCCTTCATAGTAATCACGAAGAGTCTGGTTGACGAACTCTGTTCCATTGTCTGTTCGAATACGGCGGACAGTAGTATTTAAACGTACCTGAATGAATTTCAGAAAAGTGATGATAGCCTTCGGTAAGCTTCATCCTTTGTACGTAGAAATCTAACCCATGTAAACCTGGAGAAATCATCCACAATAACGAGAATGAATTTCTTACCGCTCACACTTTCAGTTCTCATTGGCCCACAAAGATCCATATGCAAAAGATGAAGTTTTTCTTGATTGGTGTCTTCATCTTTGGGCTTGTATGATTTCTTGGTACTTTTCCCCCTTGAACACGCGGAACATAAATGGTCCTTGTGAAATTTGAGCTTTGGAAGACCACGAACTAATTCGTTTTTAGCCAGATGATTAATAGCATCAAAGTTAAGATGAGATAATCTGCGATGCCATAACCATGACTTGGTCTTAGATGCTTTAGAGAGAAGACATACTGGAGAGGCGGCCATCATGTCTTGTAGGGACAACGTATAAAGATTTGCACCACGAGAACCCTTCAACAAGTCTTTTCCTTCCAAGTTGCGGATGAAACAAGTATGTTGTCGAAAAGCAACCTCTAGGTTGGAATCACAAAACTGTCCCACTGAAAATAAATTATGACCAAGACCTTCTACATAGTATACCCTTGAAATCGTAACGTTTCCAATCTGATATTCACCATACCCCATTATCTTTGCAATATGATCATTACCGAATTTAACCGTTCCAAGAAACTTACTGACGAAATTTTGGAGCATCGAGCGATCTCCGGTCATATGCTTTGAACAACCGGAGTCCAAATACCAGAGGATGATTTGGACCACCTGAAAATATCACCAGACGAGGACAATGTAGAGGTATCGGAATCTGAATGTTCCTTGTTATTAGCAGGTACAGATTTAATAATCTTAGATTTGCTAACTTTAGGTTTCTTAGATTTCCTAGCCTTCTTCTTCCTAGTTTGTGGTGTAGATTCTAGTTGGCTTAAATCCTGAGGTATTTCTTCACTGATAGGCACTATAGTGGGGGCTGACCTAATTAAAGGGCGATGTTTCCATACTTTAGTGCTAGTGTGCCTAACTAAAGGACGCTCAGACCTAACCTCAATGGATGCATTCCTAGTTAAAGGGCACATTTTTCCATCTAATGTAAAGGTCCTACCAGTGGGACGCCATTGCCAGCCAACTTGGGCACGAGTTCTACCAGTTGGCTTCCATTCAAGATCATTCCTAATGGCATTCATTTCATTCACATGATCAATAAGACACAAATCATGACGTTGGGAAAACATACATTCATTACAATTCCAACATTTCAAATCAGAATTCACAAATGGTTTAGGCTTCTGCACAGGCGCAGAGCTTTTAGTCTTAACATGATTCTTTTTATTTAAAACTGAACTAACATTCCTATGGTGAGCTTCTACTTTCTTCTTTTTGGTACTACTAGTGGAGGGCTTGATCTTATCTTTCTTGAGTGGCGATCCTTTAGCCTTAGTAGTCTCTTTTAATCCTGTAGAAGGCAAAGTGGGAACATTAGCAACATATTTTAAAGGTGCCTTACTTGATTGTGCAAATGACGGTTTTGCTCCTGGGGTCTTATTGAATGGAGTTACAGCAATGGGTCGATTAGTGAGTAGTGCAGAACCTGGTTTACCTATGTATTGCAAATATGCTAAGCAATATTGAACACGCTTAATATATTCATGGGCTGAATAATAGTAGCTACTTGAGGGATCTAAGGCATAAAGATCATCTAAAATATCCCTAACAAGATCTACATGCTTAATTGCGTTCCTCATATAATCATCGTAGGTAACCGGGTTTCTCTTATGAAGCGGGTTCTTATAAAGCACTACTGACTTGGTTGTTGGAGCACTAGTGGACGGTGCAGAGTCGGTAGCTAAGTTATCAACAGCTTCTTGTCGGGTGAGAAGAAGTGTCTCCTTTAACTCGGCCAAAACCATATTTTTGTCAATGAGCAGGATGTTTAAGTCAGAGATTTCCTCACACTTTTGGTTCAGTTGTTCAACATAAGATTGTTGCTGTGCTGCATTAAAAGCTAAGCGTTCTTCTATTGAACCATAAAGAGCGGATAGTCCCTGTCTTGCCCGATCCATCTCCCCTAGAATAGACGAAAGTCTAATTTCTAAGTCCTGGTTTTTAGACTCTGCAGCCTCTAGTTCCAATTTTAGTGTTTCATTTGATGACACATCTCTCTTCAATCTCATAATCTCTTCCTCTAATGCCTTAACTATTGCAATAGTCTTGTCACTCGTCTCAACACCGTTTTCACAACCATTTGATATCAAAATATCCTCATTTTGAGTTTGTTGTTTTAATTCTAAAGATATACAATGTTGTTCGAGTTGATTAAAGCGTTTTGAAAGTAAATTGTAAGAATCTTGTAGCTTTAAAAATTCAGCGTTAGATTCATGACAAGAATGATTATCTACCTCATTTACAGTATCAACAACATTTACAGAGAGATCACAAACAACATCACAAATATTCACATCATCACCTTTAATCATAGCAAATGTAAGCTCATTCGAATAATTGACATTTACAGTAGTAAGCACATCACACGAAATTACTTCGGACAAGAATCGGTCATATTCGGATAAAATCTTTTCCTTTTCAATTAGTTGTAGTTCGTAAGCGGTGTCCATTTCATAAAACACTTTTTGAACTTCTCAAATTTCAAACTCAAGATTTTCCTTAAGAGATGCAAAACTTCCTTTTAGACTTTCGACAAACGGATTGATCTCATTTTTAAACACCTCGTTCATGTGTTCGAAAGCCCATTCTCCAGCATTTAGGCCATTTGAAGTCGTACATTCCAAAATGACCTTGTCAAAATTAGTAAAGTATTGATTAATCTCTTGCAAGTTTAACCATACAGTGCTAACAGGTGGAAGATCCTTTGGAATTTCCTTAGGACCTTCCTTTTGACAAGTGTAGGAAATGTACTAGGGTTTTCTTCATCTAACATGTAGGTTGGTGATGTGATGAGATCTTTGTCCATATGGAAGCGAATTCTAAAATCCGTTTTTGCAAGCTCCTGATTCATTTTAAAATAATCACACTCGGGATATTTTGCAGAATTGTATGACCGATCCTCATCAACTAGATCCTTACTTGTGCGATCATCAAAAATAACAATCGGGTCTAAGACCAATCCTAATTGGGTTGCATTATAAAGTCTAGGATTATGGATCAAAGCTTGTTTTGCATACTGTGGGTTAGGGGGAAGGCCTTTTTGACGTGATAAGTTAAATTCTCTAAACGAAGCATCAAATAAGTGCACTAGTTGAGAAGCAGCGTATTGTCTTAAAAGCAAATAATCTAGACTTCTGATCTTATTAGCCGCATTAATTTCCACTTCATTCTTCTTAGACTCGAGTAATTCAAAATCCGTTTAAAGCTTTTGAAAATTAGTGACCACTAACTCTTTTTCTCTAAGTTCTTTAGAAAGATCTGCTCTTAAGGTTTCAATTTCTTGCAAATGACCCATTTGCTTGTTTCGAAAATGATCATATTCGGGATTTGTTAGAACACTAGACGAAGGCACTAATTCCAAAGTTTGAACTTTCTCGTTGCTTAAGGCAAGCTCATCAGACAAATTCTTATTCTTAGCTAGGGTTTCTAAGAGTGCAGCATTCATTTGGCTAAGTAATGTAGCAGGAACCATGACCAAATCTTGTTGAGCAGGAGTATGCATATGCGAAATGGCTCCCGGTTGTGATTCACTCAAAGTCTGGGGACTCACATTGATATTACTATCATTGATTGTCTCCTCATTTGAAAGACTCACCACCGAAGACTCATTCGAATCAGCACGCTCTTGCACAACTTGTTGTGGTTGAATACTAGCATCAGTGGTATTATCAGTGGTATTAATAAGTACCTCAGATCTCTTTTCTGGCCCTAAGCTGGAGATAGTTGCCATAAGAGCTGCCTGTGCAGATTGAAGTTCATCGCAGTCTGAATCATAAGCATCAAGATCATCTGCTTGGTATGCTGCATTCTGTGTAGTGACAGCGTCTTGTTCAGCAATCCCTGGATCAGCAAGAAATGCAAGCTCCTCTTCATCAAGTTCCCTTCCTTGTGCCTGAGCATTCACCAGATAAATCTTCTCTGCAAACCATTGACCATCCCTTCTCCTCTTGGGTTTCTTGCAATCCCTGGACATGTGACCTTCTTCCTTGCAGTTGTAGCATGTAATCATTCTCAACTTGCCTGTGGAATTAGCCCCTGGAGGAGTGTTGATCATTGGAGCAGGATTGACCGTGCGAGCATTGGTAGTTGATGTAGTAGGTCTCCCCTGATAAGGTTGAATTGGTTGAACCATTACCCTGCCATTCTCAATAGTAGCTTGTTGGCGAGAATTGGATGAATTCCTCAGCTGATTGTTAGTAGGAGCTGATCCTCTAAATCCTCGTTTGCTTAAAGTCCTTGTGAGGTAAGCAGACATAGTGGCTAACACTTCAACTGGATCAGTTCCTTGTTTGAATTCAGGAATGGGGACTTCATCATCATCACAATACAGTGCTTGGTCTTGTTGAGCTGTATAAGCACTAGAAGGAACACTCATGTGGTCAGAGTAGCTTGATGGATATGCTACATTCTCTTGATAAGAAGAATATGAAGATTGAGCATAAGGTGCAATACTTGCTGGGTGATGTTGTGAAGCATAGTGTGGTGAAGGTGCATTAAACCGATATTGTTGCTGATGTGAGGTGGGTGGTTGCGGTAGAATCGAGTATTGGGGGAAGGTTGGTGTCATGTAAGGTGATGGATGATAGGCTTGATGTCCCAAGATATAAGGAGTGTTGTTGTGTGACAAGCTTGGTTGATTCGCCATCAAAGCTAAGGAATCAGGATACATACCTCGAGGCGAACGGTGCATGATCACATGTTTCTCATGCTGCTGAAGAAAAGCATAGAGTTGATCCAAATTGCACTTATGCAAATCCCTGGTTAACTTAACATCGGTAATGTACTCATCCCATTCAGCTTGAGGTAAAGTATTCAAGAATTTGGTGTTAACCTGGAATGGATCAATCACAAGATTGTATACATTCAGATCATTCATGAGAGTGGTGAATCTGAAGTAATAATCGTGAAGCGTTTCCCCTGGGCTGTACGTGAATCTATCAAACAGATCATACAACTGACATTCCCTTTCCTGTTTGGTGAGAGACGTACCTTGTAGCAACACCTTTAGACGTTCCCATAAATCCTTCGCAACCGTATATTGACTTACCATGCGATAGATGTCATGTGGAAGAGCTTGGAGAATGGTTTGAAGAGCCTTTTCGTCTGCATCGGCAACAAGTTGTTGAGTTGGTGTAAGTTCTTCAAATTCTCTTGGTCGAGTCACATTGTTAACCACGATGGTACCATAGTCAAGTGGACCATTTAGAATTGACTTAGCCATAAGCCTCCCATATACAGGTTTTCCCTTAAGGTAAGACATCATCCGGCCTTGCCATGCTTCAAAGACTTCTTTGATGAGCATTGGAGGGCGATTATCCGTTCCCGTAATGACTGAAATATCCGTAAGTGATGTCATCTGAGGCATTACTGAATTCGGATTCATTTTGTTCACTTCAAAGAGACAAAGATTATCGGTTGATCGAGCAGTGAAGTAAAGCTTGTGAATTGTGTTGAGTTTTTGTTGTAAGAAACCAAGATTAAATCCTCTAAAAAATCGTCGAAAAAACAAGTAAAATATCCCTTGATTCGGAACTTTTGTTGATTCGGA
Source organism: Glebionis coronaria (assembly GCA_025667525.1). Classification (NCBI taxonomy): domain Eukaryota; kingdom Viridiplantae; phylum Streptophyta; class Magnoliopsida; order Asterales; family Asteraceae; genus Glebionis; species Glebionis coronaria. The sequence continues at coordinate 118,194,271 of CM046881.1, forward strand.
AGTGTTGATTCAGAAGATTTTGGCTTGGAATACCTTGATTCGGAACTTTTGGTTCGGAAGATTTGATTCGGAACTTTTGTCTTGATCCGGAACTTTCCCTTGATTCGGAACTTTCCTTGATCCGGAACTTTCCTTGATCCGGAACTTTTGGTTCGGAACTTCTTGATCCGGAACTTTCCTTGATCCGGAACTTTCCTTGATCCGGAACTTTTGGTTCGGAACTTCTTGATCCGGAACTTTCCTTGATCCGGAACTTTTCTTGATCCGGAACTTTTGGTTCGGAACTTCTTGATCCGGAACTTTCCTTGATCCGGAACTTTTGGTTCGGAACTTTTTGATCCGGAACTTTTGGTTCGGAACTTTTTGATCCGGAACTTTGGTTGATCCGGAACTTTTTGATCCGGAACTTTTTGGTTCGGAACTTTTACTGGGTAAACAGAAGGTTGTTCGTGTATACAGTCGATCAAAAAATGAAGATTAAACCCAGATTTTTACCAAGTTACCCAAAAAGTTTTGTGATTTCTACAATAATAAGTAAAAACTAATACTTATCTACTAATCCCAATCACAAAAACACCAAAAACTCCAAGAATCAAGATGGATCTTCTTAAAGAACACTAATACAATCAAAAACTAAAAATAACACAAATCATTAGAAATCACCCCATAGTTCTTGATACCAAATGTAGAATCTTGATAACCTATGAATCTATGAAGTGGGTTGAAGATTCCTAGAGAGAGAAACTAGAGAGAGAAAGTGAGAGAGAAACTATGTGTTATTTTATTAAATGAAACTAGGAAATGAACAACAACCAACCCCTTTCCATGGTGGAAAGGGGTATTTATATCTAAGGCCTTATTTGGACTTGGGCCGGCTCATGACAAGCCCATGGGCCGGTTTCTTACTTAACTTAATAAGTAACACTAACTACGAGCTATTACAACATAAATAATATTGTGGAGTGACCGATACTTCTAATATATGTTAAAACGTATTTCTAACACTTTCTCTCACTACTTTCTCTCTCTAAAACCATCAACCCACCTTATTGATTCATAAGATTATCACTATTCTTCAATTGGTATCAAGAGCCATGGGGTGATTTAAGGTAAGGATTTGTGTTGCTTTTTAGTTTTTGAGGGTATTAGTGATTTTTAGGAAAATCAACCTTGAATCTTGTAATTTTTGGTGTTTTTGTTGTTGGGATTAGTAGATAAGTGTTGGGTTTAGCTTATTTTGGTAGAAATCACAAAACATTTTGTGGTTTTTTGATCAAAAATCGGGTTTAGAATCGTTCAAAAGCTGTTTACTTGTTCTCGAAGTAATTTTGCCAGTTTATTCCGGATAAGCAACTTATTCCGAACGAGTGGGTTATTCCGGATCAACTAGTCATTCCGAACGAGTGGGTTATTCCGGATCAACAGAATATTCCGAACAAACGGTTTATTCCAGATCAACAGAATATTCCGAACCAACGGTTTATTCCGGATCAACAGAACATTCCGAACCAACGGTTTATTCCGGATCAACAAGGCATTCTGAATCAACAGGTTATTCCGGATCAACCATTATTCCGGATCAACCAAGTATTCCGGATCAACCAAGTATTCCGGATCAAGGTAATTATTTCGAACCAAGATCTTTTTCACATTAAGGTATTTATTCCGAATCAACAGAATATTCCGGATCAAGGGGTATTTTACGAGTTTTTTCGACAACTTTTAGTGGATTTAATCTTGGCTTCTTACACACGCTTTACTTCAACAACACAACACAACTCACAACCTTACTTCACTGCTCGATCAACCGATAATCTTTGATTCTTTAAAGTGATTAAAATGAATCCGAGTTCATTAATGCCTCAAATGACATCACTTACGGATATTTCCGTTATTACGGGAACGGATAATCGCCCTCCAATGCTCATTAAAGAAGTCTTTGAAGCATGGCAAGGCCGTATGATGTCATACATTAAGGGAAAACCGACATATGGGAGGCTTATGGTCAAGTCAATTCTAAATGGTCCACTTGATTATGGTACCATCGTTGTTAACAATGTGACTCGACCACGGGAGTTTGAAGAACTTACGCCAGCTCAACAACTTATTGCCGATGCAGACGAAAAGGCTCTTCAAACCATTCTCCAAGCTCTTCCACATGACATCTATCGAATGGTAAGTCAATATAAGGTTGCAAAGGATTTATGGGAACGTCTACAGGTTTTGCTACAAGGTACGTCTCTTACTAAACAGGAACGCGAATGTCAGTTGTATGATCAGTTTGATAGGTTCACATACAGTCCAGGGGAAACGCTTCATGACTACTACTTCAGATTCACTACTCTCGTGAATGATTTAAATGTGTACAATCTCGTGATTGCTCCATTCCAGGTTAACACCAAGTTTTTGAATACTTTACCTCAAGCTGAATAGGGTGAGTATATTACTGATGTTAAGTTAACTAGGGATTTGCATAAGTGCAATTTGGATCAACTCTATGCTTTTCTCCAGCAGCATGAGAAACACGTGATCATGCACCGTTCGCCTCGAGGTATGTACCTTGACTCTTTAGCTTTGATGGCAAATCAACCAAGCTTGTCATATAACAACACTCCTTATATCATGGGACACCAAGCTTATCATCCATCACCGTACATGACTCTAAGCTTCCCCCAATATTTGATTCTACCTCAACCACCCACCTCACATCAGCAACAATATCGGTTTAATGCACCTTTGTCACAGAGAGAACCACAAGCATCACAATATGCCTCACAACCTAACCCATATTCACCAGCAAGCATTGCACCTTATGCTCAATCATCATACTCTTCATATCAAGAAAATGCAGCATATCCATCAAGCTATTCTGACCACATGAGTATTCCTTCTAGTGCTTATGCCTCTCAACAAGACCAAGAAATGTATTGTGATAATGATGAGGTTCCCATTCCTGAATTCAAACAAGGAACTGACCCAGTTGAAGTGTTAGCCACTATGTCTGCTTACCTCACAAGGACATTGAGCAAACGAGGATTTAGAGGACCAGCTCCTACTAACAATCAGCTGAGGAATTTATCCAATTCTCGACAACAAGCTACCATTGAGAATGGTAGGGTAATGGTTCAACCTATTCAACCTTATCAGGGGAGACCCAATACATCAACCACCAATGCACGCATGGTCAATACTGCTCCAATGGTCAACACTGCTCCAATGGTTACTGCTCCACGGGCTAATTCCACAAGTAAGTTGAGAATGATTACATGCTACAACTGTAAGGAAGAAGGTCACATGTCTAGGGATTGCACAAAACCTAAGAGGAGAAGGGATGGTCAATGGTTTGTAGAGAAGATTTATTTGGTAAACGCTCAGGATAGGAACTTGATGAAGAGGAGCTAGCATTTCTTGCTGATCCAGGGATTGCGGAATAAGAAGCTCTCACTACACAGAATGCAGCATATCAAGCAGATGATCTGGATGCTTACGATTCAGACTGTGATGATCTTCAATCTGCTCAGGCAGCTCTTATGGCAACTATCTCTAGCTTTGGGTCAGATCAAATACCTGAGGTACTTACTAATACCACTGATACTAGTATTCAACCACATCAAGTTGCGCAAGAGGGTGCTGATCCGAATGAGTCTTCGGTGGTGAGTCTTTCAAATGAGGAGACAATTAATGATAGCAATATCAATGCAAGTCCCCAGACTTTCAGTGAATCACAACCGGGAGTTATTTCGCATAAGCATATTCCTGCTCAACAAGATTTGGTCATGGTTCCTGCAAAGTTACTTAGCCAAATGAATACTGCACTTTTAGAAACCCTAGCTACGAATAAGAATCTGTCGGCTGAGCTTGCCTTGTGCAACGAAAAAGTTCAAACTTTGGAATTAGTTCCTTCGTCCAATGTTCTAACAAATCCCGAATATGATCATTTTCGAAACAAACAAATGGGTCATTTGCAAGAAATTGAAACCTTAAGAGAAAATCTTTCCAACTAACTTAAAGAAAAAGAGTTAGTGGTCACTAATTTTCACAAACTTCAAACGGATTTCGAATTACTCGAGTCTAAAAATAATGAAATGGAAATTAATGCTGTAGAATATTGATAACCTATGAATCTATGAAGGGGTTTGTTGTTTTCTAGAGAGAGAAACAAGAGAGAGAAAGTGAGAGAAAACTATGTGTTATTTCAAGAAATGGAACTAGCAAAATGACAACAACCAACCCCTTTCCATGGTGGAAAGGGGTATTTATACTTCCAAGCTACATGGGCTTGGGCCGGTCCATGACAAGCCCATGGACCGGTTCTTACTTAACTTAATAAGCAACTAATAACTATTTGTTTACTACGAGCTATTACAACATAAATAATATTGTGGAGTGACCGATACTTCTAATATACGTAAAAACGTATTTCTAACAATCTCCCCCTAAGGGAGGTCACTCCACGTTACAAAGTCCTAAACCTAGCATACTATACTAAGTCTTTGTTCTTTAGCTCGTAGTCTTTTCTTCTTTTCTTTCTTTTGTTGTGAATATGTTGGTTTGATCTTTTTGGCTTTGGCTTGAGAGCATTGTTCTTTGGCCTTTCACGTGCGATCTTTGCCTCTCTTGTGAATTTGCCTCCTCGTGACTCCATGTTCCACACACTTATGTCTTTTTGTTGAATTCTCGAAAGTTCAGAGTTTAGTACAGCGGAAGACTTTATCTTGTACTTTCTTGAATTTTTGCTAAACTTTGATGCAGAAAAACATAAGCATGTGGGAACGACTTCTACAGGTACACCGCAACACCACCGTCTTCACTGGTACACAGCAACGCCACCGTCTTCAACAGGTACACAACAACGCCACCGTCTTTAACAGGTACACAGCAACGACACGAATAAAATGGCTTTGAACATTTTATTCTAATTCGGTAGCATTTTACCTCCGGTCGGTGAAGACCGTTGGACGATATTAGATATCGTACCCGTGACGGATAGTTTCAATTAAGTAACTTCCTGACAGGATTTCGCAGGTAAACCCGTTCTCTTTATTCGACCGTCCAAAGCTGACTGCGAACATAAAGAGTGAATCACTTGGATAAAATATCCTTGTGATTTGAAGCCGTCAATTCATGAAACCTGGAACAAGTGAATTTCAATTAAGATTTTCACCATCGTTGCTTTCCAGTTGTCACGAGCTCAATTCATAAAGAATCTTGCACGTCACCTACCAAGTGTTGTTTGATGTTAACACTAGAAAGATTTCCACTCGTCACTGTGGTCAATAAAGAGTCACTCTGAGTGTTCTGGCAAGATCATATGATAACGCGAAGAGGCCTGGAACGAGTTTAAGTTCAATTAAGAATTAAACCACTGTTACCTTCCATTTTTTCACAAGATTGGTTCTAAAAGAACCGCACGTGTAACCTACCATGAGCTTGTTTGATGTTGGCTCAAGCAGGATTTCCATCTTCATTGTAATACTTGCGTATTACTCGGATGTTCTGGCAATATTACAGGAATACTGCGTAGGACTCATGAAAATCTCTTACTTTTCACAGTGTGTGAGAAAGCAAGGAATAAATGGAAAGTGTCCTAATGAGACTTTTGATGATCTCTTGGCTCTAGACTCGATTGTGCGTTTTGATTTAGTGAGCGATGGCTGGAGAGGAGTGCCACCTTTTCAATACCAGTCTATTCGGAGTGAATAAACCAATAGATAACGTGTTGATCTCCGTGTGATTAAAACAAATACCTTTTGAGAGATATTTGAGTTAGCTGGGAAGGGTTGTGCATTGCATCACTGGGTCCATGATGTCTTTCTTCAATACCGAGAATCATTAGCAAAAATGACCTCAATAGCATATGTATTGACCCGGTTTCTGCCTAAAGTTGTAAGGAGGGCTTCTTTCTTTACACCCTTTATCTTTACAATTCTTTTTCATTCTTCAACCCCTTCAATGCTTACCAATACGTCATCACTAGCACCTTGTTGTGATTGTTCCAGTGCTAGCTTAAGTACTTGGTCGGCATTCAGCTACGTTCACATTCTTTCTCCATCTTTCCTAGGACTTCTAATTCTATCTAGGGAATTTTCCTTGGGAAGATTCCATCGGCTCTGATGAATCATTGGACTAAACCTATTCCTACCACCCTTTTGTCACCACATTCGTCGTGAATTAAGCGTGTTTTGGGAAGGAATTGCCACCATGAAAAATCATTGAAAATCACCTAAAGTACTTGTGATATTGAAATCAAAATATTTGTACCTTAGGTGTTTTGTTCATCAAAAACGCTCCCCCTTAACACGTGCTTTACACATATTAAGTTGGATAATCGTTAAGTCTTTTTCATCTTTTAGCCAAGTATCACTTACGTCTCCTTAATCCCATTTTCTCCCCTTATCCAAAATGTTAACCATTAATATTTGGGATATTGAATGGATTAATCGGTCTTTGGGTAAAAATGAAATCGATGTTTGGCCATAGAACAAGTTATTGCTCCCCCTTAAGTTAATAAGGGATAGTTGTAGTGCTTTAGTATGATATATTTTGAAAGATTTAGAATCTCGTGAGAAATTCTTGAAAAATTATCATACCTTAACACTACAGCAAGCCATTAAAGCACATTATTCACAAATATACATATTCACAATTGAAAACCAATATAAAGTGGACCTGAAATGTACGACCCATTAGATGGATCGTTGCAGTAGCTTGTGGTGCACTAAATATGGTCTTCCACCAACGAACCTTTCCAAGCTCCTCATCAATCTATGTTCACGGAGCTTTTGATCTATCTTCTTGATCACTTACTTCGCCATCTGCCGGTAACCCGGATGCCAATCCTCTGTCATTTCTGGCAAAGTCCCACCCGAGTTCAGATGCTCCAACTTTCCTCTGACTTGTAGAAGAGTCCCATCACTGTACTTATGGAGCTCACCCACCCTCATAAACTTCATTAAACCTCGACTGTTCAAGTAGAAAATGCCGTAATTTGGGACAGAAATGCCGGTATAGGGACATCTTTCTACATGTTGAGGTAGCACTTGATTCACTGGACGGGTTAGGTTAAGCTTCCTTTGATAGCTTTCGACTCCCAACTGAAGATCTTCAACTCGTGTCTTGATGACAACGCTTCGTGTGAACATACGAAGTGCTGTATTCAAAGCAATGAGGTCTTCACGAGGAATATGTGTGAGTTGATCTCGGGTCATCAGAAGCAGCATATCTTCGATATCCTCAAGGCGAATGATGGAAAAATCTCCCTGCTGGATTTTGTATTCCCTGTCATCCTCCCTTTTCAAACGAATCTCTGTCACATGATAATAGCCGTTCTTGGCTTCAGTTTTCAACCTTAAAATGCTGGAGATGCGGATATCGGATCTAACGATACTTCCAGAATTGACTAGGCAGCAACCCCTGTACGCCCTTCGGACTCGTTCGTCCCAATGAGATGCACCTATGACAGCATACATATCATAATTACTATTTACCTTTGGGACCCAGAGTCGGTTTACCTTTTCCTCGATAAAGGGTATTGTCCCCCAGTTGGCAGCTTTCAACAAGGTCAGGGAGGTTGCGTACTTTGATGACCCCTTCAGAAGATACACGAGATCATTGGTGACGAAGAAGTCAAGAGCAATCTGATTATCTTGAGAAGGATCCATTGGAGGTGGAGCTCTTTCTGATTCATGAAGGCCTGGCCGTTGAATGGTATTCAGAGCTTTCAGGATCTCATCGGCATAATACTCGAACTCCATTTGGGTTAACCGGGTTTTGGCACGAAGTCTCCTATCCTTCAGCGCTTTCTTCACCAAGGATGGAGTAACCAGAGTCTTATACTCATGAGCAAGAAATGCACATAAGTCAATCGGACTGCGGATACGGAGATACAACACATCTTTGTCAGCGTCTGTGATCGGATCATATTGCGCTGCTGCCGTGATCCAAGCCTGTGGTGGTGCAGTCTCGTCAATCTCCAACGTATCTGCCCAGTCTCGTGTGCTTGGTTCAGGAACCGTAGATTGTTGTACTTGTTGTAGAGGAGTAGAAGCTCGAGCATCTGCCGGTTCTGACTCTGGCATCTCGGCGGTGTCATGAACGGGTGAGTGTTGTGCAGCTTCGGGTTCCGTTACTGATTCTGCAATCACAGGAGCAACAACAACAAAGCTAATGGGGTTAGTGGTAATAGGTAAAGATACAGCAATAGAAGTACCAGGAACCGAAGACGCTGTAGTAGCATTCACATCGTGGCGCCACTTAGATCGTCTTGATTCCGATGATGTTGATTTGTCCTTCTGTGCTGCATCTTTCTTGGACTTGGTTCCAGACTTAGCAGCTTTCTTGGAACTGGTAACCTTATCTCCTTCTTTAGGCTGTTCACCCCCATCATCATCCTGATTGTCATCCCTGTTGCTCCCCCTAGCACTCTCCTCATTCCCATCACCACCATCATCGCCATCATCATCATCATCATCATCGTCATCATCATCCTCATCCTTATCCTCATCATCACCATCATCGTCATCCTTTTCCTCTTCTTCTCCTTCTTCTTCCTCTTCCTCTTCACCAGTACCCTCTTCCTGCTCACTTTCTTCCCTTTCTTCCTCAGGTAGAATGTGATAAGGTACCACACTTCCAAACGTTTTGAATAACCTATCATCCTCCATGATAGCGTCATTCAGGGATTTGTATAGAGCCCGTTGAATCCTAGACTTATCAAACGATCCAAGTTCCACCATACGAGCCTTAAGGATCTTCTTCAATTCAAAATCCGTCAAGTCATAAGCAATTTTGTAGGCGGATTCTGAAGGATTGGATGACTTGATCATCAAATTATCAGCTGCTAGTGTCTTCAATTCATCACGCAGTTTAGGCATAATGGATTCAACGGATTCTTGCACTCTTTCTTCCACAGAGGCTTCAAGTGCTTCTTTTTGCTCTTTGTATTTATCCCTCATCGCTTGAAGTCTGGTGATACGTGCAGCATGCTTATCAGCCTCAGCCTGCTTAACCCGAGCTAGTTCTTCTGCATGTGCTTTTCGAGTCAACTCCATATCTGCAGCGAACTTAGCAATCATCTCCTCTTGGGCTTTCCTAGAAGCTTCTTCACTTTGAGCTCGTCTTTGTAACTCTTGGCGAAGTTCATCCATTTCTCGTTTGTGATTATCCACATGTTTATCCAACATTTCGGCCATCACCAATGCAGCCATTGTAGATGTTGCAGAGCTGCTCTGGGTTGATTGAAGAGGCTCGGTTGTTACTGCGGTACCAAGGATGGGAATTATAGGTGGTGGAAGAAATGTTGTTGAAGCCGGTCTGGTTGGTAAGGGTTGTATTGGTGGAGGTTGAGTTGCTAAAGGTTGAGTTGACACCATGATCAAAGGAGCAACAGACTCCTTTTCCACACTTGCTGAAATAGGGATTGATGGCTCCTTCGAAGTGGAATAATGTTCCGGTGACCCAAACTCATAGATATCATCTGGTTCCTGGTACTCTTCTTCAACATTTACCCTTGCACCTAAACCACTACCGCCAGTATCTTTCCTACTCCTTTGAATTGCTATCTTCATCATTTGTTTCTCTGTCTTGTCAAGAGCAGGATCAACAACATCTTCTTCGTCACGTAAAACCATCTCATCAGCCTTACCCTTTCCCTTCTTACCCTCAGTCTTCTTCTTCTTGGTTTCGGGTTCAGGTAACGCAGCTGGTTGTTTGCGTTTACCTTTACTCTTGACCGTTGTAGACGAGTCTTCTCCAGTCTGAAGGTTTGCTTTCAGCTTCTTGATTTCTAGCTGCAGTAGCTTGTAATCAGCAGAACCTTTGATTTTCTCTGTCAGAAGATAATCGGGAATAGGACCCGGAATCACACCAATAGACGGTCCTTCATGCCTCAGATCCACAGTATCATCAGCTTCTTCAGTGTGATAACGACTTGCTGCACGCCTATCAATAGTAGCATCATTCTTCATAAAATAATTAATGATAAGCTTGATAAACCGAGGATAAGGAAAGAAGTTTGTCTTCAGCTTCTTGTTATAGAAGAGTTGAAAGGTGAATTCTTCCCATATCAACAATGCATAATCTGCATTTGCAGCTTTGTACATGCCATAGAAGAGGTTTATTATAGGACTGCGCAAAGCATCATGGCCACTTATTTTTGGTGTAAGACATCTACTGAGAATACCTAACAATGCTCTCCAAGGTTGTCCTACTTTAGCAGTGGTAAACTCAGACACAACTCGTATTTACGGACATCCAAGAGCGTCAAATAACTCTATGAGTTCATCTTTAGTAGGATCCCTCGAGAATGACATGCCTTTGGGTGTATCCCGTATACCAAAAATCTTACGGAAGTCTGAAACTGTGAGCGTCTGCTGCTTGTTGTCGATGGTGAAGGTGATCTTGTTTGAAGTGATTTCCTTGGTAGCCCAAAATTCATACATATAATCATAAGGCACCGAGGCACTACTTCTTAAAGCATTCTTAAAATGGGATTGATCAAGGATCGCGATGGCTACTTTAAATCTATGGTGAGTGGATTTTGAGACTTGCTTCAGCCGGTAGTTGTTGGGTATAAACTTAAGGGTTCGTGCTTTAGCAATATCGGCTTCTCTAGAGTCTTGGATTGCTTGTACTGTTGGATTAGTCATTGTATCTGCTTAAGATAAGACATGAAAGGTTGATGCACAAAAACATATAGATATATATCATTCTTACTTCTAAGCATAACACATTTCATAACATAATACAACAAGTACATATAACATGCAAACAATAATAATCAAACAACTCTTCATCCGGAACTTTCCTTCATTCGGAACTTCTTCATCCGGAAGTTCTTCATTCGGAACTTCCTTCATCCAGAAGTTCTTCATTCGGAACTTCCTTCATCCGGAAGTTCTTCATTCGGAACTTCCTTCATCCGGAAGTTCTTCATTCGGAACTTCCTTCATCCGGAACATTACTTCATTCGGAACTTCCTTCATCCGGAAGTTCTTCATTCGGAACTTCCTTCATCCGGAAGTTCTTCATTCGGAACTTCTTCATTCGGAAGTTCTTCATACGGAACTTCCTTCATTCGGAAGTTCTTCATCCGAAACTTCTTCATCCGGAAGTTCTTCATCCGGAACTTCCTTCATTCGGAAGTTCTTCATCCGGAACTTCTTCATCCGGAAGTTCTTCATTCGGAACTTCTTCATTCGGAAGTTCTTCATTCGGAACTTCTTCATTCGGAAGTTCTTCATTCGGAACTTCCTTCATTCGGAAGTTCTTCATTCGGAACTTCCTTCATTCGGAAGTTCTTCATTCGGAACTTCTTCATTCGGAAGTTCTTCATTCGGAACTTCCTTCATTCGGAAGTTCTTCATTCGGAACTTCCTTCATTCGGAAGTTCTTCATTCGGAACTTCCTTCATTCGGAAGTCATTCATTCGGAACTTCCTCATTCGGAAGTTTTTCAGAAAAAATCCTTCATTCGGAAGTTCATATCCATGTTCATCCGGAACTTTTTCAAACGTAGCTAAGATGATTAATCTATGCGCGTTTGTGAGTTTCTAAGGCAATCTAAGACAATTAAACATCATCTAATGATAATCCGCACAAAACCCACCACTAATCCTAATCAATTACTGTTTAATTAGACGCAAAACCCTAATTTGGACTTAATCTAAATTAAACGAATCGTTTACCAAGAGATAGTGAAGAATTAGACGAATAATGAGTTTAAATATTGATGTATTTACCTTATTAAGCAAATGAACAGGATAGGATGAATAAACGAAAGATTTTTAGAGCTTGTGTGTGTGATTCAACAATGGCGGCAAACAATAGTGATACAGTGAAAAGAAAGGGGGGCGGGGGGCTTAGTTCTGACTTAGGTCAATTTTTGACTTTTCATTCTTTTCCTTAAGTCCCTACATTTTCTCATTTTTTTCCTTAAGTCCCTTCATTTTCTCATTCTTTTCCTTTTTGTTTATAATTTTTCATTTTTCTTAACCCTTGTTTAACTTACACACATCTTAGCAAACGCAATCTATTAGCATATCTCCAATATCTAAAAGCAATGCCTATCACATAGAACGAACACAAGTCGTATTCTAAAGCAAGACCACTCAATTACCATTTAGCCATTAATTTTTCACAATCACTTTTGAAAATCAATTTAATGACGAAGATGATTTTACTATTTTCTCCCCCTTAAACGATGACCCGTTTTCTATTTAAAGAGCTGTAGTCATTGTTTAAAGAGTCAAATAGTGATGAAAGCATTTCCAATTTGTATCTTGAAAAAGTTTGATTCGTGGTATCAATAAAATTTCTCTTATTTTAACAAATTAATGCACTGAGACGTACACAAATTCGTGTTAGACCAAGTTGTAAAGTAAACTTGATCCCTTTGCATGATTTGGCTTGTAAATCATGCCCGAGAAAATTAATTCCCGTTCTGAGCCAACGTTTTCCAAGGAAATACGTGACTTTAATATGAAAACCGGGTTGCAGTTAGAGATAACTACAAGCCATAATGGGCATGTTTTAAAAATGTACAACTTTTATACGGACTCTATTTATGGCACCGTGTCAATATTGACCGACATTTCTAAGGCCGTAAATATTACCGTACTAAAAGACATGCCCGATTTAAAACGAAAAACATTTTTGGTTTTTCTTGATTTTATAATTTTTATGGTTTTTGTTAGTTTTATATTTTTGTATTTTTCTTTTGTGGTTTATATATTTACGATAATATACATGATCACGAACAAAGGATACTCTGAATAGTTTACCACGACTATTCAGCTGATTCTTCTGCCAACTCTTTGAGAGTCGCTGGAGTGAATGATTTCATGCCAAGCTTGACGATCAGAAACTCGATTCGTCCTCGATCTAAGGCTTTGGTGAACATATCCGCCAGCTGGTACTCAGTAGTGACAAAATACAGCTCGATCACTCCGTTCTCCACCTGCTCCTTAATGAAATGGTAGCGAATGTCTATATGCTTGGCCCGGGAGTGTTGAACATAGTTGCAGCAAAGGGCAATGGCGCTCTTGTTGTCACAATACATCGGGATTTTGTTGAATCCCAAACCGTAGTCAGTTAATTGTGATCTCATCCAAAGGACTTGAGCACAACAACCGGACATGGCGATGTATTCAGCCTCCGTGCTTGATATTGCAGTGCTTTTCTGCCTTTTTGAAGACCAACTGATCAATCTATCTCCAAGGAGTTGCACAGATCCAGACGTGCTACGCCTCGTGTCTTGACATCCAGCATGATCGGCATCTGCGTATGATATTAAAGCAATCGAGGAATCTTTCGAATACCATAGACCACGATGAAGTGTTCCTTTTAGATACCGAAAGATCCTTTTCACAACATGTAGGTGCTTTTCGGTAGGCCAAGCCTGATACCGGGCACACATGCATACAGCAAATTGCAAATCAGGCCTGCTAGCAGTCAGATATAGAAGGGTGCCGATCATCCCACGGTAAAGTTTTGGATCGACAATAGTCCCATTCCTATCTTCATCTAACTTGGATTTCTCCACCATTGGAGTGTCCACGGGGTCACAATTTTCAAAGTTATATTTCTTAAGAGATTCTAGAGCATATTTGGATTGATTAATAAAGATGACTCTGGGATTTTGAGAAATCTGTAATCCTAAGAAAAATGAAATTTTTCCCATCATCGACATCTGAAAGCGTGTGGACATTATCTTCTCAAATCGATTTGACAATTCTATGTTAGTAGCAGCAAATATTATATCATCAACATAAATTTGTACCAGAATCATGTCGTTGCCTTCCTTGAGAGTGAATAGAGTGGGGTCCACCTTGCCTTTGGAGAAGCCTTCCGAAATGAGATATGTGGACAGGAGATCGTACCACGCACGTGGAGCTTGTTTCAACCCATAGAGAGCCTTCTTAAGCTTGTACACATGATTAGGAAACTCCGTGCTAACGAACCCATCCGGCTGACTAACATAGACTTCTTCCCTTAGTTCACCGTTGAAAAATGCCGTCTTCACATCCATTTGATAGACGATCATGTTCATATGAGCAGCATACGCAAGGAATAGTCTAATCGCCTCCAATCTTGCCACAGGAGCAAAAGATTCTTCAAAGTCTATACCCAAGGCTTGTTTATATCCTCTAGCTACCAATCTAGCCTTATTCTTCAATACCGCACCCATCTCATCAAGTTTAACCTTATAAACCCATAACAAAGTAAGGATGTTAACCTTGTCAGGGAGAGAAACCAATTCCCATACTTCAAGTCGTTGGAATTCATTTAGTTCCTCCTGCATAGCTTCAATCCAAGATGATTGGGTCATAGCCTGCTGCCAATTTTTAGGTTCAACTTCAGAGAGAAATGCATCAAAGTAGCAATAAAGTGCACTCTCTTGTAATTGATGGCGTGTAGAGACTGGTCGATCTAGATCTCCAATAACATTCCTAATTGGGTGATCTTTTGTCCATTTAGTGCTATGGTTTTCAATCCTAGGTGGTCTGGAGTGGACAATAGAAGGAGCTTCTTCTGAGGTAGACGCTGCTGAAGGGTTTTCAGGGATCGCTACACCAAAGAAAGGAAGCTCTTGCAAGTGAGCATATTCCAAGTCGTGATCAACAGAATCCTCTTCCACATCATTAGGCACAAGTAGGGGTGATGATTCAGGTGTAGTTTGAGAATCACTTGGTGAAGGTGCATCTGGTTCAATGTGAATTGTAGATGCATTAGATAAAGGTTCATTAGCTTGAGCAACCACTTCAGGTATTGGAGCAATTACTACAGGTGCTGGAACTTCATTAGTCGGGGGATCGAAGAATTCATCAAACAACGGTTGAAACAGTTTATCCCACTCGGGCCTTGTTGGTGGTAAAAATGATGTAGAAGTAGGATTATTGGGAACTAATCCGGAACTAATAGCACCGGTTCCCATCTCATGAAGCGCGGGTTCAGAGCTGTGTTGCTCAGAAGCCATCGCTGTCAGCTCGTCGAAATCTGCATCCATAGTTTCTACAATCTTGCCAAGACGACGGTTATAGATTCGGTATGCTTTCTTGGACGGTGAGTAACCAATGAAAATACCTATATCGGCTTTTGGTTGAAGCTTACCCAAGTTCTCACTATTAATGTTTGGGTAACAAAGAGCACCAAACACATGAAAAAATGAGACATCGGGTTTACGGTCATGTAGAAGCTCGTAAGGTGTTTTTCCATGGCGTTTCCGAAGGATAGAACGGTTTTGGGTGAAACATGCAGTAGATATAGCCTCTGCCCACAAGAACAATGGAGCGTTCGCATAGATAAGCATAGTCCTAGCAGCTTCCATAAGTGTACGATTCCGTCTTTCAACGACACCGTTTTGTTGTGGAGTGCGTGCAGCGGATGTTTCATGTGAGATACCAACTCCTTCATAATAATCACGAAGAGTCTGGTTGACGAACTCTGTACCATTGTCTGTACGAATACGGCGGACAGTAGTATTCAAACGTACCTGAATGAATTTCAGAAAGGTGATAATAGCCTTCGGTGCTTCATCCTTTGTACGTAGAAATCTAACCCATGTAAACCTGGAGAAATCATCCACAATTACCAGAATGAATTTCTTACCGCTCACACTTTCCGTTCTCATTGGCCCACAAAGATCCATATGCAAAAGATGAAGTTTTTCTTGATTGGTGTCTTCAGCTTTGGGCTTGTAAGATTTCTTGGTACTTTTCCCCCTTGAACACGCGGAACATAAATGGTCCTTGTGAAATTTAAGCTTTGGAAGACCACGAACTAAATCGTTTTTAGCCAGATGATTAATAGCATCAAAGTTAAGATGAGATAATCTGCGATGCCATAACCATGACTTGGTCTTAGATGCTTTAGAGAGAAGACATACTGGAGAGGCGGCCATCATGTCTTGTAAGGACAAGGTATAGAGATTTGCACCACGAGATCCCTTCAACAAATCTTTTCCTTCCAAGTTGCGGATGAAACAAGTGTGTTGTCGAAAAGCAACCTCAAGGTTGGAATCACAAAACTGTCCTACTGAGAATAAATTATGACCAAGACCTTCTACATAGTATACCCTTGAAATCGTCACGTTTCCAATCTGATATTCACCATACCCCATTATCTTTGCTATATGATCATTCCCGAATTTAACCGTACCAAGAAACTTGCTGACGAAATTTCGGAGCATCGAGCGATTTCCGGTCATATGTTTTGAACAACCGGAGTCCAAATACCACAGGATGATTTGGACCACCTGAAAATATCACCACACGAAGACAATGTAGAGGTATCGGAATCTGAGTGTTCCTTGTTATTAGCAGGTATAGATTTAATAATCTTAGATTTGCTAACTCTAGGTTTCTTAGATTTCCTAGCCTTCTTTTTCTTAATAGGTGGTGTAGATTCTAGTTGGCTTAAATCCTGAGGTATTTCTTCACTGATAGGCACTATAGTGGGGGCTGACCTAATTAAAGGGCGCTGTTTCCATACTTGAGTGCGAGTGTTCCTAACTAAAGGACACTCAGACCTAACCTCAATGGATGCATTCCTAGTTAAAGGGCACATTTTACCATCTAATGTAAAGGTCCTACCAGTGGGACGCCATTGCCAGCCAATTTGGGCACGAGTTCTACCCGTTGGCTTCCATTCAAGACCATTCTTAATAGCATTCATTTCATTCACGTGATCAATCAGACACAAATCATGACGTTGGGAAAACATACATTCATTACAATTCCAACAATTCAAATCAGAATTCACGAATGGTTTTGGCTTCTGCACAGGCGCAGAGCTTTTAGTCTTAACATGATTCTTTTTATTTAAAACTGAACTAGCATTCCTATTGTGGACTTCTATTTTCTTCTTTGTGGCACTACTAGTGGAGGGCTTGATCTTATCTTTCTTGAGTGGCGATCCTTTAGCCTTAGTAGTCTCTTTTAATCCTGTAGAAGGCAAAGTGGGAACATTAGCAACAGATTTTAAAGGTGTCTTACTTGATTGTGCCAATGACGGTTTCGCTCCTGGAGTCTTATTAAATGGAGTGACAACAATGGGCCTATTATTAAGTAGTGCCGAACCTGGTGTACCTATGTATTGCAAATATGCTAAGCAATATTGAACTCGCTTAATATATTCATGAGCCGAATAATAGTCGCTACTTGAGGGATCTAAGGCATAAAGATCGTCTAAAATATCCCTAAGAAGATCGACATGCTTAATGGCATTCCTAATATAATCATCGTAGGTAACCGGGTTTCTCTTATGAAGTGGATTCTTATAAAGCACTACTGACTTGGTTGTTGGAGCACTAGTGGACGGTGCAGAGTCGGTAGCTAAGTTATCAACAACTTCTTGTCGGGTGAGAAGAAGTGTCTCCTTTAACTCGGCCAAAACCATGTTTTTGTCAACGAGCAGGATGTTTAAGTCAGAGATTTCCTCACATTTTTGGTTCAATTGTTCAACATACAATTGTTGCTGTGCCGCATTAAAAGCGAAGCGTTCTTCTAGTGAACCATAAAGTTTGGACATTCCCTGTCTTGCACGATCCATCTCCCCTAGAATAGATGAAAGTCTAATTTCTAAGGCCTGGTTTTTAGACTCTGCAGCCTCTAGTTCCAATTTTAATGTTTCATTTGATGACACATCTCTCTTCAATCTCATGATTTCTTACTCTAATGTCTTAACAATTGCAATCATCTTGTCACTCGTCTCAACACCGTTTTCACAACCATTTGATATCAAAAGATCCTCATTTTGAGTTTGTTGTTTTAATTCTAAAGATATACAATGTTGTTCTAGTTGATTAAAGCGTTTTGAAAGTAAATTGTAAGAATCTTGTAGCTTTAAAAACTCAGCGTTAGATTCGTGACAAGAATGATTATCTACCTCATTTACAGTATCAGCAACATTTACAGAGAGATTACAAACATCATCACATATATGCACATCATCACAATTAATCATAGCGGATGTAAGCTCATTCGAATAATTAACATTTACAGTAGTAAGCACATCACACGAGATTACTGCAGACAAGAATCGGTCATATTCGGTTAAAATCTTTTCTTTTTCAATTAGATGTAGTTCGTAAGCGGTGTCCATTTCATAAAACACTTTTTGAACTTCACCAATTTCAAACACAAGATTTTCCTTAAGAGATGCAAAAATTCCTTTTAGACTTTCGACAAACGGATTGATCTCATTTTTAAACACCTCGTTCATATGTTCGAAAGCCCATTCTCTGGCGTTTAAGCCATTTGAAGTCGTACAATCCAAAATGACCTTATCAAAATTAGTAAAGTATTGATTAATCTCTTGCAAGTTTAACCATACAGTGCTAACAGGTGGAAGATCCTTTGGAATTTCCTTAGGACCTTCCATATTGACAAGTGTAGGAAATGTACTAGGGTTTTCTTCATCTAATATGTAGGTCGGTGCTGTTATGAGATCTTTGTCCATATGGAAGCGAATTCTAAAATCCGTTTTTGCAAGCTCCTTAATCAATTTAAAATAATCACACTCGGGATATTTTGCAGAATTGTATGACCGATCCTCATCAACTAGATCCTTACTTGTTCGATCATCGGGAAAAACAATCGGGTCTAAAGCCAATCCTAATTGAGTTGCATTATAAAGTCTAGGACTATGTCTTAAAGCTTGTTTTGCATACCGTGGATTAGGGGGAAGGCCTTTTAGACGTGATAAGTTAAACTCTCTAAACGAAGCATCAAATAAGTGAACTAGTTGAGAAGCAGCGTATTGTCTTAAAAGCAAGTAATCTAGACTTCTAATCTTATTAGTAGCATTAATCTCCATTTCATTCTTCTTAGACTCGAGTGTTTCAAAATCCGTTTGAAGTTTTTGAAAATTAGTGACCACTAACTCCTTTTCTTGAAGTTCATTAGACAGATTTGCTCTTAAGTTTTCAATTTCTTGCAAGTGACCCATTTGTTTGTTTCTAAAGTGATCATATTCGGGATTAGTTAGAACACTAGACGAAGGCACTAATTCCAAAGTTTGAACTTTCTCGTTGCTTAAGGCAAGCTCATCAGACAAATTCTTATTCTTAGCTAAGGTTTCTAAGAGTGCAGCATTCATTTGGCTAAGTAATGTAGCAGGAACCATGACCAAATCTTGTTGAGCAGGAGTAGGCGTATGCGAAATGGATCCCGGTTGTGATTCACTCAAAGTCTGGGGACTCACATTGATATTGCTATCATTGTTTGTCTCCTCATTTGAAAGACTCACCACCGAAGATTCATTCGAATCAGCACTCTCTTGCACAACTTGATGTGGTTGAATACTAGCATCAGTGGCATTATCGGTGGTATTAATAAGTACCTCAGATCTCTTTTCAGGCCCTAAGCTGGAGATAGTTGCCATGAGAGCAGCCTTTGCAGATTGAAAGTCATCACAGTCTGAGTCATACGCATCAAGATCATCGGCTTGGTAAGCTGCATTCTGTGTAGTGACAACGTCTTGTTCAGCAATCCCTGGATCAGCAAGAAATGCAAGCTCCTCTTCATCAAGTTCCCTTCCTTGTGCCTGAGCATTTACCAGATAGATCTTTTCTGCAAACCATTGTCCATCCCTTCTCCTCTTGGGTTTCTTACAATCCCTGGACATGTGACCCTCTTCCTTGCAGTTGTAGCATGTAATCATTCTCAACTTGCCTGTATTAGCCCGTGGAGGATTGTTGACCATTGGAGTAGAAGCAGGATTGACCGTGCGAGCATTGGTAGTTGACGTGAAAGGTCTCCCCTGATATGGTTGAATAGGCTGAACCATTACCCTGCCATTCTCAATAGTAGCTTGTTAGCGAGAATTGGATGAATTCCTCAACTGATTGTTGGTAGGAGCTGATCCCCTAAATCCTCGTTTGCTTAAAGTCCTTGTGAGATAAGCAGACATAGTGGTTAACACTTCAACTGGGTCAGCACCTTGTTTGAATACAGGAACGGGGACTTCCTCATCATCACAGTACATTGCTTGGTCTTGATGAGCTGCATAATCACTAGAAGGAATACTCATTTGATCAGGGTAGCTTGTTGGATATGCTGCATTCTCTTGATAAGAAGAATATGAAGATTGAGCATAAGGTGCAATACTAGCTGGGTGAGGTTGTGTAGCATATTGTGATGAAGGTGCACTAAACCGATATTGTTGCTGATGTGAGGTGGGTGGTTGTGGTAAAATCGAGTATTGGGGAAAGGTTGGTGTCATGTAAGGTGATGGATGATAGGCTTGATGTCCCAAAATATAAGGAGTGTTGTTGTGAGACAAGCTAGGTTGATTCGCCATCAAAGCTAATGAATCAGGGTACATACCTCGTGGAGAACGGTGCATGATCACATGTTTCTCATGCTGCTGAAGAAAAGCATATAGTTGATCCAAATTTCACTTATGCAAATCCCTGGTTAACTTAACATCGGTAATATACTCACCCCATTCAGCTTGAGGTAAAGTATTCAAGAATTTGGTGTTAACCTGGAATGGAGCAATCACCAGATTGTATACATTCAGATCATTCATGAGTGTGGTGAATCTGAAGTAATAATCGTGAAGCGTTTCCCCTGGGTTGTAAGTGAATCTGTCAAACAGGTCATACAACTGACATTCCCTTTCCTGTTTGGTGAGAGACGTACCTTGTAGCAACACCTTAAGACGTTCCCATAAATCCTTTGCCACCGTATACTGACTTACCATCCTATAGATGTCATGGGGAAGAGCTTGGAGAATTGTCTGAAGAGCTTTCTCGTCTGCATCGGCAACAAGTTGTTGAGCTGGTGTAAGTTCTTCAAATTCTCTTGGTCGAGACACATTGTTAGCCACGATGGTACCATAGTCAAGTGGACCATTTAAGATTGACTTAACCATAAGCCTCCCATAAACCGGTTTTCCCTTAAGATAAGACATCATCCGGCCTTGCCATGCTTCAAAAACTTCTTTGATGAGCATTGGCGGGCGATTATCCGTTCCCGTAATGACGGAAATATCTGTTAGTGATGTCATCTGAGGCATTACTGAATTCGGATTCATATTGTTCACTTCAAAGAAACAAAGATTATCGGTTGATCGAGCAGTGAAGTAAAGCTTGTGAATTGTGTTGAGTTTTTGTTGTAAGAAACCAAGATTAAATCCTCTAAAAAATCGTCGAAAAAACAAGCAAAATAACCCTTGATTCGGAACTTTTTGTTGATTCGGAAGTTTGATTCGGAAGATTTGGCTTGGATTTACCTTGATTCGGAACTTTTGGCTTGATCCGGAACTTCTTGATCCGGAACTTCTTGGTTCGGAAGTTCTTGGTTCGGAACTTTGGCTTGACCCGGAACTTCTTGGTTCGGAAGTTCTTGGTTCGGAACTTCTTGATCCGGAAGTTCTTGGTTCGGAACTTTTGGCTTGATCCGGAACTTCTTGGTTCGGAAATTCTTGGTTCGGAACTTTTGGCTTGATCCGGAAATTCTTGGTTCGGAAGTTCTTGGTTCGGAACTTCTTGATCCGGAAGTTCTTGGTTCGGAACTTTTGGCTTGATCCGGAACTTCTTGGTTCGGAAGTTCTTGGTTCGGAAATTTCCTTGGTTGATCCGGAACTTGTTGGTTCGGAACTTTTTGGTGATCCGGAACTTGTTGGTTCGGAACTTTTGCTGGGTTAATCAGAAACCTTGTTCCGATGAACAGTCGACCACTAAAATGAAGATTAAACCCAGATTTTGACCAAATAACCCAAAAAGTTTTGTGATTTCTACAATAATAAGTAAAAACTAATACTTATCCACTAATCCCAATCACAAAAACACCAAGAATCAAGATGAATCTTCTTAAAGAACACTAATACAATCAAAAACTAAAAAACCACACAAATCACTACCTTAAATCACCCCATAGCTCTTGATACCAAATGTAGAATATTGATAACCTATGAATCTATGAAGGGGTTTGTTATTTTCTAGAGAGAGAAACAAGAGAGAGAAAGTGAGAGAAAACTATGTGTTATTTCAAGAAATGGAACTAGCAAAATGACAACAACCAACCCCTTTCCATGGTGGAAAGCGGTATTTATACTTCCAAGCTACATGGGCTTGGGCCGGTCCATGACAAGCCCATGGACCGGTTCTTACTTAACTTAATAAGCAACTAATAACTATTTGTTTACTACGAGCTATTACAACATAAATAATATTGTGGAGTGACCGATACTTCTAATATACGTAAAAACGTATTTCTAACAAATGCTGCTAATAGAATTAAGAGTTTAGATTATTTGCTTTTAAGACAATACGCTGCCTCTCAACTAGTGCACTTATTTGACGCATCGTTTAGAGAGTTTAACTTATCGCGTCAAAAAGACCTCCCCCCTAACCCATGGTATGCGAGACAAGCTTTTATCCATAATCCAAGACTTTATGATTCAACCAAATTAGGATTGGTCTTAGATCCGATTGTTATTTTCGAGGATCACAAGAATAAGGCTCTAGTTGATGAGAGTCGGCCATACAACTTTGCAAAATATCCCTAGTGTGATTATTTTAAAATGAATCAAGAGCTTGCAAAAACAGACTTTAGAATTCGCTTCCATATGGATAAAGATCTCATCACAATACCAACCTACATGTTAAATGAAGAAAACCCTAGTACACTTCCTACACTTGTCAAAATGGAAGGACCTAAGGAAATTCCAAAGGATCTTCCACTTATTAGCATTGTATGGATAAACTTGCAAGAGATTAATCAATACTTTGCTAGTTTTGACAAGGTCATCCGGGAATGTACGACTTCAAATGGTCTAAATGCCGGAGAATGGGCTTTCGAACACATGAACGAGGTGTTTAAGAATGAGATCAACCCTTTTGTCGAAAGTCTAAAAGGAAGTTTTGCATCTCTTTCGGAAAATCTCGAGTTTGAAATTAAAGAAGTTCAAAAAGTGTTTTATGAAATGGACACCGCTTACGAACTACAATTAATTGAAAAGGAAAAGATTTTATCCGAATATGACCGATTCTTGTCCCAAGTAATATCGTGTGATGTGCTTACTACTGTGAATGTTAATTATTCGAATGAGCTTACATCCGCTATGAATAACTGTGATGCTGTGAATATATGTGATGATGTGCATGATCTCTCTGTAAATATTGCTGAGAATGTAAATGAGGTAGATAATCATTCTTGTCACGAGTCTAACGCTGAATTCTTAAAGCTTCAAGATTCTTACAATTTACTTACAAAACGTTTTAATCAACTTGAACAACATTGTATATCTTTAAAATTAAAACAACAAACTTAAAATGAGGATCTTTTGGTAACAAATGGTTGTGAAAACAGTGTTGAGACGAGTGACAAGATGATTGAGATAGTTAAGGCATTAGAGGAAGAGATTATGAGATTAAAGAGAGATGTGTCATCGAACGAAACACTAAAATTGGAACTAGAGGCTGCAGAGTCTAAAAACCAGTGCTTAGAAACTAGACTTTCGTCTATTCTAGGGGAGATGGATCGGGCAAGACATGGACTATCCGCTCTTTATGGTTCAATAGAAGAACGCTTAGCTTTTAATGCAGCACAGCAACAATCTTATGTTGAACAACTGAACCAAAAGTGTGAGGAAATCTCTGACTTAAATATCCAGCTCATTGACAAAAACATGGTCTTGGCTGAGTTAAAGGAGACACTTCTTCTCACTCGACAAGAAGTTGTTAATAACTTAGCTACCAACTCTGCACCGTCCTCTAGTGCTCCATCAACCAATTCAGTAGTGATCTATAAGAACCCGCGCCATAAGCAAAATCCGGATACTTACGATGTTTATACGATGAATGCAATTAAGCATGTGGACCTTGTTAGGGATATTTTAGATGATTTGTATGCGTTAGATCCCTCAAGCAGTCACTATTATTCAGCTCATGCATATATTCAGCGTGTTCAATATTGCTTAGCATATTTACAATACATAGGAAAACCGGGTTCTGCACTACTCACTAATCGACCCATTGCTGTAACTCCATTCAATAAAACCCCAGGAGCAAAACCGTTATTGGCACCATCAACTAAGGCACCTTTAAAATCTGTTGCTAATGTTCCCACTTTGCCTTCTACAGGAATAAAAGAGTCTACTAAGGCTAAAGGATCGCCACTCAAGAAAGATAAGATCAAGCCCTCCACTAGTAGTACCATCAAGAAGAAAGTAGAAGCTCACCCTAGGAATGTTATTTCAGATTTAAATAAAAAGAATCATGTTGCTAAGACTAAAAGCTCTGCGCCTGTGCAGAAGCCTAAACCATTTGTGAATTCTAATTTAAAATTTTGGAATTGTAATGAATGCATGTTTTCTCAACGTCATGATTTGTGTCTTATTGATCATGTGAATGAAATGAATGCCATTAGGAATGATCTTGAATGGAAGCCAACTGGGAGAACTCGTTCCCATGTTGGATGACAATGGCGTCCCACTGGTAGGACCTTTACATTAGATGGAAAAATGTGCCCTTTAACTAGGAATGCATCCATTGAGGTTAGGTCTCAGCGTCCTTTAATTAGGCACACTAACACTAAAGTATGGAAACCGCGCCATTTAATTAGGTCAGCCCCCACTATAGTGCCTATCAGTGAAGAAATACCTCAGGATTTAAGGCAACTTGAATCTACACCACCAACTAGGAAGAAGGCTAGGAAATCTAAGAAACCTAAAGTTAGCAAATCTAAGATCATTAAATCTGTACCTACTAATAACAAGGAACATTCAGATTCCGAAACCTATACATTGTCTTCGTCTGGTGATATTTTCAGGTGGTCCAAATCATCCTCTGGTATTTGGACTCCGGTTGCTCAAAGCATATGACCAGAGATCGCTCGATGCTCCGAAATTTCGTCAGCAAGTTTCTTGGAACGGTAAAATTCGGTAATGATCATATTGCAAAGATAATGGGGTATGGTGAATATCAGATTGGAAATGTCACGATTTCAAGGGTATACTATGTAGAAGGTCTTGGTCATAATTTATTTTTAGTAGGACAGTTCTGTGATTCCAACCTAGAGGTTGCTTTTTGACAACACACTTGTTTCATCCGCAACTTGGAAGGAAAAGACTTGTTGAAGGGGTCTCGTGGTGAAAATCTTTATACTTTGTCCCTAGAAGACATGATGGCCGCCTCTCCAGTATGTCTTCTCTCCAAAGCATCTAAGACCAAGTCATGGTTATGGCATCGCAGATTACCTCATCTCAACTTTGATGCTATTAATCATTTGGCTAAAAACGAATTAGTTCGTGGTCTTCCAAAGCTCAAATTTCACAATGACCATTTATGTTCCGCGTGTTCAAGGGGGAAAGCACCAAGAAATCATACAAGCCCAAAGCTGAAGACACCAATCAAGAAAAACTTCATCTTTTGCATATGGATCTTTGTGGGCCAATGCGAACCGAAAGTGTGAGTGGTAATAAATTCATCCTTGTTATTGTGGATGATTTCTCCAGGTTTACATGGGTTAGATTTCTACGTACAAAGGATGAAGCACCGAAGACTATCATCACTTTACTGAAATTCATTCAAGTACGTTTAAATACTACTGTCCGCCGTATTCGAACTGATAATGGAACAAAGTTCGTCAACCAGACTCTTCGTGATTACTATGAAGAAGTTGGTATCTCACATGAAACATCCGCTGCACGTACTCCACAACAAAACGATGTCATTGAAAGACGGAATCGTACGCTTATGGAAGCTGCTAGGACTATGCTGATTTATGCGAACGCTCCATTATTCTTATGGGCGGAAGCTGTATCTACTGCATGTTACACCCAAAACCGCTCTATCATTCGGAAACGCCATGGAAAAACACCTTACGAGCTTCTACATGATCGTAAGCCCGATGTTTCATTCTTTCATGTGTTTGGTGCTCTTTGTTATCCAAACATTAATAGTGAGAATTTGGGTAAACTTCAACCGAAAGCCGATATAGGTATTTTCATTGGTTACTCACCCTCAAAGAAGGCATACCGAATTTACAACCGTCGTCTTGGTAAGATAGTAGAAACTATGGATGCAGATTTTGATGAGCTGACAACGATGGCTTCTGAGCAACGCAGCTCTGAACCCGCGCTTCATGAGATGGGAACCGGTGCTATTAGTTCCGGATTAGTTCCCAATAATCCTACTTCTACATCATTTATACCACCTACAAGGCCCGAGTGGGATAAACTATTTCAACCGTTGTTTGATGAATTCTTTGATCCCCCAAGTGATGAAGTTCCAGCACCTGTAGTGATAGCTCCAATCCCTGAAGTTGTTGCTCAAGCTAATGAAGCTTCATCAAATGCATCCTCAATTACATTGAACTGGATGCACCTCCACCAAGTAATTCTCAAACTACACCTGAATCTTCACCCTTAATTGTGCCTAATGTTGTTGAAGAGGATTCTGTTGATCACGATTTGGAATATGCTCACCAACAAGAGCTTCCATTCTTTGGTATACCGATACCTGAAAATCCTTCAGCCGGGTCTACCTCAGAAGAAGCTCCTACAATCGTTCACTCCAGACCACCACGGATTGAAAAACACAGCACCAAATGGACAAACGATCACCCAATTAGGAATGTTATTGGAAATCTCGATCGACCAGTATCGACACGCCATCAATTACAAGAGAGTGCACTCTATTGCTACTTTGATGCATTTCTCTCCGAAGTTGAACCTAAAAACTGGCAACATGCTATGACTCAATCATCTTGGATTGAAGCCATGCAAGAGGAACTAAATGAATTCCAAAGACTTGAAGTATGGGAATTAGTTCCTCTCCCTGACAAGGTTAACATCCTTACTTTGTTGTGGGTTTATAAGGTTAAACTCGATGAGATGGGTGGAGTTTTGAAAAATAAGGCTAGATTGGTTGCAAGAGGATACAAACAAGCCTTGGGTATCGACTTTGAAGAATCTTTTGCTCCGGTTGCACGATTAGAGGCTATTAGACTATTCCTTGCGTATGCTGCTCATATGAACATGATCGTCTATCAAATGGATGTGAAGATGGCATTTTTGAATGGTGAACTAAGGGAAGAAGTCTATGTTAGTCAGCCGGATGGGTTCGTTAGCACGGAGTTTCCTAATCATGTGTACAAGCTTAAGAAGACTCTCTATGGGTTGAAACAATCTCCTCGCGCGTGGTATGATCTCCTTTCAACATATCTCATTTCGGAAGGCTTCTCCAAAGGCAAGGTGGACCCCACTCTATTCACTCTCAAGGAAGACAACGACATGATACTGGTACAAATTTATGTTGATGATATAATATTTGCCGCCTCTAACATAGAATTGTCAAACCGCTTTGAGAAAATAATGTCCACACGCTTTCAGATGTCAATGATGGGAAAAGTTTCATTTTTCTTAGGATTACAAATTTCTCAGAATCCCAGAGGCATCTTTATTAATCAATCCAAATATGCTCTAGAATCATTAAAGAAATATAACTTTGAAAACTGTGACCCCGTGGATACTCCAATGATGGAGAAATCCAAGTTAGATGAAGATAGGAATGGGATTATTGTCGATCCGAAACTCTACCGTGGGATGATCGGCACCCTTCTCTATCTGACTGCTAGCAGGCCTGATGTGCAATTTGCCGTATGCATGTGTGCCCGGTATCAGGCTCGGCCTACCGAAAAGCACCTACATGCTGTTAAAAGGATCTTTCGGTATCTCAAAGGAACACTTCATCGTGGTCTATGGTATCCGAAAGATTCTTCTATTGCTTTAATATCATATGCAGATGCCGATCATGCTGGGTGTCAAGACACGAGGCGTAGCACTTCTGGGTCTGTGCAACTCCTTGGAGACAGATTGATTAGTTGGTCTTCAAAAAGGCATAAAAGCGCTGCAATTTCTAGCACGGAGGCTGAATACATTGCCATGTCCGGTTGTTGTGCTCAAGTCCTTTGGATGAGATCACAACTAACTGACTACGGTCTTGGATTCAACAAAATCCCGATGTATTGTGACAACAAGAGCGCCATTGCCCTTTGCTGCAACTACGTTCAACACTCCCGGGCAAAGCACATCGACATTCGCTACCATTTCATTAAAGAGAAGGTGGAAAACGGAGTGATCGAGCTGTATTTTGTCACCACTGAGTATCAGCTGGCAGATATTTTCACAAAAGCCTTAGATCGAGGACGGATCGAGTTTTTGATCGACAAGCTTGGCATGAAATCTTTCTCTCCAGCGACTCTCAAAGAGTTGGCAGAAGAATCAGCAGAATAGTGGTGGTAAACTATTCATGCGTATCCTTTGTTCGTGATCATGTATATTATCGTATATATATAAACCACAAAAAAAAATAAAAATACAAAAATATAAAACCTACAAAAACGATAAAAAATATAAAACCAAGAAAAACCATAAAAAATATAAAACCAAGAAAACCCAAAAATATTTTCGTTTTTTAATCGGGCATGTCTTTTAGTACGGTAATATTTACGGCTTTAGAAATTTCGATTAAAATTGATACGACGCCATAATTAGAGTCCGTATAAAATTTGTACATTTTTAAAACATGCCCATTATGGCTTGTAGTTATTTCAGACTGCAACCCGCTTTTCGCATTAAAGTCACGTATTTCCTTGGAAAACGTTGGCTCACAACGGGAATTAATTTTCGCGGGTATGATTTACAAGCCAAATCATACAAAGGGATCAAGTTTACTTTATAACTTGGTCTAACACAAGTTAGTATACGTCTCAGTGCATTAACTTGTCAAAATAAGAGAAATCTTATTGCCACCACGAATCAATCTTTTCAAGACAATAATTGGAAAATGTTTTCATCATATTTGACTCTTTAAACAATGACTACAGCTCTTTCAATAGAAAACGGGTCATCGTTTAAGGGGGAGAAAATATTAAATCGTCTTCGTCATCAAAAAGGTTTACAAAAGTGTTTGAGGAAAATTAATTGGCTAAATGGTTAATGACTGGAATTGCTTTGGTATTCATCTTGTATTCGTTCGTGATTTGTCGTGAACATTTAAGTTTGTGTGATCGCTAAGATAGGTAAAGGTGGTTAAGTTTAACGATCGTTAGTGACTAGAAACGAAAAGAAAAGGAAAAGAAAAGAAAAACAAAAAGTTGGGGGATTAAAAATGACAAAGGGTAAAAGTTGGAAATTTTTTGACCATGTCAACCCCCCCGTCTTCTCTTTCCTTCTTTCTCTTTTCTTCTTTCTGTTTTTCTCTCATCCGCCATTAACACATCTAAATAACACACAAAGATAAAAAACATCACGATTATTAATCTCTCAATCCGTTCCCTTCGATTAACAAGGTACATACGTGTTAGTAATTCATCTAATTCGTCTTTAAATCTACCTAATTAATTTGTCCTAATTCAATTAATCAAATTAGGGTTTCTGCTCTATTTAGGCCTTAATTGATTAGGGTATTAGGTGGGTTTGGCTCGGATTAGCATTAGAAAGATGTGTGTTGCCTTAGAATGCCATAAATTCACTCATGCGTTTAGATTAATCCATCATAGAACGAATTTAGGGGTATTCCGAATGAACAAGTTTTCTTAAGTTATTCCGAATGAACAAGTTTTTTAAGATATTCCGAATGAGCATGTTTTCAAAGTTATTCCGGATGAACAAATTATTCGGGATGAACAAATTATTCCGGATGAACAAGTTATTCCGGATGAACAAATTATTCCGGATGAACAAATTATTCCGGATGAAGAAATTATTCCGGATGAACCATTATTCCGGATGAACCGTTTATTCCGGATGAACCATTTATTCCGGATGAAGGGTTTATTCCGGATGAAGGGTTTATTCCGGATGAAGGGTTTATTCCGGATGAGATGTTTATTTCGGATGAGATGTTTATTCCGAATGAAGGTGTTTTTTGCTTAAATAACTTGTTAAATGTTTGAGAGTTTTAAAAGCTTAAGGGATTATGTCATATGTATAATGCTTAGGTATAAATTTATAATGATATTCATATCTGTATGTATCAACTTTTATGTTTTATCTTAAGCAAAAACAATGACTAACCCAACCGTGCAACAAATACAAGACACTAGAGCAGCAGCCATTGAAGAAGCCAAAACCCTCAAGTTCATTCCAAACAACTACCGGTTGAAGGAAGTCTCTCACTCCACTCACAATGGATTCAAGGTAGGTTCAGCCATTCTTGAAAATTCTCACTTCAAGAATGCGCTAAGGGGTAGTGCTTCGGTGCCCTTCGACTACATGTACGAATTCTGGGCAACCAAAGAGAAGACGTCAAACAAGATCACATTCTTCCTGGACAACAAGCAACAGACTCTCACTGTGTCAGACTTCCGCAAGATCTTTGGTTTTCGGGAGTCACCCAAAGGAACAACATTCTCAGCGAACCCGACCAAGAACGAGCTCATGGCGATGTTCTCTGATATTGGATGTGCGGACTTACGTATAGTGTCCGATTTTACCACAGCCAAAGCGGGTCAACCTTGGAGAGCGATTTTTGGTATTCTCAGTCGATGTCTCACAACCAAAATGACTGGGTATGATGTTGTGCGTCCGCCAATCATCAAGATGTTCTATGGTATGTTCAAAGGTATTAATATTGATTATGCATCATTGTTGTGGGACGAGTTTATTTTTCAACTCTTCACAAACACGAAGACTAAGGCTAAAGGTTACCAGTACCCTTGGTTCATAAAGCTAATCATACATTATTTTATGGAAAACGATGCGTCTATTGATAAGCGTGCAGGTAGCCGTCACCACACACAGGATGCTGATGATCTGGTGGACCTAAGGCAAGAAGGTCACTCCAATGTTGTTATCCCTGGTCCTATTCCCGGTCATCTCCTGACAGATAAGATTATCGCCTCTGCTGATTACAAGAACATGCTAATAGAAATCAAGAATCAACAAGCAAGCGTTCAAGCAGGAGAAGACTCGTCGACCACAGTTAAGAGTAAAGGTAAACGCAAGCAAACAGCTTTACCTGAACCCAAAATCAAGAAGACAAAGACTGTGGCTGAGAAGGGTAAAAGCACAGCTGACAAGCTTGTTCTTCACGATGAAGAAAATGTTGATGACGATCCTACTCCAGAGCTAACTCGCAAGACTAAGAAAAGGTTAATGAAGAAGGCTATTGAAAAGAGTAGGAGAGACACAGGCGGTAGTGGTTCGGGTGCACAGATGGATGTTGAAGAAGAATACGAGATGCCACATGACATTAGTGAGTTTGGATCACCCGAATGTTACTCAGCATCAAAGAAGACATCCATTGTTGATACAACAAGTGTTGAGAAGGAGTCCGGTGCTACAACAATCATGGTGACTACACAGCCTCTTGTAACTCAACCTCCACCAATCCAGCCTTTACCAACACGACCGGTGCCAACACCACTACCATTCCTTCCACCTCCATCCACTTCCGTCATGAGTACTGTAATCACAACCGAGCCTACTCAACCATCCCAGAGTAGCCCTGTACCATCTTCAGTGGCTGCATTCGTAATGGCAGAAATGCTGGATAAACACATGGACAGTCAAAGAAAAGAGATGGCTCAACTTCGAGAAGAGCTATTTCGACGAGTGCAAAGTGAAGAGGCATCCAAGAAAGCCCAAGAAGAGATGCTAGCTAAGTTCACTGCAGAGATGGAGTTGACACATAAATCTCATGCAGAAGAACTTGCTCAGGTCAAACAGGCTGAAGCTGATAAGAATGAAGCACGATTTACAAGACTTCGAGCCATAAAGGATAAATATAAGGAGCAGAAAGAAACACTTGAAGCTTCTATTGTAGAGAGAGTGAATGAATCTGTTGAGTCTCTTATGCCAAAGCTGCGTGAAGAGTTGAGGAAACTTGCGGCTGATAACTTGATGATTAAGTCGTCCAACCCTTCCGAGTCAGCCTACAAAATTGCATATGACTTGACAGATTTTGAACTAAAGAAGATCCTCAAAGCTCGCATGAAGGAAGTTGGATCTTTTGACAAGTCTAAAATTCAGCGGACACTCTACAAAGCACTCAATGAAGCTATCTTGGAGGATGATCGGTTGTTTAAGACATTTGGGAGTGTGGTACCTTACCGCATCTTGGATGAGGAGGAAAAGGAAGATGGTGAGCAAGAGGACAGTGATGGTGAAGAAGAGGGTGATGGTGAAGAAGAGGATGATGGTGATGATGATGATGATGGTGATGATGATGATGATGGTGATGGTGGTGATCAAAATAAGGAGAGTGATAAGGGTAGCAACGGGGATGATGATGAGGATGATGGTGGTAAAAATGACCAGCCTGATCAGTCCGATGACGATGAAACTGGGGACAAGGTTGCCAGCAAAAAGAAACCATCCAAGTCTGGTACCAAGTCTCAGAAAGATGCTGCCCGAAAGGAAAAGTCTACATCTACGGAGTCAGGACGAACCAAGTGGCGCCATGATGTGAATGCTGCTACTGCATCATCGATTCCCGGTACATCTGTTTCTGTTTCTATACCTGTTACTACTAATCCTGTTAGTTCTTTTGTTGCTCCTGTGATTGCAGAACCAGTAACTGAACCTGAATCTGCACAACACTCGCCTATTCATGATACCGCCGAAATGCCTGAATCAGAACCAGCAAGTGTTCATGTTTCTACTCCTCTGCAAAAAGAACCAGAATCTACTATTCCTGAGTCAAGCACAAGGGACTGGGCGGATACATTCGAGATTGATGAAACTGCACCGCCACAAGCTTGGATCACGGCAGCGGTAAAATATGATCCAATCACAGACGCTGATAGAGATGTTCTATATCTCCGTATCCGTAGTCCGATAGACTTGTGTGCATTTTGGGCTCATGAGTTCAAATCTTCGGTCACTCCGTCTTTGGTAAAGAGAGCGCTAAAGGACAAGAGACTTTACGCCAAAACCAGGTTAAGCCGCATGGAGTACGAGTATTATGCTAAAGAGGTCCTGAAATCTCTCAATACCGTTCAAAGGCCAGGCCTTCATGAGTCAGAAAGAGCTCCACCTCCACTTGATCCCTCTCAAGATAATCAAATTGCTCTTGACTTCTTTGTTACCAATGATCTTGAGTATATCCTCAAGGGATCATCCAAGTACGCGACCTCCTTTACCTTGTTAAAAGCTGCTAACTAGGGGACAATACCTTATATCGAATAAATGGTCAACCGCCTCTGGGTCCCAAAGGTAAGCCGTAATTATGACATGTATGCTGCTATAGGAGCATCACATTGGGATGAGCGAGTCCGAAGGGCATACAGAGGTTGCTGCTTAGCCAACTCAGGTAGTATTGTTAAATCCGATATTCGCATCTCAAGTATTTTGGGACTGAAGATTGAACCCAAGAATGGCTATCATCATGTGACGGAGATTCGTCTAAAAAGGGAGGATGACAGAGAATACAAGATACAGCAGGGAGATTTTTCTATCATTCGCCTTGAAGATATCGAAGACATGTTGCTTATGATGACCCGTGATCAACTTACCCATCTTACTCGTGAAGAAATCATTGCCTTGAATACAGCACTTCGTATGTTCACACGAAGCGTTGTTATCAAGAAACGAGTTGAAGATCTTTAATTGGGAGTTGAAAGCTACCAAAGGAAGCTTAACATGACCCTTCCAATGAATCAAGTTCTACCTCAACATGTCAAAAGATGTCCCTATACCGGCACGACCGTTCCAATGTACGGGATTTTATACATGAACAGTCGTGAGATCATGAAGTTTATGAGGGTAGGTGAGCTTCATAAATTCAATGATGGGACTCTCATATACGTCAGAGGAAAATTGGAGCATCTTAATTCTGGTGGGACATTACCAGAAATGATTGAGGATTGGCATCCGGGTTATCGGAAAATGGCGACATATGTGATCAAGAAGATTGATGAAAAGCTCCGGGAACGTAGATTGATGAGGAGCTTAGAAAGATTCGTTGGTGGTAGACCATATGGAGTGCACTACATTTTACTGCAACGATCCATCTAATGGGTCGTACATCTCAGGTCCACTCTATATTGGTTTTATTTGTGAATATGTAAATTTTGTGAAAATTGTGGTTTTACGGCTTGATGTAGTGTTAAGGTATGATAATTTTTCAAGAATTTCTCACGAGATTCTAAATCTTTCAAAATATGTCATACTAAAGCACTACAATTAGCCCTTATTAATTTAAGGGGGAGCATTAATATGTTCTATGGCCAAACATTGATTTCATTTTTACCCAAAGACCGGTTAATCCATTCAATATCCCAAATATTAATGGTTAACATTTTGGATAAGGGGAGAAAATGGGATTAAGGAGACTTAAACGATACTTGGCTAAAAGATGAAAAAGACTTAACGATAATCCAACTTAATATGTGTAAAGCACGTGTTAAGGGGGAGCGTTTTTTTATGAACAAAACACTTAAGGTACAAAACTCTTGATTTCAATATCACAAGTACCTTAAGTGATTTTTCAAGGATTTTTCATGGTGACTATACTTTCCCAAAACACGCTTAATTTACGACGGATGTGGTGACAAAAGGGTGGTAGAAATAGGTATTAGTCCAATGATTCATCAGAGCCGATGGAATCTTCCCAAGGAAAATTCCCTAGATAGAATTAGAAGTACTAGGAAAGATGGAGAAAGATTGTGAACGTAGCAGAGTACCGACTAATTACTGATGCTAGCACTGGAACAATCACAACAAGGTGCTAGTGATGATGTATTGGTAAGTACTAAAGGGGTTGAAGAATGAAAAAGAAATGTAAAGATAAAGGGTGTAAAGAAAGAAGCCCTCCTTACAACTTTAGGCAGAAACCGGGTCAATACATATGCTATTGAGATCATTTGTTAATGATTCTCGATATTGAAGAAAGACATCATGGACCCAGTGATGCAATGCACAACCCTTCCCAGCTAACTCAAATATCTCTCAAAAGGTATTTGTTTTAATCACACGGAGATCAACACGTTATCTATTGGTTTATTCACTCCGAATAGACTGATATTGAAAAGGTGGCACTCCTCTCCAGCCATCGCTCACTAAATCAAAACGCACTATCAAGTCTAGAGCCACGAGATCATTAAAAGTCTCATTAGGACACTTTCCATTTATTCCTTGCTTTCTCACACACTGTGAAAAGTAAGAGATCTTTATGAGTCCTACGCAGTATTCTTGTAATATTGCAAGAACGTCTGAGTGATACGCAAGCATTACAATGAAGATGGAAATCCTGCTTGAGCCAACATCAAACAAGCTCATGGTAGGTGACACGTGCGGTTCTTTAAGAACCAATCTTGTGAAAAATTGGAAAGAAACGGTAGTTTAATTCTTAATTGAACTTAAACTCGTTCCAGGCCTCTACGCATTATCGTATGATCTTGCCAGAACACTCAGAGTGACACTCTTTAGTGTTCACAGTGACGAGTGGAAATCCTTCTAGTGTTAACATCAAACAGCACTTGGTAGGTGACGTGCAAGATTCTTTATGAATCAAGCTCGTGATAACTGGAAAGCAACGATGGTGAAAATCTTAATTGAAATTCACTTGTTCCAGGTTTCATGAATTGGCGGCTTCAATCACAAGGATAATTTATTCAAGTGATTCACTCTTTATGTTCGCAGTCAAGCTTAGTGATCGTCGAATAAAGAGAACGGGTTTACCTGCGAAATCCTGTAAGGAAGTTACTTAATTGAAACTATCCGTCACATGTACGATATCTAATATCGTCCAACAGTCTTCACCGACCGGAGGTAAAACGCTACCGATTTAGAATGAAATGTTCTAAGCCATTTCATTCGTGTTCTATTATGTTTCTGCGAAGACGGTGGCGTTGCGGTGTACCAGCTAAAGTCGTTCCCACATGCTTATGTTTTTCTGCATCAAAGTTCAGTAAAATTCAAGAAAGTACAAAATGAAGTCTTCCGCTGTACCAAACTCTGAAGCTTTCAAGAATTCAACAAAAGACATAAGTGTGTGGAACATGGAGTCACGAGGAGGCAAGATTCACAAGAAAGCAAAGATCACACGTGACTGGTCAAAAGAACAATGCTCTCAAGCCAAAGCCTAAAAGATCAAATCAACATATTCACAACAAAAAGAAAAGAAGAAAAGACTACGAGCTGAAGAACGAAGACTTAGTATAGTATGCTAGGTTTAGAACTGTGTAACGTGGAGTGACCTCCCTTAGGGGGAGATTGTTAGAAATACGTTTTTAACGTATATTAGAAGTATCGGCCACTCCACAATATTATTGAATGTTGTATAGCTCGTAGTTAAATACTTGTTTAATTTGTTAAGTAAAACCGGCCCATGGGCTTGTCATGGGCCGGGCCAAGTCCATTAGTGGCTTGGATATAAATACCCCTTTCCACCATGGAAAGGGGGTTGGTTGTTGGTTGTTTTTTCACTTTTGATGAATAGAAAACACACATATTCTCTCTCACTTTCTCTCACTACTTTCTCTCTCTAAAACCATCAACCCACCTTATTGATTCATAAGATTATCACTATTCTTCAATAAGCAATAAGCTAATTTTGAAAAAGACAAAATAGTCGTTTTCTAGCAAAAACTTAAAACCAAAAGCTGTAAACTTCCAGACTTGTTAATAAGCTGAGAAAAATGAGTTCTATTACAAAAAACAAGTTGTTGCATGTACGAATAAGCAAAACAGATTCAATAAGCTATATGACCAAGTTTGACCAATAGTCAAACGCTGACAAGAGTAAATCAAACGCTGACAAGCACAATTTTGGACGCTGACAGACTTAATGAAGTGCTAAAACTTTGTTTTCACCCTGCTGGTCAAGGCTTGAGTACAAACCTTGTGAATCAAGGTCTACCAGTTGGGCAGCCTTGATGAGTTTTGGCACAAATAAACCAATAAGCCAGTAAGCTTATAAGCTATCAACAAAGCAAACCAAATACCCAAATATCTTCACAAGCAGCACATAAACAGGATTCAAGCAACAAAACAACAATCCTTACACTAGAAGTGCAAATGCAAGCACCAAATGAGGTGGTCACTTTGCTGATGCAAATGACCACTTCAACCAACTTTGATAAGCTATAACACAATCAATAAGCCACCAAATGCATACACAAGCTCAAAACAACTTATAGTGACACAGATAAACACATTTCATGCAACAAATCCAACAAATAAACAAGATCTAAGCATATGCAGTTACTGATGAACAATGAAGAACACAAGAACAAAGTTTGCTGATGTACTTGACACAAAATCCAATTTCAAGGCCTCAAATCTATCACATATGTTGCATTAACAAAGATTAAACACTTGTTATCCCTAGGTTAACATAAAAACTAGGTGTGCACAAGATTTCAGAGCAAAACAACTAATATTAAAGATTTTATAGCAACTTGTTTGATTTAGTGATTCAAGGCACAAACTTGCTTATATCAGAACACAATAGCCTTTATAACAGATACACACTCAAACAATACCACAATTCCGACTTAAAATCACATAAACTTGAACCAACAGTCAATCCCAAACACCCTTTTAACTTTTTAAACTCAATTTTAAACAAGTAAAAGTCTTCTCAAGATTAATTTAAGCCCAGTTTAGCATCATAACATACCACAAGTGAATCAATAAGCAATTTGCAGGCATAAAAACACACTTATACTAGTAAAATCACAAAATCACATAAATACCAAAAAATAATCAGAAAGATGAGTTTTGAGGATTCAAAACTCCAAGATGTACATCCACACCTTGGAATCAATGAGCTGAGGTGCTAGCAAGAACAAGCACCAACTTCCCCCTGCTAAGAACAACAAACAGGCCTAGCCAAAGGCTTGAGCCTAGATTAGCACAAAATAAGATGAAATAAGTGACAAAAGGTCAAGTCTTCACAAGACTTAGGTCCCCACAAGGCCTGAATCTTCCCTTAAGGCCTCACCACCCCTTAATCATCCAAGATTAGGAGGATATGATCACCCTTAAACACAAATAAACAGGCTGTTGAACCACAAGTACTTAGCAAACCACTTGACTAAATTTTGAATAAAAAACGTATAACCAAACTCCAATATTGTTCAAGCTAGTTGATTTGTGACTGATGTCACTTAAAGAAACACCTCAATGAACAATCCTCACCCAAGCACATGCCAAATTCTTGAACTCAGTCAAGAAAAAAGGGACTCAAAGGCTTATAGGCTATCTTGGACTTGTTCAAGGTTTTGTTTAAGTACAAAAACGTGACAATACAACTACTTAACACAATAAATATCAATGGAACTCAGTTTCAATCACAACACAATACCAAATTCTATTAAATTCAGAAAAATGGCTTTACAAGGCTTGACAAAGGAAAACTGAGAACAAGAACTAATGTGGTGAACTAATGGCTTTATATAGAGCCTTACAAGTCTAAAATGCTGAAAGTAAACTAGAAACCCTAGTTGTAGAAGTCCAAAAATGCCCTTGAGGATTTTGGCATTTTTCTTGATCATGTGAATCCTTTGGCTGTTTGTGAAGCTGTAAAGTGTGTAGGAATTGCATCAAGGGCTCAAAATAAGCTTAAGTTTCAAGCTTCAATCTTGAACGTTGGATGTGGCAGGGTTTTTGGCTTTTTCTCCCAAAACCGTGTGGGAGGGTTTATCATGTGACCAAGGTGATGATGTGGCATGGGTTTTGGTGATTGGGATGTGTTCAGGGTTGGCTTAATCATAAATCTGGAAAGAATTACAAGCTAATTCATAGTAGAATACCCAAATTTGGCTTATGAACTCAAGAACAAGGTTTTGATCCAGTTTATGATTTTAAAAACATGTTAAGAGCCCAAAATTAATTAACTAAACCGAGTTAGTTAAAAGTTGTTATAAGTGGAAGGTGACATGGAGCAATGGTGGGTTTTGATTGGTTGTGTGGTGTTAGTGGGGCACGTGTCACCACTGGGTTGGTTAAGGTACGTATTGTGTCGCCTCATTTTGGCCCCTCACTTCTTTCTTTCTTGTCTTTTTAGTTTTAAAACCTGTCAACGCCCAAATCCTTAATAACAACTTTTCCTTTTTCACACTTTTGCCCCAAAATGTTTTGTAAAGTGAATTCAGGGGTAATTCTTGCCAGTTTGTGATTCTTGAAGGGCTGATTTGGTATTTTCTTCAAGGATAATGGTCTAAACTTGTATGATTGACATTTTCGAGGACTGAAATTGTCAAATTATGTTTGATGAGGGACCATTTTTGCCAAGTCTTCAAAGTCAAGGGTCCTTTTGTAATTTTGACATTTTCAAAGGACCAAATTTGCCATTTTTGTAACTTGGAGTTCTTCTTGGTATGTTTGACTTTGAGAAGGACTAATATTGACATTTTAGCTTTGTTGAGGGGCTAAAATTGCCAATTCTTCAAAGTGGAGGGCCCTTTTTGTAATTTTGACAAACTTTAGGGACCAATCTTGTAATTATGAATAAAAAAGGGTTTAAAGTGTCAATTCTTCAATATTGGAGGACCCTTCTTCATAATTATTCAATTCAAGGGTTTTCTTGGGAAAATCTTCATTAGGGCTTGGTTCAATGTGCGACTTCGTTTCCCGTGTTCGTTTTTGCAAGATTCTTGTGATCTTTTGT
The DNA here is from genome assembly GCA_025667525.1 of Glebionis coronaria. Taxonomy (NCBI): domain Eukaryota; kingdom Viridiplantae; phylum Streptophyta; class Magnoliopsida; order Asterales; family Asteraceae; genus Glebionis; species Glebionis coronaria. Next base: position 118,233,838 of record CM046881.1, read on the forward strand.
CATTTTCTCAATACCCGTACCTAAAATACACAAGCAACAAACACAAGCATATATATGGGTATTTTTATGATATTTAATGCATTTTAAAGCCCTATTTGGACGATGAGACTATGTATAAAAGCAGTCTCATCAGGCGGCCTTGGAAAGTTTGCCCCTTTCGTCAGCAGGATGTCTCGGTACGCCATTTTTAGAGGCGTAAACTTGTCATTCGACCGTCCTACTTTTGCTTGATTTTTATAGTCCGAGCTCCTGTTATTTCATTGATTGTTGGACTGCCTCTTTGACTTGTCATTCGACCGATAGCTTTGGTTTCCCCTTGAGGGTTAAGCCGCATATACGACAGTCTCCCCTTCCAAAAAATTTCTAACCCTTTTCATGAGGTCGTCAAACTTTTTGGGCCGTCTATCGTTGAGGCGTCGGATTGGTTCCTTGTCTGTTATGCCATGCATGTAGTTGGAGATCTTGAGGACTTCTGGGCACGCCCTTATCCGTGTGCATTCGTCTTTAAAGCGTTCTATGAAGTCCTCCGTGGATTCCCCAAGCATTTGTTTGACCGTTGCCAATGAGACCGTGTCTCTATTATACTTTTTTCGTTGTGTATAATTTCTTCTAAACACTGAGCGTAGCTCATCGAAGCTGTTAATGCTCCAGTAGGGAAGTATTTCAAACCAGTCGCGAGCATTGCCTATCAAGGTTGAATTGAACATTTGGCACCATATAGGCATCGGCCATCGTTCAATTTTCGCTTGTACGGTGAAAACTTTGAGATGATCATCCGGATCACCAGATCCATCGTAGGTATTGACACACGTCAACATGCGAAGCTTTTTGTCCTCGGAGTAGTTCCATATGCGGGTCGTAAAGGCATATTCTTTTTCACTACACCATGGCAAGGAGAGATCCTCTTCATCATCCGTATGATAATGGGAGCGTCCTTAGCATCCTCCCTCCTTGTCTGATGGTTCAGAGGAGGAATACCATGTGTGACGACGTCTTGGGTGATGGTCATCCGAGTCGGACCCTGAGGGATCATTGTAGGGCGGTCCCCCTCCCCCTTGATTGGCTATAATATCAACTCTTATGAGAAGAGGTGGTGGTTTTCTTTGCTCCCGAATCTATTATCCTTCACACACTGGTGCGTCGATTATCCTTTTGTGGAGCCTCCAATGCTGCGCGCCCCATGGATCCATCAGAATGATCTGATTCCCCGTGCGTCCCTTACAATTCCTGCATAATCCGATCCCCTGTGCGTTCGAAGACATTCCGTGGTTGTGGTTGTTCCTCCAATGGAGGTTGTTCCTTGTAGCGGTGCCTTCTTCGTTTTTTCGGGTTTAGAGAGGAGTATCCCGTGCCACACTCCCAAAATTGAGTCTGGATTGGAGGTTCCTCCCTAAATTCAATCTTGCCGTGATGGCAGGGATGATTCTGTCGAGGTTTTGTGTGAGTACTCCCTCAATATCTTCATCATCGAGCGAAGCGAGCTCGTGGTCCACCTCTCCGGTCGGTGGCCTTTGTTTTTCCTTATTAGGAGTAGGTAGTGCTGACCATGTCACAAGACTGTTCAGAGTGAGGGTAGGTGGTGGGGGTGTGTAGGGACGTGCCCGTACCCCCAGGGGATTGTAGCCCTGTGTTCCAGAGGTTAAGCCCTCATGCCTGCCCCGTGAGAAGTGGAGTAGGGGTAACGAGGATGTCTCCCCTCGACTTTCGGTTCCCCGGATGGGCTTTCTTTGGGTTTCCCTGATAGGGATTTCCCTTCGTCATCAGTAGAATTCGAGTTTAGTGTAGGGTCCCACGGATGGCGTCAACTTGTTGATACAAAAGTTGGATGATCCTAGCTTGACCCGAATTAGGCTTAATTCGGGTGCTTGGGCTCCGGCTCCTGCACCAAGTAAACTTCGGTTTGGGATCCTGCACACTAGAAGTAGCACACTTTTAGTCTTACCGTGGGAGCGTATCCCATGATTAGACTCCGGCGTGAGAGTGAGTAATCGGTTTAGGGTTAGTAACCGGATGAGATGTGAGAGTGTGAAGAATACGATACCTTTGTGGAACCCTTGGGGGTTCCATATATAGGCGGTAAAATCCTAGTGGGCTTTTACCGAAGCTTCGGCCCCAAGTAAAGGCTAAGTACCATAATTAACTTGATTGTTATCTTCTAATTATGGTTAGTGTATATCCTCTACTTTAGAGTAAATCACAATCCTAATTAAGTTATGATCCTGTCTAACCCTGTACCGGCTGTACCGGGCCATGGGCCGTACATATCCTGTGCAGCCACTATTCATTCGAAGCCCATAAGCTCAAATAACATTAATCTAACCCATTCGTGATGGGCCAGATATGGGTAGTACCCGTGGGCCGGGTTCATGACCCGGTTGGGGACTGTACGTCATCACTAGGAAATATTGGAATGCTAATCGACGAGATCGAGACAAAGGTTGATGAATATGAAGATGGTTGGGTCGATTGTTTGAAGGAAATGCGTGATAGTGACACGCAAAAGTTGGATGATCTTACCAAGTTGATTGAGAAAGCTAGGGATGCTATAAGACAGAAGCAAGATTATGTGGATCAGATGTAAGTTAGTGATTAGGATGTGTATCATGTTTTAGGTGTTTATGTTGTTCTTGTTTTAATTACCCTGTTTTGACGGGGGGGGGGGGGGGGGGGGGGGGGTGTACCTACCTTTGTTTATCAATGAAAGCCACCCTAAGTGCCCCCTTTATTTTAAGGACCTAAATTGCACAATGTTTCAACTTTCACGTCTATATAACACATGACTCTATGAAAAAAGTTTATTCTTCCAAACATACCTTCTTCTAGCATACAATGGCAAACATTCAATCTGAATCTACTTTCAAGTCCACTGACTTGGCAGTACGCCTAATTGGGTTCATGGAGAAGGAATTGGAGAATGAGCTACAACTAGAGGAGAAATTCAAAAGTCTATGTTCTGAGGTGGAGAAGATTGTCAGAAAGAGATCAAGGTTCATTGAGGCGATGGAAAGTTTTCTACGGGTTGAGGATAACGATGACGCTTACCAAACTGCAAGAGTCTTGAAGCATGCTAGAAAGAGGGATAGGGGAAGGTAGTTGATCTACAAATTATGAAGGACCAATCCTATCTTGGTGCGCGTGCGATGATCAACCTTGTGAAGAAATTGAAGGACGGAATGATTGGATAGTTTTTAGTTGCTACTGGTTTGTCCCATGTGTTTTGGATATCTAGATGTAACCTTGTGTTTCTAAGGTTTAACAGAAAGAAACATTTTTTGTTTTTGGTATTTTGACATAGAATTAGTATGCTTCCATAGATGTTTGTTTACCACCCCCAAATTACATTGCGCAGCGGAAATACACATTTGGGTGCTAAACTCAAACTTCATTACACAAAACACTTTAAACAATCTCAAAATGGTACATTTGAAATATAAAAGGATATAATTTAACCATTGTCTAAAACCTTCGATCCCAAGTAAAACAAGTTTATAAATATCAGAGTAGCATTTAGGTCCCCCAAAGATATCAACCAATCAATAAACATTTTTACCAAAATACATGATGATGCATTCTTAATTTTATGACAAAAGGGAAAGAAATCAGTTTTAGACTCAATCACCACAAAAGCAACCCGCAATCCTTCTCCAGCAAGCTCCGCCATTCATCAACTTCAATCACCTGAAATACATGCTTAAAATCATCAACACAACGGTTGAGCAAGTCTGTAGGTTTATCAAATCATCATTTGAACACAAGAGAAAATCAATCATGATCATTTAATAGAATTGTTGTACATACAATCTATTATTCAGGCATTATGGCTTATAGCAATAGCTATAGAATTGTATTAAGCTCATGACACCGACCCCTTAACTTAGTCACCCACGCCTAAAGCTGGCATGACTATATGAATTCCACAACCCCTACTAGGGTATTAGTTGCAATTTATATACCACTGATTCTCGTTCTCGTAAATTATCCTTCCCAGAGGTTACTCAACGTAATGCCCTGGTCTTAGATATGGGCGTCAACCCAATAGTACTATTATTTGAACAAGCGGCTATTCCCAGCTCACAACATCAAGTTAGAACATAGTTAACGGTTCATGAATTTAGGGACTTTTGCAACTTAGGTACTTATACAATTCAAGGCAACATCAGGCAACATAAGGCAACATTCGGGTCCAAATAATCAATCATGACTTGTGTTCATTTTATTTTCAAATAACATGTATCCCCCTCGCGGGTTTTTAAAATCATTCAAAACAAGTACAAAGCAAGGCTTTAGACTCACATTGAGAAATAGCAGTAGTAAGACGATCTTCGACGATAGTTGATGCCCAATAAACACGAAAATCACAACCTACCAAATAAGGTGCGTTCGTTAATAATAGACTCGAGTATAAAGCATACATAATAACACAAAACTCAAAATCATAAAATCACGACAAACCTGAAAGAAAACAATACAAGTGATACTATTATACTCTTCTATATGTTTACTCTATTAGTCTATTCTTTCGATAAAAATCTGCCGATACATACCAGATGTACGAGCTCATTTACCCGACTTAAACACGTCAAAAATTTATGATGCTACTCAGAGAACTCATTTACTATCCATAGAAAGTCCTCCCAAAATTTGTTCAAAAGATTTTACTTTTAAAGTTCCATGCCCGACACATCTTTGAACTACAAAAACCTGACAGTTTTACGTCATCGACTCATACAACCATTTTGACCATTCTAAATAATTTCATTTACAAAACCGACACTTGAGTTTGAAAATAGACTCACAACCATAGGTTTAGAACCTAACATCAGACCTTGAACCTTTCTACAACTCATTGTATAGTCCCTGAGATTCGATCCAAATATCGACAACAACTTCAGATTGTGTCGATACTCGTCTCCCGGTACACGAACAATCAAACTAGCATAACTTCACACTCATTTGGAGTTAGAAGCTCTATCTTATATCAAATCGAAGGTAATCAAATCTCCATGACACTATCCTATTAATCAAACAATAAGATACCCAAAATCAGCCTTGAACCCACTGATCCAAAACACCTCTCTAAAAGTCACACTAAATCAAACTTTTGATCAATTCTAACCACTTTTCTCATCATCCTAATCCCCTAGCATAAACATATATCAATCCTAGCACTAGTGTAAACCATAAAAATATAAACACAAATATCAAAATCAAGTTTCTTCACAAAAACAACATGATCTAAGCTAGATCATAACTAGATAAACACATGCATACTCACACCAACCCTTGTTCATAACCAAAATAAAAAACATGTTGCATGTTGGAAATTTTAGTACCATAAGAATCACCATCAAATTTTAAGAATGGGTCTTGCCTTGTTTTTGATTAGATCATAGTAATTTTTGAAAGAAAATTATGTTATGTGTGGGGTGTAGGTGACAGCTAAAAAAAGAAAGGGGAGGGAGATGATTTTGATGAAAGCTTTGAATGTATGTGTAAAGTTAGGTGAGAAAAACTATTTATATGGTGGTAAAAGGATTAGTTTTGCCATTCTTACATAGTTTTGGACCAAAATGCAATAAAATAATTTAAAGGGTAGAAAATGTATATTAGTCAATTTTGAAAATATTTACGAGACTCGGGTTTCGTAAAAATACTTCTCAAAAATTAAAACGCACTCAAATATGATATTAATATAGTCCCGACGCGACTTAATACGCAATTAAAAACAAAAATGTTAAAAATATAGACATCGAAACAACAAATAATAAAACGTAAAATCTCGGGCATCCGTCGATATCGTAATCACTAATAATCCTCGCAATAAGTAAAAAGGTAAAAATAAGACTTCCAACATCGGTTTCAAATTAAACCACCAACCGTCATATCATTAAAGCTCATCAAAAATTTCAAAATTATTCGTAAAATAGTATTAAATAAATACTTCGGGTTCGGGTTATCACATCCTACCCTCCTAAAAGAGAGCGACGTCCCGACGCTCGGCCCCTCTTATACTCACATTCCATACCTCTAGAACAAAAGAGAACTCTTTTCCTTAAAGAAATCCTCATGCTTCCTTCGTGAATTCAGATTCACTCCTAGAGTTCTTGTATCTTCACAATACAAATAATACTATGCTTCAATCTCTTTAGAACTCTTCACAGTTCTCTCTATGAAATGCAACTTATCTTCAAGTTGAATTCTTTCCTTGTTGTTTCCAAACAAATTTCACCCTTGATAACGGGACCTTAAGCATAACCACGTTTCCCAATTTCAATCCCCATAGATTTCCTTGATTGCCAACTTAACTCTTTTGATGACTCCTCATAGCTATCAAATGATCCTTAATCTTTACAATCTTATCAGTAATCACCAACATCATTCCTAGTTCAGTCATTTAATTCTACCTACATTTCTGCAATACACCGAAAACCTAACTTACGTCCATAACTCATGATCTTTAATATTCACAGTTTGAAGTTCTTTATGGACCTTCAACAGTACAACCTCATTACTAGCATTATAACCATTGTCGTATAAGAATTCCAACAATTCCTAATTCAATCTCACACGTACAAGTATATCGTCATTTCACTCTGTCCATCAGTCTTTGTATAACACGCAGTACTGAACTCAACTTTCACTTTTATCTAAACCAGAAGGTATCGATTACTTGACTTGTGAGATTCCTTCATCACTAAGTCTCGCACTTCTAACATACCTTCCTCAGATGGACATAACGGCAATCAAATCCGATTCTCCAAAATACTTCATCTCAATCGATCTTACTACAAAATCTTTTCCATAAGTTTGACAAAATATCGAAACCACTCACCTTGACATCCTTCTATATCAGACCATTAGCTTAAGCTTTCAATACCCTTTATGTCTAATCCACTCTCTTTGTCATCACCAAAACTCAAACCTTAGAAACTTTTTCCTTTTTCATCCTAATAAGTGCATCAGCTACCACATTCGCCTTTCCCGGATGGTAGCGAATCTCGTAGTCATAATCACTCACAGTCATAACCACCAACATACTCAAGTACTTGAAATATATAACTGGTGATCCTCCACTCATTTCCTTTGTCTTCCCAAGAAATTAAATATGAGGCAAACTCTTATGATCCTTAATTACTACACACTTGATTCCATACAAGTAATATTTCCTACAATATCAAAGCAAACACCACAACTACATAACCCTTATGAAACACATCACAACAAACTATAAATCCTTCAGATCTTTCCAACCATGACAACATCAATGTAGAACAAGACTTACCCTTTAGTGTTCAGGATGTAGCTTCCTCATCTGATAAGGATCAAATCTCGAAACTTACAAATTTAGATGTATAAGTGGGACTCACACATCTAATTCTTCTTAGTCAGCTTAATCAATGGTTTAACAAGCAGTAAAAAACTTTCGATAAACCTCCGATAATACACGGCTTAGACCAAGGAATAAATAGATTTCCTGCGGCGTCGTTGGTACCGACCAATCCTTAATCATTTCAATCTTGGCAAGATCTTCACGAATACCTTTGTTGTCAATCAACTGCCTTAGAAAACGCACTAGTTTCAACCAACATTCACACATAGGGACTTTACTTACAGCTTCTCTTTTTCTAATCTTTCCAAAATTATCCTCATATGCTACTTATGTTCCTTAATAAGTGTGTAAACACTTATCCTTTTACCACTAAAATCAAGGAAAAACAAGACCTAATCATGTGTTTAGTATCGTAAATGTCGGAATTACGCGTGGTTTTGTGTTTTTGTGTTAAATAGGTACAAATGATCAAAAAGAAAGAAAACACGGGATTTCACGGTCAAATGTTAAAGAAAAGTCCAAAAAGAGACGAAGACAAAGTCAAAAGATCAAAAGTGTGGCCAAGATCACGAAAACCGGCAATTTAACACGATTTTGAAGAAAAGATCGACAAAGCCAAAATCGAACTCGTTGTTAGTGGATTTAATCTCATTGGAGTAAAATGGGCTTTGTGGGTCCCACATTTTGGTAAATGGGCCCAAAAGCCCATTTAAGGAAATATATCTTTTCACAATTGGATCAAAAGGCCCAAAAATAATGAAAGCCCATATTGCTAAATTTTGAGACGGATTAGAAATAATTCATGGGCTTTAAAATCCCAATTGGCTAATCAAATGGAACGAATAAAGAAGTGAAATAACTTTTCACTTTTGCTTTGTTGGTCAATCACCCCAGTCAACACAAGCACAAACATAAATTCTTTTACCTAACCTCTCACCCCACACGTTTAAAAAAAAAACATTTACCCATCTCCCAATTCATTTTCGATACAAACAAAGAGAAAACACCCACCCAACTTCTTCTCTCCCCATAAACAAACGCAGTTTTAACCTAACCCTAATTTACCATCACCAAAATTAACCACTGAAAATTGGGGATTTTCACTTATTCGTGTGATTCACACGAATACCAATTAAATCCCCATGTTTTTCGTAGGAGAACACTATGGTGGTCAATCCTACATGGCTTAATCCCCTTTTGTGATTGGTTATACCACATCACCACAAACCCTCCCACCAATCAGAATAGTCCACATCACCCTCAAACTAGCACAACAAACACAAATCACGCCACCCTGTTGATCCGTGTGATGCAAGGACAATTTTCAACCATTAGATGTAGAAAATGAAGAGAGAGAAGAAGAAAAGAAGGATTTAACGGATGGGATTTATTGCTTACTCTCGAAGATTCTTAAAGAAGCCTTTGGGAGTTGACTATAGATACCCCCATATAAACTATAATTGGATGCCTTTTTTTAGTTTAATTTTTATTTTCTGAAAAAGAGAATTAGGGTTTATTGTAATTTCCTTTTTAAAAGTATTGTAATCAAATTTTTATTATTAATGAAATTATTATTCAGTTAAAATTTTTGTCTCGTTTGATTATTATTGCAATTTATTTTAATTTTATTTTGATTAAATAAATGTTAAAGTAAAATAAAAAGGTAGTAATCTTTCCCACTGGGAAGATATAAAAAATATTGTGGTTCGTTACTGTATATGGTTCGAGATGGTTATGATGATGTTTGGGTAATAAGGAGGTGTTTGTTCGTTTGTTTTGGTTCATAAGGGGGTTCAGCGCCCACCTTCTTCCCAAAGGAATTCGTCACCAGGTTTGGTCCTCTTTTTATTTTTTTGTTAAGTTTAGTTTAAATTTTGTTTAATCTGTTTGGTTTTGGTGTTGTTCGGATCTGCTAAAATTTCGAGTCTATATATCTGCTTTTGGTTTGTTTACATTTTAATATATCTGCTTAGTTTTAATTGTTTGGATTGAATATAGTTTGGATCTGCTCTTACTAGTTTCAGTTAGTTTTGGATCTGCTTACTGATATTCAGCTTGTATCTGCTAGTGTTTGGGACTGCTTATGTTATGTTACGCTTTGAGTTTTGAGTTTTGAGATTGTTTATTTTGATTTATCTGTTTAAGTTTTTAAATAGTGATCTTGTTTGGATTTGCTTAGTTTTGTTCAAGTCTTCATTTGATTTCTAGTTTCTTAAATCTGATTATTGTTTTGTCATTAGTTCGAATTGCTATAATCTGCTTTGTTTGATCATTACATGTTTAAACTTGCTTATTTTATATATATCTACCTTATCTGCTTATTTCTTGTTTGTTTAGCTTATTTGCTTTGATACTACTTATTTTCTTTGTTGCTTTATCATTTTTAATTTTCTCGTTTAGCTGTAATAGTTTATTTGACTTGGCTTGTGTAAGCTATTTTCTTATTCATCTTTATCTGATTATCAGCTTATTTGTTGCCTGCTTATTTGGTTAAGCTGTTTAGCTTATTTTGGTTTATTATTATTGCATAAAAGCAATAGACACACTTGGTCTGTTGTTTAAAAAAAATCCAAAAATAATATTATCAAAAACGTCCCTAACCGGACTCGAACCCTGGACCTCCTGTCCAGCTGTCATACGACTTACCATCTTAGCTAGCCATCTTTTTGTGTTTATTTACACTACTATTAATTAATATAGGTAGTTATAGCTGTCAGATTTCAAATTAGTTTTATTACAAGTTTTTAGTGTTATTAAATTTATTTAAAAAGTTGTATATCAATTTCGTTTTAGTAAGTTCTTTTTAAAAAAAATAAAAAGTAAAAAAATATTTTATTTAAATTGTTTTTAGTTTTTAATTAATCTAGTTTAATTTGAAAATAGTTTAAAAAGTAGATTTTGTTTAACGTTCAAAGTAGTTTTAAAATAGTTAAAAATTAGTTTATTGAATTCAAATTAGATTTGTTTTAATCATTTTAATTAGTTTTAAAATTTAAAAAGGTTTTAGTTAATTAAAATAGATTTTTAAATTAGATTAAATAGTTTTTGCTTAATAGATTTAAGTATAAAAATACCAAAAAAATACGTTTTCACCAAGAACAAGTAATCCACGTTAATTTGAGATCAATTCGAGTGAGTCGAGGAAAACGAACATTAATTGCTTAATTGGACTTAAAATCCTAGTATTTAAATGGCGCCGCTGCCGCTTCGCTCGTTACGATTGACGATTTCGTGAGACGTTTGGATTTTGGGATCCGTTCATCTTGAACGTTAATTTTCTTGCACAAAAAAAATTAAAATACAAAAACAAATCAAAAACTTAAAAATACAAAAAATTAAAAAATCAACAAAAGCAAACTCTTTCCTAAGATTTGCACCAAAAAAATTAAAAAATACAAAAGTAATACTTTTTCCTAAAAGTATTACACCAAAAATATTACGTATTAGTGTTATTCTTTTAGTTCGATTTCTTTCGTTTTTATTGTGAATATATATTTTTCTAAAAAATACAAAAAGATTTTTCATTTATTATATTATATTACGTAAAACATTAATTTACCTACTTTTCAAATAAGCCTTAGTTGGGATTTCATCACCTAACTATTGTATTCGCATCCATAACGAGAAAAAGGGCAAAATAGATAAATACTAGTAAGACGTTCGAACTCAAAATATACAAACTATAAGGTGGGTATACGACGACGCGCTATAAAAGGCCGTCTAAGGAAAAAGGTTTTTAAGTGCTTTGTGCCACCTCGTTTCCCCGCTTGCTTGTGCGTATATTGAGAGGGACGACCGATTATTGGTTTGCCAACTCAAGTAGTGATAGTTGTAATTTTACCCCTTTAGTAAAAGGAAGGTAATTTAGGGCAAGCATTAACAAGTGACTTAGGAAAATCACGAGTTATGACCCAAAGTGGGGATCGTTCTCAAGGAGGCTAGTGTGTTATGTTTGTAATGATTTGGATTAACTTTGTGATTATATTTGTGAGAAAGAGAAATAGAAATGGGCTAAGAAGAGAATGACGGTTACGATGACGGATTACACTAAGACGAAATAGTCGTACACGTAAAACCGTAAAAAGCACCAAAATTAAAATTTTACTCTAAAAATTACCAAAAATCACTAAAAATCCATAAAAATATTCTAAGGGTTTACAAAAAATCCAAACTTGCTAAAACCTTCTAATTGATTAAATATTAACTTTTTAATGCTAATTAAAGCCCTAAAAATCAATATTAACTAATAAAAAGTCCGAATCAAGATCTTAAAGTTTTTAAACCTTTAAAATAACCTAATTAAGCTAAAAAGTATTTTTCAAAATTTTAAAACCACTAAAAACTATTTTTAAGCAATTAAAAACTATTAAAAGCTATAAAAACTTAAAATAATTCTAGAAAATAATTAAAAGACCCAAAAATATTTGGAAAGTTACAAAATTCCTAATTAAGTGTCTAGAACCTAAGAAAAATGTATAAACTTAGAAAATCAGACTTTTAATTTTTAATAATAAAATAATATTAAAATATTAATAGAAATCCAAAAATCCTAAAAGATTCTAAAAAGTTGCAAACTAGCTTAATTTAACCTAAACAATACATAAATGAACTTGAAATTACCTAAATACCCTTATTGGGCCTAGAAAATGGGCTAAACTCAAAACAGATCCTTAATGGGCCAAATTTGAGCCCAAAATGAAAAAGTGGCCCAAATAAGCCCAAAAAGCACTAGTTGACTCAAAATTTGATTTTAAACAACTTTTTCCAAAGGCCCAAAAGCTGAAAATGTGAAATAAGCAAAGCTTATACCAAACAACTTATTCTTAATGGGCTTTTTGGCCCATTAAGCTATAAGCTAATGCCATAAGCTCAAATTAGACACACAAGCTTCTTTTGTCCTAAATAAGACTTCTGTAAAAAGAAATTTGAAATAAGCCCAAGGAATAAGCCTGAAAATGCAATAAGCAATCTACAGAAAACGACAAAATAGTCGTTTTTGAGTTCTAGGCCACCCCAAGAGTTGATTCAAGTTTCTAAAGCTTTTAAATGACTTAAATAAGCTATTTCAACAAAAAGTTTTCAAATAAGCTGACTCAATAAGCTGGAAAAAGCAAATAAGCACTTATGAAAAAGTCAATTAAGTTGGTTTTCTAGCAAAAAGTCAAAGTCAAAGTCCAATAAGCTCCAGTCTAATCAAATGGGTCAAATAATGAAGATCTATCACAAAAAATAAGTTGTTGCAGGTCTGGATAAGCTAAAATAGCTTATTGATAAGCTGAGTACAAATTAACACTAGCAGGGGCTAGTTTTGGGTGTTGAGCAGTGGGAACTTTTCCCACTGCTTGACTTGTTTGACTTTTTGTCTTTAGTGACTTTTTTGGAGATTCAGATTTCACAAAGGCACCCAAATGATCTTTGGATCATAAGGAGTCAATAACAATCAATAAATCACAACAAGAAACAACCAATTTGTACAGTTAATTCAAACAAGCACCAGATCTGTCACATACTTGAACAAATAAGCAGATTAGGTTCAATAAGCACTTTTAGCAATATTCAGCCAGCCAAACTTAACCAAATGCATACACAAGCTATTATAACTCAAATAAACAAGTCTAAACATGTTTCATGCAATGATTCAAAGATTTAAGCAAGATTCAAGCTGATGAATGTTACTGATGAACACTAACACATGCAGTTTTATACTTTGCAAATGCATTTGACCAACAAGCCAGATTTAAAACTCAAGATCTATCACATATGTTATAATAATGATGTTTTAACAACTTTTAACCCTAAGCATGCACAAATACAAGATTTCACCAAAATCTTAGGTCAAAAACAGTTAAAATCAACAAGTTATAGCAGATTATGTGATTCAAGGTTTCAAACTCCAAAACTTGCAGCAAAACACTCTCAACCAAGCATATATCAGATACCAAGCACAAATACACACTTCTAACAACACAATATCCAATTATGAACTCAAACAGGTAATCCCAAACACCCCTTTAACTTTTCAAATCAAATTTTAAACAAGAAAAAGTGTGATTCAGTTTACCAAATGATTAATCTAGCATATACACAACATTATCATGCAAGATTAAGCAGATTCAAGCCAAGAAAACAACAAGAACACCAGTAGAGCACAAATACACAAAAAATCCTAAATTTATCAGATTTTCAAGGTTTTAAGACAAACCTCACAGATGTACATCCACACCGACGAATGTTAGAGCGTATGTGCTAGCAAGAACAAGCACAAGCTTCCAACAGCAACCCTGCTAAGATTCAACAAGGTTAGAAGCACAATATCAAAATCAGAAAAGTAAAAAAAGCCTTGATTGATGCAACCTTGTTACCCCACACTTGATTATCCCCAAGTTATAAGCCTCCCCACACCTTGATAACACAATATCAGGATGCTATGATCAACCCTATAGCCCAAGAATTCCAAGGTTTGAACAAGAACTTAGCAAAATATCAAGCTTGAAGGAAAAATGCAAAATTTTGCACCCTCCTTAAAAACAGGTTTTGAGATTCAATATCAGTTAACAAATAACATAAACAAGCTAAAAATTAAGTGGCACTTGGTCTTTCTTCAACAAACTTAACACACTTTCATTAATCAGAAAAGGGGATTTACAAGTTGTTGAACAAGGAAAAACCAAAAGCAAACGTAAATGAGAGACCCTATACCCGTTATATAGAGGGTGTACATGGTCTGCATAAGCTAAAAACTCAAAACCCTAACTTGTAGAAGTCCCAAAATACCCTTGCTGAATTTTGAAAATCTTGGCTTCATGTGACTTTGAATTGGCGTTTTGCGGAGGTGGCAAGTGTGAAAATGCATCCAATGGTGTATATCAAGCTTAAGGAGTAAGCAGGAATCTGAGTTGTTGATTCTCTGGCTTCTTTTGGCATTTTCCCCAAAGGTGGTGTAGAGGGGTTTATCATGTGAGCTGGTATGGTGACGTGGCCAAGGTTTTAAGGTGGGGTTGGGTTTATTCTCACCTTAATCACATATCTGGAGTGAATTAAGGTATGATTGCAAGTAATTTGGAAAAACCCAAATTTGCCAAGAACACTAAGAACAGATGGTTTGATCTTTGTTGTGGGTTAAAAACATGTTTAGCGCCTATTTTTATTATTAATTAACCGGTTTAAAAAGTTAGTTAATAACAAAACAGGTGAGTGGGATGTCTATGTGGAGGATTGGTGAGTTTTCATTGGCTGGTTTTGGTGCGTGGGGCACGTGTCACCCCATCACTGGTTAAGGTAACAATCTTGTCTGGCCAGTATTAGTCCCTCACTTCCTTTCCCTTTGTCATTTTACTTTAAAACCTTGTCAACGCCCATTTCCTTTATAACAACTTTTCATTTTTCACACTTTTGCCCCAAAAAGTTTTGTAAAGTAAATTCAGGGGTATTTCTTGCCATTTTGTTATTCTTGAAGGACTGTTTTGGCATTTTATTGATGGATCATGGTCTTAACTTGTATGATTGACATTTTGGAGGACTGAAATTGCCAATTCATTTTTGATGAGGGACCATTTTTGCCAAATCTTCAAAGTCAAGGGTCCTTTTGGTAATTTTGGGATTTTCAAAGGACCAAACTTGTAATTCTTGTAACTTGGAGTCCTTCTTGATGTGTTTGACTTTGAGGAGGATAATGGTTGATAATTTAGCTTTGTTGAGGGGCTAAACTTGTCAATTCTTCAAAGTGGAGGGCCCTTTTTGTAATTTTGACAAACTTTAGGGACCAAACTTGTAATTATGAAGATACAAGGGTATAAAGTGTCAATTCTTCCATATTGGAGGACCCTTCTTCATAAATATTCAAGTCTTCAAGGGTTTTCTTGGGAAAATTCTTCATTAGGGCTTGGTTCATTGTGCGACTTCGTTTCCCGTGTTCGTTTTTGCATTATTCTTGTGATCTTTTGTCATATTCTCAATATCCGTACCTAAAATACACAAGCAACAAACACAAGCATATATATGGGTATTTTGATGATATTTAATGCATTTTAAGCCCTATTTGGACGATGAGACTATGTATAAAAGCAGTCTCATCACTCCCCCATACTAAACCATTACCGTGCCCTCACGCAATGCTAGAATAAAGTATCGTAGCATCTCCAAAATTCATTTTTAGTCACTTTATTGAATGATAAACTAGCTACACTACTACTATTGCTACTACTACTTGCGTTTTAGACATAATGTATGATTTTCATCGCAAAATGGGACGTTTAGGTTCATAGAATAAGAACACGTGAATGCTTCATTAGAAATAATTCCATCGTCCTCGATTTTCACCCCAATTCCATGCCAAGCGTGTAACGAGATCATTGCCATTATAAGTTAGTAATGCTAACACTACTCATATGCCCTAATCACGTACTTATCCTCCCAATTTCCTAAGTTGTATCTCTTATATTTTATTTTGTCTTGAATGTTTCACGAGGATACATTGTTTGACTTATGCGATAATAGAGATTTAGGTCTATAAATAGAGTTCTACCGGTGTAACCAAGACCATCAAATCAATAACCCCTCCTAATAGACAACGATGTCAAAAAATTAAGTCAACAAGAAGGATCGATAAACACTGTTTTATAACGGTTTTGAACATGAGAATTATTACCAAGACTTTTATATGCCCCCTAACAGAAGGGCCTTATTATCTTTTGTTTACCTCTATCTTTTATTCAACTTCACCATGAAGCTTTTATTATGACTTCGGTCTTGCCTTGCCTTTTATTATCCACCTCATCGATAGTTTTATTAGCCAAAGACGTATATCCTCACGCTAAGGTGAATTTTGGATCTTTAAAGCTTCGAAGATTAAGGCTTGATTCACTTTCAATTTTGCATAGATTTTTCGGCCTTGTGGGGCTTCAAATTGTTTGCTTGATTTAGGTGAGCACTTGAAATCTTATTATTGGGTGAAGCTTTTGATTATTCGTGTGCCAATACTTCAAAACCGTGACGCTGGCGATACCTTAAAGTTTTCCCAATTTAATTACACGGAAGCTACTAGAAAAGACTAGAAACCCAACAATCCCAACTAAACCGCTAAGTCAATATTTATTAAGCAAAAAATATTTACATGCGAAGGGAGAATAAGCAAACAACGAGAACACATGAGTTTTTAAAAGAATACAAGTACTCTACGTTTAGCATAGTAACTTATAATTAACCCTATCATTTCTCGTCCTCAATTAAAAGACTTAGCCTAACGTGAAGTTAAGGAATCAAAGCTAAGTGCTCAACACGCACGGTCGAGTAAAAAATTACTCTTATTCTCGCCATCGGAAAATCTACATTCGTGTCTTCAAACACTTATAAATCATGAGAAAATTTTTAAAATTTGGCCATATTTATCCTTATTTTGCAACAAAAATGATAAAAAAAAAGATAAACTTTGGAAAGCGTGAAGGTTTGGCAAGGCAAGTATCTATTCACCCCCCATACTAAAGTTAAACATTGTCCTCAATGTTTCGAGTCTAGGGGTGAAAACACCCCCATACTAGAGACGTAGTCGAATACCTAATCTAGCATGGAAAGGGTGTAACCGTTAAATTTAAAGCCGTTTATGAAGTGTGCTAAAAACCTAAGGTTAGAACATCAAAGGATATATCATGGATATTGAGAAAGTCTTCAAAGCAAACGATCGAGTGCTCCCATAAAACGAACACGAGAGGCTCCAATCGTGAAGATCATGATCATCTAAAGTTCACAATTCACAAATCCCCTCACGTTACTACATTAGAAAGCGATAATATGTACATAGGATAAGCATGGGACTCCCCCACGAGGCACCTCGTTTTTGATTACCGAGTCATGAGCTCTACTCGATCCCGTCAATACTAATTATCATTGGGGAAGGTGATTTGGTCGAGGTAGTTCAAGGATGGAACTTCCCCGCCAAAGTAGTGCTTCAACCTATGTCCATTCACCTTGAAATTGGGGCCATCATTTTGAGCTAGCTCGATGGTCCCATAAGGAAAGACTTGAGTCACGGTGAATGGACCGGACCAACGGGATTTCAACTTACCAGAAAAGATTTTCAAGCGAGAATTAAAAAGTAAAACTTGATCACCAATGTTAAAGACCCGGTTTTTAATTTTAGAATCATGCAACTTTTTAGTTTTTTTTTATAAATCAATGAATTTTCATAAGCAATGTCTCTCAATTCATCCAATTCATTTAAATGCATTTTCTGGTGTTTTTCCGCGGTCTCCATATCATCATTACAATGCTTTAGGGCCCAATAAGCCTTGTGTTCTAATTCAATAGGCAAGTGGCAATTCTTCCCATACACAAGCTTATAGGGAGTGCACCCAATGGGCGTCTTATGAGCGGTCCTAAAGGCCCATAAAGCATCGTCCAACTTATCCGACCAAGATTGTCGGTTTTCCCAACGGATCTCTCCAAGATCCTCTTCAACGCTCGGTTTGAAACCTCGACTTGCCCACTCGTTTGTGGGTGATAAGCCGTAGAAAACCGATATGTAACCCCATATTTCCTTAGGACCCTTTCGAATTGGTCGTTACAAAAATGGGTTCCACGATCGATTATGATCGCATGAGGGGTTCCAAACCGAGAAAACAATTGCTTCAAAAACTTGACTACCACACGAGCATATTGGTGGGCAAAGCCTTAGCTTCCACCCACTTAGATAGGTAGTCAACCGCAACGAGGATGTACTTATTACCACGAGATGATGGGAATGGACCCATAAAGTCGATGCCCCAAACGTCAAAGATCTCACACACTTGGATGATATTTTGTGGCATCTCATCTTTTTGTGAGGCTTTCCCTTGTCGTTGGCATGAATCACATGACTTCACAAGATCTTGTGCATCTCGGTAAATAGTAGGCCAAAAGAAGCCGGCATCAAACACCTTCTTAGCCCTGATATTAGCACCGTGGTGACCACCCGTGAGTCCCTCATGACAAGCTCTAAGGATATTAGAAGCTTCGGTGCCAAATACACAACGTCGGATGATTTGATCCGCACAAGTTCGAAACAAGTAAGGGTCGTTCCAAAAGTAGAACTTGACGTCACGAAAGAATTTTCGTTTTTCTTGAGTCGTCATACCCTTGATGATGAAGTTACCCGCATGGTAATTTGCAAAGTCCGCAAACCATGGGGTGGAAGAATCAAGCTTAGAATTCACTACACCAAGTGTCTCGAGCAGAAATGTCTCGGTGATTTCCTTAGGCTCGTAAACACTTTGGTGAGGATCTTCCAAACGAGAAAGATGATCGGCCGCTAGATTCTCGGCTCCTTTTTTGTCAACAATTTTGTGATCAAATTCTTGAAGGAGGAGAATCCAACGAAGTAATCTTGGCTTAGCATCTTGTTTAGCCATGAGATACTTGATAGCCGAATGATCCGTATACACTATGCATTTCGTCAAGACGAGAAAAGGTCGAAATTTCTCAAATGCATACACCACGGCAAGGAAATCCTTTTCCGTTGTAGTGTATTTAAGTTGAGCCTCGGTCATCGTCTTGCTAGCATAGTGAATAGGCAAGAAGTGCTTTTCATGACGTTGCCCCAATACGGCCCCAATAGCGTAATCACTATCATCACACATGAGCTCAAAGGGGAGGTTCCAATTGGGAGCAACAAGAATGGGAGCTTCGGTAAGTTTCCTCTTAAGGATTTCAAAGGCTCATACACAATCTTCGTCAAAGACAAAACGTGCCTCTTTTTCAAGAAGATGTGTAATGGGTCGAGAGATCTTTGAAAAATCCTTGATGAATCGACGATAAAAGCCCGCGTGGCCTAGGAAACTCCTAACTCCCTTACCGGTTTTGGGATGAGGTAATTTGGCGATGACGTCTACCTTAGCTTGATCTACCTCAATCCCCTCTTTCGAGACCTTGTGCCCTAAGACGATTCCACTTTTAACCATAAAATGACACTTTTCCTAATTGAGCACAAGGTTGGTTTCCTCACAACGTTTCAACATTCTCTCGAGATTCGACAAATACGAAGTGAACGAATTACCAAACACAGAAAATTCATTCATGAAGACTTCCATCGTCTTCTCGATCATGTCATGAAAAATAGCCATCATGCACCTTTTAAAGGTTCCCGGTGCATTGCAAAGTCCGAATGGCATTCTACGATAGGCAAACGTTCCATATGGACACGTAAACGTAGTTTTTTCTTGATCACGAGGATCGATGGGGATTTGGAAGTAACCAGAAAAACCATCTAAAAAGCAATAGAAATCGTTTCCCGCAAGACTCTACAACATTTAGTCCATGAAGTGCAAGGGAAAATGGTCTTTTCGAGTGGCTTCATTCAACTTACGATAGTCAATGTGTGACAATCCGTCAATTGATGATTGATATTTTTATTCTCAATATTTATTTGAAAACATTATTTTAATGTTACAATATGAACTCACTTATTTTTGGGAAGTAATTTGAATTTACGTCTTGAAGTAGCATCGACTACGTCTAAACCGGAGGATTCAACGTTACGTGCTTACGTTTACATACACCGTCCTTGGTGACAGTCCGACATTTCAGAAAATAAATTTATCCGTGAATATTATTTTGGAGTTTTAAATTTGTGTTGGTTCATAAACTCACAAATTTACGAGAAGAGATTAGGACTTACGATTTTAATTTAACGTCCTTTACGACTAAACCGGAAACCCTAGGATTACGTATTTACGTTTTCGAACTCCGTTTTTGATGAGACAATTTTTATTGGAATCGTTTTGTGCCATTGATTCATAATTTATAAAAACGTTTTTCGTAAAACGACCCGAGGGCACGCGAATCGAGGAAACTAGAATCGAGGAGTACCCGTAAAAAAATGGGGATGAGACAAGTGGGACACTTGTCCCACCCCCAAAACCGGCCAAAACAAGCTAACTAACACCCATGAGGTGTCAAGTTTAGCTACCAAATCTTACACTTGTAACCAAGCTTACAAGTTAAGCTTTCCATCCATTAAAACAACTAGCTACACACAATACCACCATTTACACCATGCAAATCAACTCCATTTTCTCTCTACTCTCTCATCTATGCCGTCCATACTCCACCCTAAACATCCATTTTGATCAAAAATCAACCATGAAATCCTATGTTATTTCTATATATGTTGAAGCCCTCTTGAAGCTCTCTTGAATGGTGGTGATTATAACATCCATGGAGGAGTTTTCTTGGTGTCTTGGGGCTGATTTTTCCACAAGGAGTTATGAAGATTGGTGGTCATGAAGAAGGTCTTGGTGCATCACAAGTATCTCCATCAAAATCCATGTTTTGATCACAACCTACATCATCATGGTGGTATAAAGATTGTCCTCCTCATCTTCTTGTTATTTTGATTATGTAAACATGTATTTTATTTCCTATTGTATATGTATATGATGATTATATGATGATAAAAATGTTATGTGGGGATTTGTTGTTGATAAATATGATTAAAAAGGTGAAAAACTATAAGAAACAAGGTTAAAATCTTGGTTAAATTTGTTGGCTGTATAAAACAGTAAAGAAATAGGTCATGGACTGATAAAATGATGAAGTAGAATGGATTTACAGTAATCTATATGTCTTGTACACATGTGAGAGTTGGCCATGCAATAGAATCAAAATAATGAGTGAGATATGATCAAAACAAGTTTAAAGTATAAATCTGAGGTTACTGTTTTGGACGATTTTTAGAAAATACTTAAAGGATGATTCAACAATAGCTATAGCCGAGTTAAATGTAGCACATATCATGTAGTTTATGTGATAAAAATTTGAGCTTCTATCTCCATATAGAACTCAAGATATGGCAGTTTTGGTGAAAGTGAAAATAAAAATCAGATTTTTGGAAAATAAAGTATAATACTATTATATAAGCACTCAAAATTATATTGTATAAAATGTAAAGTTAAAACCCACTAACTCTTGGATTTTATTTATATAAATATGTACAATGATAAATAAGTGGACATTTTATAAAAATGGTAACTTGTTATGTTTTATAAGTTATAAAAACTATAAACATGATTTTTACGACTTTTTCGGCTAATACCGCAAAAATTAACGTTTTTGTTAAATAAAACTTAGATGGTTGGACCCGTCTAATGTAAACTTTATAAAACTTATATACTGATATATAAACATGTATAACAAGTAAAAACCAATAAAACCCGAACTATATAACATACGGGCATTAACGAGCTAAGTAAACATAGTGGACTAATACTTGAGCTAATAATTGGACTAAATGAGATAAACACTCATAAAAAGAACTTATTGGGCTTAACCCATTTGGGCCCAACATGGAAAGTATACATACTGATAAAATAAGTATAACAAGGATTAAAACAAGTTAAGAACTTATAATAGGCTTATTGAACCTAAAACACGTAAATAGGTAAAACGAGAAAACTAGTATAAAAGTTATCGACACATAACACAAAAATGAGTAAATGAGGATATGTAAACCCACTTGATCATCATATATAAATAATCATCATATGTATACATAATTGTTATATTTATAAAGTCATTGGACATGAGTCTAAGACGAGTATTATTTGTCTAGGTTTCCGTGATTGAAGCACGTACCGTACGTCCGAATTGCCGATAACCCGTCTTCCCACATCAACGTGAGTTCATAGCCTCGCACTCTTTTAAATGTTTTTATAAATGTTTTATAAACCCGCGAGGGAGATAACATGTTAGTTTTTATAAAATTAGGACACCATTTGTCCCAACTGTCTGTTTATTGATTTGCACCCGAATGATTGAATGACCCGATTGTATGACCCGATAAATGATTAAAGGACCCGATAGATGAAATCAAATGGATTATTAAAGTTAGGTTATGTCACTAAAAGTCCCATTAGCATGAATTGTGAACTACCGGGATTTGGTAGACGCTTATGCATTTAATAGTACTATTTGGGGACGATCACCCCAGTTCGCGCCTTGACGGTTGATCCCCGTCGTGCCACATTGATTGGTAAGCGAATTTATGTATGAGAAGATTTCCATAGCGTGACCTTTGTGACGACACGCTACTCTAGATGGGCAAAATTGGTATCGGGTTAGCTACCCGTTGTTGGTTTAGTAAGGTAACAATGTCATGCGGCTTATAATAATCCAAAACTAACGAAATACTATTAGACGCATCGAATTACGATGTATTGCCTGACTAGCAATACAGGGTCATACTATTGATATTATGTTCGTGTTTTGGTTTTTATAACCATATTCATATAACGGTTTTTATTTAATCTATACAACGTTGCAAAACGTATTGTATGGTGTTTTTAACGACAATGATTCGTATAAGGATTTTTAAGGCAAATGCCTATATTATGATTTTCGATAAGGATTTGTATAAAATGACTTTGGCTATTTTATGGCCTATTATTTGTACAAAATGATTTTCAGTAATAATCTTATACTGATATTATATTGATGGATTTTATTAAACTCTATGAATTCACTCGGCGTTATCGCTGACCTTTTCTTTTAACATGTTTTATCTCAGGTACTTGAAGGTAATTCTCGGGAAGACGACAAGAATTCATGGCCCGCACTTAAACAATATTTTCCATTCAAATATTTTGTAAAACTTTGTATGAAATGTAATGACTTGGGACCGATGTATTTTGATATTTATGAATGGAAATGCTTTATTATTAAATGACACGATTTTTATGCGTTGTCTATGATGTGAGTAATGTGCTATCCCGTAACACCAACGAGTCTTCCGCTGTATTGAGTTGCATAAATTTGGGGGTGTTACAGTTTGGTACCAGAGCTCTCGTTATAGAGAACGAAAGATTTTTAAAATCAAGGTTTTGAATAAAACATTTCAAAATCTTTTAACTATAAACATTTTTCTAAAATGTCTAAAAATCTTTTGACTATAACGGTGCCGAAGAATTCTCGAGTTACCGACAAGGCCAGACTGAGAAGTGTTATTTTAATATATATATATATAACTTGGATTATATATATATATATATATATATATATATATATATATATATATATATATATATATATATATATATATATATATATATATATATATATATATATATATATATATATATATATATATATATATATATATATATATATATATATATATATATATATGATGTAATTTTATTACATGATTGTTTGATGATTATTTTGAAATTTATACGAGGTATTTATACGACGTAGATTGTCACAAGAAACCCTAAATCCCCTAGTAAATTAATCGAAGATATTCTCGTAGGAACTCTAGCTATCCTAGATCTAAACCAAGTTGTTGATATTTATGATCTCAACAAATGGTTGATATTCGTAGGAATGTAGATATTAGTTGATTGTGATATTGAAAAAGAATTGGCGAGATTAAATCTGATATCGATGTCATGACGATCTTTCCTTATAGAGTGGAGTTTGACAAAACGTTACCACCTAGAAAGATGTCATCTGATTCGTTGTCATCCAATTTTAAATTGAAATCGAAAGGGTGAATGTTGCACTTGAGGCTGTCATTGGAACCGTTACCCAAAAGCCTCATGCCACTAATACCTTTCCGAGAAGTCCAGTGGAATGATCAAGTCATTTCATATTAATGACTCATTTGATAATTGTTGTTGTAAGAGCTATAGGATTGGAAATTAAGTGTTGATTCATATTGAGATTGTATTGCCTTTACAAGGCCGAAGAATAAGGTTGTAAGTATTGGAGAATAAGGTAGGATGTCGAATTGAGTATAAAAGTGGTTGAAACTTGAATAAATAAAAGTTTAACACGTATGGAATATGAGATTATTAAGAGGAAATCGTTAAGTTTTGTGATTGAATTATAAGGTTTTAATTGATTGTTGATTCGTGTTAAGGGTTGCTCCTAGGCCATTGTCCACTAACAAGGATGCCTAGTGTCCAACAAATAAATTGAAGAAATCTTCTTCTGAATTGGGACCGATGGATCTTCTGGGACATGTGGAACACCTAATGACTCTTGTAGATTAGTATTCATTGTGGTATCTTTTAAAAATCCCTAACTTAACTGAGATATCAGTTGGTAGGATGAGTTCTGAGAATTGTATGACACAGTGACACATAATGTGTTACGATACAATTCTGACTTGTTTGTGATTAATGAAAAAGACTACCTTTGATTGCTAAATCTTACATATATCGATGTTATCTGTCCTTTATTGCTTCATCCTAATGTTCGCATTAGTGATGCAACCATTGAACAAGTACTCATCTTGATTTGAGTTACGTCGCGGATTATTCTTTTGAGTGCCATCGAGATCATGAACCTCATGATTATTTGGCTAAGCTCATTTCCTATCATATCGTAGTTAATTTTTGGTGAACAAGCTTTCATCACTCTTTTGCAGATCACTCATTGTTTTTATAAGACAAAACAGTATCCATTGAGAAAAACTGAGTTTTCATCACTATAAGGATTGTTCAAAGTAAGATTTATAAGTGATTGTTATCGAAATGAAGTTGTTTATAAAACACCTTGGGAAAACTTAATTGTTTTCATAACAAAGAAAATCTTTGTAAATTTATTTTTGATTCTTATTTAAGAATTAAGCATGAAAATGTTTTTATTATAAACATGATGATAAAATTTTGACGAACTGAGTATTGCATCGTTAATCTTGAAATTGTATATAGTTGCGCGCCTACATACAATTTGGAATAGGCCATGCAAGACTGATAGTAGTCACCATAAAACTGAATAATAAACACTACATTTTCTTTGAAGATTGTGAAAAATTAAATTTATGAGATCTGCAAGAAGTGAAAAATAGGGACATAGTGTTAGGGACACCTACATATGTGCCCGTACTGTTTATTCTTCTGAGTTGAATTTACTCATCTGTGGAGATTGTCTTATTTGACAATTGACAATTCTTTCTTGTCCAATTCTCCCGTAGTGAGTTCCCTAGAAAAAGTATCTGATTACCGAGTGTTGATACCCGACTGGATGTATTGACGTTCTTATCATTTCTTATGATTTGATTTCATTTGAATGACCTGAGTAACGATCTGAGGAGCTTTCGAATGCGTACTCAAATTATGAAAACATGGGATATATTCATATTCGTTAAATGTTTTCGTCTGTATCTGATTTGAAATTCTATCGCGTAGATTATGCGTTGACCTTGCTCTTTTAATAGTAGTTGTGTCTCCATATATCCTTGAATTTGTGGAAGGATTGAGAATTATTATTAGTCTTTTGAGAAGTTCACATCTTATCGACGGCAACGAAACTGGAAAGTTAATGGTGCCCGTAGAATGGATTGATTGATTATGACATGACGACATTGTCTTAATTGATGGGAACTCGAGTAGAATTCCCCTAAAAGATAAGATGTTGATTATCAAAAGTTATTTAAATAATTCTTGATGGATGACCATATCCTGTATTTAGACTTGAAATTATACCGTGAATGGTTGTGAATTAGTCATAGATATTAGAATCTAGAAAGAACCTAATATGAATTTATTAAAAGATGTTTTCGTTATCTGAAACTTTAGGAGGTATTTATTGATGAATTACCTAGACTTTCGCCATTAAGGCAAGTTGAAATTGGTATTGATTATATCCCCGGTGCTGCACCTGTGGCTTGTGCACTATACGTCAGCACCATCTAAATTAAAGGAATTACCGTACAACTGAGAGAGTTGTCGAAGAAAGATTTTATTATACCAAGCCTGTCATCCTGAAGAGCTATGGTGTTATCATTCCTTATATTTATAGATTACTGTGAACTGAGTAAATTGAAAATCGAAAACGATATCCATAACTCGAAATGGAAGAATTGTTCGATCATTTACAAGGTTCTAGCAAATTTGATCCATAGCATGGTTATCATCAACTTCGCATCTGCGAAAGAGATTATCTATTCCAATCACTACATCCGGTGCTTGTAATGAACATTGTGAGTTCCACGTGATGTCGTTTGGATTGACCAATGCACATATATCATTCATAAATTCGGTGAATCACGTGTGTAGGCTGTAATTTGATAAATTCATGCTTGCGATCATTAAGGACTATTTGTTTGTTAATACGAATAATAATGAGTTAATAATTAGTTATAAATTGCCCTGAATTGGCTAAACAATGAAAACCTGTATCTTAAATAATTAACACGTGATTAAAGACTTAATCCTTTACATAAAATGACTGTTGGATTAATAATGGTAAGATGTATGCATATAGACTCTTTAAAATTTAGAAGTCATTTAAGACTTTGAGTTATACTAAAAAGAAATGGAAATATGTTTTGACAAATGTTTTAACAAAGGATTTCAAGGGATTATTCCCTTATACACAAACCATTTAACTAAACTTCTGTTTAGGGGTAAATGTTTGTGTATACCTCCAGATAACTTAAAAAGGATTGAGGAAAACCGTTTAAACCATAACTTGAAATTTGAAACAACAAATTTTG
Organism: Glebionis coronaria; assembly: GCA_025667525.1. NCBI lineage: Eukaryota > Viridiplantae > Streptophyta > Magnoliopsida > Asterales > Asteraceae > Glebionis > Glebionis coronaria. The sequence goes on from CM046881.1 coordinate 118,260,636, forward strand.
CTTTTCAACTAAGAAAATTTTGACCAAAATATAAACAAAGATTTCTCGAACATTTTCGGATCTTATTAATTATTTTAATTATTTTCGATAAATCAACAAAAATCTAGTTAATTAAACTCAAATTTATTTTGAACATTTTTATAATTGGTCGGACTAAGAAATTTAAAATCTTTATGTTTACATTACATAAAAATGTAATATTTAACATTTAATTAGTTGTAATAATTATGGACGCTTTAAAACGTCAGATTAAGCAAAACTGATAAAAATAATAGTTGAGATGAAACTAAAACATAGAAGATATGAAGAAATAATTTTGAATAAATGCGGTCATGACAATTATTCCATCTAGAAAGGTGAACGTAATTACTGACACATAATATAGAAAGAATATCTGAGTGAATTGTGGACATGATAATTATATCATCATGAGAAGTGAATATAGATGCCGACGCATTATGTATAAAAGATAAAGAACCAATTAGAATGTATTTCTTAATAATAAATGTGCAAATTGTCGAATAATTTAAAATATAGCCGATGTTTATAAGAAGGATAAAGAATCCATTAAAACGTGTTCCTTAACAATGAAGGTGCAAAATAAATTGCCGAACGATATAAAAATAAACGATGTTTGTAAGAAGGAAAATATAAATAGTGAAAGGTTTCGCGGCTAATATGAACCATTAAAATTGAGAAGCCGATAGCGTTAAATATTTTAAAGGCCACTTGTGGTTGCCTAAATATGGAGATTGTGAGATATAGTTATGTTGGAATCTGTAAGTATAAGTATTCTATTTATGTCATTCATGACTAAAAATATCTTTGTCTGAAAAAGTTGTACTGATGGCAATTATGAAGGCAGACATCGCCTCATACATTAGTAAACGTCTAGCTATTGCAAAGGTCATCATCTGAATTTGATTCGATTTGGGTCATCGTCGACAGACTGACCAAATCTGCTAATATCATTCCCGTTAATGATAAATGCAAAAGAGTTATGTAAACATAGTGTACCTGTATCGAACATCTATATCAAGATCCTCGCTTCGCATCGAATTTCTAGATATTTGCTCAGAAATCATTGAGAACGAACCTTGATGAGAGTACTATGTACCACCCCAATCGAAGGGACGAGGTAAAGTAACGATACAAAGTAATATAAGCATTGTTTTATATTTGAATGATTGACCTTTGGTAATAGACCGTATAATCGTTTTCCTTTGAAGAGATTATCATTGATAATTATCATAATTGGGATTGAGATAGAATCTTGTTAGGATCTAAATATTAGAGCATCTGTAAGCAAGAGTTGAAATGAAGACATCCGACATACACCCACTGTGAGTTGAACATGTCTTTTAGGTTTAAGGTTTTCTATGATGGCGAACCTAACCTTACAAAATACCCGACCCGCGAGATCTGAAATGATTGTTGAAATTAGGATTTGATTATTAACTGCCGATAGTGGGCAAGAGGTTATGTGAATATAAAATATAGATCTTGAAGTGCCAAATGGGTAGCGAAGTTATGCCACAATTTTTAACCTCGGAAAAATGAATTCATGATCTGACAAATCATGGGATATAAGTCCCCGTTGTATGGGACCATTGAGATGATGTAAAAGTTGGGATTGAAAGGCATATAAGCTGGATCTACCCTAGGACTTCAAGAACCGCGTGAATTATGTTTCGTAAATCGAACTTGATGGAATATCTATCAAGTGAAAATCTGAATTCTTCTTAGTAAATCATAGATCAACGAAAAGTTGCATTCATCAAAAACCCGTGAACATCATGGATAGAGAAAGTAAGTCAACATTAAGCCTGATCTTATTCCCGTAGTTATGTTTGATGAAACTCGCGTATTGAAATGAATTACACTTATGAGAAAAGACCGAATGTGGAGGAAATACCCACATGGCTTTAACTCTATAAGAAGCGAGTAGTAAGGTAAGATGATCTTTGAGGACAAAGATCCTGTTTAGGGGTAAATGCTGTGACAATCCGTCAATTGATGATTGATATTTTTATTCTCAATATTTATTTGAAAACATTATTTTAATGTTACAATATGAACTCACTTATTTTTGGGAAGTAATTTGAATTTACGTCTTGAAGTAGCATCGACTACGTCTAAACCGGAGGATTCAACGTTACGTGCTTACGTATACATACACCGTCCTTGGTGACAGTCCGACATTTCAGAAAATAAATTTATCCGTGAATATTATTTTGGAGTTTTAAATTTGTGTTGGTTCATAAACTCACAAATTTACGAGAAGAGATTAGGACTTACGATTTTAATTTAACGTCCTTTACGACTAAACCGGAAACCCTAGGATTACGTATTTACGTTTTCGAACTCCGTTTTTGATGAGACAATTTTTATTGGAATCGTTTTGTGCCATTGATTCATAATTTATAAAAACGTTTTTCGTAAAACGACCCGAGGGAACGCGAATCGAGGAAACTAGAATCGAGGAGTACCCGTAAATAAATGGGGATGAGACAAGTGGGACACTTTTCCCACCCCCAAAACCGGCCAAAACAAGCTAACTAACACCCATGAGGTGTCAAGTTTAGCTACCAAATCTTACACTTGTAACCAAGCTTACAAGTTAAGCTTTCCATCCATTAAAACAACTAGCTACACACAATACCACCATTTACACCATGCAAATCAACTCCATTTTCTCTCTAATCTCTCATCTATGCCGTCCATACTCCACCCTAAACATTCATTTTGATCAAAAATCAACCATGAAATCCTATGTTATTTCTATATATGTTGAAGCCCTCTTGAAGCTCTCTTGAATGGTGGTGATTATAACATCCATGGAGGAGTTTTCTTGGTGTCTTGGGGCTGATTTTTCCACAAGGAGTTATGAAGATTGGTGGTCATGAAGAAGGTCTTGGTGCATCACAAGTATCTCCATCAAAATCCATGTTTTGATCACAACCTACATCATCATGGTGGTATAAAGATTGTCCTCCTCATCTTCTTGTTATTTTGATTATGTAAACATGTATTTTATTTCCTATTGTATATGTATATGATGATTATATGATGATAAAAATGTTATGTGGGGATTTGTTGTTGATAAATATGATTAAAAAGGTGAAAAACTATAAGAAACAAGGTTAAAATCTTGGTTAAATTTGTTGGCTGTATAAAACAGTAAAGAAATAGGTCATGGACTGATAAAATGATGAAGTAGAATGGATTTACAGTAAGCTATATGTCTTGTACACATGTGAGAGTTGGCCATGCAATGGAATCAAAATAATGAGTGAGATATGATCAAAACAAGTTTAAAGTATAAATCTGAGGTTACTGTTTTGGACGATTTTTAGAAAATACTTAAAGGATGATTCAACAGTAGCTATAAACGAGTTAAATGTAGCACATATCATGTAGTTTATGTGATAAAAATTTGAGCTTCTATCTCCATATAGAACTCAAGATATGGCAGTTTTGGTGAAAGTGAAGATAAAAATCAGATTTTTGGAAAATAAAGTATAATACTATTATATAAGCACTCAAAATTATATTGTATAAAATGTAAAGTTAAAACCCACTAACTCTTGGATTTTATTTATATAAATATGTACAATGATAAATAAGTGGATATTTTATAAAAATGGTAACTTGTTATGTTTTATAAGTTATAAAAACTATAAACATGATTTTTACAACTTTTTCGGCTAATACCGTAAAAATTAACGTTTTTGTTAAATAAAACTTAGATGGTTGGACCCGTCTAATGTAAACTTTATAAAACTTATATACTGATATATAAACATGTATAACAAGTAAAAACCAATAAAACCCGAACTATATAACATACGGGCATTAACGAGCTAAGTAAACATAGTGGACTAATACTTGAGCTAATAATTGGACTAAATGAGATAAACACTCATAAAAAGAACTTATTGGGCTTAACCCATTTGGGCCCAACATGGAAAGTATACATACTGATAAAATAAGTATAACAAGGATTAAAACAAGTTAAGAACTTATAATAGGCTTATTGAACCTAAAACACGTAAATAGGTAAAACGAGAAAACTAGTATAAAAGTTATCGACACATAACACAAAAATGAGTAAATGAGGATATGTAAACCCACTTGATCATCATATATAAATAATCATCATATGTATACATAATTGTTATTTTTATAAAGTCATTGGACATGAGTCTAAGACGAGTATTATTTGTCTAGGTTTCCGTGATTGAAGCACGTACCGTACGTCCGAATTGCCGATAACCCGTCTTCCCACATCAACGTGAGTTCATAGCCTCGCACTCTTTTAAATGTTTTTATAAATGTTTTATAAACCCGCGAGGGAGATAACATGTTAGTTTTTATAAAATTAGGACACCATTTGTCCCAACTGTTTGTTTATTGATTTGGACCCGAATGATTGAATGACCCGATTGTATGACCCGATAAATGATTAAAGGACCCGATAGATGAAATCAAATGGATTATTAAAGTTAGGTTATGTCACTAAAAGTCCCATTAGCATGAATTGTGAACTACCGGGATTTGGTAGACGCTTATGCATTTAATAGTACTATTTGGGGACGATCACCCCAGTTCGCGCCTTGACGGTTGATCCCCGTCGTGCCACATTGATTGGTAAGCGAATTTATGTATGAGAAGATTTCCATAGCGTGACCTTTGTGACGACACGCTACTCTAGATGGGCAAAATTGGTATCGGGTTAGCTACCCGTTGTTGGTTTAGTAAGGTAAAAATGTCATGCGGCTTATAATAATCCAAAACTAACGAAATACTATTAGACGCATCGAATTACGATGTATTGCCTGACTAGCAATACAGGGTCATACTATTGATATTATGTTCGTGTTTTGGTTTTTATAACCATATTCATATAACGGTTTTTATTTAATCTATACAACGTTGCAAAACGTATTGTATGGTGTTTTTAACGACAATGATTCGTATAAGGATTTTTAAGGCAAATGCCTATATTATGATTTTCGATAAGGATTTGTATAAAATGACTTTGGCTATTTTATGGCCTATTATTTGTACAAAATGATTTTCAATAATAATCTTATACTGATATTATATTGATGGATTTTATTAAACTCTATGAATTCACTCGGCGTTATCGCTGACCTTTTCTTGTAACATGTTTTATCTCAGGTACTTGAAGGTAATTCTCGGGAAGACGACAAGAATTCATGGCCCGCACTTAAACGATATTTTCCATTCAAATATTTTGTAAAACTTTGTATGAAATGTAATGACTTGGGACCGATGTATTTTGATATTTATGAATGGAAATGCTTTATTATTAAATGACGCGATTTTTATGCGTTGTCTATGATGTGAGTAATGTGCTATCCCGTAACACCAACGAGTCTTCCGCTGTATTGAGTTGCATAAATTTGGGGGTGTTACACAATGCACACTCTCCATTCAGTCACGAGTCTAGTGGGAATTAACTCGTTGGCATCGTTTGGCACAACGGTCCTTCCTCCCTTCTTAGGGACACAATGAATAGGACTCACCCAAGGTCTATCGGAAATAGGGTAAATCATTCCCGCGTCAAGGAGTTTAAGGACTTCCTTTTTGATGACGTCGTGAATTTTGGGGTTCACCCTCCTTTGACATTGGATTGCGGGCTTGTAATCCTCCTCCATTAAGATTTTGTGGGTACAAAATTTGGGATCGATTCGCTTAATGGCGGATAACTTCCACGCAGTTGCCCCTTTGTGATCCTTTAGAACATCGACAAGTGCGGTTTTTTCATCATTCGAAAGTTCCTTCGCAATCATAACCGGCAACTTGTCGCCCTCCTCCAAATAGACATATTCGAGATGAGGAGGTAAATCTTTCAACTCGAGGATAGGTGGTTCCTCAAGTGAAGATTTGGGCTCGATATTCATAACCTCCTCGGGTGGAGGAAATGGGAAATCGTTAAGAAAATCCTTGATAATCGAGAAGGCCTCCTCGTTGTCGAGGTCTTCGTTACAAGTACGTGGAACATCGAATTCTTCCAACGTAAAACCACCACCTTCAAATGGGGTGAAGGTTGGTGTCGAATTATCAAGAATTGGATCTAACATAGTGGGATTGCCACTAGTTTCTTCATCACCAAAACCTAGAAATTCTTGTGAAAATTCCTCGCAAACCACGTCAATCATATCAACGAGGTTTATGGTCGCAACGGAATAAACATGAGAAATTTGAGAGTTTTGAGTTGCGTTTATAACAAGTTCCTCGTCGTTGAAACGTAAGGTGATCTTTCTAGCATGAACATCGATCAAAGCCATAGACGTATGTAAAAACGAACGACCTAAAATGAGAGGAAATTGAGGATCCGTGGGAATATCAACAACGATAAAGTCTACGGGATAGTAGAACTTTCCCACTTTCACAAAAACGACTTCCGCCAATCCACATGCGGGAATCGTGGAATGGTCGGCCAACTCGATAGACATTAGTGAAGGAGTAAGATTAGGAAGATTGAGCGACTTGAAGATTGCAAGTGGCATCAAGTTAATGCTAGCACCAAGATCGGCCAAGGCGAAGCATTCCTCCATATCTTGGATTGCACAAGGGATAAAAAATTTACCGGGATCACCGACTTTTTGAGGTATGCGATTAAGATAAACCGACGAACAACTAGAAAATTGGTGCAATTTCTCCTTGTTGTTCAACATACTCTTAAAGTTAGCGGCAAATCGAGGCATCATGACCAAAGCATCGGCGAAAGTCACATTAAAGTGGAAATCACGAAACATTTTCATAAAATGCTCAAATTGGTAATTGTCGCGCTCTTGACGTTTCTCCTTTCTAAGTCTCGATGGATAGGGCAAAGGTGGTGTGGGTTGAGGCATAGGCATAGCCTTTGGAATCTCGGGTTCCAATGTTGGTAAAGGGTCAACCGTAGGTGTGGCATGAGCGGTACTTCGTGGGATTGGGACATGCTCCTTTTGGACCACCACCTCGGGTTCTTTCTCAATTGCTTCCTCCGTAGGAGCAATTGGTTGAGGAGTCGGTTCCTTAAGTGTCTTACCACTACGTGTGGTAATTACTTTCATCTCACCCTTAGGGTTTGATACGGTGTTGCTAGGAAGACTACTCGAAGAGGGTTTACACATAATTACCTCAAACATAGATGAGATTTTATCTTCAAACTTGGATTGCCTCTTCTCGGCTTTAACCATTTCTTGTTTTATCTCATGTTGCCCTTGTTCCATTTTTTGTTGGTTTTGTTGTAACCTAGTTACGGTCCCTTACATCTTGTTGGTATGGATTTTAAGCTCATTAGCTAACTCATTTTTCAACTCTTTCTTCAAGTCGTTCTTAAACTCGGATCTTAGGCTAATGATTTCTCTTTGAATATTGTCAAACCTAGCATCATTCCCATTAGCGTATTCAACAAATTCATTTGGAAGATCTTTCAACGTTTGCAAACCTTTGTTGTTGTTTTGAAAATCATGTTGATTCTTGTTTGAAACTTGATTATTAGCCCCTTGATTATCATAGTTTCCCTTGTTGTAATTGTTTTTGAAACCAACTTGATTGTTGTGATAGTTGTTGTTAGCATTTTGATTTGAACCAAAACCCGGTGGAGTCAATTGATTAGAGCGGGTAACTTGACCGTTTTGGTTGTAAGTTCCCGTGGCCGTGTAGGCACTCGAAGTGTTACCACCGTTGGTAATGCACTCGGAGAAATCATGACCTCCACCACAATACATGCATGAAACCTCAATCGCTTTAGCCGTAGCGGGAGCACTTGGTTCTCCTACTTTGAACTCAATCAAAAGACCTTTAAGCTTATCAAAAATCTTGTTTTCCAAGTTCGCCTCAATTTGGCAAGCATTGATGGTAGTAGACAAAGAAGGTGAAGCCGAATACGAAGCCTTACGAACACTAGACGTGCTACGAGGACAATACACCTTAGATCTATTCTCAATTATCACCAAAGCTTCCTCAACCGTTTTACACAAGAAATTACCACCCGCGGCGGCATTAAGATAATCCCTTTCATGATCATTAAGTCCACTGTAAAACGTGTCAATTTGATGCAAGTCGGAAAAACCGTGATGAGGACATTCATGTAACATTTCCTTAAACCTATTCCAAGCCGTTGAAAAACTTTCATTAAATTCTTGTGAAAATTTTGAAATCTCGTTTTTCAAGTGCGTAGTCTTAGAGGGCGGAAAAAATTGGTTCACAAACTTAGACACGAGATCCTTCCACGTAAATATAGAATTGGGTGGCTCTTTCTCCAACCAAATTTTAGCAGGCCCCGCTAAGGAATACGGAAAAAGCATCATCTTAATCGAGTCATTCGAGACATCCTTAAACTTGCAAGTGGCGGTAAGACGATTGAATTGGCGGATATGGTTATGTGGATTGTCCTTCTCATCACCACGGAATTTGTTGTTTTGGATCATCGACAACAAACCCGTTTTCACTTCAAAATTCTCCGCAAGGATAGCGGGAATCACAATAGCCTCTCCATAACCCTCGGTGGGTGCTTGAAGTAACTCCATCATAGTTCGATTCGCCATGGTTGGTGCTTCTCTTACAATGGGTTCGTCAATAGGAGACTCCTCACTAGAAAGATTGGGAGTGGGAGTTTTGTTCTTTCGTTTACGTGCACGTCTTTCTTGATTACGAGTTAGCATAAACGCCACGTACAACGAGGGGACGAGCAAAGAAGATTCTTTTTGGTGTTTTGTATTTTTCAATTTTTGTGTGGTTTTTGATTGTATTAACCTTTTTTGGATTTTGGTGAATGTATTAAGTAGACAAAAATCTACAAATCTCCTCCTTAATCAAATCTCTTGAATAAAGAAGCCTCAAGGAATGAAAACGATCACGTGAAGTGAAAGCCTTCGATGACTTTAGAACGTTGGTGGAACACCAAAACGTTCAAGAGGGTTTAATCAATGAAACCAAGAAAATATATATGATACTTAGTAATACTTTGGGCGGCAAAACCCTCGATTAGCTCTCAAAATCAAATACTCACAAGCAAGCGGGGAAACGAGGCGGCGCGAAGCACTTAAGAGCCTTTTTCCTTAGGATATATTTTATAATATCCGCCTTATACCCACCTTATAGTTTGTATTTTTCAAAATTGAGTTTCACGAAAGTATTTATCTATTTTTGCCTTTTTCTTTGGTTTGAGATTCGAATACAATGATTGGGTAATGACCTCCGAAGTCAAGGTTGTGATTTCTCACGTGTTTGGAGTACTTGTGAATTTATTGTTCTATGTATACAATATAGTAATAGTATGCACACAAAAAAAACGAAAACCGATAATACGTATTAGTAGAGTGCTACTAATACAAATACTATTATGGTTAGTATATAAAAACAACAATGTGCAAATCAAAACACAACACGCCTCCCCGGCAGCGGCGCCAAAATGATAGTTGTAATTTTACCCCTTTAGGAAAAGGAAGGTAATTTAGGGCAAGCGTTAACAAGTGACTTAGGAAAATCACGAGTTATGACCCAAAGTAGGGATCGTTCTCAAGGAGGCTAGTGTGTTATGTGTGTAATGATTTGGATTAACTTTGTGATTATATTTGTGAGAAAGAAAAATAGAAATGGGGTAAGAAGAGAACGACGGTTACGATGACGGATTACACTAAGACGAAATAGTCGTACACGTAAAACCGTAAAAAGCACCAAAATTAAAATTTTACTCTAAAAATTACCAAAAATCACTAAAAATCCACAAAAATATTCTAAGGGTTTACAAAAAATCCAAACTTGCTAAAACCTTTTAATTAATTAAATATTAACTTTTTAATGCTAATTAAAGCCCTAAAAATCAATACTAACTAATAAAAAGTCCGATTAAGATCTTAAAGTTTGTAAACCTTTAAAATAACCTAATTAAGCTAAAAAGTATTTTTCAAAATTTTAAAACCACTAAAACCTATTTTTAAAAAATTAAAAACTATTAAAAGCAATAAAAACTTAAAATAACTCTAGAAAATAATTGAAAGACCCTAAAAATATTTGGAAAGTTGCAAAATTCCTAATTAAGTGTCTAGAACCTAGGAAAAATGTAAAAACTTAGAAAATCAGACTTTTAATTTTTAATAATAAAATAATATTAAAATATTAATAGAAATCCAAAAATCCTAAAAAATTCTAAAAAGTTGCAAACTAGCTTATTTTAACCTAAACAATACAGAAATGAACTTGAAATTACCTAAATACCCTTATTGGGCCTAGAAAATGGGCTAAACCCAAAACAGATCCTTAATGGGCCAAATTTGAGCCCAAAATGAAAAGGTGGCCCAAATAAGCCCAAAAAGCACTAGTTGACTCAAAATTTGATTTTAAACAACTTTTTCCAAAGGCCCAAAAGCTGAAAATGTGAAATAAGCAAGCTTATACCAAACAACTTATTCTTAATGGGCTTTTTGGCCCATTAAGCTATAAGCTAATGCCATAAGCTCAAATTAGACACACAAGCTTCTTTTGTCCTAAATAAGACTTCTGTAAAAAGAAATTTGAAATAAGCCCAAGGAATAAGCCTGAAAATGCAATAAGCAATCTACAGAAAACGACAAAATAGTCGTTTTTGAGTTCTAGGCCACTCCAAGAGCTGATTCAAGTATCTAAAGCTTTTAAATGACTTAAATAAGCTATTTCAATGAAAAGTTTTCAAATAACCTGAATCAATAAGCTGGAAAAAGCAAATAAGCACTTATGAAAAAGTCAATTAAGTTGGTTTTCTAGCAAAAAGTCAAAGTCAAAGTCCAATAAGCTCCAGTCTAATCAAATGGGTCAAATAATGAAGATCTATCACAAAAAATAAGTTGTTGCAGGTCTGGATAAGCTAAAATAGCTTATTGATAAGCTGAGTACAAATTAACAATAGCAGGGGCTAGTTTTGGGTGTTGAGCAGTGGGAACTTTTCCCACTGCTTGACTTGTTTGACTTTTTGTCTTTAGTGACTTTTTTGGAGATTCAGATTTCACAAAGGCACCCAAATGATCTTTGGATCATAAGGAGTCAATAACAATCAATAAATCACAACAAGAAACAACCAATTTGTATAGTTAATTCAAACAAGCACCAGATCTGTCACAGACTTGAACAAATAAGCAGATTTGGTTCAATAAGCACTTTTAGCAATATTCAACCAGCCAAACTTAACCAAATGCATACACAAGCTATTATAAACTCAAATAAACAAGTCTAAACAGGTTTCATGCAATGATTCAAAGCTTTAAGCAAGATTCAAGCTGATGAATGTTACTGATGAACACTAACACATGCAGTTTTATACTTTGCTGATGTATTTGACCAACAAGCCAGATTCAAACCTCAAGATCTATCACATATGTTATAATAATGATGTTTTAACAACTTTTAACCCTAAGCATGCACAAATACTAGATTTCACCAAAATCTTAGGTCAAAAACAATTAAAATCAACAAGTTATAGCAGATTATGTGATTCAAGGTTTCAAACTCCAAAACTTGTAGCAAAACACTCTCAACCAAGCATATATCAAATACCAAGCACAAATACACACTTCTAACAACACAATATCCAATTATGAACTCAAACAGGTAATCCCAAACACCCCTTTAACTTTTCAAATCAAATTTTAAACAAGAAAAAGTGTGATTCAGTTTACCAAATGATTAATCTAGCATATAAACAACATTATTATGCAAGATTAAGCAGATTCAAGCCAAGAAAACAACAAGAACACCAGTAGAGCACAAATCCACAAAAAATCCTAAATTTATCAGATTTTCAAGGTTTTAAGACAAACCTCATGGATGTACATCCACACCCACGAATGTTAGAGCTTATGTGCTAGCAAGAACAAGCACAAGCTTCCAACAGCAACCCTGCTAAGATTCAACAAGGTTAGAAGCACAATATCAAAATCAGAAAAGTAAAAAAAAAGACTTGATTGATGCAACCTTGTTACCCCACACTTGATTATCCCCAAGTTATAAGCCTCACCACACCTTGATAACACAATATCAGGATGCTATGATCATCCCTATAGCCCAAGAATTCCAAGGTTTGAACAAGAACTTAGCAAAATATCAAGCTTGAAGGAAAAATGCAAACTTTTGCACCCTCCTTAAAAACAGGTTTTGAGATTCAATTTCAGTTAAAAAATAACATAAACAAGCTTCAAATTAAGTGGCACTTGGTCTTTCTTCAACAAACTTAACACACTTTCATTAATCAGAAAAGGGGATTTACAAGTTGTTGAACAAGGAAAAACCAAAATCAAACGTAAATGAGAGACCCTATACCCTTTATATAGAGGGTGTACATGGTCTGCATAAGCTAAAAACTCAAAGCCCTAACTTGTAGAAGTCCCAAAATACCCTTGCTGAATTTTGAAAATCTTGGCTTCATGTGACTTTGAATTGGCGTTTTGTGGAGGTGGCAAGTGTGAAATGCATCCAATGGTGTATATCAAGCTTAAGGAGTAAGCAGGAATCTGAGTTGTTGATTCTCTGGCTTCTTTTGGCATTTTCCCCAAAGGTGGTGTAGAGGGGTTTATCATGTGAGCTGGTATGGTGACGTGGCCAAGGTTTTAAGGTGGGGTTGGGTTTATTCTCACCTTCATCACATATCTAGAGTGAATTAAGGTGTGATTGCAAGTAATTTGGAAAAACCCAAATTTGACAAGAACACTAAGAACAAATGGTTTGATCTTTGTTGTGGGTTAAAAACATGTTTAGCGCCTATTTTTATTATTAATTAACCGGTTTAAAAAGTTAGTTAATAACAAAACAGGTGAGTGGGATGTCTATGTGGAGGATTGGTGAGTTTTCATTGGCTGGTTTTGGTGAGTGGGGCACGTATCACCCCCTCACTGGTTAAGGTAACAATCTTGTCTGGCCAGTATTAGTCCATCACTTCCTTTCCCTTTGTCATTTTACTTTAAAACCTTGTCAACGCCCATTTCCTTTATAACAACTTTTCATTTTTCACACTTTTGCCCTAAAAAGTTTTGTAAAGTAAATTCAGGGGTATTTCTTGCCATTTTGTGATTCTTGAAGGGCTGTTTTGGCATTTTCTTGATGGATCATGGTCTTAACTTGTATGATTGACATTTTGGAGGACTAAAATTGCCAATTCATGTTTGATGAGGGACCATTTTTGCCAAATCTTCAAAGTCAAGGGTCCTTTTGGTAATTTTGGGATTTTCAAAGGACCAAACTTGTAATTCTTGTAACTTGGAGTCCTTCTTGATGTGTTTTACTTTGAGGAGGATAATGGTTGACAATTTAGCTTTGTTGAGGGGCTAAACTTGTCAATTCTTCAAAGTGGAGGGCCCTTTTTGTAATTTTGACAAACTTTAGGGACTAAACTTGTAATTATGAAGATACAAAGGAATAAAGTGTCAATTCTTCCATATTGGAGGACCCTTCTTCATAAATCTTGAAGTCTTCAAGGGTTTTCCTGGGAAAATTCTTCATTAGGGCTTGGTTCATTGTGCAGCTTCGTTTCCTGTGTTCGTTTTTGCATGATTCTTGTGATCTTTTGTCATTTTCTCAATATCCGTACCTAAAATACACAAGCAACAAACACAAGCATATATATGGGTATTTTGATGATATTTAATGCATTTTAAGCTCTATTTGGACGATGAGACTATGTATAAAAGCAGTTTCATCAAGTAGTAATTAAGTATATATTTTTGTAGCTTTTTTATATTGCACCTCGAGAGGGAGAATTCTTTTCCTCTCAAAGTCGACCGAGGTCACCTACCTCATTCCAAAGTTTTAATTGTATGCGCACTCGCGCGCGTACATACATACCGATTGGTGTACCAAATACTTCTAATTCTTCTAAAAAGAAGAAGAAGAAAAACAAAAAGACCGTCATTAAAGCCGATCCCGAGAATCGAGCTTTGAACAACACGATGGCAATGGATAATCGACCAATGATTGAGATTCTAAAATCTCACATTGAAGGAAACGATGACGCGATTGTGGTGCCGGATATTGGAGCTAATAATTTTGAACTTAAAACGGGTTTTATTCAAATGGTTTCCGCTACACCATTTTTAGGCCGTACTAATGATGACCCACACACTCATATCAAACGTTTCATACAATTAGCCAACACCGTCAAATACAATGGGGTGCCACAAGAGGCTATTCGTTTACAACTCTTTCCTTTTTCCCTCGAGGGACAAGCCCGGATTTGGCTTGATAAGGAACCACCCCAAAGTATTACCACATGGATTGACTTAGAGACCAAGTTCATAAACTACTTTTTCCCACCATCACGGACCACTTCTTTAAGGAATGAGATCATCACCTTTGAACAACAATATGGGGAAACGTTTAGTGAGTCTTGGGATCGATTTAAAGAGCTTTTAAGAAAATGTCCACAACACGGTTTCACTAAAGTGCATCAAATTAATACGTTTTACAATGGTTTAACTCTAAATGACCAAGACTCACTTAATAGTGCCACGGGGGGCAATATTCTTGTGAAATCAATGAACGAGGCTTGGGCCATAATTGAAAACAAGGCTAAAGTGCAAACCAAGAGTGTTAGGGCTACTATGGCAAGTGCTAGTTCTAGTGAGAATGATAAGAGAATTGATAAGCTTACGTCGCTTATTGAATCAATTGCTCTAAAAACCGAAGCCCTAAATGGTCAAGTTAATGCCATGAAAGAAACTTATGAAACGTGTGAGACTTTTGGTGGACCGCATTCATCTTTTAATTGTGACAAGGTTTACAATAATCAACAAGAAGTTTGTGCTTATAACAACAATGAAAATGAGCGGATTCATTTCAAACAAAATGTTGATGTTAACCATTTGTCTTACAAGTCTAATAACTATTTGGCTCCCCCGGGTTTTGTAGCACCACAAAGACCACCCCCACCCGCCTAAAATAGGAACCAAGGTCCTCAACGGGGTAATTTTCAAGGAAATTCTAATCAACGGGGTTTTAATCAAAATCAAGGGAATTTTCAAGGGCAAAACAAAGGGTTCAATAATCAAAATCAAGGATTTAATAACCAAGGTTTTCAAAATCAAGGATTTAATCAAGGTTATAATCAATATCAAAACCATGGTTTTCCTAATCAAGGTTTTTCTAATCAAGGATACAATCAAATGATCATGCATAATCCTCAAATGGACTTGGTTCTACAAAAATTAACCGACCATGAGCGATTTATGAGAGAGATGCAAGAATCGACCGATAAGAAATTTTTGACTATGATTCAAACCCTTCGTCCCCAAGGTGCCCTCCCTTCGAACACCGTGACCAATCCTAGGGCAAATGTTAATGCTATCACTACTAGGAGCGGTAAGATCACCGTAGAACCATCCTATCCCCCACCTAACCAAGGACCCGAGATACCTTCTTCTTCTACCCAACCTCCTTCTTCTTCTACTTGTGACATACCACCCGTTATGCCTTCGTCTACACCTTATGTTCCACCGTTACCTAAATTTTCTACCACACCTTCGGTTCCCAAACCGGTTCTTTCACCTTCCATTTCTACTCCTCCTCCACCAAAGGATGTGAGTGAGAAATCCACTCCAAAGCCTTCATCTCAACCTAATATACCTTATCCCTCAAGGTTGTGGAAAGAGAAATTGAAGAATAAGGATGATATTCAACTTTCGAACTTCCTAAAAATGTTCAAACAATTGAATTTTAATATCATCTTTGCCGAGTCGCTCGCTCACATGCCTAAGTACGCTAAGATGTTTAAGGACCTTTTAAGTGATAAGGAAAAGTTGCTCGATATTGCCAACACCCATATGAATGACAATTGTTCCGCGGTTCTTTTGAGAAAATTACTGGTTAAGTTAGGAGATCCCGGTCGATTCCTTATTCCTTGTAATTTTCCGGGTGTTGATAATTGTATGGCTTTGGCGGATCTCGGAGCGAGTATCAATCTTATGCCATTGTCCGTGTGGAAACAATTATCTTTACCCGAGCTTGTCCCCACCCGTATGACATTGGAATTAGCTAACCGTACGGTTGCTTATCCGGTGGGGATAGCCGAGGATGTTTTTGTAGGAGTCGACAAATTCACTTTTCCCGCCGACTTCGTCGTAGTCGACTATTAGATGGATCCCCGTGTTCCCTTAATTGTGGGACGACCCTTTTCGAGAACCGGGCGTACATTGATTGATGTAGCCGCGGGTGAGCTTATCATGAGGGTCGGGGATGACAAAATTGTCTTTAACATGGGTAAACTTTCCAAACTTCCCGATGAGCCCGAATCCGTGAATTATATCGATGTGCTCGACGAAGCATGTGAAGAACATTTTCACGAGGCTTGTAAAAGCGGGATTTATCCTTTACCTCATGTTGAGACCGTAGCTTCTATTGCTCCTTCATTGACTCCATTTGGAGAAAGTGACTTTCTTTTACAAGAATTTGAAGCGAGTTTAGGGAATGTGGATTTAAAATATGACGATTCTCCCACCGATTGGGAAGAAGACATTCGTACCATTGAGAGACTTCTCAATGAGGACCATATTTCTCCACCTACTCCAAAGGAAGTTACAAACGATGATCCAAATTTGACTAAGCCTTCCACCGACAATCCACCGGATTTAGAACTTAAGGATTTATCGTCTAATTTAGAGTACGTTTTCTTAGAGGAGGATAATAAGTTACCCGTCATTATTGCTAAGGACTTAAAAGAAGATGAAAATCCCGACTTATCGATGTGCTTAAGAATCATAAGAAAGCAATTGCTTGGAAAATATCCGACATTCGCGGAATTGATCCTAATTTTTGTACTCATAAAATTCTCATGGAAGATGACTTTAAACCCGCAATCCAAAATCAAAGAAGGGTTAATCCAAAAATTCATGAAGTCATTAAGAAAGAAGTTATCAAACTTCTAGATGCCGGAATGATTTACCCTATCTCGGATTCACCATGGGTTAGTCCCGTCCATTGTGTGCCTAAGAAAGGCGGAATCACCGTTGGTCCCAATGAAAACAACGAGTTGATTCCTACTCGACTCGTAACGGGTTGGCGAGTTTGCATAGACTATCATAAGCTCAATGATGCCACTCGTAAGGATCATTTCCCTCTTCCTTTCATGGATCAAATGCTCGAGCGTTTAGCGGGTAATGATTTCTATTGCTTCTTAGATGGTTTTTCCGGATATTTTCAAATCCCTATCGATCCAAAAGACCAAGAGAAAACCACATTCACTTGTCCCTATGGAACATTTGCTTACAAAAGAATGCCTTTCGGCTTATGCAATGCTCCCGGGACTTTCCAAAGGTGTATGATGGCGATATTTCATGACATGGTTGAAGAAACTATGAAAGTCTTTATGGACGATTTCTCAGTCTATGGTGATTCTTTCTCTTCTTGCCTTGCCAATTTTGAACATATGCTTAAACGGTGCGAAGACACTCGTCTCATTCTTAATTGGGAAAAATGCCATTTCATGGTAAAAGAAGGCATCGTCCTCGATCATAAAATTTCCAAAGCCGGTATCGAAGTCGACCGTGCTAAAGTTGATGTTATTGCTAAGTTACCTCCACCTACCACCGTCAAAGGAGTTAGAAGTTTTTTAGGCCATGCGGGATTTTATCGACGTTTCATCTAAGATTTCTCGAAAATAGCTCGTCCAATGACTCATCTCTTAGAAAAGGATGCTCCTTTCATCTTCTCTCAAGAATGTCTCGACTCTTTCGAACTTCTTAAAGGTAAATTACCTAAGGCACCGGTCTTAGTCTCTCCAAATTGGGAGTTACCTTTCGAGCTTATGTGCGATGCTAGTGATTTTGCGGTAGGAGCGGTTTTAGGTCAACGAGTTAACAAACATTTCCAACCCATTCATTATGCTAATAAGACAATGACGGGGGCTCAATTGCATTATACCACTACTGAAAAAGAGCTTTTAGCCGTAGTGTATGCTTTTGAGAAATTCCGCCCCTATCTTGTGCTTTCCACCACCATCGTTTACACCGACAATTCTGCCTTGAAATACTTGTTGTCCAAGCAAGATGCTAAACCGAGACTCCTTCGTTGGGTTTTGCTCCTACAAGAATTTCAAATCAAAATTCGTGATAAAAAGGGAGCGGAAAACCTAGCCGCGGATCATCTTAGTAGACTTGAGGATCCTTATCAAGGGGAACCTCCAAATCAAGAGATTAATGAATCTTTTCCCCTTGAGACCTTAATGTCTATTAATTCCAATCTTGATGATACCCCATGGTTTGCGGACATTGCAAACTATTTGGCGGGTGGTGTTCTTATCGAAGGGTTATCGTCCCAACAAAAGAAAAAATTCTTCAAGGATGTTAAAACATACTATTGGGACGACCCTTATCTTTTCAAGCAATGTGCTGATTTAATCATTAGTAGATGTGTTGATGGGCCGACGGCTTTACAAATCCTTGAAGCTTGCCACAAAGGACCCACCGGTGGTCACTTTGGTCCTAATTACACCGCTAAAAAAGTTTTTGACTCCGGATTCTCTTGGCCCACCATTTATCATGATGCACATGAAATGGTTTAGCATTGTGATGCTTGCCAAAGACAAGGCAAGATCACTGATACAAGGCTTTTGCCCGTATAAAAATTAAAGTTCGTGTTCTCAGTATCTTAACGAATTGATTTCCGATTTAAAGTACGACTCAGTTGATTTTGGTGAAACAAATATTTTTGGTTGTTTTTAAAATAAAAGTGCAAAGACGTAAAAGTAAATGACTTTAAAGTAAATCTAATGTCTAATTAAAAAGAAGTGTGCAAGTAATTAAAAGCGTGACAAAAATTAAAAGGCACTTAATGTAAATAACGCAAATTTAAATATAACTCAAGCAAACTTAAAACGCAACTAAACTTAAAACTAAGGCACGGCTAAAATAAATCTAAGGCAAGTAATCGTAAAGTGAGACTAAGTAAAAATGCGGGAAAAATAAAGCTTGAAAATTAAAAACAGAAAATTAAAAACTGAAATTAAAAGAACCTGAAAATTAGCTCATCCGGAATAATACCCTCATTCGGAATAAACACTCATCCGGAATGTCACCTTCGTTCGGAATGTTTTTCTTCACTCGGAATATTTCCCCAAAACTTTGATCCGGAATAAATGGCTTACTCGGAATATCTCACCTATCAGGAATAAACACCTTTATTCGGAATAATGGTATTGATCCGGAATGTTGATGTTGATCCGGAATAATCTCTTGATCCTGAATAATATTCCGAATAAACTCCTTGATCCGGAATAATAAATTATTCCGGATGAACTTGCTTGATCCGGAATATTTCCTTGATTCGAAATGTTAGGTTGATCCGGAATAAAAGGCCGATCCGGAATGTCCAATATTCCGGATGAAATGCTTGATCCGGAATAATAAATTATTCCGAATAAAACACTTTGATCCGGAATGTTTTATATTCCGGATGAACGAATTTGATTCGGAATGCAAGAATATTCCGGATGAAGGCCTTTATTCGGAGTATATAATATTCCGAATGAACACCCTTTATACGGAACAAACGAGCACAAACCTTTCACTCGGAATGATGAGTTGATCCGAAATATACCTGGGAACAGAAATATGCAGCGAAGAACAAGGAAAGCAAGAATAATATGGATCTAATCAAATCTAAGCAAAATCAACCACAAGATTAAATCAAACTAAACAAATAACATCTACTAATGATAATCGAACAATCCAAAACAACAAAACTAACAATAATGATCAAGATAATCAAAACCCACTTAAACAAATCAATAAAAATCAAGAACATGAACATAAACAATAAAGCATGTAGATTAAGATCAAATAAAGAAAGGTAGATAGGAGATTAACAAGAAAAAGTAAAGATTGACAAGAATTAAAAGAGAAACTTACTTGAAATTAAATGTAATTAAGGTGCAAGACAAGGTATTTAAATGGACATGAAAAGTAAATGACAAGGTAAGTAAAATGGAAGAACTAATTGTCACTATTAGCCAACAAAAACAAATGGAATGAAATGAATCCTATTTATAGGAGATTAGGGAGGTGCTTAGAGGAAGCTTCCTCCCCTCTTTCTTCTTTCTTTAATTGCATCATTAAGTCCTTGTCTTCTTAATTCTTTGACTTTAATGACTTTGTCTCGGGATTTCTTTAAACTCGTCTTGTAATTCTTCAATAAATTAGACTTGAGTTCTTCGGCTTTTAGTAAACTTCCGTCTTTTGACTTTTTCTTCGATAAATCTTCAGAATTGGTATTGGACTTCCGTTATTTTTGCACTCTTGATTTCTTGACTTCGTCTTTTGTCTTTTTCTTCGATAAAAGCCCGTGAATGCCCGTGTTTTCTCCCCTTTTCACATTTTCGTCCTAAATCACAACAAAAACACAAACCACGCATAATTCCGACATTTACGACATAAAATACACGTTTTGGCTTGGTTATTATTGTAGTTAAGTGGTAAAAGGATGGGTGTTTACACACCTATCAAATCCCCTACACTTGACCATTTCAATGTTCTCATGCAATGCATTAGTTACAAAGCACAATTACACTTTTCATCATAATCAATCCACATTGGCCTTTATTAAAGAGATAGAAAATTATAAACATTCAAAGGAAGAAAGTAAAGAAATCAAAAACATACCTTAGGGTTTTGAAAATGTCATGAATGATCATCATACTCAAGTTTTCACTTTCTCCAAACCAAGCTTAAAAACGAGATCATTGTTATTATAAGTTAGCAAACTAACACGAACTCATGTGGGCCAATTACTCACTTAGACTCCCTTATTCCTAGGTGTAACTCTTATATTTTATTATTGTCTTGAATGATCACGAGGATGCATTGTTTGACTTATTTCGATAGTTATTTAGGCCGAAAATAAAGTGGACGATTTAATCAATAGTTAGCTAAAGGACAAAATCTTTTAAAACTGCTTCTTGGGACCTCATAAAGTTCATATCTTGGCATAACTCACTTCACGATTTGAGACCTTTCTCGGACCGATATTTGGCAGCGACTTCATACTTCAAATCTTGAGAGACGTTCATGAAATAATGGCCTTCTCTTCATAATAGGAATTTCTTCACTTGAAGTTTTGAGAGATTCTTCATACTTGGACCACGACTTCTTCATTTTTCTCCAATCTTTACTTTGGACTTTGATATACAACGATCCGCCTCCTTTTTGGACATGGATCTATTTATCCTCATACCTTGTTAGGGCCTTTTTGGATAGACTTCTCCATGATCTTTACGGGAGTATTTGCTTTTCGTCGTGTGTCTCGATCCTTCATATTGATTTTTGATAAATGATTCTTCACATCACTTGGGATCTTTAGCAACAAAATGTAGCCCTCATGACTTGTTAGGACCTTTTCGGACTCGCCAATCTTCGTATCCCGCTTCAATAAGTTATGCCTTGGCTATGAACTCTAATCCATATCGAGCAACTTTTAAACGATCTTGGGCTAGAAGCTAAGTAACTTTTCAAATCGTACAACCTTATTTATTGCAGATAAATTATTAGCAAGAGATGGGAGAATAGGCTCAGAGTTAACTCACATAAATTCACGAAAGAATACCAAACTTATAATTGACTCTATCATCTCTCGTTCTCCACAGTTTAAAATCTCAAGGAATGAGACTCGTGGGTGCTTAGCCAATTAAATCAAAGTTTTGGGTTTTCGAGTCACCTATAGGATCTTGCAATTTCTTAGACTTTTTCAAGTTTAGAAATCGCATTTTAAAGTTCCCTTGATAAACAACTCTCTAGGATCAATTATAGGAACTTGCGAAAAGTTCTTGTTCTTAACCCGTGAGAGTTAAGACTTTCGCGTTTTATAGCTCCTTATATAAAAGCCTAGCAAAACTTGACTTAAACACGTTAAGGATACTAGCTAGAGTAAACTTAGATAAGTAAACTCGGGTTGAGTCAAAAGATTCACAACGTTTGAAAATTAAAACCACTTTATTAAAAATTTATCCTAGTAAAGAAAGAAAATAACTATACAAAGGGAAAAACTAATAGGCCAAAATAGATCAAAAGTTTTGAAAAATGTCGAAAAATTGATTTTCCGGTTAAAATGAGGACAAATACAAGGAAAAGACCACTTAACTTCGATAGAAGTCCCCCTACACTTAATATAAACAATTTCCTCAATGTTTAAGCATGTGGGAGTAAACTCCCCTACACTTAGGACATTGTGCACTTTGTTTAAGTCTCGCTAAGGAAAAGACAACTAACGAGATTCCTATTTTAATATTGGAAAATATAAAATAGTGAATCGAAAAGAGTTTAGGATAGAACCGGGAAAATGGGAACACGGAATCACGGGTCGTCAAAAATCATCAAAAGTGGATAATTGAACGCTCGAATCCCTGAATATGAGAAGAGAGGAAATATAAAACACCAACGGGTCTCCCCTACACTTAGGATAAAGATAGATAAAAGATAGATACTTGGGTTGCCTCCCAAGAAGTGCTTGATTTTTGTTCACCGAGTCGTGAGCCTGACTCGACCTTGATTAGCATAGGAAGAAGCATGAAACATATCAACCGGGATCAAAGACATAGTTTTCGTCCATCAAATAGCACAAGCTTAAGGCGAACAAGGCAAGCCAAAGAAGAGTAGGCAAGGTTCCCTTAAGCAAAGATGGAGCACGGTGGGAGAAAGGGTGAAGAGCAAGCATATCTTTAGTAGTTCCAAAAATCTTTCCTTTTATTTCATCAGATGGATACTGAGATGGCTGAAGAATATCGATACCGGGATCGAACACCTTTTCATTTAGGGGAAAATAGCACTCAGGCTCAACAGAATGTGAAGAAGATCCGCGAAGAAAATGCACAACCTCGTCCTCAGAAGGTGGACAAAGAGGTGTCAAAACATACGTGTTGCGGATGTTGGTGTCGTCCGGTTGCTTCTCCTTTGAAAGAATTTTCTTCAAATCCGAAGTAGGATCAAGACCATAATCATCAAATTCTAAAGGAGGAGTATCACTCTCATGAGGGAAGTATGTATTGAGAAAAGTAGAGAAGTCTTCCTCAAATGAGTAGTCATCCAAAGTAGGATTAAGCATGGTAGGGGGAGGATCTTCATCATGAGAAGAATCACTCGAAAGAGTATCGGCCTCATCAAAATCCTCATAGGTGGGCATGTCGGGATACTCGGAAGTAAAGTCATCATAATCATCCCTATCGAGGCTAGAATCCTCATCATAAGCATCAAAGATCGGTGGAGAATCATATATGGGTAAAGGTTCCAAATTGGAGAGAGAATCATCCACATCATCTTGAAAAAGTGGATTATCATTGCAAGAATCGAATAGAGGATTGTTGTAGACGACAACATCATCAAGCACATTAATCATATTCGCTGATTCTCTTCCATATGATTTGCTTGTAAGCTTCCCCATTTCAAATACTTGTGCATCATCCCCGACTCTTAAGATGAGCTCACATTTATCCACATCTATTAAAGCTCGACCGGTTCTCAAAAATGGGGGTCCAAGTATTAACGGAATGCGAGGATCCATTTCATAATCAACAACGACGAATTCGACCGGAAAAGTGAATGTACCAACTTTAATGAACACATCTTCGGCAATACCAACGGGGTAAGCGAGAGTGAGATTGGCAAGCTCAAGAGTCATTTTGGTGGGTGTAAGGTCGGGAAATGATAACTTTTTCCAAACGCTAAGAGGCATTAAATTAATACTGGCCCCGAGATCGGCTAAGGCAGTAAATTTGTCGGTTTGGTTAAAAGTACAAGGTAGCACAAAATGACCGGGATCTCCAAGTTTCTCCGGAAGTTCTTGAAGAAGGACGGCAAAACAATTTTCATTTAATCGAGTATTAACAAACTCGCCCATCTTCTCCTTCTTGCTAAGCAATTCCTTAAACATCTTAACAAATTTAGGCATTTGTGCTAGAGCTTCAACAATGCTAAAAGTGATGGTCATTTCCGAAACTTTCTTCAAATAGTTTGACACTTGAATGTCATCCTTGGTGTGCATTTTGGCCTTGCCTAAGCGAGATGGATAAGGAATATTTTGTTTATGGGTAGAAGGTTTAGGTGTAGCCGGTAAAGGTTGAGAGGTAAGGTTTAAAGGTGGAAGGTGGGGTTGGTGGGGGATTCTTGGTGGGTACTTCATCATGACGAGGCGGAGACGGTAATGGTGTACTAATACTAGGTGTAGGAGTAGTAGGGATAAATGGTGGTGGAGGAGGTGTAGATGATGGGGGCAGGATAGGTAGTCCTAATAAAGTAACTCCACTACGGGTAGTAATAGCACTCACATTCGCTCGCGGGTTGGTGACGGTGCTTGAAGGTAGAGAACTCGAAGTAGAGGGTTGAGCAGTGGGTAAGAAACTGGCCAGCATATTCTTCAAATCGTTCGTTTGATTGCTGAAGGAGGATTGTATATCATTTCGAAGCTCGGTTCTAATGTCATTCGCTTGCTTGGTGATATCCCCTTTCAAGTTGATAATTTGGCTCTGTAGATTCATGATTTGCTCTCCTTGGGTTCTCATTAACGCTTCAACATCTTGATTGATGGGTGGGGCTTGTTGAGCGGGTGGGTTATAAGGATTAGAAGCTCAAGGAGGGATTTGGTTGCTTCTAGTGTAATTGTTGTTGAGGTTGTGGTTTTGAGGAGAAAACCGGGTGAAAGATAGTTGTTTGACCGGTAACTTAGAAAATTTCTATCCCCTTGAGGTCGGGCTTGGTAATTTTCCTGTGAATAATTACCATAAGCAGCATACACGTTTTCCGGATTTCCTTGAGTAGAAGGACAATCAGTGTATGAGTGAGGACCGCCACATGTCTCACAAGGATTTGCTACCGCTTTAACTTGTTGTTGGTTTGTAGCGAGGAGCAAGATATTTTTGTTCATTTCTGCCATCATGCGGGTGAATTCGGTCATATAGGGGTTTGCTGAAGTAGAAGAAACATTGACTCTCGGGTTTTTCCTTGAAGAAGCAGAGGAATCCCAGTTTTTGTGATGAGTAGTCATGTTCTCAATAAGCTATCTACACTCCTTGGGTCTCCTTTTCATAAATGTGGCACCGGCGGCTGCATTAATCGTATCACGATCACGAAAAGTCAAACCGTTGTAGAAAGTATCAATTAAGGTCACAGGGAGCATGTTGTGGTTTGAACATCTATCGATCAAGACATTATATCTTTCCCAAGCATCAAAAAGAGATTCATCGGGTTCTTGCATGAAACCGCTGATTTGATTGCGAAGGCTCGTGACCATGGATGGTGGAAAGTAGCGCGACAAAAAGCGTTGAGTCATGTCATCCCAAGTATGAATGGCATTCTTCGGGAGACGATCAAACCATTTCTCGGCATGATGTGATAAAGTATGTGGGAAGAGTTGAAGGCGTAGAACATCCATTGTGGCACCAGGCAACTTCATGCTTTGGGTGATTGTAATGAACTTGTCGAGGTGTTTGTTGGCATCATCATCAGGCATTCCTCGAAAAGGATTTGTTTGCACTTGCTGAATCATGTGGTGCTTCAACAAAAACTCCAGAGCGTTGATTTGCATCGGCGCAATTGGTCCTCCTCGTCCAAACATGGTAGGTTGACAAAGCTCCTCCATAGTCCGAAGATCGGGCTGTGGAAGAACATTGTTGTTATTGTTGAGGTGCGGTGGATTATTGTTGTTGTTAACACCTGCCATACTTAAATCTTCTTGAATCTCGGGCTCTTGATAATTAGAAGATCTAGTACGCATACACCTACAAAGACAAAAGAAAACAATACCAAACACAAAGAGAATATATATACACAATAAAAATAAAATCTTTTTGGATTTTTGAAATTTTTAATTTTTATGGATTTTTAACAATTTTTAATTTTTATGGTTTTTTGAATTTTTAAGCAAGTAAAATAACGCTCACAAGTGAACGGATCCCAAAAAGCAACGCGTCTCTCACAGAAAACCGTTAATATTTACGAAAATCCCCGGCAGCGGCGCCATTTAATGAAGAGATTTTGCTAGGTTCAATTGTTGTTCTCGGTATCTTAACGAATTGATTTCCGATTTAAAGTACGACTCAGTTGATTTTGGTGAAACAAATATTTTTGGTTGTTTTTAAAATAAAAGTGCAAAGACGTAAAAGTAAATGACTTTAAAGTAAATCTAATGTCTAATTAAAAAGAAGTGTGCAAGTAATTAAAAGCGTGACAAAAATTAAAAGGCACTTAATGTAAATAACGCAAATTTAAATATAACTCAGGCAAACTTCAAACGCAACTAAACTTAAAACTAAGGCACGACTAAAATAAATCTAAGGCAAGTAATCGTAAAGTGTGACTAAGTAAAAAGGCGGGAAAAATAAAGCTTGAAAATTAAAAACAGAAAATTAAAAACTGAAATTAAAAGAACCTGAAAATTAGCTCATCCGGAATAATACCCTCATTCGGAATAAACACTCATCCGGAATGTCACCTTCGTTCGGAATGTTTTTCTTCACTCGGAATATTTCCCCAAAACTTTGATCCGGAATAAATGGCTTACTCGGAATATGTCACCTATCCGGAATAAACACCTTTATTCGGAATAATGGTCTTGATCCGGAATGTGGCTGTTGATCCGGAATAATATCTTGATCCGGAATAATATTCCGAATAAACTCCTTGATCCGGAATAATAAATTATTCCGGATGAACTTGTTTGATCCGGAATATTTCCTTGATTCGAAATGTTAGGTTGATCCGGAATATAAGGCTGATCTGGAATGTCCAATATTCCGGATGAAATGCTTGATCCGGAATAATAAATTATTCCGAGTAAAACACTTTGATCCGGAATGTTTTATATTCCGGATGAACGACTTTGATTTGGAATGCAAGAATATTCCGGATGAAGGCCTTTATTCGGAATATATAATATTCCGAATGAACACCCTTTATACGGAATAAACGAGCACAAACCTTTCGGAATGATGAGTTGATCCGGAATATACCTGGGAACAGAAATATGCAGCGAAGAACAAGGAAAGCAAGAATAATACGGATCTAATCAAATCTAAGCAAAATCAACCACAAGATTAAATCAAACTAAACAAATAACATCTACTAATGATAATCGAACAATCCAAAACAAAAAAACTAACAATAATGATCAAGATAATCAAAACCCACTTAAATAAATCAATAAAAATCAAGAACATGAACATAAACAATAAAGCATGTAGATTAAGATCAAATAAAGAAAGGTAGATAGGAGATTAACAAGAAAAAGTAAAGATTGACAAGAATTAAAAGAGAAACTTACTTGAAATTAAATGTAATTAAGGTGCAAGACAAGGTATTTAAATGGACATGAAAAGTAAATGACAAGGTAAGTAAAATGGAAGAACTAATTGTCACTATTAGCCAACAAAAACAAATGGAATGAAATGAATCCTATTCATAGGAGATTAGGAAGGTGCTTAGAGGAAGCTTCCTCCCCTCTTTCTTCTTTCTTTAATTGCATCATTAAGTCCTTGTCTTCTTAATTCTTTGACTTTAATGACTTTGTCTCGGGATTTCTTTAAGTCTTGTAATTCTTCAATAAACTAGACTTGAGTTCTTCGGCTTTTAGTAATCTTCCGTCTTTTGACTTTTTCTTCGATAAATCTTCAGAATTGGTCTTGGACTTCCGTTATTTTTGCACTCTTGATTTCTTGACTTCGTCTTTTGTCTTTTTCTTCGATAAAAGCCCGTGAATGCCCGTGTTTTCTTCCCTTTTCACATTTTTGTCCTAAATCACAACAAAAACACAAATCACGCATAATTCCGACATTTACGACATAAAATACACGTTTTGGATTGGTTATTATTGTAGTTAAGTGGTAAAAGGATGGGTGTTTACACACCTATCAATCACACAAAAAGATGAGATGCCTCAAAATTTCATCCAAGAGTGTGAAATCTTTGACGTATGGGGCATCGACTTTATGGGGCCATTTCCATCATCCAAAGGAAACAAATACATCCTCGTAGCCGTTGACTACGTATCAAAATGGGTTAAAGCAAAAGCTTTACCTACTAACGATGCGAGGGTGGTTGTTAACTTCTTGAAACAATTGTTTGCTCGATTCGGTGTGCCTCGTGCTATTATTAGTGATCGCGGGACTCATTTTTGCAATGATCAATTCGCACGAGTCATGGCTAAGTATGGTGTCAATCACCGACTTTCCACCGCATATCATCCACAAACTAATGTACAAGCTGAGGTTTCTAACCATGGTCTTAAGAGAATCTTAGAGCGAACCGTGGAAACGCATCGTGCCTCATGGTCTGATAAATTAGATGATGCTTTGTGGGCTTTCCGTACCGCTTATAAGACACCTATATGTTGTACTCCTTATCGCCTTGTGTACGGAAAGGCGTGCCACCTCCCCATTGAGTTGGAGCATAAGGCTTATTGGGCCTTGAAATGGGCTAATTTTGACATAAACAAAGCCAGTGATCATAGGAAAATCCAACTCAATGAACTCAATGAACTTAGGAATGAGGCTTATGAAAATTCATTAATCTACAAGGAGAAGACTAAGCTCATTCATGATTCCAAGATTAAAAACCAAGAGTTCCACGTTGGTGATCAAGTTTTACTCTTTAACTCTCGGTTGAAAATCTTTTCGGGTAAACTTAAGAGCCGTTGGTCCGGTCCATTCACCGTGACCCAAATCTTTCCTTATGGCACCATTGAGTTATCCCAACCAAATGGGCCCAATTTTAAGGTGAATGGCCAACGGGTTAAGTTGTACTTTGGAGAGGACATCTCTCACGAGATGATTCCATCCCTTTCCACATTTCCCTAGAATTAATTCGGGAAATCGAGTCGAGCTAGAGACTCGTGATAAATAAATCAAGCATCGTATAACTAGGTTAGATTTTTACCTTTACCATCCTTTCCACCCTTTTTCACCTTCATCCATTTCCACCAATAAGTGTAGGGGGAGCCAAGTAGGTTGTTTGTGTGTTGTGATGTGTGCAGGGACATGTGCTTTGATGATCCACTTTTGGTATTTTTGACGCAACCCATGATCCCATGTTCCCGTGTACCCGGTTCTATCAAAACTATTGTGATTCATATTTGTATATAAATAAAACGAATAAATGTAATCACTTTAGTTGTCCCTTCCTTAGCTCGATTTTAAACAACGTACTCAATGTCCTAAGTGTAGGGGAGTTTACTCTCCCACATGCTTAAACATTGAGGACAATGTTTATATTAAGTGTAGGGGGGACTTCTATCGAATTTTAGTGGACTTTTCCATGAATTTGACCCCATTTAACCGGAAAATTTAAAAAAATTTCAACGTTTTTCAAAATTTTGATCTATTTTGGCCTAGTAGTATTTTTCATTTATGTCTTTCCTTTTATCATCGCATCTTATTTATATTTTCCATTTCAAAAATAAAGTCAAAAATAAATAAATAAATAAAATGGTTTTAACAAGTTTAGATATCTTTGATAAATTAGGCCCGTCGTGAATATTTTGACTCAACCCGAGTTTACTTATCCAAGTTTACTCTAGCTAGTATCCTTAACCATATGGACCTTAATTGGTTTATTAGGCTAAGCATCTACGAGTCTCATTCCTTGAGATTTTAAATTGTGGAGAACGAGAGATGATAGAGTTGATAATAAGTTTAAGGGTTAATTTTTGCTTATATGAGTTTTTGTGGCTCTTTCTTCCCGCTTGTATATTTAATTGCTTAATAAATGAGAATTCTTGCGGTGTAGATTCGATATCTTAACTCTTAGCCAAATATTTATTCTCCTTGTAATTAAAGCTTGAACACATTGAGGATGCCAGCGTTGTGGACTTCCGACTAAGGTGGCTCATAACCACTAAGTAGGAGGTATTCAGACCATGGGACCGCGTAATTTGGCCTACTATATATATCATAAATAAAGAAAGAATAAGATTAAAACATGACCTCAAGGAGCCTTAGGGTGTAGGGCATGTAGAACGAACCTTGTCATTAGAGCCTTAGGGTGTATGGCATGGTAAGTGTTGAATTAAAATTTATCAAAAATCAATTCCCTCATTTATCATTCAAGGAGCCTTAGGGTGTGGACAATAGATGGGGAGCATTTTTACATCTTAAAGAGCCTAAGGATATATGATGTGAACTTGCTAAACTCCACATAAAGTCTACAAGACTTTGGAGGAATAATTAATAAGTAGTACTATTGGCCAAATTTTGGGTCCGGGAATTTATTCCCCAAATTGTGTTAAATCATCCTTGATGTGGGCTTACTTTAGTGACAACGTTTTTGAGGACGAGGTTAGGTTTTGAGTGTCGGGTTTGCACCGTTTGGCCGTCATTTTTGGATTAATAATTATCAAATAAGTCAAATGAGCCTACGGGTGAAGGACATTCAATAAAATCTAGAGATAGAACGTAGGAATTGGAGAAAGTGTAGTACACAATTGTCTTATATAAGTGGTTTTAACTTGAGGACTTATGGTAAACAATGATCTTGTTTTTAAGCTTGGTATGGGGAACGTGAAACTTGAGGGTGATTAATATTCATAACACTAAAGCCCTAATCTAAGTCTTAGATTTCTTTACAAGTTTCTTCCATCAAATAATTTCCAAGTTAATAAATTGTTATAACTTTTGTTTCCTTTAAAAGTTTTCATCTTTTCATCGTAGTAGTAGTAGTAATAGTAATAAAGGCCGAGATGGATTAATTATGAGAAAAATGTAACTTAATGCTTTAAAATAATGCATTGCATGGGCTCATTGCAATGGTCAAGTGTAGGGGATTTAATAAGTGTGTAAACACTTATCCTTTTACCACTAAAATCAAGGAAAAACAAGACCTAATCATGTGTTTAGTATGGTAAATGTCGGAATTACGCGTGGTTTTTGTGTTTTTTGTGTTAAATAGGTACAAATGATCAAAAAGAAAGAAAACACGGGATTTTATGGTCAAATGTTGAAGAAAAGTCCAAAAAGAGACGAAGACAATGTCAAAAGATCAAAAGTGTGCCCAAGATCATGAAAACCGGCAATTCAACACGATTTTGAAGAAAATATCAACAAAGCCAAAATCGAACTCGTTTTTAGTGGATTTAATCTCATTGGAGTAAAATGGGCTTTGTGGGTCCCACATTTGGGTAAATGGGCCCAAAAGCTCATTTAAGGAAATATATCTTTTCACAATTGGATCAAAAGGACCAAAAACAATGAAAGCCCATATTGCTAAATTTTGAGACGGATTGGAAATAATTCATGGGCTTTAAAAGCCCAATTGGCTAATCAAATGGAACGAATAAAGAAGTGAAATAACTTTTCACTTTTGCTTTGTTGGTCAATCACCCCAGTCAACACAACCACAAACGTAAATTCTTTTACCTAACCTCTCACCCCACACGTTTTAAAAAAACATTTACCCATCTCCCAATTCATTTTTGATACAAACAAAGAGAAAACACCCACCCAACTTCTTCTCTCCCCCTAAACAAATGCAGTTTTACCCTAACCCTAATTTACCATCACCAAAATTAACCACTAAAAATTGGGGATTTTCACTTATTCGTGTGATTCACACGAATACCAATTAAATCCCCATGTTTTTCGCAGGAGAACACTATGGTGGTCAATCCTACATGGTTTAATCCCCTTTTGTGATTGGTTATACCACATCACCACAAACCCTCCCACCAATCAGAATAGTCCACATCACCCTCAAACTAGCACAACAAACACAAATCACGCCACCCTGTTGATCCGTGCGATGCAAGGACAATTTTTAACCATTAGATGAAGAAAATGAAGAGAGAGAAGAAGAAAAGAAGGATTTAACGGATGGGATTTAATGCTTACTCTCGAACATTCTCGAAGAAGCCTTTGGGAGTTGGCTATAAATACCCCCATATAAACTGTAATTGGATGCCTTTTTTTAGTTTAATTTTTATTTTCTGAAAAATAGAATTAGGGTTTATTGTAATTTCCTTTTTAAAAGTATTGTAATCAAATTTTTATTATTAATGAAGTTATTATTCAGTTAAAATTTTTGTCTCGTTTGATTATTATTGCAATTTATTTTAATTTTGTTTTGATTAAATAAATGTTAAAGTAAAATAAAAAGGTAGTAATCTTTCCCCACTGGGAAGATATAAAAAATATTGTGGTTCGTTACTGTTTATGGTTCGAGATGGTTATGATGATGTTTGGATAATAAGGAGGTGTTTGTTCGTTTGTTTCGGTTCATAAGGGGGTTCAGCGCCCACCTTCTTCCCAAAGGAATTCGTCACCAGGTTTGGTCCTCTTTTTATTTTTTTGTTAAGTTTAGTTTAAATTTTGTTTAATCTTTTTGGTTTTGGTGTTGTTCGGATCTGCTAAACTTTCGAGTCTATATATCTGCTTTTGGTTTGTTTACATTTTAATATATCTGCTTAGTTTTTATTTGTTTGGATTGAATATAGTTTGGATCTGCTCTTACTAGTTTCAGTTAGTTTTGGATCTGCTTATTGATATTCAGCTTGTATCTGCTAGTGTTTGGGACTACTTATGTTATGTTACGCTTTGAGTTTTGAGATTTGAGATTGTTTATTTTGATTTATCTGTTTAAGTTTTTAAATAGTGATCTTGTTTGGATTTGCTTAGTTTTGTTTAAGTCTTCATTTGATTTCTAGTTTCTTAAATCTGATTATTGTTTTGTCATTAGTTTGGATTGCTATAATCTGCTTTGTTTGATCATTACATGTTTAAACTTGCTTATTTTAGATATATCTACCTTATCTGCTTATTTCTTGTTTGTTTAGCTTATTTGCTTTGATACTACTTATTTTCATTGTTGCTTTATCAGTTTTAATTTTCTCGTTTAGCTGTAATAGCTTATTTGACTTGGCTTGTGTAAGCTATTTGCTTATTCATCTTTATCTGTTTATCAGCTTATTTGTTGCCTGCTTATTTGGTTAAGTTGTTTAGCTTATTTTGGTTTATTATTATTGCATAAAAGCAATAGACACACTTGGTCTGCTGTTTAAAAAAAAAATCCAAAAATAATATTATCAAAAACGTCCCTAACCGGACTCGAACCCTGGACCTCCTGTCCAGCTGTCATATGACTTACCATCTTAGCTAGCCATCTTTTTGTGTTTATTTACACTACTATTAATTAATATAGGTAGTTATAGCTGTCATATTTCAAATTAGTTTTATTACAAGTTTTTAGTGTTATTAAATTTATTTAAAAAGTTTTATATCAATTTCGTTTTAGTAAG
This sequence comes from Glebionis coronaria, assembly GCA_025667525.1. Classification (NCBI taxonomy): domain Eukaryota; kingdom Viridiplantae; phylum Streptophyta; class Magnoliopsida; order Asterales; family Asteraceae; genus Glebionis; species Glebionis coronaria. The sequence goes on from CM046881.1 coordinate 118,293,870, forward strand.
TGTTTTTAAAAAAAAATAAAGTAAAAAAGTATTTTATTTAAATTGTTTTTAGTTTTTAATTAATCTAGTTTAATTTGAAAATAGTTTAAAAAGTAGATTTTGTTTAACGTTCAAAGTAGTTTTAAAATAGTTAAAAATTAGTTTATTGAATTTAAATTAGATTTGTTTTAATCATTTTAATTAGTTTTAAAATTTAAAAAGGTTTTAGTTAATTAAAATAGATTTTCAAATTAGATTAAATAGTTTTTACTTAATAGATTTTAGTATAAAAATACCAAAAAAATACGTTTTCACCAAGAACAAGTAATCCACGTTAATTTGAGATCAATTCGAGTGAGTCGAGGAAAACGAACATTAATTGCTTAATTAGACTTAAAATCCTAGTATTATTCCTCCTTTCCTCTTGGAATAAAATATAATATCGTCAATATATACAATGACTAACTCATCCTAATACAACTTACACACATGATTCACCAAGTTCATGAATACGGCAGACGCATTCGTCAATTCCAAAAACATCACTTGAAACTTAAAGTACCCACACCAAGTACGAAAAACAACTATTGGAATATATTCTTCCCTAAATCTCAGTTGATGATAACCAGACCTCAAAGCGATCTTTGAGTACACCCTGGACCCTTACAATTGGTCAAATAACGTCAAACCTCGGCAGTGGATACTGATTCTTGGCAGTTAATTTGCTAAGCCCAGGACAGTCGATACACCTTCGAAACGGTCCATCCTTCTTGACAAACAACACATGCGATCACCATTGTAACAAAACTTAATCTAATACATCCCTTATTCATCTATTCTCGCAAATGATCGGATAACCCCTTCTACTCTGACAGTGCCAAATGATAAGTTGTACAAATACTACTCGACAAAACGCACGAGCACTACATCTGTCGCTTACAACACTCAATCGACACGAACTCCTCTTCACAAGACAGCAGCAATTCTGCAAAACTTCAGGAAAAACCTCAGAATACTCTCGAATCATTAACAGATCTCCCAACTTCTCCTCAACTACCCTATCACTAATTACCTGAGCTAGAAATACATCACATTCCTCTTCCACCTACTTCTTCATTTTCCAACAAGACACACTTCCCAAAAGGGATAGTTCACTCATCACCTTTCACAGTCAACACTCAACTTCTCAGCAAAATCTAAACCAACAGCTATCAGTTTATGGTGAAGATTGGTTCAATCTCAAGCATCAACACTATGCACAACAAACCAATTTATGCCAATAATCCACATTTAGGAATCCCAACTTTATGAGCATCAAGTCAATACTAAACACCTGCTTCCCTAAATTAAAGGAACACTCTTAGTATAGAACTAATGCTAACAACCTTTCCATTGGTTAACTCTACATCATAGTTACTTGTTAATCTTACTAATTCTCTGTTGATAAAGCGATGGGATTTTACATTTCTAAGGCTTCTATCTAATCTAAAATCAAACAACACACTAACATAAGTAGTGTCAACTAAGAACATACCATTTACAACGTTCGGACCTTAAGGTTTGTCAGCATCACCCAAAACATAAGCTGGAGCAGCAACATTCCTATCTTGTCGATTTCCTTTCCTTGGACAATTTCCTTGCTTGTGTCCTTCCTCACCATAGTGAAAACATATCACAACTCTAGAGGTACTAATTCTAGTGACTAATCCTCTTGTCCTACACTTAGCAGCTTTATGACCAGGTTGTCCTAACTCTAGTTGCAAATGTGGAAAATTACCTACATGGTATAAAGTACAACAAACACACTTGGGATTTATCTTGTTACTTCCAGACACAGTGGCAATACGAATTCCCTCATTCCTTCCATAGTTTAAATGCTGGTTTCGGTTCTGTCTTTGGTTGTAGTTATTACGGTAATCTCCACGATTCTGACCTTGATTCTGGTTGGACTAAGCAGATTCCCACTTTCTCTTATTATTTTTAGTAATACTATCTTTCTTATCTTGCACTTTCACATCCATTAATGCATGCGCCATCTGAACAGCTTCATCAAAAGATTTAGGTTTTGAAGAAATAGTCTCACCCTTGATGTTACTAGACAACCCTTTAATGTTATAACATCCCGCCTACTCAGACCACAATATTGTTAATAAGTGTGAAAACACTTATCCTTTTACCACTTATTTCCAATAATAACAAGACCAAAACGTGTATTTTATGTCATAAAAGTCGGAATTATGCGTGGTTTATGTTTTTATTGTGTTTTAGGACCAAAAGATGAAAAAGGAAGAAAACATGGGCTATCACGGGCTTTTATCGAAGAAAACGAGAAAAGACAAAGTCAAAAGATCAAGAGTGCAAAAGATTGGAAGTCAATGGACCTATTTGAAGATTTATCAAAGAAAAGGGCCAAAGACGGAAGACTTATATATGTCAAAGAACTCAAGTCTATTTAACGAGAGATTAAAAGACGAGTCGGAAATATTCAACCGACAAATCTCAATTGGAAGTCGGAAACGTTTATTTAACTTAAGTAACGAGAAGACTAAGAAGAAAGAAGAAAGCCCGCTTACAAGCCCACAACAAAACAAGCCCACATCCAACTACTATATAAAGCCCTTTCCATCACAAAATTAGGCTAGTCTTTATTATTCTTTAATTTGTAGTTATTAAATTCTAGAGAGAGAAAGCTTAACTTTCTCTCACTAGAAAACTTTCAATCCTTGTTTTAAATTCTTGTTTTCAAATTTAATCTTTACATGTTTTAGTTTAATCTTTGATTTCATCTAAATCTTCTCTTAATCTTTGTTTAAGTTCGTGTTTATTACCATCTTAATTTTCTATTTGACACATAAAGTTTGTTACTTTACGTGTTTCTTGATTTGTGTGTTGATGATTAACAAGTTTTGATCATTTGCCTTACTTATTGGTAGCTTATTGGAGTTTTTCTTGGCTTATTGTCCTTGAAAAAGTGCTAAAAGTTGCTTAAAATCGTCCTTGTTCGAGATCCTAGTTTTTAGGGTCGTCTGATTCGATTTCGCAATTCTTCATAATTGCGAAATCTTGTCTTTGCCTAAGTTGCGAAATTGAATACTTATTATTGCGAAATCATCGCCTTTCGGAGTATTGCGAATTTGTATCCAAAATTGGAATTGCGAAATCTTGCCATCTCTTATTGCGGATTTGTTCTCTATTCCCTATTGCGGAATCTTGTGTTAAAGTGATTGCGGATTTGTGCTAGTTTAGGCATTGCGGATTCTTTGTTTTTCAGCTTATTGCGGATTCACATTTAACAATTGCGAAATCCTTGAATTCGCAACATTGCGAATTTGATCTTCATTTGGGAATTGCGGAATTGTGGCATTTTTGCTATTGCGGAATCTCGTCTCATTTATTGCGGAATTGTTCTTAAAATTGCGGAATTATTTCCAATTTTCTCTAATTGCGGATTTAATGTTTAATTGCGAAATTAATTACTTTTTGTCCAATTTAACTTTTAAACTTATTTTTCCCGACAATTTTCTTAGCTTTATTTTTACTCGTCGTCTTAGTTTAATTTTCGAATATTTTAATTTTTAAAGTTTTCATTTAAGTTTTCATATTTACATTTAATTCGTTTAATTTCTTCGTCACTTAATTTTTAAGTTATTTAATTTTAGTTTAATCTTTCCTTGTTTTATTTTCATTTAATTACTCAACGACGCCTTTTCTTTTAATTAGTTTTAGACAACCAAACCTTTCTTATTTTTCCACCAAGAACGACTGAGTCGCACTTTTAACTAGTAATCAATTCGAAAAGACTTGGAACGAAAATATTTTATACTTGGCTAAAAACCTTGTATTAAATGGCGCTGCTGCCGGCTCTTTTTGTTAAGATTAACGGTTTTTAGTGAGAGACGCGTTGGATTTTGGGATTCGTTCATTTTTGAACATTAATTTCTTGCTTAAATTTTCAAAAAAAATCCAAAAAAAAAAAAATATAAAAATTTTCAAAAATCCAAAAAAATAGAAAAACATAAAAAAACAAAAAATATTTCTTGTATATTTCCTTTTGTAGGTGTGCATGCGTACTCGTGCTCCTAAGAAGAAAGTAGCTCAAGCCGAAGTCATTACTCCACCTATTGTCACCATGGACAATCAACCAATGATCGAGCTTTTGCAATCGCACGTAGAGGGCAACACCGATGCTATTGTCATACCCGAGATTGGAGCCAACAACTTTGAGCTCAAATCCGGTAAAGGATAGATCAACGGGTTGCCTCCCGAGAAGCGCTTGTTTTTCTTAACCGAGTCACGAGCCTGACTCGACCCAGAACTAATTCAAGGGAAACGTGATGAGGGATGGAATCATCTCATGAGGGATGTTCTCACCAAAATACAGCTTCACACTAATAAGTGTAAAAACACTTATCCTTTTACCACTTATTTCCAATAATAACAAGACCAAAACGTGTGATTTATGTCGTAAAAGTCGGAATTATGCGTGGTTTGTGTTTTTATTGTGTTTTAGGACCAAAATATGAAAAAGGAAGAAAACACGGGTTTTCACGGGCTTTTATCGAAGAAAACGGGAAAAGACGAAGTCAAAAGATCAAGAGTGCAAAAAGAACGGAAGTCCAAGGCCTATTCTGAAGATTTATCGAAGAAAAAGTCCAAAGACGGAAGTTTAAACGAAGTCGAAGAACTTAAAGTCTAATAGAAGAAGAAAATTAAAAGACAAGTTCAAATCCCGAGACGACAAAGACAAAGAATTAAAGTCGAGTCGAGAAAACGTGAAGAAAGCAAGAAAGAAGATGCAACACATGCACTCCTTCCACCTTCCCTATAAATACCCTCCTAATAGTCATTAGGAGGGTGGTTAGATAGTTTTAGCTAGTTTTCACTTTTTCTTAGTTTCTCTCTAGTTTTAGAGAGAGAAAGTCTTAAACTTTCTCTCACTAAATTTCATCTTCTTTCTTAATCTTTCAAGATTAAACATCTTTGTATTGCTTATTTCTATTAATCAAGTTCATTTAAAGCTTTTTATCCTTAATCTCATTCTACTTTTCTTTGATTTAAGATTGATTTTGGTGCGATTATCAATAGATCCGTGTTGTTCTTAACGATTTCGTGCTTAAAAAGTTAATCTTTTGATCATTTCATAAGTTTTCATTTGATTAAGCTTTAAGACTTTTGTGCTTATTGGCTTATTTTAATGATTAGCTTATTTACTTTATAAAAATCTTCCTTAAAAAGTTTATGTTTTTATTGTTTGATCCAAAAAGTTGATTAATTTCGAGTTAAATAAGTTGATCTAAGTGCTTATTTGATTTGGTTTTGTCATTGATTCGGGTTAGTTTTGTAATAAGCTCATTTTATAGCTTATTTACTAGCTTTTAACCGAATTCCCCCATTTTCGGAAACGGTATAAACCCCTTTCCGATTGACCCTTTCCGACCTGCCCTTCCCTTTTTCCGATTGAGTCCAATCGGAAGAGGGTTTTCACTTTCCGATTGGCATCCTCAATTATTCCGATCTAGCCACTATTCCAGATTCCGATTGTGGAGTTTTTGGTTATTCCGATTGGATGGTTTTGCTTGTATTCCGATTTGAGCCAGTACAATATTCCGATTGAGTGCATTATTTTATATTCCGATTGTAAATTCTTTGATATTCCGATTACAACCAATTCACCATATTCCGATCTACCGATCGGAATACATTCCGATCGGGACTCCTTTTTGGGGTTTCTTTTGCATTTGTTTGATATTCCGTTCTTACTTTCTTATAGTACTTTTTTTTAACTAAGTTCTTAATTTTAGAAAATTTTCCAAGTGTTAGTTTTATTTAGTGTGCTAGTACTTTTCCATTGTTACCTTTTAGTTTTCAATCATTTATTTTTATTCGTCATTTTAAATTTTAATCTTTATCCTTCCATTTTACTCAAGGACACTTTAATTACTTGCTATTAGTTTAAAACAAATCAACCAAACCATTATCTTGATTCACCAAAAGACGATTGAGTCGCACTTAAGACCGGTTTTCAATTCGAAAAGATCGGAACAACGAACTTTTATACTAGGCCTAAAAGCCAAGTATTAAATGGCGCCGCTGCCGGCTCTTTTCGTTACGATAAACGGTTTCTAGTGAGAGACGCATTGAATTTTGGGATCCGTTCTTTGAACGTTATTTTCCTTGCTTTAAAAATTTTTAAAAATCCTAAAAAAATATAAAACTCTTCAAAAATACAAAAACATTAAAAAATCATAAAAGCAATTCTTTTCAAAAGGTTTTGCACCAAAAAGATTATATAGATACTCTTTGTGTATATTTTTCTTCTGCAGGTGTATGCGTACTAGATCTTCGAACTATTCTGAGCCCGAGACTCGTGAATATTTAGATATGGCTGGTGTTAATAACAACAATAATCACCCACCTCAACACAATTTGAACAACAACAACAACAACAACAACAATGTCCTCCTACCTGATTTACGAACAATGGAGGAATTGTGTCAACCCACCATGAACGGACGCGGAGGCCCGATTGCGCCAATGCACATCACGGCTCAGGAGTTTTCATTGAAGCATCACATGATTCAACAAGTGCAAACGAACCCATTTCGTGGAATTCCGGATGATGATGCCAACAAACACCTCGACAAATTCATTACCATGACCCAAAGCATGAAGTGCTCCGGTGTTTCTATGGATGACCTTCGCCTTCAACTCTTTCCCCACTCGCTTTCTCACCATGCCGAAAAATGGTTTGACCGTTTTCCTAAGAATTCTATTCATACGTGGAATGACATGACTCAACGCTTTTTATCGTGCTACTTTCCCCCATCCATGGTCACTAGCCTTCGTAATCAAATCAGTGGATTTATGCAAGAGAATGATGAATCGCTTTTCGATGCTTGGGAACGGTACAATGATTTGATCGACCGCTGTCCAAATCATAATATGCTCCCCGTCACTCTAATTGACACCTTTTACAATGGTCTCACTTTTCGTGATCGTGACACGATCAATGCCGCCGCCGGTGGTACCTTTATGAAAAGGAGACCAGAGGAGTGTCGAGAGTTGATTGAAAACATGACTACTCACCACAAGAATTGGGATTCATCCGCATCCTCAAGATCTAATCAGAGAGTCAATGTTTCATCTACTTCTTCCACCACCAACATGTCCGTTATGGAACGTGCTATTCTTGATATTAACAAAAGTCTCCAAATTTTGACTTCTAACCAAACTCAACAAGCTAAAGCCGTTGCTATTTCTTGTGACACATGTGGTGGTCGTCATTCCTACAATGAGTGTCCTTCTACTCACGGAAATTTTTCTGAAGACGTTAACGCAGCTTACGGCACTTATTCCACGGGAGGCTATCAAGCCCGCCCTCAAGGAGACCGTGGCTTGCTAAGTTATCGTTCTAACAATTATCTTGCTCCTCCCGGTTTCCCTCCTGCAAACCAGAACCAACAACAAAGCTACAACCAATCCCAACCTCGTGCTAACAATCAATATCAATCCCAACGAAACCCTTACCCAACTCAAGGAAATTCTCAAGCTTACCAAGCTCCACCTCTCAATCAACCGATGGCAGTAAGTCCAGAAGTCGAGACATTCATGAAGACTAATCGGGAGTTGGTGACGAATCTTCAGAGTCAAGTCCGCAACTTGAAGGGAGAAATGGCAAAACAAGGGAGCGATATTCGAGCCGAGCTAAGGAATGATATGGCCAAACACATCAATGAAATTAATGCCAACATGCAAAACTCCTTTAATAATCAAGCTGTTCACCTTCGTGATATGATTGGTTCGCTCATCCAAGGTAATCAATCCTCTTCTTCGGGTACTCTTTCGAGTAATACCGTTGCGAATCCAAGAGGGGAGATGAAAGCAATCACCACTCGTAGTGGAAAAGGTTATACGGAACCCGAGCTTCCTACACCTCCACCCGTGATTGTGAACAAGGAAAAAGAGAAACTTTCCTCACCTCCTTCACCTTCTATCCCCATTTCCCCACCACCCGTGGTTGTGAGTGATCCTATTCCATTAAAGCCTTCTTCTTCATCCAATATACCTTACCCTTCAAGGTTGAGGAAAGAGAAGCAAAAGAGCAAGGATGATATTCAGGTTTCAAACTTTCTAAAAATGTTTAAGCAATTGAATTTTAACATCTCCTTTGCCGAGGCTCTCGCTCACATGCCCAAATACGCTAAGATGTTTAAAGATCTTCTAAGTGATAAGGAAAAGCTTCTTAACATCGCTCAGACCCAACTTAATGAGAACTGCTCCGCAGTGCTCTTAAGGAAATTGCCCACCAAACTTGGTGATCCGGGTCGCTTCTTGATTCCTTGCAACTTCCTGGGAGTAGAGAATTGCATGGCCCTAGCCGATCTAGGTGCCAGTATAAACTTAATGCCTTTAAGTGTTTGGAAGCAATTATCTCTCCCCGAGCTAGTCCCCACCAAAATGACTTTGGAATTAGCCAACCGTACGGTTGCTTATCCGGTGGGGATAGCCGAAGATGTCTTTGTTGGCGTCGACAAATTCACCTTCCCGGCGGATTTTTTTGTCGTTGACTACGAGATGGATCCCCGTGTACCATTAATCGTCGGACGTCCATTCCTGAGGACCGGTCGCACTCTCATTGATGTAGCCGCGGGCGAAATAATCATGAGAGTTGGTGACGATAAAATTGTCTTCAACATGGGAAAGATTTCTAAGCAACCTTATTCATATGAGAGTGTTAATGCTATTGATGTTCTTGATGAGGCTTGTGAAGAACATTTTCATGATGCTTGCAAAAGTACTCTCTCTTCTCTACCCAATGTTGAGACCGTTGCCTCAATTGCTCCAGCATTGACTCCTTTTGGAGAAAGTGACTTGGATGACTTCGAAGCTAGCTTGGGTCCTCTCGATATTAAGTATGATAATTTGTCCACCAATTGGGATGAAGACATTAGTACTATTGAGAGACTTCTCAATGAGGACCCGTTCTCTCCTCCTGCTCCTAAAGAGGTGACTAATGATGATCCATCGTTAGTTTCACCATCTATTGAGGAACCTCCCACTCTCGAGCTTAAGGACCTACCTCCTCATCTTGAATACGTTTTCCTGGAAGACAACGAGAAGTTACCGGTCATCATTGCAAAGGATCTGAAAGAAGACGAAAAAGCCCGACTTGTCGCCGTGTTGAAGAAGCATAAACGAGCTATCGCTTGGAAAATCTCCGACATCCGTGGAATTGATCCTCACTTCTGCACACATAAAATTCTCATAGAGGACGACTTTAAGCCCACAATTCAAAGCCAACAAAGGGTGAATCCCAAAATCCATGAAGTCTTCAAAAAAGAGGTTATCAAACTTCTTGATGCGGGTATGATTTACCCTATTTCGGATTCACCATGGGTTAGTCCAGTCCATTATGTGCCTAAGAAAGGCGGAATCACCGTTGTGCCCAATGCAAACAACGAGTTGATTCCTACCCGTCTCGTTACTGGGTGGAGAGTTTGTATAGACTACCGCAAACTCAATGATGCCACGAGAAAGGATCATTTCCCTCTACCTTTTATGGACCAAATGCTTGAACGTTTAGCGGGTAATGAATATTACTGCTTTCTTGATGGTTTCTCGGGTTATTTTCAAATACCCATCGATCCCCAAGATCAAGAGAAGACAACATTCACTTGTCCCTACGGCACATTTGCTTATAAACGAATGCCTTTTGGCTTATGCAATGCCCCCGGGACTTTCCAAAGGTGCATGTTGGCTATCTTCCATGACATGGTTGAGCAAACCATGGAAGTCTTCATGGATGATTTCTCGGTCTTCGGGGATTCCATCTCTTCTTGCCTTGCCAATTTGGAACGTATGCTTAAGCGGTGCGAAGACACTCGCCTTGTTCTGAATTGGGAAAAATGCCATTTTATGGTAAAAGAAGGCAATGTGCTAGGACACAAAATCTCTAAAGCCGGTCTTGAAGTCGACCATGCTAAAGTAGATGTCATAGCCAAATTACCTCCACCTTCAACCGTGAAGGGTGTGAGAAGTTTTCTGGGTCATGCGGGCTTCTATCGACGATTCATTCAGGATTTCTCTAAAATCGCTCGCCCGATGACCCACCTCTTGGAAAAAGATACTCCTTTTATCTTTTCTAAAGGGTGTCTCAAAGCCTTCAATCTTCTTAAGGATAAGCTAACTAAGGCACCGGTCTTGGTTACCCCTAAGTGGGAGCTGCCTTTTGAATTGATGTGCGATGCTAGCGACTTTGCTATTGGTGCGGTTTTGGGCCAAAGAGTGAACAAACACTTCCAACCAATCCACTATGCTAGCAAAACAATGACGGGGGCTCAATTGCATTATACGACAACCGAAAAAGAGCTTTTAGCTGTTGTCTATGCTTTTGAGAAATTTCGCCCCTATCTTATTTTATCCCCCACCATCGTATACACGGACCATTCCGCGTTGAAGTACTTGATGACAAAGCAATATGCTAAGCCAAGACTTCTTCGCTGGGTTTTACTCCTTCAAGAATTCAACATTGAAATTCGTGACAAGGAGGGAGCCGAAAACCTGGCCGCGGATCATCTGAGCAGACTTGAGGATCCATATCAGGGGGATCATCCGAACAAAGAGATCAATGACTTTTTCCCCCTTGAGACCTTAATGTCTATAAACCTCAATCTTGATGGCACCCCGTGGTTTGCGGATATTGCAAACTACTTAGCGGGTGGTATTCTCATCAAAGGGTTAACATCCCAACAAAAGAAGAAGTTCTTGAACGATGTTAAGACTTACTTTTGGGATGAACCTTATCTATTCATACAATGTGCTGATCTGATTATTCGTCGATGTGTTGACGGACCGGCAGCTTTTGACATTCTCCAAGCTTGCCACAAAGGACCCACCGGTGGTCACTTTGGTCCCAACTACACCGCTAAGAAAGTGTTTGATTCTGGATTCTATTGGCCCACCATTTATTGTGACGCTCACGAAATGGTTAAGCATTGTGATGCTTGCCAACGTCAAGGCAAGATCACACATAAGGATGAGATGCCTCAAAATTTCATACAGGATTGTGAAATCTTTGATGTATGGGGCATCGACTTTATGGGGCCATTTCCATCATCCAAAGGGAACAAGTACATCCTCGTCTCCGTCGACTATGTTTCTAAATGGGTTGAAGCTAAGGCTCTTCCTACGAATGATGCGAGGGTGGTTGTGAACTTTTTGAAGCAGCTTTTCGCTCGATTTGGCGTTCCTCGTGCTATCATCAGTGACCGCGGGACTCATTTTTGCAACGATCAATTTGCAAGAGTCATGGCAAAGTATGGTGTCAATCACCGTCTTTCCACCGCCTATCATCCCCAAACAAATGGGCATGCCGAGATTTCCAACCGTGGCTTGAAGAGAATTTTGGAGCGTACTGTGGGAGAGCATCGCGCCGCGTGGGCCAATAAGTTAGATGATGCTCTGTGGGCTTTCCGTACTGCTTACAAAACCCCGATCGGTTGTACACCTTATCGTCTTGTGTACGGAAAAGCATGCCACCTACCCATCGAGCTGGAACATAAGGCGCACTGGGCCTTGAAGTGGGCTAACTTCGACATCAACAAAGCCGGTGATCATCGTAAGATTCAACTAAACGAGCTAAATGAACTGAGGAATGAAGCTTATGAGAACTCGCTGATCTACAAGGAGAAGACCAAGATCATTCATGACGCTAAATTCAAGAACCGAGAGTTCCATGTTGGTAATCAAGTCTTACTCTCTAACTCTCGGTTGAAGATCTTCTCTGGCAAGTTGAAGAGCCGCTGGTCTGGTCCATTCACCGTCGCCAACGTCTTTCCATATGGGACCATTGAGCTTTCTCAGCCAAATGGGCCCAACTTCATGGTGAATGGCCAGCGTCTGAAGCTGTACTTTGGTGAGGACATCTCTCAAGAGATGATTCCCTCCCTCACCACGTTCCCCATGAACTAAATTTGGGTCGAGTCAGGCTCGTGACTCGGTGAACAAAAACAAGCGCTTCTCGGGAGGCAACCCGTGATCTATCCTTGACTGCTTTCATAATAAGTGTAGGGGGAGCCCCGGATATGTTTGTTGTCTTGTTTCTTGTGCTGTGCAGGGATTAAAGCTTCAGAGAGCATCTTGATGACTTTTGACGAACCGTGATACCGTGCTCCCATCTTCCCGGTTCTATCCTAAACTCTCGTGTAGGGGAGTGTCCTCTCCTTAGCAAGATTTAAACAAAGTGCACAATGTCATAAGTGTAGGGGAGTTTACTCCCACATGCTCAAACATTGAGGACAATGTTTATCTCAAGTGTAGGGGGACTTCTATCGAAGTAAGTGGTCTTTTCCATGAATTTGCCCTCATTTTAACTGGAAAATTTGATTTTTCGACATTTTTAAAAATTTTTAATTTATTTTGGCCTAGTTGTATAGTTGTATTTTCCTTTATCCTTTTTAGTTTCTTTCCATTGCTAGAATAAATTTTCAATAAAGTGGTTTTAGATTTTTCTTAGTCATGAACATTTTGACTCAACCCGAGTTTACTTACTTAAGTTTACTCTAGCTAGTATCCTTAACGTGTTTAAGTCAAGTTTTGCTAGGCTTTTATATAGGGAGCTATAAAACGCGAAAGTCTTAACTCTCACGGGTTAAGAACAAGAACTTTTCGCAAGTTCCTATAATTGATCCTAGAGAGTCGTTTATTAAGGGAACTTTAAAATGCGATTTCTAAACTTGAAAAAGTCTAAGACTTTGCAAGATCCTATAGGCGACTCGAAAACCCAAAACATTGACTTAATAGGCTAAGCATCCACGAGTCTCATTCCTTGAGATTTTAAACTATGGAGAACGAGAGATGATAGAGTCAATTATAAGTTCGGTATTCTTTTGTGAATTTATGTGAGTTAATTATGAGCCTATTCTCCCTCCGCTTGTTAATAAGTTTATCTGCTAATAGATAAGGTTGTACGATTTAAAAGGTTACTTAGCTTCTAGCCCCATATCGTTTAAAAGTTGCTCGGTACGGATTAGAGTTCATAGCCAAGGCATAACTTATTGAAGCGGGATGCGAAGATTGGCGAGTCCGAAAAGGCCCTAACAAGGCATGAGGGCTACATTTTGTTGCTAAAGATCCAAAAGTGATGTGAAGAATCATTTATCGAAAATCAATATGAAGGATCGAGACACACGACGAAAAGAAAGAACTCCCCAAAAGTCATGGAGAAGTCTATCCGAAAAGAACCTAACAAGGTATGAGGATAAATAGATCCAAGTCCTAAAAGGAGGCGGATCGTTGTATATCAAAGTCCAAAATAAAGATTGGAGAAAAATGAATAAGTCGTGGTCCAAAGATGAAGAATCTCTCAAAACTTCAAGTGAAGAAATTCCTATTATGAAGAGAAGACCATTATTTCAAGAACGTCTCTCAAAGATTCGAAGTATGAAGTCGCTGCCAAATATCGGTCCGAGAAAGGTCTCAAATCATGAAGCGAGTTATGCCAAGATATGAACTTTATGAGGTCCCGAGAAGCAGTTTTAAAAGATTTGGTCCTTTAGCTAACTATTGATTAAATCGTTCACTTTATTTTCGGCCTAAATAACTATCGAAATATGTCAAACAATGCATCCTCGTGATCATTCAAGACAAAAATAAAATATAAGAGATACACCTAGGAATAAGGGAGTCTAAGTGAATAATTGGCCCACATGAGTTCGTGATAGTTTGCTAACTTATAATAACAATGATCTCGTTTTTAAGCTTGGTATGGGGAACATGAAACTTGAGGATGATGAACGTTCATGGCCGCCAAAACCCCATGTAAGTTTTTAATTTCTTTACTTACCCCTATCTTTTATATTTAGTATTTAATAAAGGCCAAGGTGGGTTATTAATGATGGAAAATGTAAACCGTGCTTTAAAATTAATGCATTGCATGAGGGCATTGCAATGGTCAAGTGTAGGGGATTTAATAAGTGTGAAAACACTTATCCTTTTACCACTTATTTCCAATAATAACAAGACCAAAACGTGTGATTTATGTCGTAAAAGTCGGAATTATGCGTGGTTTGCGTTTTTATTGTGTTTTAGGACCAAAATATGAAAAAGGAAGAAAACACGGGTTTTCACGGGCTTTTATCGAAGAAAACGGGAAAAGACGAAGTCAAAAGATCAAGAGTGCAAAAAGAACGGAAGTCCAAGGCCTATTCTGAAGATTTATCGAAGAAAAAGTTCAAAGACGGAAGTTTAAACGAAGTCGAAGAACTTAAAGTCTAATAGAAGAAGAAAATTAAAAGACAAGTTCAAATCCCGAGACGACAAAGACAAAGAATTAAAGTCGAGTCGAGAAAACGTGAAGAAAGCAAGAAAGAAGATGCAACACATGCACTCCTTCCACCTTCCCTATAAATACCCTCCTAATAGTCATTAGGAGGGTGGTTAGTAGTTTTAGCTAGTTTTCACTTTTTCTTAGTTTCTCTCTAGTTTTAGAGAGAGAAAGTCTTAAACTTTCTCTCACTAAATTTCATCTTCTTTCTTAATCTTTCAAGATTAAACATCTTTGTATTGCTTATTTCTATTAATCAAGTTCATTTAAAGCTTTTTATCCTTAATCTCATTCTACTTTTCTTTGATTTAAGATTGATTTTGGTGCGATTATCAATAGATCCGTGTTGTTCTTAACGATTTCGTGCTTAAAAAGTTAATCTTTTGATCATTCATAAGTTTTCATTTGATTAAGCTTTAAGACTTTTGTGCTTATTGGCTTATTTTAATGATTAGCTTATTTACTTTATAAGAATCTTCCTTAAAAAGTTTATGTTTTTATTGTTTGATCCAAAAAGTTGATTAATTTCGAGTTAAATAAGTTGATCTAAGTGCTTATTTGATTTGGTTTTGTCATTGATTCGGGTTAGTTTTGTAATAAGCTCATTTTATAGCTTATTTACTAGCTTTTAACCGAATTCCCCCATTTTCGGAAAGGGTATAAACCCCTTTCCGATTGACCCTTTCCGACCTGCCCTTCCCTTTTTTCGATTGAGTCCAATCGGAAGAGGGTTTTCACTTTCCGATTGGCATCCTCAATTATTCCGATCTGGCCACTATTCCAGATTCCGATTGTGGAGTTTTTGGTTATTCCGATTGGATGGTTTTGCTTGTATTCCGATTTAAGCCAGTACAATATTCCGATTGAGTGCATTATTTTATATTCCGATTGTAAATTCTTTGATATTCCGATTACAACCAATTCACCATATTCCGATCTACCGATCGGAATACATTCCGATCGGGACTCCTTTTTGGGGTTTCTTTTGCATTTGTTTGATATTCCGTTCTTACTTTCTTATAGTACTTTTTTTTTTTAACTAAGTTCTTAATTTTAGAAAATTTTCCAAGTGTTAGTTTTATTTAGTGTGCTAGTACTTTTCCATTGTTACCTTTTAGTTTTCAATCATTTATTTTTATTCGTCATTTTAAATTTTAATCTTTATCCTTCCATTTTACTCAACGACACTTTAATTACTTGCTATTAGTTTAAAACAAATCAACCAAACCATTATCTTGATTCACCAAAAGACGATTGAGTCGCACTTAAGACCGGTTTTCAATTCGAAAAGATCGGAACAACGAACTTTCATACTCGGTGTAAAAGCCAAGTATTACACACGCTGGCCATTCACTTTAAAATTAGGCCCATTTGGCTGAGAAAGCTCAATGGTGCCGTAAGGGAAGACTTTGGCGACGGTGAATGGACCAGACCAACGGCTCATCAGCTTGCCCGAGAAAATCTTTAACCGAGAGTTAAAGAGTAAAACTTGATCACCAACGTGGAACTCTCGGTTTTTAATCCTTGAATCATGGATGATCTTGGTCTTCTCCTTGTAGATCAATGAATTCTCATAAGCTTGATTCCTCAGTTCATTTATATCGTTGAGTTGAATCTTCCGAAGATCGCTGGCTTTGTTGATGTCAAAATTGGCCCACTTCAAGGCCCAGTACGCCTTATGTTCCAGCTCTATAGGGAGGTGGCATGCCTTCCCGTACACGAGACGATATGGAGTGAAACCAATCAGAGTCTTATATGCGGTACAGAAAGCCCACAAAGCATCATCTAGCTTATCGGCCCACGAGGCACGATGCTCTCCCACAGTACGCTCAAGAATTCGCTTCAATCCACGGTTAGATATCTCGACTTGACCATTTGTTTGAGGATGATAAGAGGTGGAAAGACGGTGATTGACACCGCACTTAGCCATGACTCGAGAAAATTGATCATTGCAAAAATGAGTCCCGCGATCACTGATGATAGCACGAGGAACACCGAATCGAGCAAAAAGTTGTTTCAAAAAGTTTACAACCACCCTCGCATCGTTAGTAGGTAAAGCTTTTGCTTCAACCCATTTAGATACGTAGTCAACGGCTACGAGGATGTACTTGTTCCCTTTAGATGATGGAACTGGCCCCATAAAGTCGATACCCCATACATCAAAGATTTCACATTCTTGTATGAAATTTTGAGGCATCTCATCTTTATGTGTGATCTTGCCTTGGCGTTGGCAAGCATCACAATGTTTAACCATTTCATGAGCGTCATGATAAATGGAGGGCCAATAGAATCTGGAGTCGAAAACTTTCTTAGCGGTGTAGTTAGGACCAAAGTGACCACCGGTGGGTCCTTTATGGCAAGCTTCAAGGATTAGTAACGCTTCCGGCCCATCAACACATCGACGAATGACAAGATCCGCACATTGTTTGAAAAGGTAAGGGTCGTCCCAAAAATAGTGTTCAATGTCTTTAAAGAACTTTTTCTTTTGTTGGGACGTTAACCCTTCCTTGAGAATTCCACCCGCTAAGTAGTTTGCAATGTCCGCAAACCACAGGGTGTCATCAAGATTGGAATTGATAGACATTAAGGCCTCAAGGGGAAAAGAGTCGTTGATCTCTTGATTCGGATGATCCCCTTGATAAGGATCCTCAAGTCTACTTTGATGATCCGCGGCTAGGTTTTCGGCTCCCTTCTTGTCACGAATTTTGATTTTAAATTCTTGAAGGAGCAAAACCCAACGAAGAAGTCTTGGCTTAGAATCTTTTTTAGTTAACAAGTATTTCAACGCGGAATGGTCGGTATACACAATGGTGGTGGAAAGAACAAGATAGGGGAGGAACTTCTCAAAAGCATACACTACAGCTAAAAGCTCTTTTTTGGTAGTGGTATAATGCAATTGAGCCCCCGTCATTGTCTTGCTAGCATAATGGATTGGTTGGAAGTTTTGTTCACTCTTTGGCCCAAAACCGCTCCAATGGCAAAGTCGCTAGCATCGCACATCAATTAAAAAGGTAGCTCCCAATTAGGGGTAACCAAGACCGGTGCCTTAGTTAGTTTATCCTTAAAAAGATTGAAGGATTCAATACACTCTTTAGAAAAGATAAAAGGAGTATCTTTTTCCAAGAGGTGGGTCATCGGGCGAGCGATTTTATAAAAATCTTGAATGAAACGACGATAGAAGCCCGCATGACCAAGGAAACTTCTCACACCCTTCACTGTTGAAGGCGGAGGTAATTTGGCTATGACATCAACTTTAGCACGGTCCACTTCAAGACCGGCTTTTGAGATTTTATGTCCAAGAACAATGCCTTCTTTTACCATGAAATGGCATTTTTCCCAATTAAGAACGAGACGAGTGTCTTCACACCGTTTGAGCATACGTTCTAAATTGGCAAGGCAAGTAGAGAAAGAATCACTATAGACCGAGAAATCATCCATGAAGACTTCCATAGTTTCTTCAACCATGTCATGGAAGATAGCCATCATACACCTTTGGAAAGTCCCAGGAGCATTGCATAAGCCGAAAGGCATTCTTTTGTAAGCAAATGTTCCATAAGGACAAGTGAATGTGGTTTTCTCTTGGTCTTTAGGATCGATGGGAATTTGAAAATACCAAGAGAAACCGTCTAAAAAGTAGTAATAGTCATTACCCGCTAGACGTTCGAGCATTTGGTCCAGAAAATGAAGGGGAAAATGATCCTTTCTCGTAGAATCATTGAGTTTGCGGTAGTCTATACAAACTCTCCACCCTATAACGAGACGAGTAGGAATCAACTCTTTGTTTTCATTGGGTACAACGGTGATTCCGCCTTTCTTAGGCACACTGATGTAGCCTTTTTACTACCCTTTAGGAAAAGAGCGTAAAATAGTGGTAGTATTAAGTGTCAGTTTAGGAAAACCAAGCACTAATGACCAATGTGGTTCAAAGTTCGTTTCCCAATGAGGCTAGTGTGTTGTGTAGAGAGATGATTAATTATGTGATTATATGATTATGAGAAAAGAAAACAGAAATGGGATAAGAAGAGAATGACGGTTACGATGACGATTTAAACTAAGACGAAAAGGTCGTACACGTAAAACCGTAAAAAGTACCAAATTTTAAAATTTACCCTAAAAATTTCTAAAAAGTTGAAATAAATCCCAAATAATGTAACTAGAGTTTACAAGATATCAAAAATCACCCAAATCTTTTATTTAATTAAATAATGATTTTTAATGCTAATTAAAGCCCTAAAAATCAATTTAATTAACAAAAAGCCCAAAATGAGATTTTTTCAATTATAAACCTCAAAAATGACCTAACTTAATTTAAAACTATTTTTGAAAATTTTAAAATTAATTAAAACTATTTAAAAACAAATAAAAACTATTAAAACTTAAAATAATTTTAAAAATTAATCTAAGGACAATAAAAATATTCTAAAAATTGTAAAATTCCTAATTTAAGGTATTTAAGCTAAGAAAAATATAAAAACTTAAAAAAACTAAATTTTAATTTTTAATAATAAAATAATAATAAAATAATATTAAAAACCCTAAATTTATAAAAAATTCTAAAAACTTGAAAACTAGCTTAATTTAACCTAAATAAACAGAAAATGAAGTTGAAATTACAAAAATACCCCTAATGGGCCTCCAAATAGGCCAAAAGTTCAAACAGTTACCTTAATGGGCTTATTAAGGCCCAATAAGAAAAATGTTGTCCAATTAAGCCCAAAAACTCCTATCTGACTCAAAATTTGATTATGAACACAATTTTTCAAAGGCCCAAAAGCTGAAAATGTGAAATAAGCTGGCTTATATCAAACAACTTATTCTTAATGGGCTTTTTGGCCCATTAAGCTATAAGCTGATGCCATAAGCTCAAATTAGACACACAAGATTCTTTTGAGTTGCTTAAGACTTCTGTAAAAAGAAGTTTGAAAAAAGTCCAAGGAATAAGCCTGAAAATGCAATAAGCAATCTACACAAAACGACAAAATAGTTGTTTTTGAGTTCTTGGCTATCCAAAGAGCTGATTCAAGTTTCAAAAGTTTTTAAATGACTTAACTAAGCTTAATCAACAAAAAGTTTTCAAATAAGTTCACTCAATAAGGTGAAATAAGCAAATAAGCACTTATTAAAAAGTCAAATGAGTTGGTTTTCTAGCAAAAAGTCAAAGTCAAAGTCTAATAAGCTCCAGTTCAAACAAATGGGTCAAATAATGAAGATCTATCATAAAAAATAAGTTTTTGCAGGTCTGGATAAGCCAAAATGGCTTATTGATAAGCTAACTGAAAAATTGCACTAGCAGGGGCTAGTTTTGGATGTTGAGCAG
This sequence comes from Glebionis coronaria, assembly GCA_025667525.1. Lineage (NCBI taxonomy): Eukaryota > Viridiplantae > Streptophyta > Magnoliopsida > Asterales > Asteraceae > Glebionis > Glebionis coronaria. The sequence goes on from CM046881.1 coordinate 118,313,489, forward strand.
TGGAAACTTTTTCCACTGCTTGACTTGTTGACTTTTTTGTCTTTAGTGACTTTTTTGGAGATTCAAGTTACACAAAGGCACCCAAATGATCAGTGGATCATAAGGAGTCAATAACAATCAAGAAATCACAATCACTAACAGCCAATTTGTACAGTTTAATCAAAACATCACCAGATATGCACCAGACATGAACACATAAGCAGTTATGAACTTATAAGATGTTTTAGCAATTTTCAGCCAACCAAATTGCACCAATAGCATACACAAGCTATAATAAACTTAAATGAACAAGTTTAAACAGTTTTCATGCAATGGCTCAAAGCCTAACTCAAGATTCAAGCAGATGAAGGTTACAAATGAACATTAACACAAGCAGATTTTACTTTTGCTGATGCAATTGACCAACAAGCCAAATTCAATCACTCAGATCTATCACATATGTTATATAAATGATGATTTAACAACTTTTAACCCTAAGCATGCATAAATTCTAGATTTTACCAAAATCTTAATCAAAAACAGTTAAAATCAATGAGATATAGCGCAATGTTTGATTTGAGGTTTCAAACCCAAAAACTTGCAGCAATATTCACTCAACCAAGCCAATAACAGATAACAAGCACAAACACAAACTTCTAACCACACAATAACAACTTATGATCTCAAATAGGTAATCCCAAACACCCTTTTAACTTTTCAAAACCAAATTTTCAAATCAAAAGTGTTATCCAAGACCACCCAAGCCCAAATAAGCACAATAACAGATATAATATGCAGATTTAAGCAAGATTAGACCATAAAATCAGCAAGAACACAAGTTACACACAAAATCACCAAAAATCCAAAGTTTTAACAGATTTTGGGTAAGATGATGTGTACCTCATGGATGTACATCCACACCCACGGATTTTGAGCTTATGTACTAGCAAGAACAAGTACAAGCTTCCGCAAACAGCCCTGCTAAGAATCAACAAAGTTAGAAGCACAATATGAAAATCAGATGGAAAATTCTTGATTAATGCAACCTTAGTTCCCCACACTTGATTATCCCCAAGTTATAAGCTTCACCACACCTTGATAACTCAATATCAGGATGCTATGATCAGCCTTATAGCCCAAGAATTCCAAGGTTTGAACTAGACTTAGCAAAATATAAAGAAAAATGGAAAATGTGCAAACTTTTGCACACTACTTTTGAAAACAGGTTTAGGATTCAAGAACAATGAACAAAGAACAATAACAAACAGATTATAAGAGTGGCACTTGAGTTTTCTTCACCAAGTTCAAACACATTTCATTAAGTAGAATATATGATTTACAGAATTGTGAACAACTGAAAAATCAAGAGCAAATGTAAACGTGAGGCCCTATACCCTTTATATAGAGGGTGTACATGGCCTTTGTAACCTAAAAATCTGAAAACCATAAGCATGTGTTCTTCCAGAAATACCCCTTGAGGGTTTGAAGATGCTTGAACATGTGACAAGTTCTTGGCTGCTTGTATGAGTTGGCATGGTGGAAAGTTGATCAAAGGGCTTAAAATAAGCTTAACTTCCAAGCTATGTTGTGGGACGTTGGATGAGGGCCACTGTTTTGGCGTCTTCTTCAAAGGGTGAAAAGCAGGGGGGAAACATGTGACAATGTGATGATGTGGCAAGTTGTTTGAAGGTGGGGTTAAGATTATTAGTCTCTTAATCTTAAATCTGGAAGAGATTAAGGGCTAATTTCAAGTGTTAAGTAAATGCCCAATTTTCATAAGAACACTATGAACACATGGTTTGATCTATTTTTATGTTTAAACATTGTGTTAGGCGCCATTTTAACTAATCAATTGTGATTAGTTAAATAAAGGGTGAGTGGGATGTGATGTGGCACCAGGGAGAGAGTTGATTGGTGGATTTGGTTGAGTGGGCACGTGTCACCATGACACTGGTTAAGGTAAGTATCATTGTCTGCCAAGAATAGCCCCCAGCCTTTCTTCTTTCTTTCACTTTGTAAATAAACACCACAAATTTGTTTTCCTTTGTATTTCAAGTTTCCTTTTTCACACTTTTGCCCCAAATACTTTTCTAAAGTATTTTCAGGGGTATTTCTTGCCAATTCTTGATTCTTGAAGGACTAATTTGGCATTTTCTTCATAGAATATGGTCTTGACTTGTTTGTTTGACTTCTTGGAGGACTGAAATTGCCAAGTCATGATTAATGAGGGACCATCTTTGCCATTTCTTCAAAGTCAAGGGTCCTTTTGGTAATTTTGATATTTTCAAAGGACCAAACTTGTAATTCTTGTAACTTGAAGTCCTTCTTGGTATGTTTGACTTTGAGGAGAATAAATATTGACATTTTAGTTTTGTTGAGGGACTAAAATTGCCAATTCTTCAAAGTGGAGGGCCCTTTTTGCAATTTTGACAAACTTTAGGGACCAATCTTGTAATTATGAAGATACAAGGGTAAAAAGTGTCAATTCTTCCATATTGGAGGACCCTTCTTCATAAATCTTCAAATCTTCAAGGGTTTTCTTTGGAAAATCTTTATTAGGGCTTGCTTCAATGTGCGGATTCGTTTCCCGTGTTCGTTTTTGCATGATTCTTGTGATCTTTTGTCATTTTCTCAATATCCATACCTAAAATACACAAGCAACAAACACAAGCATATATTTGGGTATATTCATGATATTTAATGCATTTTAAGCCATTTTTGGACGATGAGACTATGTATAAAAGCAGCCTCATTCACTCCCCCATACTAAACCATTGTCGTGCCCTCACGTAATGCTAGAATAAAGTATCGTAACACCTCCAAAATTCATTTTATTCACTTATATTGAATGATAAACTAGCGATACTACTACTATTGCTACTACTTGCGTTTTAGACATAATGTATGATTTTCATCGCAAAATGGGACGTTTAGATTCATAGAATAAGAACACGTGAATGCTTCGTTAGAAATAATTTCATCATCCTCGAATTTCACCCCAATTCCATGCCAAGCGTGCAACCAGATCATTGTCATTATAAGTTAGTAATGCTAACACTACTCATATGCCCTAATCACGTACTTATCCTCCCATTATCCTAAGTTGTATCTCTTATATTTTATTTTGTCTTGAATGTTTCACGAGGATACATTGTTTGACTTATGCGATAATAGAGATTTAGGTCTAAAAATAGAGTCCTAACGGTGTAACCAAGACCATTAAATCAATAACCCCTCCTAATAGACAACGATGTCAAAAAATTAAGTCAACAAGAAGAATCGATAAACACGGTTTTATAACGGTTTTGAACATGAGACATATTACCAAGACTTTTATACGCCCCCTAACGGAAGGGCCTTATTATCTTTGGTTTACCTCCATCTTTTATTCAACTTCGCCATGAATCTTTTATTATGACTTCGGTCTTGCCTTGCCTTTTATTATCCACCTCATCGGTAGTTTTATTAGCCAAAGACGTATATCCTCACGCTAAGGCGAATTTTGGATCTTTAAAGCTTCAAAGATTAAGGCTTGATTCACTTTCAATTTTGCATAGATTTTTCGGCCTTGTGGGCTTCAAATTGTTTGCTTGATTTAGGTGAGCACTTGAAATCTTATTATTGTGTGAAGCTTTTGATTATTCGGGTGCCAATACTTCAAAACCGTGACGTTGGCGATACCTTAATGTCTTCCCAATTTAATTACACGGAAGCTACTAGAAAAGACTAGAAACCTAACAATCAAGACTAAACGGCTAAGTCAATATTTATTAAGCAAAAAATATTTACAAGCGAAGGGAGAATAAGCAAACAACGAGAACACATGATTTTTTTGAAAGAATACGAGTACTCTACGTTTAGCATAATAACTTATAATTAACTCTATCATTTCTCGTCCTCATTTAAGAGACTTAGCCTAATGTGAAGTTAAGGAATCAAAGCTAAGTGCTCAACACGCACGGTCGAGTCAAAGATAACTCTTATTCTCACCATCGGAAAACCTACATTCGTGTCTTCAAACACTTATAAAACATGAGAAAATTTTTAAAATTTGGCCATTTTTAGCCTTATTTTGCAACAAAACGATAAACAAAAAGATAAACTTTGGAAAGCGTGAAGGTTTGGCAAGGCAAGTATCTATTCACCCACCATACTAAAGTTAAACATTATCCTCAATGTTTCGAGTCTAGGGGTGCAAACACCCCCATACTAGAGACGTAGTCGAATGCCTAATCTAGCATGGAAAGGGTGTAACCGTTAAATTTAAAGCCGTTTATGAAGTGTGCTATAAACCTAAGGTTAGAACATCAAAGGATATATCATGGATATTGAGAAAGTCTTCAAAGCAAACGATTGAGTGCTCCCATAAAACGAACACGAGAGGCTCCAATCGCGAAGACCATGATCATCTAAAAACCACAATTCACAAACAACCACGAAACAAGGTTGGAAGGGCACAAATCCCCACACGTTATTACATTAGAAAGCGATAATATGTACATATGATAAGCATGAGACTCCCCCACGAGGCACCTCGTTTTTGATTACCGAGTCATGAGCTCGACTCGATCCCCTCAATACTAATTATCATTGGGGAAGGTGATTTGGTCGAGGTAGTTCAAGGATGGAACTTCCCCGCCAAAGTAGTGCTTCAACCTATGTCCATTTACCTTGAAATTGGGGCCATCATTTTGAGCTAGCTCGATGGTCCCATATTGAAAAGCTTGAGTCACGGTGAATGGACCGGACCAATAGGATTTCAACTTACCGGAAAAGATTTTCAAACGAGAGTTAAAAAGCAAAACTTGATCCCCAATGTTAAAAACCCGGTTTTTAATTTTTGAATCATGCAACTTTTTAGTATTTTCTTTATAAATCAATGAATTTTCATAAGAAATATCCCTTAGTTCATCCAATTCATTTAATTGCATTTTCTGGTGTTTTCCCATGGTCTCCATGTCATCATTACAATGCTTTAGGGCCCAATAAGCCTTGTGTTCGAGTTCAATTGGCAAGTGATAATTCTTCCCATACACTAGCTTATAAGGAGTGCACCCGATGGGCGTCTTATGAGCGGTCCTAAAAGCCCATAAGGCATCGTCCAACTTATCCGACCAAGATTGTTGGTTTTCCCCAAGGGATCTCTCCAAGATCCTCTTCAACGCTCGATTTGAAACCTCGACTTGCCCACTCGTTTGTGGGTGATAAGCCGTAGAAAGCCGATGTGCAACCCCATATTTCCTTAGGACCCTTTCGAATTGGTCGTTACAAAAATGGGTTCCACGATCGCTTATGATCGCACGAGGGGTTCCAAACCGAGAAAACAATTTCTTCAAAAACTTGACTACCACACGAGCATCATTGGTGGGAAAAGACTTAGCTTCCACCCACTTACATAGGTAGTCAACCGCGACAAGGATTTACTTATTACCACGAGATGATGGGAACGGCCCCATAAAGTCGATGCCCCAAACGTCAAAGATCTCACACTTGGATGATGTTTTGTGGCATTTCATCTTTTTGTGAGGCTTTTCCTTGTCGTTGGCATGAGTCACACGAATTCACAAGCTCATGTGCATCTCGGTAAATAGTAGGCCAAAAGAAGCCGGCATCAAACACCTTCTTAGCCGTGAGATTAGCACCATGGTGACCACCCGTGGGTCCCTCGTGACAAGCTCTAAGGATATTAGAAGCTTCGGTACCAAAGACACAACGTCTAATAATTTGATCCGCACAAGTCCGAAACAAGTAAGGGTCGTTCCAAAAGTAGAACTTGACGTCATGAAAGAATTTTCGTTTTTCTTGAATCGTCATACCCTTGATGATGAAGTTGCCCGCATGGTAATTTGCAAAGTCCGCAAACCATGGGGTGGAAGAATCAATCTTAGAATTCACTACACCAAGTGTCTCGAGCGGAAATGTTTCGGTGATTTCCTTGGGTTCGTTAACACTTTGGTGAGGATCTTTCAAACGAGAAAGATGATCGGCCGCTAGATTCTCGGCTCCCTTTTTGTCAACAATTTTGTGATCAAATTCTTGAAGGAGGAGAATCCAACGAAGTAATCTTGGCTTAGCATCTTGTTTAGCCATAAGATACTTGATAGCCGAATGATCCGTATACACTATGCATTTCGTCAAGACGAGATAAGGTCGAAATTTCTCAAATGCATACACCACGGCAAGGTACTCCTTCTCCATTGTAGTGTATTTAAGTCGAGCCTTGGTCATCGTCTTGCTAGCATAGTGAATAGGCAAGAAGTGCTTTTCATGAAGTTGCCCCAATACGGCCCCAATAGCGTAGTCACTAGCATCACACATGAGCTCAAAGGGGAGGTTCCAATTGGGAGCAACAAGAATGGGAGCTTCGGTAAGTTTCCTCATAAGGATTTCAAAGGCTCGTACACAATCTTCGTCAAAGACAAAACGTGCCTCTTTTTCAAGAAGATGTGTAATAGGTCGAGAGATATTTGAGAAATCCTTGATGAATCGAAGATAAAAGCCCGTTTGGCCTAGGAAAATCCTAACTCCCTTAACGGTTTTGGGATGAGGTAATTTGGCGATGACGTCTACCTTAGCTTGATCTACCTCAATCCCCGCTTTCGAAACCTTGTGCCCTAAGACGATTCCACTTTTAACCATAAAATGACATTTTTCCCAATTAAGCACAAGGTTGGTTTCCTCACAACGCTTCAACATTCTCTCAAGATTCGACAAACACGAAGTGAACGAACAACTAAACACGGAAAAGTCATCCATGAAGACTTCCATCGTCTTCTCGATCATATCACGAAAAATAGCCATCATACACCTTTGAAAGGTTCTCGGTGCATTGCAAAGTCCGAATGGCATTCTACGATAGGCAAACGTTCCATATGGACACGTAAACGTAGTTTTTTCTTGATCACGAGGATCGACGGGGATTTGGAAGTAACCAGAAAAACCATCTAAAAAGCAATAGAAATCGTTTCCCGCAAGATGCTCCAACATTTGGTCCATGAAGGGCAAGGGAAAATGGTATTTACGAGTGGCTTCATTCAACTTACGATAGTCAATGCACACTCTCCATCCGGTCATGAGTCTAGTGGGAATTAACTCGTTGGCATCGTTTGGCACAACGGTCATTCCTCCCTTCTTAGGGACACAGTGAATAGGACTCACCCAAGGGCTATCGGAAATAGGGTAAATCATTCCCGCGTCAAGGAGTTTAAGGACTTCCTTTTTGATGACGTCGTGAATTTTGTGATTCACCCTCCTTTGACATTGGATTGCGGGCTTGTAATCCTCCTCCATTAAGATTTTGTGGGTACAAAACTTGGGATCAATCCTATTAATGTCGGATAACTTGCACACAATTGCCCCTTTGCGATCCTTTAGAATATCGACAAGTGCGGTTTTTTCATCATCCGAAAGTTCTTTCGCAATAATAACCGGCAACTTGTCGCCCTCCTCCAAAAATACATATTCGAGATGAGGAGGTAAATCTTTCAACTCGAGGATAGGTGGTTCCTCAATTGAAGATTTGGGCTCGATACTCATAACCTCCTTGGGTGGAGGAAATGGGAAATCGTTAAGAAAATCCTTGATAATCGAGAAGTCCTCATCATTTTCGAGGTCTTCGTTACAAGTACGTGGAACATCGAATTCTTCCAACGTAAAACCACCACCTTCAAATGGAGTGAAGGTTGGTGTCGAGTTATCAAGAATAGGATCTAACATAGTGGGATTGCCACTATTTTCATCATCACCAAAACCTAGAACTTCTTGTGAAAATTCCTCGCAAACAACGTCAATCATATCAACGAGGCTTATGGTAGCAACGGAAAAAACATGAGAAATTTGAGAGTTTTGAGTTGCGTTTATAACAAGTTCCTCGTCGTTGAAACGTAAGGTGATCTTTCCTGCATGAACATTGATCAAAGCCATAGACGCATCTAAAAACGAACGACCTAAAATGAGAGGAACTTGAGGATCCGTGGGAATATCGACAACGATAAAGTCTACCGGATAATAGAACTTTCCCACTTTCACAAAAACGTCTTCCGCCAATCCACATGCGGGAATCGTGGAATGGTCGGCCAACTCGATAGACATTAGTGAAGGAGTAAGATTAGGAAGATTGAGAGACTTGAAGATTGAAAGTGGCATCAAGTTAATGCTAGCACAAAGATCGACCAAGGCATAACATTCTTCCAAATCTTGGATTGCACAAGGGATCAAGAATTTACCGGGATCAACGACTTTTTGAGGTATACGATTAAGATAAACCGAGGAACAACTAGACAATTGATGCAATTTCTCCTTGTTGTTCAACATACTCTTAAAGTTAGCGGCAAATCGAGGCATCATGACCAAAGCGTCGGCGAAACTCACATTAAAGTGCAAATCACGAAACATTTTCATAAAAAGCTCAAATTGGTAATTGTCGCGCTCTTGACGTTTCTCCTTTCTAAGTCTCGATGGATAGGGCAAAGGTGGTATGGGTTGAGGCATAGGCATAGCCTTTGTAATCACGGGTTCCAATGTTGGTAATGGGTCAACCGTAGGAGTGGCATGAGCGGTACTTCGTGGGATTAGGACATGCTCCTTTTCGACCACCACCTCGGGTTCTTCCTCAATTCCATCCTCCGTAGGAGCAATTGGTTGAGGAGTCGGTTCCTTAAGTGCCTTACCACTACGTGTGGTAATTACTTTCATCTCACCCTTAGGGTTTGATACGGTGTTGCTAGGAAGACTACTCGAAGACGGTTTACACATAATTGCCTCAAACATAGATGAAATTTTATCCTCAAACATGGATTGCCTCTTCTGGGCTTTAACCATTTCTTGCTTGATTTCATGTTGCCCTTGTTCCATTTTTTGTTGGTTTTGTTGTAACCTCGTTACATTTCCTTCCATCTTGTTTGTATGGATTTTAAGCTCATTTGCTAACTCATTTTTCAACTCTTTCTTCAAGTCGTTCTTAAACTCGGATCTTAGGCTAATGATTTCTCTTTGAATGTTGTCAAACCTAGCATCGTTCCCATTAGCGTATTCAACAAATTCATTTGGAAGATCTTTCAACGTTTGCAAACTTTTGTTGTTGTTTTGAAAATCATTTTGATTTTTGTATGAAACTTGATTATTATCCCCTTGATTACCATAGTTTCCCTTGTTATAATTGTTTTTGAAACCAACTTGATTGTTGCGATAGTTGTTGTTAGAATTTTGATTTGAACCAAAACCCGGTGGAGTCAATTGATTAGAGCGGGCAACTTGACCGTTTTGGTTGTAAGTTCCCATGGCCGCGTAGGCACTTGAAGTGTTACCACCGTTGGTAATGCACTCGGAGAAATCATGAACTCCACCACAATACATGCATGAAACCTCAACCGCTTTAGCCGTAGCGGGAGCACTTGGTTCTCCAACTTTGAACTCAATCAAAAGACCTTTAAGCTTATCAAAGATTTTGTTTTCCAAGTTTGCCTCAATTTGGCAAGCATCGATGGTAGTAGACAAAGAAGTTGAAGCCGAAGACGAAGCCTTACGAACACTAGACGTGCTACGAGGACTATACACCTTAGATATATTCTCAATTATCACCAAAGCTTCCTCAACCGTTTCACACAAAAAATTACCACCCGCGACGGCATTAAGATAATCCCTTTCATGATCATTAAGTCCATTGTAAAACGTGTCAATTTGATGCAAGTCGGAAAAACCGTGATGAGGACACTCATGTAACATTTCCTTAAACCTATTCCAAGCCGTTGAAAAACTTTCATTGAATTCTTGTAAAAAATTTGAAATCTCATTTTTCAAATGCGTAGTATTAGAGGGCGGAAAAAATTGGTTCAGAAACTTTGAAACGAGATCCTTCCACGTCAATATAGAATTGGGTGGCTCTTTCTCTAACCAAATTTTAGCGGGCCCCGCTAAGGAATACGTAAAAAACATCATCTTAATCGAGTCATTAGCAACATCCTTAAATTTACAAGTGGCGGTAAGACGATTGAATTGGCGGATATGGTTGTGCGGGTTGTCCTTTTCATCACCACGGAATTTGTTGTTTTGGATCATCGACAACAAACCCGTTTTCACTTCAAAATTCTCCGCAAGGATAGCGGGAATCACAATAGCCTCTCCATAACCCTCGGTGGGTGCTTGAAGTAACTCCATCATAGTTCGATTCGCCATGGTTGGTTCTTCTCTTACAATGGGTTCGTCAATAGGAGACTCCTCACTAGAAAGATTAGGAGTAGGTGTTGACTCCTTTCGGTTTTTCGTTTACGTGCACGTCTTGCTTGATTACGAGTAAGCATAAACGTCACGTACAACGTGGGGGTGAGCAAAGAAGATTCTTTTTGGTGTTTTGTATTTTTCCATTTTTTTGTGGTTTTTGATTGTTTTTATTTTTTTTTTGGATTTTTGTGATTGTATTAAGTAGACCAAAATCTACAAATCTCCTCCTTAATCAAATCTCTTGATTAAAGAAGCCTCAAGGAATGAAAATGATCACGTGAAGTGAACGCCTTCGATGACTTTAGAACATTGGTGGAACACCAAAGTGTTCAAGAGGGTTTAATAAAATAAAACCAAGAAAGTATATGTGATACTTAATAATACTTTGGGCGGCAAAACCCTCGATTAGCTCTCAAAATCAAATACTCACAAGCAAGCGGGGAGACGAGGCGGAGCGAAGCACTTAAGAGCCTGTTTCCTTAGGGTATATTTTATAACACCCGCCTTATACCCACCTTATAGTTTGTATTTTTCAAAATCGAGCTTCACGAAAGTATTTATCTATTTTTGCCTTTTTCTTTTGGTTTGAGATACGAATACAATGATTGGGTAATGACCTCCCAAGTCAAGGTTGTGTTTTCACACTTTTGGAGTACTTGTGAATTTATTGTTCTACGTATACAATATATTAATAATATTCACACAAAAAACAAAAAACCGATAATACGTATTAGTAGAGTGCTACTAATACAAATAGATATTATGGCTATATATAAAAACAACAATGTCCAAATCAAAACATAACACGGCTCCCCGGCAGCGGCGCCAAAATTGATGTAGCCTTTTTACTACCCTTTAGGAAAAGAGCCTAAAATAGTGGTAGTATTAAGCGTCGGTTTAGGAAAACCAAGCACTAATGACCAATGTGGTTCAAAGTTCGTTTCCCAAGGAGGCTAGTGTGTTGTGTAGAGAGATGATTAATTATGTGATTATATGATTATGAGAAAAGAAAATAGAAATGGGATAAGAAGAGAATGACGGTTACGATGACGATTTAAACTAAGACGAAAAGGTCGTACACGTAAAACCGTAAAAAGTACCAAATTAAAAAATTTACCCTAAAAATTCCTAAAAAATTGCAATAAATCCTAAATAATGTAATTAGAGTTTACAAGAAATCAAAAATCACCCAAACCTTTTATTTAATTAAATAATGATTTTTAATGTTAATTAAAGCCCTAAAAATAAATTTATTTAACATAAAGCCCAAAATGAGATTTTTTCAATTGTAAACCTCTAAAATGACCTAACTTAATTTAAAACTATTTTTGAAAATTTTAAAATTAATTAAAACTATTTAAAAACAATTAAAAACTATTAAAACTTAAAATAATTATAAAAAATAATCTAAGGACAATAAAAATATTCTAAAAATTGTAAAATTCCTAATTTACTGTATTTAACCTAAGAAAAATATAAAAAATAGAAAAATCTAAATTTTAATTTTTAATAATAAAAATAATAATAAAATAATATTAAAAATCCTAAATTTATAAAAAATTCTAAAACATACAAACTAGCTTAATTTAACCTAAATAAACAGAAAATGAAGTTGAAATTACAAAAATACCCCTAATAGGCCTCCAAATGGGCCAAAAGTTCAAACAGTCACCTTAATGGGCTTATTAAGGCCCAATAAAAAAAATGTTGTCCAATTAAGCCCAAAAACTCCTATCTGACTCAAAATTTGATTATATACACAATTTTTGAAAGGCCCAAAAGCTGAAAATGTGAAATAAGCTGGCTTATATCAAACAGCTTATTCTTAATGGGCTTTTTGCCCCATTAAGCTATAAGCTGATGCCATAAGCTCAAATTAAACACACAAGCTTCTTTTGAGTTGCTTAAGACTTCTATAAAAAGAAATTTGAAAAATGTCCAAGGAATAAGCCTGAAAATGCAATAAGCAATCTACACAAAACGACAAAATAGTCGTTTTTGAGTTCTAGGCTATCCCAAGAGCCGATTCAAGTTTCAAAAGCTTTTAAATGACTTAACTAAGCTTAATCAACAAAAAGTTTTCAAATAAGTTCACTCAATAAGATGAAATAAGCAAATAAGCACTTATGAAAAAGTCAATTGAGTTGGTATTCTAGCAAAAAGTCAAAATCGTCTAATAAGCTCCAGTTCAAACAAATGGGTCAAATAATGAAGATCTATTACAAAAAATAAGTTGTTGCAGGTCTGGATAAGCCAAAATGGCTTATTGATAAGCTAAATGAAAAATTTCACTAACAGGGGCTAGTTTTGGATGTTGAGCAGTGGAAACTTTTTTCACTGCTTGACTTGTTGACTTTTTTGTCTTTAGTAACTTTTTTGGAGATTCAAGTTACACAAAGGCACCCAAATGATCAGTGGATCATAAGGAGTCAATAACAATCAAGAAATCACAATCACTAACAGCCAATTTGTATAGTTTAATCAAAACATCACCAGATATGCACAAGACATGAACATATAAGCAGTTATGAACTTATAAGCTGTTTTAGCAATTTTCAGCCAACCAAATTGCACCAAAAGCATATACAAGCTATAATAAACTTAAATGAACAAGTTTAAACAGTTTTCATGCAATGGCTCAAAGCCTAAATCAAGATTCAAGCAGATGAAGGTTTTCGAACACTAACACAAGCAGATTTTACTTTTGCTGATGCAATTGACCAACAAGCCAAATTCAATCACTCAGATCTATCACATATTTTATATAAATGATGATTTAACAACTTTTAACCTTAAGCATGCATAAATTCTAGATTTTACCAAAGTCTTAGGTCAAAAACAATTAAAATCAATGAGATATAGCACAATGTTTGATTTGAGGTTTCAAACCCAAAAACTTGCAGCAATATGCACTCAACCAAGCCAATAACAGATAACAAGCACAAACACAAACTTCTAACCACACAATAACAACTTATGATCTCAAACAGGTAATCCCAAACACCCTTTTAACTTTTCAAACCAAATTTTCAAATCAAAAGTGTTATCCAAGACCACCCAAGCCCAAATAAGCACAATAACAGATATCATATGCAGATTTAAGCAAGATTAGACCATAAAATCAGCAAGAACACAAGTCACACACAAAATCACCAAAAATCCAAAGTTTTAACAGATTTTGGGTAAGATGATGTGTACCTCATGAATGTACATCCACACCCACGGATTTTGAGCTTATGTACTAGCAAGAACAAGTACAAGCTTCCACAAACAACCTTGCTAAGAATCAACAAAGTTAGAAGCACAATATGAAAATCAGAAAAATGGAAAATACTTGATTAATGCAACCTTAGTTCCCCACATGTTAGAAATACGTTTTTAACGTATATTAGAATTATTGGTCACTCCATGATATTATTGAATGTTGTATAGCTCGTAGTTAATGTTTGTTTAATTTGTTAAGTAAAACCGGCCCATGGGCTTGTCATAGGTCGGCCCAAGTCCATTAGTGGCTTGGATATAAATACCCCTTTCCACCATGGAAAGGGGGTTGGTTGGTTGTTTCACTTTTGATTAATAAAAACACATATTTCTCTCTCACTTTCTCTCACTAGAACCATCAACCCACCTTATTGATTCATAAGATTATCACTATTCTTCAATTGGTATCAAGAGCCATGGGGTGATTTAAGGTAAGGATTTGTGTTGCTTTTTAGTTTTTGATAGTAATAGTGATTTTTAGGAAAATCTACCTTGAATCTTGTAAGTTTTGGTTGTTGGGTCAAAAAGTTGATGTGGCAGAAATTCAAAAACAAAGAAAACATGAAGTTATTGTCCAAGCGTTGTCAAGAGCAATTTAGGCGTTGACAAGAACAAATCCAGCATTGTTGGCTCAAGAGTTGTCGTGTACAATCTAAGCATTGTCACATGCAATTCAAGAGTTGATAGAATTGTAGACAAGAAGCTTTTAGAAGATTCTATTTGGATATATATGCAGGATATATTCTGTATATGTTTATCTAAATAGAAGATTCACATGTTTATTTATTCTTATCTCTTGTAAACCCTAATCCTTACATTATAAAAGGAACAAGGGTCTTAGGTTTTATTCATATAATTCATTCACAATGTAAACCTAAACGTGTGTGTGCACTAGACGTGGGATTCAATGTATACACGTCTAGTGGATGTTTGTTATTAATATAATGAACATCCTATTTGTTTTAATTCATGTTATTGTGCCTAAACACCTTGTTAATGATTGTTGTTCTAATTCCGCTTTGATTGTTTAATCATATGAACAATGATCATTCCTAGTAGCTTCAAAGATCCGGAAACCAAAGTTTCCAAAATTGGTATCAGAGCCTCGTGGCTCGTGATGCTAGGACCAACAAGGTGTTCGTGTATGGTGAAAAGAAGAAAAATCCGTCTAGGATTTTTCTGGACGTTTTTGTGTGCGCAGCAGTATTCAGAAGGTCATAACTTTCGATTGAACCGTTGGATCGTCACGAAATTTTATATGTGTGTTCTACATACATATATCTAAACATCCACCAGAGGGATTGTCGAATTTTATCCCCAGGAAAAAGTTATTAAGCGTCAAAGTCAGCAGTGAGTGAATGCAGTTTTCTATGGACAGCCATGTTCAAAACACGATCTCTCCTTCGTTAACCGTTGGATCTTCGTGATTTTTGAACTGTAGATTCTTGGCACTTGTGTCTAGAATCTCACCGAAAGGATTTTCGATCTAAGCCCTAATGAAGAAGTTATTCAGCGTCGAGGTTCGCTATTTAAGGTATTATGCTTTTGCTTTTTCACATGAAATCATGAACTAGGGTTCTTCAAACCCTAGATCACTATAAAAAGCAGAAATATTATGAAGTTGTGGCTGTTATGATGGAAGAATCGAGCTAGGTTTATTTTACAAACCCTAAGTTAGGGTTTCGGGGCCTAAGTTAACAAACCCTAGCTCGATTTAAAACAAAAGAAAAGAAAAGGATGTTTACGTTTTGGATGTACACTATGTTCGCATGGAAGAATCAAAACGTAATCTACTGTTTGTGTGGTTTTGAATTGTCCAAGGATGTAAGCAGTTACAAAAGGGTTTTTGTTTGTAAGACCTTGGTATGGACGTTCAGCAAAGGACATTACGTGTTTCTTTTGTTTTACTGTATTGAAGATTGTGCTACATGAAAAGGATGATTACTCCTACATTCACGTGGGATGAAGATTAAACAACTCAGGAAAGAAGCTGCGTGAATATATTCAACAGATATGGAAGCTGAAAATAAAAACCTTATTTATAGGGATTTTGTTTAACTTTCTATTGGATGCAGTTTTTGAATGGGATAACGTGTGAATTATGGACATCACAGGAGTGACGATGTTGTCCACATATGACAAACAATGGTTGATTGATTGTAGCAGTAATTGTGGTCCAACAGTATTAATTCAGTACTCAGAGGCTGCCAAAAGGAAGCACTGTTTGAAAAGTATATGGGGTTTGTACTAGAAAATTAATATGTACATATATACATCATGTGGGTACTATAGCTATTGTTGATGGATGATTGAGACGTGACTTCATGTCTAAGAGTGATACGCTCATACGAGTACAAGGTGTGAACTGTACAATCTAATGGTGACAGTGACTACTCATTGGTTGATGTATTTTGCTTGTATACTGTTTATATCCAAGGAGTATCTACATCACGTGGGGTTACAAAAGAGACAAGAAAAGCTGTTGCTATTTAGGATGAAGTATTATTTTATTGGACCAGTTATGTGATGTAGGGTCCCTAATATATTTACAAGGGTTCAACCGTTCAAGTAATGAGCAAGCAATTTGGATTGTTTAATGATGGAGTATTCACACGGTGCATATAAAGAAATGGTATGAAGTTTGGTTCACATGGGGTGATTTACTGAATTTTATATTGCTTTAGATGCAATCCATGATGTACGATATTACTATGCAAGATATTACTCATGAGAAGTGATCACATATGGCTACTGTTCAAAGTTTTGGACGTGATAAGTTGCTCTTGAAAAATAGAAGTCCTCGAAGTTGTCAGCAGAATGAGACGCTGACAAGAATGAGGTAAACGCTGACGTTTGCAATTTTGACGCTGACAAGAAATAAGTGAACGCTGACAGAGGAGAGCGTTGACATGAGTTGTCCGAGAAACGCTTGCTCAAGCGTTGATAGGTGTTGTCCGATATCTGACAATGCATCTTATTAAAGATATTGGACAGTGAAGGTTCTCGGATGATAAAAGAATTGCTGCTGTTGAGAAAATTGGTACGTTTTAAGCACACAAAAAGGTGGTATTTACACACGAAGGTACATGGAATCTCCGTTTTAATTTAGAATATCATGTTGATATTTATGGCTCGGATATTTTTAAAAGGAATTAATGATCTTAAAGCGAGTTAGCTACAATTCATGAGGAAGTGGAAGTCTTCATGAAGAGGTGTTAGCTTAAGGGGAAGAATTCTTATGGTAAGTTTGATGATTGAAGAAGATTTTCGCGAGTTTGTGTTCTATCATATCTTAAAGTCATGCACTCCCAGTCATAGACTTTAAAGATAACTTGTTCGTGCTTTACATGGTTGGTGATGAAGACTTGTCATAACACTTGAAGGAGTTACATTATCGTGCTCAGTGTCTCACATAGGATGAGAATATTGACAAGAGATCGAGGTCTACTTATACTTTCCAGACTTCTTATAAGTTCTTCATCACATGGATAGTACAAGACATGGAACAAAAGGTTGGGTTATTCTACTTCAACATCAAGAATATCTTATTTATTTTTCTTCAAGATCATTACATAGAGCTACATTTGGAGAATCTTCAAAGATTGCAACATTGTTTACTTTCATGTTGATGTGACAAAAAGGGGAAGAAATACATGCTACACTTGAGGGGAAGCAATTTGAAGATCATGTACAACTTACAAGAGATACACATAGAGTTTTGCCACTATCAACTAGCGGAAGATTGTTGGGTCAAAAAGTTGACGTGGCAGAAACTCAAAAACGAAGAAAACATGAAGTTATTGTCCAAGCGTTGTCAAGAGCAATTTAGGCGTTGACAAGAACAAATCCAGCATTGTTGGCTCAAGAGTTGTCATGTACAGTCTAAGCATTGTCACATGCAATTCAAGAGTTGATAGAATTGTAGACAAGAAGCTTTTAGAAGATTCTATTTAGATATGTATGCAGGATATATTCTGTATATGTTTATCTAAATAGAAGATTCACATGTTTATTTATTCTTATCTCTTGTAAACCCTAATCCTTACATTATAAAAGGAACAAGGGTCTTAGGTTTTATTCATATAATTCATTCACAATGTAAACCTAAACGTGTGTGTGCACTAGACGTGGGATTCAATGTATACACGTCTAGTGGATGTTTGTTATTAATATAATGAACATCCTATTTGTTTTAATTCATGTTATTGTGCCTAAACACCTTGTTAATGCTTGTTGTTCTAATTCCGCTTTGATTGTTTAATTATATGAACAATGATCATTCCTAGTAGCTTCAAAGATCCGGAAACCAAGGTTTCCACATTGGTGTTTTTGTTGTTTGGATTATTAGATAAGTGTTGGGTTTAGCTTATTTTGGTAGAAATCACAAAACTTTTCGTGGTTTTTGGTCAAAAATCGGGTTTAAATTCGTTTGTTCTAAGAAAAAACATCAAAACTTGGTCTCGAAGTTATTTTGCCAGTTTATTCCGGATCAACGAAACATTCCGAATCAACAGTTTATTCCGGATCAACAAGGAATTCCGAATCAACAGTTTATTCCGGATCAACTAGGCATTCCGAATCAACAGTTTATTCTGAATCAACAGTTTATTCCGGATCAACAAGGCATTCCGAATCAACAAGTTATTTCGGATCAACCGTTATTCCAGATCAACCAAGTATTCCGGATCAACCAAGTATTCCGGATCAACCAAGTATTCCGGATCAACCAAGTATTCCGGATCAACCAAGTATTCCGGATCAACCAAGTATTCCGGATTAACCAAGTACTCCGGATCAACCAAGTATTCCGGATCAACCAAGTATTCCGGATCAACCAAGTATTCCGAATCAAGGTAATTATTCCGAACCAAGATCTTTTTCACATTAAGGTATTTATTCCAAATCAACTTAATTATTCCGGATCAAGGGGTATTTTACGAGTTTTTTCGACGATTTTTAGTGGATTTAATCTTGGTTTCTTACACACGCTTTACTTCAACAACACAACACAACTCACAACCTTACTTCACTGCTCGATCAACCGATAATCTTTGATTCTTTAAAGTGATCAAAATGAATCCGAGTTCATTAATGCCTCAAATGACATCACTTACGGATATTTCCGTCATTACGGGAACGGATAATTGCCCTCCGATGCTCATTAAAGAAGTATTTGAAGCATGGCAAGGCCGTATGATGTCATACATTAAGGGAAAACCAACATATGGGAGGCTTATGGTCAAGTCAATTCTAAATGGTCCACTTGATTATGGTACCATCGTTGTTAACAATGTGACTCGACCACGGGAGTTTGAAGAACTTACACCAGCTCAACAACTTATTGCCGATGAAGACGAAAAGGCTCTTCAAACCATTCTCCAAGCTCTTCCACATGACATCTATCGAATGGTAAGTCAATATTCGATTGCAAAGGAGTTATGGGAACGTATACAGGTTTTGCTACAAGGTACGTCTCTTACTAAACAGGAACGCGAATGTCAGTTGTATGATCTGTTTGATAGGTTCACGTACAGTCCAGGGGAAACGCTTCTTGACTACTACTTCAGATTCACTACTCTCATGAATGATTTGAATGTGTACAATCTCGTGATTGCTCCATTCCAGGTTAACACCAAGTTTTTGAATACTTTACCTCAAGCTGAATGGGGTGAGTATAATACTGATGTTAAGTTAACTAGGGATTTGCATAAGTGCAATTTGGATCGAATCTATGCTTTTCTCCAGCAGCATGAGAAACACGTGATCATGCACCGTTCGCCTCGAGGTATGTACCCTGAATCTTTAACTTTGATGGCAAATCAACCAAGCTTGTCATATAACAACACTCCTTATATCATGGGACACCAAGCTTATCATCCATCACCGTACATGACTCCAAGCTTCCCCAATATTCGATTCTACCGCAACCACCCACCTCACATCAGCAATAATATCGGTTTAATGCACCTTTGTCTCAGAGAGAACCACAAGCATCACAATATGCTCCACAACCTCACCCATATTCACCAGCAAGCATTGCACCTTATGATCAGTCACCATACTCTCCATATCAAGAAAATGCAGCATATCTATCAAGCTATTCTGACCACATAAGTACTCCTTCTAGTGCTTATGCCGCCCAACAAGGCCAAGCAATGTATTGTGATAATGATGAGGTTCCCATTCCTGAATTCAAACAAGGAACTGGCCCAGCTGAAGTGTTAGCCACTATGTCTGCTTATCTCACAAGGACATTGAGCAAAGAGGATTTAGAGGACCAGCTCCTACTAACAATCAGCTGAGGAATTCATCCAATTCTCGACAACAAGCTACCATTGAGAATGGCAAGGTAATGGTTCAACCTATTCAACCTTATCAGGGGAGACCCACTACATCAACCACCAATACACGCATGGTCAATCCTGCTCCAATGGTCAACACTCCTCCACGGGCTAATTCCACAGGTAAGTTGAGAATGATTACATGCTACAACTGTAAGGAAGAAGGTCACATGTCTAGGGATTGCACAAAACCCAAGAGGAGAAGGGATGGTCAATGGTTTGCAGAGAAGATTTATTTGGTGAACGCTCAGGCACAAGGACAGGAACTTGATGAAGAGGAGCTAGCATTACTTGCTGATCCAGGGATTGTGGAACAAGAAGTTCTCACTACACAGAATGCAGCATACCAAGCAGATGATCTGGATGCTTACGATTCAGACTGTGATGATCTTTAATCTGCTCAGGCAGCTCTTATGGCAACTATCTCTAGCTTTGGGTCAGATAAGATATCTGAGGTACTTACTAATACCACTGATACTAGTATTCAACCACATCAAGTTGGGCAAGAGGATGCTAATCCGAATGAGTCTTCGGTGGTGAGTCTTTCAAGTGAGGAGACAATCAATGATAGCAATATCAATGCAAGTCCCCAGACTTTGAGTGAATCACAACCGGGAGTCATTTCGACTACGCATATTCCTGCTCAACAAGATTTGGTCATGGTTACTGCAAAGTTACTTAGCCAAATGAATACTGCACTTTTAGAAACCCTAGCTACGAATAAGAATCTGTCGGCTGAGCTTGCCTTGTGCACCGAAAAAGTTCAAACTTTGGAATTAGTTCCTTCGTTCAATGTTCTAACAAATCCCGAATATGATCATTTTTGAAACAAACAAATGGGTCATTTGCAAGAAATTGAAACCTTAAGAGCAAATCTTTCCAACGAAATTAAAGAAAAAGAGTTAGTGGTCACTAATTTTCACAAACTTCAAACGGATTTTGAATTACTCGAGTCTAAAAAGAATGAAATGGAAATTAATGCGGCTAATAGGATTAGAAGTTTAGATTATTTGCTTTTAAGACAATACGCTGCCTCTCAACTAGTGCACTTATTTGACGCATCGTTTAGAGAGTTTAACTTATCGCGTCAAAAAGACCTTCCCCCTAACCCACGGTATGCAAGACAAGCTTTTATCCATAATCCAAGACTTTATGATGCAACAAAATTAGGATTGGTCTTAGATCCGATTGTTATTTTCGAGGATCGTGAGAATAAGGCTCTAGTTGATGAGAGTCGGTCATACAACTTTGCAAAATATCCTTAGTGTGATTATTTTAAAATGAATCAAGAGTTTGCAAAAACTGACTTTAGAATTCGCTTCCATATTGATAAAGATCTCATCACAACACCAACCTACATGTTAAATGAAGAAAACTCTAGTACACTTCCAACACTTGTCAAAATGGAAGGACCTAAGGAAATTCCAAAGGATCTTCCACCTATTAGCACTGTATGGATAAACTTGCAAGAGATTAATCAATACTTTGCTAGTTTTGACAAGGTCATCCGAGAATGTACGACTTCAAATGGTCTAAACGCCGGAGAATGGGCTTTCAAACACATGAACGAGGTGTTTAAGAATGAGATCAACCCTTTTTTCGAAAATCTAAAAGGAAGTTTTGCATCTCTTTCGGAAAATCTCGATTTTGAAATTAAAGAAGTTCAAAAAGTGTTTTATGAAATGGACACCGCTTACGAACTACAATTAATTGAAAAGGAAAAGATTTTATCCGAATATGACCGATTCTTGTCCCAAGTAATTTCGTGTGATGTGCTTACTACTGTGAATGTTAATTATTCGAATGAGCTTACATCCGCTATGAATAAATGTGATGCTGTGAATATATGTGATGATGTGCATGATTTCTCTGTAAATGTTGCTGATACGTAAATGACGTAGATAATCACTCTTGTCACGAGTCTAAAGCTGAATTTTTAAAGCTTCAAGTCTTACAATTTACTTGCAAAACGTTTTAATCAGCTTGAACAACATTGTATATCTTTAGAATTAAAACAGCAAACTCAAAATGAGGATCTTTTGGTAACAAATGGTTGTGAAAACAGTGTTGACACGAGTGAAAAGATTATTGAGATAGTTAAGGCATTAGAGGAAGAGATTATGAGATTAAAGAGAGATGTGTCATCGAACGAAACACTAAATTTGGAACTAGAGGCTGCAGAGTCTAAAAACCAGTACTTAGAAATTAGACTTTCATCTATTCTAGGGGAGATGGAACGTGCAAGACAGGGAATGTCCACTCTTTATGGTTCACTAGAAGAACGCTTCGCTTTTAATGCGGCACAACAACAATCTTATGTTGAACAATTGAACCAAAAGTGTGAGGAAATCTCTGACTTAAATATCCAGCTCATTGACAAAAACATGGTTTTGGCCGAGTTAAAGGAGACACTTCTTCTCACCCGACAAGAAGTTGTTAATAACTTAGCTACCAACTCTGCACCGTCCTCTAGTGCTCCATCAACCAATTCAGTAGTGATCTATAAGAACCCGCGCCATAAGCAAAATCCGGATACTTACGATGTTTATATGATGAATGCAATTAAGCACGTGGACCTTGTAGGGATATTTTAGATGATTTGTATGCGTTAGATCCCCCAAGCAGTCACTATTATTCAGCTCATGCATATATTCAGCGAGTTCAATATTGCTAAGCATATTTTCAATACATAGGAAAACCGAGTTCTGCACTACTCACTAATCGACCCATTGCTGTAACTCCATTCAATAAAACCCCCAGAGCAAAACCGTCATTGGCACCATCAACTAAGGCACCTTTAAAATCTGTTCCTAATGTTCCCACTTTGCCTTCTATAGGAGTAAAAGAGTCTACTAAGGCTAAAGGATCGCCACTCAAGAAAGATAAGATCAAGCCCTCCACTAGTAGTACCATCAAGAAGAAAGTAGAAGCTCACCCTAGGGATGTTATTTCAGATTTAAATAAAAAGAATTATGTTGCTAAGACTAAAAGCTCTACGACTGTATAGAAGCCTAAACCATTTGTGAATTCTAATTTAAAATGTTGGAATTGTAATGAATGCATGTTTTCTCAACGTCATGATTTGTGTCTTATTGATCATGTGAATGAAATGAATGCCATTAGGAATGATCTTGAATGGAAGCCAACTGGGAGAACTCTTTCCCATGTTGGATTGCAATGGCGTCCCACTGGTAGGACCTTTACATTAGATGGAAAAATGTGCCCTTTAACTAGGAATGCATCCATTGAGGTTTGGTCTCAGCGTCCTTTAATTAGGTACACTAGCACTAAAGTATGGAAACCGCTCCCTTTAATTAGGTCAGCCCCCACTATAGTGCCTATCAGTGAAGAAATACCTCAGGATTTAAGCCAACTTGAATCTACACCACCAACTAGGAAGAAAGCTAGGAAATCTAAGAAACCTAAAGTTAGCAAATCTAAGATCATTAAATTTGTACCTGCTAATAACAAGGAACTTTCAAATTCCGAAACCTATACATTATCCTCGTCTGGTGATATTTTCAGGTGGTCCAAATCATCCTCTAGTATTTGGACTCCGCTTGCTCAAAGCATATGACCGGAGATCGCTCGATGCTCCGAAATTTCGTCAACAAGTTTCTTGGAACGGTAAAATTCATTAATGATCATATTGCAAAGATAATGGGGTATGGTGAATATCAGATTGGAAATGTCACGATTTCAAGGGTATACTATGTAGAAGGTCTTGGTCATAATTTATTTTCAGTAGGACAGTTCTGTGATTCCAACCTAGAGGTTGCTTTTCGACAACACACTTGTTTCATCCGCAACTTGGAAGGAAAATACTTGTTGAAGGGGTCTCGTGGTGCAAATCTTTATACTTTGTCCCTACAAGACATGATGGCCGCCTCTCTAGTATGTCTTCTCTCCAAAGCATCTAAGACCAAGTCATGGTTATGGCATCGCAGATTATCTCATATCAACTTTGATGCTATTAATCATTTGGCTAAAAACGAATTAGTTCGTGGTCTTCCAAAGCTCAAATTTCACAAGGACCATTTATGTTCCGCATGTTCAAGGGGGAAAAGCACCAAGAAATCATACAAGCCCAAAGCTGAAGACACCAATTAAGAAAAACTTCATCTTTTGCATATGGATCTTTGTGGGCCAATGCGAACCGAAAGTATGAGTGGTAAGAAATTCATCCTTGTTATTGTGGATGATTTCTACAGGTTTACATGGGTTAGATTTCTACGTACAAAGGATGAAGCACTGAAGGCTATCATCACTTTTCTGAAATTCATTCAGGTACGTTTAAATACTACTGTTCGCCGTATTCGTACTGATAATGGAACAGAGTTCGTCAACCAGACTCTTCGTGATTACTATGAAGAAGTTGGTATCTCACATGAAACATCCGCTGCACGTACTCCACAACAAAACGGTGTCGTTGAAAGACGGAATCGTACGCTTATGGAAGCTGCTAGGACTATGTTGATTTATGCGAACGCTCCATTATTCTTATGGGCAGAAGCTGTATCTACTGCATGTTACACCCAAAACCGCTCTATCATTCGGAAACACCATGGAAAAACACCTTACAAGCTTCTACATGATCGTAAACCCGATGTTTCATTCTTTCATGTGTTTGGTGCTCTTTGTTATCCAAACATTAATAGTGAGAATTTGGGCAAACTTCAATTGAAAGCCGATATAGGTATTTTCATTGGTTACTCACCCTCAAAGAAAGCATACCGAATTTACAACCGTCGTCTTGGTAAGATAGTAGAAACTATGGACGCAGATTTTGATGAGCTGACAGCGATGGCTTCTGAGCAACGCAGCTCTGAACCCGCGCTTCACGATTATCTTGCTCCTCCCGGTTTCCCTCCTGCAAACCAGAACCAACAACAAAGCTACAACCAATCCCAACCTCGTGCTAACAATCAATATCAATCCCAACGAAACCCTTACCCAACTCAAGGAAATTCTCAAGCTTACCAAGCTCCACCTCTCAATCAACCGATGGCAGTAAGTCCAGAAGTCGAGACATTCATGAAGACTAATCGGGAGTTGGTGACGAATCTTCAGAGTCAAGTCCGCAACTTGAAGGGAGAAATGGCAAAACAAGGGAGCGATATTCGAGCCGAGCTAAGGAATGATATGGCCAAACACATCAATGAAATTAATGCCAACATGCAAAACTCCTTTAATAATCAAGCTGTTCACCTTCGTGATATGATTGGTTCGCTCATCCAAGGTAATCAATCCTCTTCTTCGGGTACTCTTTCGAGTAATACCGTTGCGAATCCAAGAGGGGAGATGAAAGCAATCACCACTCGTAGTGGAAAAGGTTATACGGAACCCGAGCTTCCTACACCTCCACCCGTGATTGTGAACAAGGAAAAAGAGAAACTTTCCTCACCTCCTTCACCTTCTATCCCCATTTCCCCACCACCCGTGGTTGTGAGTGATCCTATTCCATTAAAGCCTTCTTCTTCATCCAATATACCTTACCCTTCAAGGTTGAGGAAAGAGAAGCAAAAGAGCAAGGATGATATTCAGGTTTCAAACTTTCTAAAAATGTTTAAGCAATTGAATTTTAACATCTCCTTTGCCGAGGCTCTCGCTCACATGCCCAAATACGCTAAGATGTTTAAAGATCTTCTAAGTGATAAGGAAAAGCTTCTTAACATCGCTCAGACCCAACTTAATGAGAACTGCTCCGCAGTGCTCTTAAGGAAATTGCCCACCAAACTTGGTGATCCGGGTCGCTTCTTGATTCCTTGCAACTTCCTGGGAGTAGAGAATTGCATGGCCCTAGCCGATCTAGGTGCCAGTATAAACTTAATGCCTTTAAGTGTTTGGAAGCAATTATCTCTCCCCGAGCTAGTCCCCACCAAAATGACTTTGGAATTAGCCAACCGTACGGTTGCTTATCCAGTGGGGATAGCCGAAGATGTCTTTGTTGGCGTCGACAAATTCACCTTCCCGGCGGATTTTTTTGTCGTTGACTACGAGATGGATCCCCGTGTACCATTAATCGTCGGACGTCCATTCCTGAGGACCGGTCGCACTCTCATTGATGTAGCCGCGGGCGAAATAATCATGAGAGTTGGTGACGATAAAATTGTCTTCAACATGGGAAAGATTTCTAAGCAACCTTATTCATATGAGAGTGTTAATGCTATTGATGTTCTTGATGAGGCTTGTGAAGAACATTTTCATGATGCTTGCAAAAGTACTCTCTCTTCTCTACCCAATGTTGAGACCGTTGCCTCAATTGCTCCAGCATTGACTCCTTTTGGAGAAAGTGACTTGGATGACTTCGAAGCTAGCTTGGGTCCTCTCGATATTAAGTATGATAATTTGTCCACCAATTGGGATGAAGACATTAGTACTATTGAGAGACTTCTCAATGAGGACCCGTTCTCTCCTCCTGCTCCTAAAGAGGTGACTAATGATGATCCATCGTTAGTTTCACCATCTATTGAGGAACCTCCCACTCTCGAGCTTAAGGACCTACCTCCTCATCTTGAATACGTTTTCCTGGAAGACAACGAGAAGTTACCGGTCATCATTGCAAAGGATCTGAAAGAAGACGAAAAAGCCCGACTTGTCGCCGTGTTGAAGAAGCATAAACGAGCTATCGCTTGGAAAATCTCCGACATCCGTGGAATTGATCCTCACTTCTGCACACATAAAATTCTCATAGAGGACGACTTTAAGCCCACAATTCAAAGCCAACAAAGGGTGAATCCCAAAATCCATGAAGTCTTCAAAAAAGAGGTTATCAAACTTCTTGATGCGGGTATGATTTACCCTATTTCGGATTCACCATGGGTTAGTCCAGTCCATTATGTGCCTAAGAAAGGCGGAATCACCGTTGTGCCCAATGCAAACAACGAGTTGATTCCTACCCGTCTCGTTACTGGGTGGAGAGTTTGTATAGACTACCGCAAACTCAATGATGCCACGAGAAAGGATCATTTCCCTCTACCTTTTATGGACCAAATGCTTGAAC
The DNA here is from genome assembly GCA_025667525.1 of Glebionis coronaria. NCBI lineage: Eukaryota > Viridiplantae > Streptophyta > Magnoliopsida > Asterales > Asteraceae > Glebionis > Glebionis coronaria. Next base: position 118,340,291 of record CM046881.1, read on the forward strand.
GTTTAGCGGGTAATGAATATTACTGCTTTCTTGATGGTTTCTCGGGTTATTTTCAAATACCCATCGATCCCCAAGATCAAGAGAAGACAACATTCACTTGTCCCTACGGCACATTTGCTTATAAACGAATGCCTTTTGGCTTATGCAATGCCCCCGGGACTTTCCAAAGGTGCATGTTGGCTATCTTCCATGACATGGTTGAGCAAACCATGGAAGTCTTCATGGATGATTTCTCGGTCTTCGGGGATTCCATCTCTTCTTGCCTTGCCAATTTGGAACGTATGCTTAAGCGGTGCGAAGACACTCGCCTTGTTCTGAATTGGGAAAAATGCCATTTTATGGTAAAAGAAGGCAATGTGCTAGGACACAAAATCTCTAAAGCCGGTCTTGAAGTCGACCATGCTAAAGTAGATGTCATAGCCAAATTACCTCCACCTTCAACCGTGAAGGGTGTGAGAAGTTTTCTGGGTCATGCGGGCTTCTATCGACGATTCATTCAGGATTTCTCTAAAATCGCTCGCCCGATGACCCACCTCTTGGAAAAAGATACTCCTTTTATCTTTTCTAAAGGGTGTCTCAAAGCCTTCAATCTTCTTAAGGATAAGCTAACTAAGGCACCGGTCTTGGTTACCCCTAAGTGGGAGCTGCCTTTTGAATTGATGTGCGATGCTAGCGACTTTGCTATTGGTGCGGTTTTGGGCCAAAGAGTGAACAAACACTTCCAACCAATCCACTATGCTAGCAAAACAATGACGGGGGCTCAATTGCATTATACGACAACCGAAAAAGAGCTTTTAGCTGTTGTCTATGCTTTTGAGAAATTTCGCCCCTATCTTATTTTATCCCCCACCATCGTATACACGGACCATTCCGCGTTGAAGTACTTGATGACAAAGCAATATGCTAAGCCAAGACTTCTTCGCTGGGTTTTACTCCTTCAAGAATTCAACATTGAAATTCGTGACAAGGAGGGAGCCGAAAACCTGGCCGCGGATCATCTGAGCAGACTTGAGGATCCATATCAGGGGGATCATCCGAACAAAGAGATCAATGACTTTTTCCCCCTTGAGACCTTAATGTCTATAAACCTCAATCTTGATGGCACCCCGTGGTTTGCGGATATTGCAAACTACTTAGCGGGTGGTATTCTCATCAAAGGGTTAACATCCCAACAAAAGAAGAAGTTCTTGAACGATGTTAAGACTTACTTTTGGGATGAACCTTATCTATTCATACAATGTGCTGATCTGATTATTCGTCGATGTGTTGACGGACCGGCAGCTTTTGACATTCTCCAAGCTTGCCACAAAGGACCCACCGGTGGTCACTTTGGTCCCAACTACACCGCTAAGAAAGTGTTTGATTCTGGATTCTATTGGCCCACCATTTATTGTGACGCTCACGAAATGGTTAAGCATTGTGATGCTTGCCAACGTCAAGGCAAGATCACACATAAGGATGAGATGCCTCAAAATTTCATACAGGATTGTGAAATCTTTGATGTATGGGGCATCGACTTTATGGGGCCATTTCCATCATCCAAAGGGAACAAGTACATCCTCGTCTCCGTCGACTATGTTTCTAAATGGGTTGAAGCTAAGGCTCTTCCTACGAATGATGCGAGGGTGGTTGTGAACTTTTTGAAGCAGCTTTTCGCTCGATTTGGCGTTCCTCGTGCTATCATCAGTGACCGCGGGACTCATTTTTGCAACGATCAATTTGCAAGAGTCATGGCAAAGTATGGTGTCAATCACCGTCTTTCCACCGCCTATCATCCCCAAACAAATGGGCATGCCGAGATTTCCAACCGTGGCTTGAAGAGAATTTTGGAGCGTACTGTGGGAGAGCATCGCGCCGCGTGGGCCAATAAGTTAGATGATGCTCTGTGGGCTTTCCGTACTGCTTACAAAACCCCGATCGGTTGTACACCTTATCGTCTTGTGTACGGAAAAGCATGCCACCTACCCATCGAGCTGGAACATAAGGCGCACTGGGCCTTGAAGTGGGCTAACTTCGACATCAACAAAGCCGGTGATCATCGTAAGATTCAACTAAACGAGCTAAATGAACTGAGGAATGAAGCTTATGAGAACTCGCTGATCTACAAGGAGAAGACCAAGATCATTCATGACGCTAAATTCAAGAACCGAGAGTTCCATGTTGGTAATCAAGTCTTACTCTCTAACTCTCGGTTGAAGATCTTCTCTGGCAAGTTGAAGAGCCGCTGGTCTGGTCCATTCACCGTCGCCAACGTCTTTCCATATGGGACCATTGAGCTTTCTCAGCCAAATGGGCCCAACTTCATGGTGAATGGCCAGCGTCTGAAGCTGTACTTTGGTGAGGACATCTCTCAAGAGATGATTCCCTCCCTCACCACGTTCCCCATGAACTAAATTTGGGTCGAGTCAGGCTCGTGACTCGGTGAACAAAAACAAGCGCTTCTCGGGAGGCAACCCGTGATCTATCCTTGACTGCTTTCATAATAAGTGTAGGGGGAGCCCCGGATATGTTTGTTGTCTTGTTTCTTGTGCTGTGCAGGGATTAAAGCTTCAGAGAGCATCTTGATGACTTTTGACGAACCGTGATACCGTGCTCCCATCTTCCCGGTTCTATCCTAAACTCTCGTGTAGGGGAGTGTCCTCTCCTTAGCAAGATTTAAACAAAGTGCACAATGTCATAAGTGTAGGGGAGTTTACTCCCACATGCTCAAACATTGAGGACAATGTTTATCTCAAGTGTAGGGGGACTTCTATCGAAGTAAGTGGTCTTTTCCATGAATTTGCCCTCATTTTAACTGGAAAATTTGATTTTTCGACATTTTTAAAAATTTTTAATTTATTTTGGCCTAGTTGTATAGTTGTATTTTCCTTTATCCTTTTTAGTTTCTTTCCATTGCTAGAATAAATTTTCAATAAAGTGGTTTTAGATTTTTCTTAGTCATGAACATTTTGACTCAACCCGAGTTTACTTACTTAAGTTTACTCTAGCTAGTATCCTTAACGTGTTTAAGTCAAGTTTTGCTAGGCTTTTATATAGGGAGCTATAAAACGCGAAAGTCTTAACTCTCACGGGTTAAGAACAAGAACTTTTCGCAAGTTCCTATAATTGATCCTAGAGAGTCGTTTATTAAGGGAACTTTAAAATGCGATTTCTAAACTTGAAAAAGTCTAAGACTTTGCAAGATCCTATAGGCGACTCGAAAACCCAAAACATTGACTTAATAGGCTAAGCATCCACGAGTCTCATTCCTTGAGATTTTAAACTATGGAGAACGAGAGATGATAGAGTCAATTATAAGTTCGGTATTCTTTTGTGAATTTATGTGAGTTAATTATGAGCCTATTCTCCCTCCGCTTGTTAATAAGTTTATCTGCTAATAGATAAGGTTGTACGATTTAAAAGGTTACTTAGCTTCTAGCCCCATATCGTTTAAAAGTTGCTCGGTACGGATTAGAGTTCATAGCCAAGGCATAACTTATTGAAGCGGGATGCGAAGATTGGCGAGTCCGAAAAGGCCCTAACAAGGCATGAGGGCTACATTTTGTTGCTAAAGATCCAAAAGTGATGTGAAGAATCATTTATCGAAAATCAATATGAAGGATCGAGACACACGACGAAAAGAAAGAACTCCCCAAAAGTCATGGAGAAGTCTATCCGAAAAGAACCTAACAAGGTATGAGGATAAATAGATCCAAGTCCTAAAAGGAGGCGGATCGTTGTATATCAAAGTCCAAAATAAAGATTGGAGAAAAATGAATAAGTCGTGGTCCAAAGATGAAGAATCTCTCAAAACTTCAAGTGAAGAAATTCCTATTATGAAGAGAAGACCATTATTTCAAGAACGTCTCTCAAAGATTCGAAGTATGAAGTCGCTGCCAAATATCGGTCCGAGAAAGGTCTCAAATCATGAAGCGAGTTATGCCAAGATATGAACTTTATGAGGTCCCGAGAAGCAGTTTTAAAAGATTTGGTCCTTTAGCTAACTATTGATTAAATCGTTCACTTTATTTTCGGCCTAAATAACTATCGAAATATGTCAAACAATGCATCCTCGTGATCATTCAAGACAAAAATAAAATATAAGAGATACACCTAGGAATAAGGGAGTCTAAGTGAATAATTGGCCCACATGAGTTCGTGATAGTTTGCTAACTTATAATAACAATGATCTCGTTTTTAAGCTTGGTATGGGGAACATGAAACTTGAGGATGATGAACGTTCATGGCCGCCAAAACCCCATGTAAGTTTTTAATTTCTTTACTTACCCCTATCTTTTATATTTAGTATTTAATAAAGGCCAAGGTGGGTTATTAATGATGGAAAATGTAAACCGTGCTTTAAAATTAATGCATTGCATGAGGGCATTGCAATGGTCAAGTGTAGGGGATTTAATAAGTGTGAAAACACTTATCCTTTTACCACTTATTTCCAATAATAACAAGACCAAAACGTGTGATTTATGTCGTAAAAGTCGGAATTATGCGTGGTTTGCGTTTTTATTGTGTTTTAGGACCAAAATATGAAAAAGGAAGAAAACACGGGTTTTCACGGGCTTTTATCGAAGAAAACGGGAAAAGACGAAGTCAAAAGATCAAGAGTGCAAAAAGAACGGAAGTCCAAGGCCTATTCTGAAGATTTATCGAAGAAAAAGTTCAAAGACGGAAGTTTAAACGAAGTCGAAGAACTTAAAGTCTAATAGAAGAAGAAAATTAAAAGACAAGTTCAAATCCCGAGACGACAAAGACAAAGAATTAAAGTCGAGTCGAGAAAACGTGAAGAAAGCAAGAAAGAAGATGCAACACATGCACTCCTTCCACCTTCCCTATAAATACCCTCCTAATAGTCATTAGGAGGGTGGTTAGTAGTTTTAGCTAGTTTTCACTTTTTCTTAGTTTCTCTCTAGTTTTAGAGAGAGAAAGTCTTAAACTTTCTCTCACTAAATTTCATCTTCTTTCTTAATCTTTCAAGATTAAACATCTTTGTATTGCTTATTTCTATTAATCAAGTTCATTTAAAGCTTTTTATCCTTAATCTCATTCTACTTTTCTTTGATTTAAGATTGATTTTGGTGCGATTATCAATAGATCCGTGTTGTTCTTAACGATTTCGTGCTTAAAAAGTTAATCTTTTGATCATTCATAAGTTTTCATTTGATTAAGCTTTAAGACTTTTGTGCTTATTGGCTTATTTTAATGATTAGCTTATTTACTTTATAAGAATCTTCCTTAAAAAGTTTATGTTTTTATTGTTTGATCCAAAAAGTTGATTAATTTCGAGTTAAATAAGTTGATCTAAGTGCTTATTTGATTTGGTTTTGTCATTGATTCGGGTTAGTTTTGTAATAAGCTCATTTTATAGCTTATTTACTAGCTTTTAACCGAATTCCCCCATTTTCGGAAAGGGTATAAACCCCTTTCCGATTGACCCTTTCCGACCTGCCCTTCCCTTTTTTCGATTGAGTCCAATCGGAAGAGGGTTTTCACTTTCCGATTGGCATCCTCAATTATTCCGATCTGGCCACTATTCCAGATTCCGATTGTGGAGTTTTTGGTTATTCCGATTGGATGGTTTTGCTTGTATTCCGATTTAAGCCAGTACAATATTCCGATTGAGTGCATTATTTTATATTCCGATTGTAAATTCTTTGATATTCCGATTACAACCAATTCACCATATTCCGATCTACCGATCGGAATACATTCCGATCGGGACTCCTTTTTGGGGTTTCTTTTGCATTTGTTTGATATTCCGTTCTTACTTTCTTATAGTACTTTTTTTTTTTAACTAAGTTCTTAATTTTAGAAAATTTTCCAAGTGTTAGTTTTATTTAGTGTGCTAGTACTTTTCCATTGTTACCTTTTAGTTTTCAATCATTTATTTTTATTCGTCATTTTAAATTTTAATCTTTATCCTTCCATTTTACTCAACGACACTTTAATTACTTGCTATTAGTTTAAAACAAATCAACCAAACCATTATCTTGATTCACCAAAAGACGATTGAGTCGCACTTAAGACCGGTTTTCAATTCGAAAAGATCGGAACAACGAACTTTCATACTCGGTGTAAAAGCCAAGTATTACACACGCTGGCCATTCACTTTAAAATTAGGCCCATTTGGCTGAGAAAGCTCAATGGTGCCGTAAGGGAAGACTTTGGCGACGGTGAATGGACCAGACCAACGGCTCATCAGCTTGCCCGAGAAAATCTTTAACCGAGAGTTAAAGAGTAAAACTTGATCACCAACGTGGAACTCTCGGTTTTTAATCCTTGAATCATGGATGATCTTGGTCTTCTCCTTGTAGATCAATGAATTCTCATAAGCTTGATTCCTCAGTTCATTTATATCGTTGAGTTGAATCTTCCGAAGATCGCTGGCTTTGTTGATGTCAAAATTGGCCCACTTCAAGGCCCAGTACGCCTTATGTTCCAGCTCTATAGGGAGGTGGCATGCCTTCCCGTACACGAGACGATATGGAGTGAAACCAATCAGAGTCTTATATGCGGTACAGAAAGCCCACAAAGCATCATCTAGCTTATCGGCCCACGAGGCACGATGCTCTCCCACAGTACGCTCAAGAATTCGCTTCAATCCACGGTTAGATATCTCGACTTGACCATTTGTTTGAGGATGATAAGAGGTGGAAAGACGGTGATTGACACCGCACTTAGCCATGACTCGAGAAAATTGATCATTGCAAAAATGAGTCCCGCGATCACTGATGATAGCACGAGGAACACCGAATCGAGCAAAAAGTTGTTTCAAAAAGTTTACAACCACCCTCGCATCGTTAGTAGGTAAAGCTTTTGCTTCAACCCATTTAGATACGTAGTCAACGGCTACGAGGATGTACTTGTTCCCTTTAGATGATGGAACTGGCCCCATAAAGTCGATACCCCATACATCAAAGATTTCACATTCTTGTATGAAATTTTGAGGCATCTCATCTTTATGTGTGATCTTGCCTTGGCGTTGGCAAGCATCACAATGTTTAACCATTTCATGAGCGTCATGATAAATGGAGGGCCAATAGAATCTGGAGTCGAAACCTTTCTTAGCGGTGTAGTTAGGACCAAAGTGACCACCGGTGGGTCCTTTATGGCAAGCTTCAAGGATTAGTAACGCTTCCGGCCCATCAACACATCGACGAATGACAAGATCCGCACATTGTTTGAAAAGGTAAGGGTCGTCCCAAAAATAGTGTTCAATGTCTTTAAAGAACTTTTTCTTTTGTTGGGACGTTAACCCTTCCTTGAGAATTCCACCCGCTAAGTAGTTTGCAATGTCCGCAAACCACAGGGTGTCATCAAGATTGGAATTGATAGACATTAAGGCCTCAAGGGGAAAAGAGTCGTTGATCTCTTGATTCGGATGATCCCCTTGATAAGGATCCTCAAGTCTACTTTGATGATCCGCGGCTAGGTTTTCGGCTCCCTTCTTGTCACGAATTTTGATTTTAAATTCTTGAAGGAGCAAAACCCAACGAAGAAGTCTTGGCTTAGAATCTTTTTTAGTTAACAAGTATTTTAACGCGGAATGGTCGGTATACACAATGGTGGTGGAAAGAACAAGATAGGGGAGGAACTTCTCAAAAGCATACACTACAGCTAAAAGCTCTTTTTTGGTAGTGGTATAATGCAATTGAGCCCCCGTCATTGTCTTGCTAGCATAATGGATTGGTTGGAAGTTTTGTTCACTCTTTGGCCCAAAACCGCTCCAATGGCAAAGTCGCTAGCATCGCACATCAATTAAAAAGGTAGCTCCCAATTAGGGGTAACCAAGACCGGTGCCTTAGTTAGTTTATCCTTAAAAAGATTGAAGGATTCAATACACTCTTTAGAAAAGATAAAAGGAGTATCTTTTTCCAAGAGGTGGGTCATCGGGCGAGCGATTTTATAAAAATCTTGAATGAAACGACGATAGAAGCCCGCATGACCAAGGAAACTTCTCACACCCTTCACTGTTGAAGGCGGAGGTAATTTGGCTATGACATCAACTTTAGCACGGTCCACTTCAAGACCGGCTTTTGAGATTTTATGTCCAAGAACAATGCCTTCTTTTACCATGAAATGGCATTTTTCCCAATTAAGAACGAGACGAGTGTCTTCACACCGTTTGAGCATACGTTCTAAATTGGCAAGGCAAGTAGAGAAAGAATCACTATAGACCGAGAAATCATCCATGAAGACTTCCATAGTTTCTTCAACCATGTCATGGAAGATAGCCATCATACACCTTTGGAAAGTCCCAGGAGCATTGCATAAGCCGAAAGGCATTCTTTTGTAAGCAAATGTTCCATAAGGACAAGTGAATGTGGTTTTCTCTTGGTCTTTAGGATCGATGGGAATTTGAAAATACCAAGAGAAACCGTCTAAAAAGTAGTAATAGTCATTACCCGCTAGACGTTCGAGCATTTGGTCCAGAAAATGAAGGGGAAAATGATCCTTTCTCGTAGAATCATTGAGTTTGCGGTAGTCTATACAAACTCTCCACCCTATAACGAGACGAGTAGGAATCAACTCTTTGTTTTCATTGGGTACAACGGTGATTCCGCCTTTCTTAGGCACACTGATGTAGCCTTTTTACTACCCTTTAGGAAAAGAGCGTAAAATAGTGGTAGTATTAAGTGTCAGTTTAGGAAAACCAAGCACTAATGACCAATGTGGTTCAAAGTTCGTTTCCCAATGAGGCTAGTGTGTTGTGTAGAGAGATGATTAATTATGTGATTATATGATTATGAGAAAAGAAAACAGAAATGGGATAAGAAGAGAATGACGGTTACGATGACGATTTAAACTAAGACGAAAAGGTCGTACACGTAAAACCGTAAAAAGTACCAAATTTTAAAATTTACCCTAAAAATTTCTAAAAAGTTGAAATAAATCCCAAATAATGTAACTAGAGTTTACAAGATATCAAAAATCACCCAAATCTTTTATTTAATTAAATAATGATTTTTAATGCTAATTAAAGCCCTAAAAATCAATTTAATTAACAAAAAGCCCAAAATGAGATTTTTTCAATTATAAACCTCAAAAATGACCTAACTTAATTTAAAACTATTTTTGAAAATTTTAAAATTAATTAAAACTATTTAAAAACAAATAAAAACTATTAAAACTTAAAATAATTTTAAAAATTAATCTAAGGACAATAAAAATATTCTAAAAATTGTAAAATTCCTAATTTAAGGTATTTAAGCTAAGAAAAATATAAAAACTTAAAAAAACTAAATTTTAATTTTTAATAATAAAATAATAATAAAATAATATTAAAAACCCTAAATTTATAAAAAATTCTAAAAACTTGAAAACTAGCTTAATTTAACCTAAATAAACAGAAAATGAAGTTGAAATTACAAAAATACCCCTAATGGGCCTCCAAATAGGCCAAAAGTTCAAACAGTTACCTTAATGGGCTTATTAAGGCCCAATAAGAAAAATGTTGTCCAATTAAGCCCAAAAACTCCTATCTGACTCAAAATTTGATTATGAACACAATTTTTCAAAGGCCCAAAAGCTGAAAATGTGAAATAAGCTGGCTTATATCAAACAACTTATTCTTAATGGGCTTTTTGGCCCATTAAGCTATAAGCTGATGCCATAAGCTCAAATTAGACACACAAGATTCTTTTGAGTTGCTTAAGACTTCTGTAAAAAGAAGTTTGAAAAAAGTCCAAGGAATAAGCCTGAAAATGCAATAAGCAATCTACACAAAACGACAAAATAGTTGTTTTTGAGTTCTTGGCTATCCAAAGAGCTGATTCAAGTTTCAAAAGTTTTTAAATGACTTAACTAAGCTTAATCAACAAAAAGTTTTCAAATAAGTTCACTCAATAAGGTGAAATAAGCAAATAAGCACTTATTAAAAAGTCAAATGAGTTGGTTTTCTAGCAAAAAGTCAAAGTCAAAGTCTAATAAGCTCCAGTTCAAACAAATGGGTCAAATAATGAAGATCTATCATAAAAAATAAGTTTTTGCAGGTCTGGATAAGCCAAAATGGCTTATTGATAAGCTAACTGAAAAATTGCACTAGCAGGGGCTAGTTTTGGATGTTGAGCAGTGGAAACTTTTTCCACTGCTTGACTTGTTGACTTTTTTGTCTTTAGTGACTTTTTTGGAGATTCAAGTTACACAAAGGCACCCAAATGATCAGTGGATCATAAGGAGTCAATAACAATCAAGAAATCACAATCACTAACAGCCAATTTGTACAGTTTAATCAAAACATCACCAGATATGCACCAGACATGAACACATAAGCAGTTATGAACTTATAAGATGTTTTAGCAATTTTCAGCCAACCAAATTGCACCAATAGCATACACAAGCTATAATAAACTTAAATGAACAAGTTTAAACAGTTTTCATGCAATGGCTCAAAGCCTAACTCAAGATTCAAGCAGATGAAGGTTACAAATGAACATTAACACAAGCAGATTTTACTTTTGCTGATGCAATTGACCAACAAGCCAAATTCAATCACTCAGATCTATCACATATGTTATATAAATGATGATTTAACAACTTTTAACCCTAAGCATGCATAAATTCTAGATTTTACCAAAATCTTAATCAAAAACAGTTAAAATCAATGAGATATAGCGCAATGTTTGATTTGAGGTTTCAAACCCAAAAACTTGCAGCAATATTCACTCAACCAAGCCAATAACAGATAACAAGCACAAACACAAACTTCTAACCACACAATAACAACTTATGATCTCAAATAGGTAATCCCAAACACCCTTTTAACTTTTCAAAACCAAATTTTCAAATCAAAAGTGTTATCCAAGACCACCCAAGCCCAAATAAGCACAATAACAGATATAATATGCAGATTTAAGCAAGATTAGACCATAAAATCAGCAAGAACACAAGTTACACACAAAATCACCAAAAATCCAAAGTTTTAACAGATTTTGGGTAAGATGATGTGTACCTCATGGATGTACATCCACACCCACGGATTTTGAGCTTATGTACTAGCAAGAACAAGTACAAGCTTCCGCAAACAGCCCTGCTAAGAATCAACAAAGTTAGAAGCACAATATGAAAATCAGATGGAAAATTCTTGATTAATGCAACCTTAGTTCCCCACACTTGATTATCCCCAAGTTATAAGCTTCACCACACCTTGATAACTCAATATCAGGATGCTATGATCAGCCTTATAGCCCAAGAATTCCAAGGTTTGAACTAGACTTAGCAAAATATAAAGAAAAATGGAAAATGTGCAAACTTTTGCACACTACTTTTGAAAACAGGTTTAGGATTCAAGAACAATGAACAAAGAACAATAACAAACAGATTATAAGAGTGGCACTTGAGTTTTCTTCACCAAGTTCAAACACATTTCATTAAGTAGAATATATGATTTACAGAATTGTGAACAACTGAAAAATCAAGAGCAAATGTAAACGTGAGGCCCTATACCCTTTATATAGAGGGTGTACATGGCCTTTGTAACCTAAAAATCTGAAAACCATAAGCATGTGTTCTTCCAGAAATACCCCTTGAGGGTTTGAAGATGCTTGAACATGTGACAAGTTCTTGGCTGCTTGTATGAGTTGGCATGGTGGAAAGTTGATCAAAGGGCTTAAAATAAGCTTAACTTCCAAGCTATGTTGTGGGACGTTGGATGAGGGCCACTGTTTTGGCGTCTTCTTCAAAGGGTGAAAAGCAGGGGGGAAACATGTGACAATGTGATGATGTGGCAAGTTGTTTGAAGGTGGGGTTAAGATTATTAGTCTCTTAATCTTAAATCTGGAAGAGATTAAGGGCTAATTTCAAGTGTTAAGTAAATGCCCAATTTTCATAAGAACACTATGAACACATGGTTTGATCTATTTTTATGTTTAAACATTGTGTTAGGCGCCATTTTAACTAATCAATTGTGATTAGTTAAATAAAGGGTGAGTGGGATGTGATGTGGCACCAGGGAGAGAGTTGATTGGTGGATTTGGTTGAGTGGGCACGTGTCACCATGACACTGGTTAAGGTAAGTATCATTGTCTGCCAAGAATAGCCCCCAGCCTTTCTTCTTTCTTTCACTTTGTAAATAAACACCACAAATTTGTTTTCCTTTGTATTTCAAGTTTCCTTTTTCACACTTTTGCCCCAAATACTTTTCTAAAGTATTTTCAGGGGTATTTCTTGCCAATTCTTGATTCTTGAAGGACTAATTTGGCATTTTCTTCATAGAATATGGTCTTGACTTGTTTGTTTGACTTCTTGGAGGACTGAAATTGCCAAGTCATGATTAATGAGGGACCATCTTTGCCATTTCTTCAAAGTCAAGGGTCCTTTTGGTAATTTTGATATTTTCAAAGGACCAAACTTGTAATTCTTGTAACTTGAAGTCCTTCTTGGTATGTTTGACTTTGAGGAGAATAAATATTGACATTTTAGTTTTGTTGAGGGACTAAAATTGCCAATTCTTCAAAGTGGAGGGCCCTTTTTGCAATTTTGACAAACTTTAGGGACCAATCTTGTAATTATGAAGATACAAGGGTAAAAAGTGTCAATTCTTCCATATTGGAGGACCCTTCTTCATAAATCTTCAAATCTTCAAGGGTTTTCTTTGGAAAATCTTTATTAGGGCTTGCTTCAATGTGCGGATTCGTTTCCCGTGTTCGTTTTTGCATGATTCTTGTGATCTTTTGTCATTTTCTCAATATCCATACCTAAAATACACAAGCAACAAACACAAGCATATATTTGGGTATATTCATGATATTTAATGCATTTTAAGCCATTTTTGGACGATGAGACTATGTATAAAAGCAGCCTCATTCACTCCCCCATACTAAACCATTGTCGTGCCCTCACGTAATGCTAGAATAAAGTATCGTAACACCTCCAAAATTCATTTTATTCACTTATATTGAATGATAAACTAGCGATACTACTACTATTGCTACTACTTGCGTTTTAGACATAATGTATGATTTTCATCGCAAAATGGGACGTTTAGATTCATAGAATAAGAACACGTGAATGCTTCGTTAGAAATAATTTCATCATCCTCGAATTTCACCCCAATTCCATGCCAAGCGTGCAACCAGATCATTGTCATTATAAGTTAGTAATGCTAACACTACTCATATGCCCTAATCACGTACTTATCCTCCCATTATCCTAAGTTGTATCTCTTATATTTTATTTTGTCTTGAATGTTTCACGAGGATACATTGTTTGACTTATGCGATAATAGAGATTTAGGTCTAAAAATAGAGTCCTAACGGTGTAACCAAGACCATTAAATCAATAACCCCTCCTAATAGACAACGATGTCAAAAAATTAAGTCAACAAGAAGAATCGATAAACACGGTTTTATAACGGTTTTGAACATGAGACATATTACCAAGACTTTTATACGCCCCCTAACGGAAGGGCCTTATTATCTTTGGTTTACCTCCATCTTTTATTCAACTTCGCCATGAATCTTTTATTATGACTTCGGTCTTGCCTTGCCTTTTATTATCCACCTCATCGGTAGTTTTATTAGCCAAAGACGTATATCCTCACGCTAAGGCGAATTTTGGATCTTTAAAGCTTCAAAGATTAAGGCTTGATTCACTTTCAATTTTGCATAGATTTTTCGGCCTTGTGGGCTTCAAATTGTTTGCTTGATTTAGGTGAGCACTTGAAATCTTATTATTGTGTGAAGCTTTTGATTATTCGGGTGCCAATACTTCAAAACCGTGACGTTGGCGATACCTTAATGTCTTCCCAATTTAATTACACGGAAGCTACTAGAAAAGACTAGAAACCTAACAATCAAGACTAAACGGCTAAGTCAATATTTATTAAGCAAAAAATATTTACAAGCGAAGGGAGAATAAGCAAACAACGAGAACACATGATTTTTTTGAAAGAATACGAGTACTCTACGTTTAGCATAATAACTTATAATTAACTCTATCATTTCTCGTCCTCATTTAAGAGACTTAGCCTAATGTGAAGTTAAGGAATCAAAGCTAAGTGCTCAACACGCACGGTCGAGTCAAAGATAACTCTTATTCTCACCATCGGAAAACCTACATTCGTGTCTTCAAACACTTATAAAACATGAGAAAATTTTTAAAATTTGGCCATTTTTAGCCTTATTTTGCAACAAAACGATAAACAAAAAGATAAACTTTGGAAAGCGTGAAGGTTTGGCAAGGCAAGTATCTATTCACCCACCATACTAAAGTTAAACATTATCCTCAATGTTTCGAGTCTAGGGGTGCAAACACCCCCATACTAGAGACGTAGTCGAATGCCTAATCTAGCATGGAAAGGGTGTAACCGTTAAATTTAAAGCCGTTTATGAAGTGTGCTATAAACCTAAGGTTAGAACATCAAAGGATATATCATGGATATTGAGAAAGTCTTCAAAGCAAACGATTGAGTGCTCCCATAAAACGAACACGAGAGGCTCCAATCGCGAAGACCATGATCATCTAAAAACCACAATTCACAAACAACCACGAAACAAGGTTGGAAGGGCACAAATCCCCACACGTTATTACATTAGAAAGCGATAATATGTACATATGATAAGCATGAGACTCCCCCACGAGGCACCTCGTTTTTGATTACCGAGTCATGAGCTCGACTCGATCCCCTCAATACTAATTATCATTGGGGAAGGTGATTTGGTCGAGGTAGTTCAAGGATGGAACTTCCCCGCCAAAGTAGTGCTTCAACCTATGTCCATTTATCTTGAAATTGGGGCCATCATTTTGAGCTAGCTCGATGGTCCCATATTGAAAAGCTTGAGTCACGGTGAATGGACCGGACCAATAGGATTTCAACTTACCGGAAAAGATTTTCAAACGAGAGTTAAAAAGCAAAACTTGATCCCCAATGTTAAAAACCCGGTTTTTAATTTTTGAATCATGCAACTTTTTAGTATTTTCTTTATAAATCAATGAATTTTCATAAGAAATATCCCTTAGTTCATCCAATTCATTTAATTGCATTTTCTGGTGTTTTCCCATGGTCTCCATGTCATCATTACAATGCTTTAGGGCCCAATAAGCCTTGTGTTCGAGTTCAATTGGCAAGTGATAATTCTTCCCATACACTAGCTTATAAGGAGTGCACCCGATGGGCGTCTTATGAGCGGTCCTAAAAGCCCATAAGGCATCGTCCAACTTATCCGACCAAGATTGTTGGTTTTCCCCAAGGGATCTCTCCAAGATCCTCTTCAACGCTCGATTTGAAACCTCGACTTGCCCACTCGTTTGTGGGTGATAAGCCGTAGAAAGCCGATGTGCAACCCCATATTTCCTTAGGACCCTTTCGAATTGGTCGTTACAAAAATGGGTTCCACGATCGCTTATGATCGCACGAGGGGTTCCAAACCGAGAAAACAATTTCTTCAAAAACTTGACTACCACACGAGCATCATTGGTGGGAAAAGACTTAGCTTCCACCCACTTACATAGGTAGTCAACCGCGACAAGGATTTACTTATTACCACGAGATGATGGGAACGGCCCCATAAAGTCGATGCCCCAAACGTCAAAGATCTCACACTTGGATGATGTTTTGTGGCATTTCATCTTTTTGTGAGGCTTTTCCTTGTCGTTGGCATGAGTCACACGAATTCACAAGCTCATGTGCATCTCGGTAAATAGTAGGCCAAAAGAAGCCGGCATCAAACACCTTCTTAGCCGTGAGATTAGCACCATGGTGACCACCCGTGGGTCCCTCGTGACAAGCTCTAAGGATATTAGAAGCTTCGGTACCAAAGACACAACGTCTAATAATTTGATCCGCACAAGTCCGAAACAAGTAAGGGTCGTTCCAAAAGTAGAACTTGACGTCATGAAAGAATTTTCGTTTTTCTTGAATCGTCATACCCTTGATGATGAAGTTGCCCGCATGGTAATTTGCAAAGTCCGCAAACCATGGGGTGGAAGAATCAATCTTAGAATTCACTACACCAAGTGTCTCGAGCGGAAATGTTTCGGTGATTTCCTTGGGTTCGTTAACACTTTGGTGAGGATCTTTCAAACGAGAAAGATGATCGGCCGCTAGATTCTCGGCTCCCTTTTTGTCAACAATTTTGTGATCAAATTCTTGAAGGAGGAGAATCCAACGAAGTAATCTTGGCTTAGCATCTTGTTTAGCCATAAGATACTTGATAGCCGAATGATCCGTATACACTATGCATTTCGTCAAGACGAGATAAGGTCGAAATTTCTCAAATGCATACACCACGGCAAGGTACTCCTTCTCCATTGTAGTGTATTTAAGTCGAGCCTTGGTCATCGTCTTGCTAGCATAGTGAATAGGCAAGAAGTGCTTTTCATGAAGTTGCCCCAATACGGCCCCAATAGCGTAGTCACTAGCATCACACATGAGCTCAAAGGGGAGGTTCCAATTGGGAGCAACAAGAATGGGAGCTTCGGTAAGTTTCCTCATAAGGATTTCAAAGGCTCGTACACAATCTTCGTCAAAGACAAAACGTGCCTCTTTTTCAAGAAGATGTGTAATAGGTCGAGAGATATTTGAGAAATCCTTGATGAATCGAAGATAAAAGCCCGTTTGGCCTAGGAAAATCCTAACTCCCTTAACGGTTTTGGGATGAGGTAATTTGGCGATGACGTCTACCTTAGCTTGATCTACCTCAATCCCCGCTTTCGAAACCTTGTGCCCTAAGACGATTCCACTTTTAACCATAAAATGACATTTTTCCCAATTAAGCACAAGGTTGGTTTCCTCACAACGCTTCAACATTCTCTCAAGATTCGACAAACACGAAGTGAACGAACAACTAAACACGGAAAAGTCATCCATGAAGACTTCCATCGTCTTCTCGATCATATCACGAAAAATAGCCATCATACACCTTTGAAAGGTTCTCGGTGCATTGCAAAGTCCGAATGGCATTCTACGATAGGCAAACGTTCCATATGGACACGTAAACGTAGTTTTTTCTTGATCACGAGGATCGACGGGGATTTGGAAGTAACCAGAAAAACCATCTAAAAAGCAATAGAAATCGTTTCCCGCAAGATGCTCCAACATTTGGTCCATGAAGGGCAAGGGAAAATGGTATTTACGAGTGGCTTCATTCAACTTACGATAGTCAATGCACACTCTCCATCCGGTCATGAGTCTAGTGGGAATTAACTCGTTGGCATCGTTTGGCACAACGGTCATTCCTCCCTTCTTAGGGACACAGTGAATAGGACTCACCCAAGGGCTATCGGAAATAGGGTAAATCATTCCCGCGTCAAGGAGTTTAAGGACTTCCTTTTTGATGACGTCGTGAATTTTGTGATTCACCCTCCTTTGACATTGGATTGCGGGCTTGTAATCCTCCTCCATTAAGATTTTGTGGGTACAAAACTTGGGATCAATCCTATTAATGTCGGATAACTTGCACACAATTGCCCCTTTGCGATCCTTTAGAACATCGACAAGTGCGGTTTTTTCATCATCCGAAAGTTCTTTCGCAATAATAACCGGCAACTTGTCGCCCTCCTCCAAAAATACATATTCGAGATGAGGAGGTAAATCTTTCAACTCGAGGATAGGTGGTTCCTCAATTGAAGATTTGGGCTCGATACTCATAACCTCCTTGGGTGGAGGAAATGGGAAATCGTTAAGAAAATCCTTGATAATCGAGAAGTCCTCATCATTTTCGAGGTCTTCGTTACAAGTACGTGGAACATCGAATTCTTCCAACGTAAAACCACCACCTTCAAATGGAGTGAAGGTTGGTGTCGAGTTATCAAGAATAGGATCTAACATAGTGGGATTGCCACTATTTTCATCATCACCAAAACCTAGAACTTCTTGTGAAAATTCCTCGCAAACAACGTCAATCATATCAACGAGGCTTATGGTAGCAACGGAAAAAACATGAGAAATTTGAGAGTTTTGAGTTGCGTTTATAACAAGTTCCTCGTCGTTGAAACGTAAGGTGATCTTTCCTGCATGAACATTGATCAAAGCCATAGACGCATCTAAAAACGAACGACCTAAAATGAGAGGAACTTGAGGATCCGTGGGAATATCGACAACGATAAAGTCTACCGGATAATAGAACTTTCCCACTTTCACAAAAACGTCTTCCGCCAATCCACATGCGGGAATCGTGGAATGGTCGGCCAACTCGATAGACATTAGTGAAGGAGTAAGATTAGGAAGATTGAGAGACTTGAAGATTGAAAGTGGCATCAAGTTAATGCTAGCACAAAGATCGACCAAGGCATAACATTCTTCCAAATCTTGGATTGCACAAGGGATCAAGAATTTACCGGGATCAACGACTTTTTGAGGTATACGATTAAGATAAACCGAGGAACAACTAGACAATTGATGCAATTTCTCCTTGTTGTTCAACATACTCTTAAAGTTAGCGGCAAATCGAGGCATCATGACCAAAGCGTCGGCGAAACTCACATTAAAGTGCAAATCACGAAACATTTTCATAAAAAGCTCAAATTGGTAATTGTCGCGCTCTTGACGTTTCTCCTTTCTAAGTCTCGATGGATAGGGCAAAGGTGGTATGGGTTGAGGCATAGGCATAGCCTTTGTAATCACGGGTTCCAATGTTGGTAATGGGTCAACCGTAGGAGTGGCATGAGCGGTACTTCGTGGGATTAGGACATGCTCCTTTTCGACCACCACCTCGGGTTCTTCCTCAATTCCATCCTCCGTAGGAGCAATTGGTTGAGGAGTCGGTTCCTTAAGTGCCTTACCACTACGTGTGGTAATTACTTTCATCTCACCCTTAGGGTTTGATACGGTGTTGCTAGGAAGACTACTCGAAGACGGTTTACACATAATTGCCTCAAACATAGATGAAATTTTATCCTCAAACATGGATTGCCTCTTCTGGGCTTTAACCATTTCTTGCTTGATTTCATGTTGCCCTTGTTCCATTTTTTGTTGGTTTTGTTGTAACCTCGTTACATTTCCTTCCATCTTGTTTGTATGGATTTTAAGCTCATTTGCTAACTCATTTTTCAACTCTTTCTTCAAGTCGTTCTTAAACTCGGATCTTAGGCTAATGATTTCTCTTTGAATGTTGTCAAACCTAGCATCGTTCCCATTAGCGTATTCAACAAATTCATTTGGAAGATCTTTCAACGTTTGCAAACTTTTGTTGTTGTTTTGAAAATCATTTTGATTTTTGTATGAAACTTGATTATTATCCCCTTGATTACCATAGTTTCCCTTGTTATAATTGTTTTTGAAACCAACTTGATTGTTGCGATAGTTGTTGTTAGAATTTTGATTTGAACCAAAACCCGGTGGAGTCAATTGATTAGAGCGGGCAACTTGACCGTTTTGGTTGTAAGTTCCCATGGCCGCGTAGGCACTTGAAGTGTTACCACCGTTGGTAATGCACTCGGAGAAATCATGAACTCCACCACAATACATGCATGAAACCTCAACCGCTTTAGCCGTAGCGGGAGCACTTGGTTCTCCAACTTTGAACTCAATCAAAAGACCTTTAAGCTTATCAAAGATTTTGTTTTCCAAGTTTGCCTCAATTTGGCAAGCATCGATGGTAGTAGACAAAGAAGTTGAAGCCGAAGACGAAGCCTTACGAACACTAGACGTGCTACGAGGACTATACACCTTAGATATATTCTCAATTATCACCAAAGCTTCCTCAACCGTTTCACACAAAAAATTACCACCCGCGACGGCATTAAGATAATCCCTTTCATGATCATTAAGTCCATTGTAAAACGTGTCAATTTGATGCAAGTCGGAAAAACCGTGATGAGGACACTCATGTAACATTTCCTTAAACCTATTCCAAGCCGTTGAAAAACTTTCATTGAATTCTTGTAAAAAATTTGAAATCTCATTTTTCAAATGCGTAGTATTAGAGGGCGGAAAAAATTGGTTCAGAAACTTTGAAACGAGATCCTTCCACGTCAATATAGAATTGGGTGGCTCTTTCTCTAACCAAATTTTAGCGGGCCCCGCTAAGGAATACGTAAAAAACATCATCTTAATCGAGTCATTAGCAACATCCTTAAATTTACAAGTGGCGGTAAGACGATTGAATTGGCGGATATGGTTGTGCGGGTTGTCCTTTTCATCACCACGGAATTTGTTGTTTTGGATCATCGACAACAAACCCGTTTTCACTTCAAAATTCTCCGCAAGGATAGCGGGAATCACAATAGCCTCTCCATAACCCTCGGTGGGTGCTTGAAGTAACTCCATCATAGTTCGATTCGCCATGGTTGGTTCTTCTCTTACAATGGGTTCGTCAATAGGAGACTCCTCACTAGAAAGATTAGGAGTAGGTGTTGACTCCTTTCGGTTTTTCGTTTACGTGCACGTCTTGCTTGATTACGAGTAAGCATAAACGTCACGTACAACGTGGGGGTGAGCAAAGAAGATTCTTTTTGGTGTTTTGTATTTTTCCATTTTTTTGTGGTTTTTGATTGTTTTTATTTTTTTTTTGGATTTTTGTGATTGTATTAAGTAGACCAAAATCTACAAATCTCCTCCTTAATCAAATCTCTTGATTAAAGAAGCCTCAAGGAATGAAAATGATCACGTGAAGTGAACGCCTTCGATGACTTTAGAACATTGGTGGAACACCAAAGTGTTCAAGAGGGTTTAATAAAATAAAACCAAGAAAGTATATGTGATACTTAATAATACTTTGGGCGGCAAAACCCTCGATTAGCTCTCAAAATCAAATACTCACAAGCAAGCGGGGAGACGAGGCGGAGCGAAGCACTTAAGAGCCTGTTTCCTTAGGGTATATTTTATAACACCCGCCTTATACCCACCTTATAGTTTGTATTTTTCAAAATCGAGCTTCACGAAAGTATTTATCTATTTTTGCCTTTTTCTTTTGGTTTGAGATACGAATACAATGATTGGGTAATGACCTCCCAAGTCAAGGTTGTGTTTTCACACTTTTGGAGTACTTGTGAATTTATTGTTCTACGTATACAATATATTAATAATATTCACACAAAAAACAAAAAACCGATAATACGTATTAGTAGAGTGCTACTAATACAAATAGATATTATGGCTATATATAAAAACAACAATGTCCAAATCAAAACATAACACGGCTCCCCGGCAGCGGCGCCAAAATTGATGTAGCCTTTTTACTACCCTTTAGGAAAAGAGCCTAAAATAGTGGTAGTATTAAGCGTCGGTTTAGGAAAACCAAGCACTAATGACCAATGTGGTTCAAAGTTCGTTTCCCAAGGAGGCTAGTGTGTTGTGTAGAGAGATGATTAATTATGTGATTATATGATTATGAGAAAAGAAAATAGAAATGGGATAAGAAGAGAATGACGGTTACGATGACGATTTAAACTAAGACGAAAAGGTCGTACACGTAAAACCGTAAAAAGTACCAAATTAAAAAATTTACCCTAAAAATTCCTAAAAAATTGCAATAAATCCTAAATAATGTAATTAGAGTTTACAAGAAATCAAAAATCACCCAAACCTTTTATTTAATTAAATAATGATTTTTAATGTTAATTAAAGCCCTAAAAATAAATTTATTTAACATAAAGCCCAAAATGAGATTTTTTCAATTGTAAACCTCTAAAATGACCTAACTTAATTTAAAACTATTTTTGAAAATTTTAAAATTAATTAAAACTATTTAAAAACAATTAAAAACTATTAAAACTTAAAATAATTATAAAAAATAATCTAAGGACAATAAAAATATTCTAAAAATTGTAAAATTCCTAATTTACTGTATTTAACCTAAGAAAAATATAAAAAATAGAAAAATCTAAATTTTAATTTTTAATAATAAAAATAATAATAAAATAATATTAAAAATCCTAAATTTATAAAAAATTCTAAAACATACAAACTAGCTTAATTTAACCTAAATAAACAGAAAATGAAGTTGAAATTACAAAAATACCCCTAATAGGCCTCCAAATGGGCCAAAAGTTCAAACAGTCACCTTAATGGGCTTATTAAGGCCCAATAAAAAAAATGTTGTCCAATTAAGCCCAAAAACTCCTATCTGACTCAAAATTTGATTATATACACAATTTTTGAAAGGCCCAAAAGCTGAAAATGTGAAATAAGCTGGCTTATATCAAACAGCTTATTCTTAATGGGCTTTTTGCCCCATTAAGCTATAAGCTGATGCCATAAGCTCAAATTAAACACACAAGCTTCTTTTGAGTTGCTTAAGACTTCTATAAAAAGAAATTTGAAAAATGTCCAAGGAATAAGCCTGAAAATGCAATAAGCAATCTACACAAAACGACAAAATAGTCGTTTTTGAGTTCTAGGCTATCCCAAGAGCCGATTCAAGTTTCAAAAGCTTTTAAATGACTTAACTAAGCTTAATCAACAAAAAGTTTTCAAATAAGTTCACTCAATAAGATGAAATAAGCAAATAAGCACTTATGAAAAAGTCAATTGAGTTGGTATTCTAGCAAAAAGTCAAAATCGTCTAATAAGCTCCAGTTCAAACAAATGGGTCAAATAATGAAGATCTATTACAAAAAATAAGTTGTTGCAGGTCTGGATAAGCCAAAATGGCTTATTGATAAGCTAAATGAAAAATTTCACTAACAGGGGCTAGTTTTGGATGTTGAGCAGTGGAAACTTTTTTCACTGCTTGACTTGTTGACTTTTTTGTCTTTAGTAACTTTTTTGGAGATTCAAGTTACACAAAGGCACCCAAATGATCAGTGGATCATAAGGAGTCAATAACAATCAAGAAATCACAATCACTAACAGCCAATTTGTATAGTTTAATCAAAACATCACCAGATATGCACAAGACATGAACATATAAGCAGTTATGAACTTATAAGCTGTTTTAGCAATTTTCAGCCAACCAAATTGCACCAAAAGCATATACAAGCTATAATAAACTTAAATGAACAAGTTTAAACAGTTTTCATGCAATGGCTCAAAGCCTAAATCAAGATTCAAGCAGATGAAGGTTTTCGAACACTAACACAAGCAGATTTTACTTTTGCTGATGCAATTGACCAACAAGCCAAATTCAATCACTCAGATCTATCACATATTTTATATAAATGATGATTTAACAACTTTTAACCTTAAGCATGCATAAATTCTAGATTTTACCAAAGTCTTAGGTCAAAAACAATTAAAATCAATGAGATATAGCACAATGTTTGATTTGAGGTTTCAAACCCAAAAACTTGCAGCAATATGCACTCAACCAAGCCAATAACAGATAACAAGCACAAACACAAACTTCTAACCACACAATAACAACTTATGATCTCAAACAGGTAATCCCAAACACCCTTTTAACTTTTCAAACCAAATTTTCAAATCAAAAGTGTTATCCAAGACCACCCAAGCCCAAATAAGCACAATAACAGATATCATATGCAGATTTAAGCAAGATTAGACCATAAAATCAGCAAGAACACAAGTCACACACAAAATCACCAAAAATCCAAAGTTTTAACAGATTTTGGGTAAGATGATGTGTACCTCATGAATGTACATCCACACCCACGGATTTTGAGCTTATGTACTAGCAAGAACAAGTACAAGCTTCCACAAACAACCTTGCTAAGAATCAACAAAGTTAGAAGCACAATATGAAAATCAGAAAAATGGAAAATACTTGATTAATGCAACCTTAGTTCCCCACATGTTAGAAATACGTTTTTAACGTATATTAGAATTATTGGTCACTCCATGATATTATTGAATGTTGTATAGCTCGTAGTTAATGTTTGTTTAATTTGTTAAGTAAAACCGGCCCATGGGCTTGTCATAGGTCGGCCCAAGTCCATTAGTGGCTTGGATATAAATACCCCTTTCCACCATGGAAAGGGGGTTGGTTGGTTGTTTCACTTTTGATTAATAAAAACACATATTTCTCTCTCACTTTCTCTCACTAGAACCATCAACCCACCTTATTGATTCATAAGATTATCACTATTCTTCAATTGGTATCAAGAGCCATGGGGTGATTTAAGGTAAGGATTTGTGTTGCTTTTTAGTTTTTGATAGTAATAGTGATTTTTAGGAAAATCTACCTTGAATCTTGTAAGTTTTGGTTGTTGGGTCAAAAAGTTGATGTGGCAGAAATTCAAAAACAAAGAAAACATGAAGTTATTGTCCAAGCGTTGTCAAGAGCAATTTAGGCGTTGACAAGAACAAATCCAGCATTGTTGGCTCAAGAGTTGTCGTGTACAATCTAAGCATTGTCACATGCAATTCAAGAGTTGATAGAATTGTAGACAAGAAGCTTTTAGAAGATTCTATTTGGATATATATGCAGGATATATTCTGTATATGTTTATCTAAATAGAAGATTCACATGTTTATTTATTCTTATCTCTTGTAAACCCTAATCCTTACATTATAAAAGGAACAAGGGTCTTAGGTTTTATTCATATAATTCATTCACAATGTAAACCTAAACGTGTGTGTGCACTAGACGTGGGATTCAATGTATACACGTCTAGTGGATGTTTGTTATTAATATAATGAACATCCTATTTGTTTTAATTCATGTTATTGTGCCTAAACACCTTGTTAATGATTGTTGTTCTAATTCCGCTTTGATTGTTTAATCATATGAACAATGATCATTCCTAGTAGCTTCAAAGATCCGGAAACCAAAGTTTCCAAAATTGGTATCAGAGCCTCGTGGCTCGTGATGCTAGGACCAACAAGGTGTTCGTGTATGGTGAAAAGAAGAAAAATCCGTCTAGGATTTTTCTGGACGTTTTTGTGTGCGCAGCAGTATTCAGAAGGTCATAACTTTCGATTGAACCGTTGGATCGTCACGAAATTTTATATGTGTGTTCTACATACATATATCTAAACATCCACCAGAGGGATTGTCGAATTTTATCCCCAGGAAAAAGTTATTAAGCGTCAAAGTCAGCAGTGAGTGAATGCAGTTTTCTATGGACAGCCATGTTCAAAACACGATCTCTCCTTCGTTAACCGTTGGATCTTCGTGATTTTTGAACTGTAGATTCTTGGCACTTGTGTCTAGAATCTCACCGAAAGGATTTTCGATCTAAGCCCTAATGAAGAAGTTATTCAGCGTCGAGGTTCGCTATTTAAGGTATTATGCTTTTGCTTTTTCACATGAAATCATGAACTAGGGTTCTTCAAACCCTAGATCACTATAAAAAGCAGAAATATTATGAAGTTGTGGCTGTTATGATGGAAGAATCGAGCTAGGTTTATTTTACAAACCCTAAGTTAGGGTTTCGGGGCCTAAGTTAACAAACCCTAGCTCGATTTAAAACAAAAGAAAAGAAAAGGATGTTTACGTTTTGGATGTACACTATGTTCGCATGGAAGAATCAAAACGTAATCTACTGTTTGTGTGGTTTTGAATTGTCCAAGGATGTAAGCAGTTACAAAAGGGTTTTTGTTTGTAAGACCTTGGTATGGACGTTCAGCAAAGGACATTACGTGTTTCTTTTGTTTTACTGTATTGAAGATTGTGCTACATGAAAAGGATGATTACTCCTACATTCACGTGGGATGAAGATTAAACAACTCAGGAAAGAAGCTGCGTGAATATATTCAACAGATATGGAAGCTGAAAATAAAAACCTTATTTATAGGGATTTTGTTTAACTTTCTATTGGATGCAGTTTTTGAATGGGATAACGTGTGAATTATGGACATCACAGGAGTGACGATGTTGTCCACATATGACAAACAATGGTTGATTGATTGTAGCAGTAATTGTGGTCCAACAGTATTAATTCAGTACTCAGAGGCTGCCAAAAGGAAGCACTGTTTGAAAAGTATATGGGGTTTGTACTAGAAAATTAATATGTACATATATACATCATGTGGGTACTATAGCTATTGTTGATGGATGATTGAGACGTGACTTCATGTCTAAGAGTGATACGCTCATACGAGTACAAGGTGTGAACTGTACAATCTAATGGTGACAGTGACTACTCATTGGTTGATGTATTTTGCTTGTATACTGTTTATATCCAAGGAGTATCTACATCACGTGGGGTTACAAAAGAGACAAGAAAAGCTGTTGCTATTTAGGATGAAGTATTATTTTATTGGACCAGTTATGTGATGTAGGGTCCCTAATATATTTACAAGGGTTCAACCGTTCAAGTAATGAGCAAGCAATTTGGATTGTTTAATGATGGAGTATTCACACGGTGCATATAAAGAAATGGTATGAAGTTTGGTTCACATGGGGTGATTTACTGAATTTTATATTGCTTTAGATGCAATCCATGATGTACGATATTACTATGCAAGATATTACTCATGAGAAGTGATCACATATGGCTACTGTTCAAAGTTTTGGACGTGATAAGTTGCTCTTGAAAAATAGAAGTCCTCGAAGTTGTCAGCAGAATGAGACGCTGACAAGAATGAGGTAAACGCTGACGTTTGCAATTTTGACGCTGACAAGAAATAAGTGAACGCTGACAGAGGAGAGCGTTGACATGAGTTGTCCGAGAAACGCTTGCTCAAGCGTTGATAGGTGTTGTCCGATATCTGACAATGCATCTTATTAAAGATATTGGACAGTGAAGGTTCTCGGATGATAAAAGAATTGCTGCTGTTGAGAAAATTGGTACGTTTTAAGCACACAAAAAGGTGGTATTTACACACGAAGGTACATGGAATCTCCGTTTTAATTTAGAATATCATGTTGATATTTATGGCTCGGATATTTTTAAAAGGAATTAATGATCTTAAAGCGAGTTAGCTACAATTCATGAGGAAGTGGAAGTCTTCATGAAGAGGTGTTAGCTTAAGGGGAAGAATTCTTATGGTAAGTTTGATGATTGAAGAAGATTTTCGCGAGTTTGTGTTCTATCATATCTTAAAGTCATGCACTCCCAGTCATAGACTTTAAAGATAACTTGTTCGTGCTTTACATGGTTGGTGATGAAGACTTGTCATAACACTTGAAGGAGTTACATTATCGTGCTCAGTGTCTCACATAGGATGAGAATATTGACAAGAGATCGAGGTCTACTTATACTTTCCAGACTTCTTATAAGTTCTTCATCACATGGATAGTACAAGACATGGAACAAAAGGTTGGGTTATTCTACTTCAACATCAAGAATATCTTATTTATTTTTCTTCAAGATCATTACATAGAGCTACATTTGGAGAATCTTCAAAGATTGCAACATTGTTTACTTTCATGTTGATGTGACAAAAAGGGGAAGAAATACATGCTACACTTGAGGGGAAGCAATTTGAAGATCATGTACAACTTACAAGAGATACACATAGAGTTTTGCCACTATCAACTAGCGGAAGATTGTTGGGTCAAAAAGTTGACGTGGCAGAAACTCAAAAACGAAGAAAACATGAAGTTATTGTCCAAGCGTTGTCAAGAGCAATTTAGGCGTTGACAAGAACAAATCCAGCATTGTTGGCTCAAGAGTTGTCATGTACAGTCTAAGCATTGTCACATGCAATTCAAGAGTTGATAGAATTGTAGACAAGAAGCTTTTAGAAGATTCTATTTAGATATGTATGCAGGATATATTCTGTATATGTTTATCTAAATAGAAGATTCACATGTTTATTTATTCTTATCTCTTGTAAACCCTAATCCTTACATTATAAAAGGAACAAGGGTCTTAGGTTTTATTCATATAATTCATTCACAATGTAAACCTAAACGTGTGTGTGCACTAGACGTGGGATTCAATGTATACACGTCTAGTGGATGTTTGTTATTAATATAATGAACATCCTATTTGTTTTAATTCATGTTATTGTGCCTAAACACCTTGTTAATGCTTGTTGTTCTAATTCCGCTTTGATTGTTTAATTATATGAACAATGATCATTCCTAGTAGCTTCAAAGATCCGGAAACCAAGGTTTCCACATTGGTGTTTTTGTTGTTTGGATTATTAGATAAGTGTTGGGTTTAGCTTATTTTGGTAGAAATCACAAAACTTTTCGTGGTTTTTGGTCAAAAATCGGGTTTAAATTCGTTTGTTCTAAGAAAAAACATCAAAACTTGGTCTCGAAGTTATTTTGCCAGTTTATTCCGGATCAACGAAACATTCCGAATCAACAGTTTATTCCGGATCAACAAGGAATTCCGAATCAACAGTTTATTCCGGATCAACTAGGCATTCCGAATCAACAGTTTATTCTGAATCAACAGTTTATTCCGGATCAACAAGGCATTCCGAATCAACAAGTTATTTCGGATCAACCGTTATTCCAGATCAACCAAGTATTCCGGATCAACCAAGTATTCCGGATCAACCAAGTATTCCGGATCAACCAAGTATTCCGGATCAACCAAGTATTCCGGATCAACCAAGTATTCCGGATTAACCAAGTACTCCGGATCAACCAAGTATTCCGGATCAACCAAGTATTCCGGATCAACCAAGTATTCCGAATCAAGGTAATTATTCCGAACCAAGATCTTTTTCACATTAAGGTATTTATTCCAAATCAACTTAATTATTCCGGATCAAGGGGTATTTTACGAGTTTTTTCGACGATTTTTAGTGGATTTAATCTTGGTTTCTTACACACGCTTTACTTCAACAACACAACACAACTCACAACCTTACTTCACTGCTCGATCAACCGATAATCTTTGATTCTTTAAAGTGATCAAAATGAATCCGAGTTCATTAATGCCTCAAATGACATCACTTACGGATATTTCCGTCATTACGGGAACGGATAATTGCCCTCCGATGCTCATTAAAGAAGTATTTGAAGCATGGCAAGGCCGTATGATGTCATACATTAAGGGAAAACCAACATATGGGAGGCTTATGGTCAAGTCAATTCTAAATGGTCCACTTGATTATGGTACCATCGTTGTTAACAATGTGACTCGACCACGGGAGTTTGAAGAACTTACACCAGCTCAACAACTTATTGCCGATGAAGACGAAAAGGCTCTTCAAACCATTCTCCAAGCTCTTCCACATGACATCTATCGAATGGTAAGTCAATATTCGATTGCAAAGGAGTTATGGGAACGTATACAGGTTTTGCTACAAGGTACGTCTCTTA
Source organism: Glebionis coronaria (assembly GCA_025667525.1). Classification (NCBI taxonomy): domain Eukaryota; kingdom Viridiplantae; phylum Streptophyta; class Magnoliopsida; order Asterales; family Asteraceae; genus Glebionis; species Glebionis coronaria. Next base: position 118,369,291 of record CM046881.1, read on the forward strand.
CTAAACAGGAACGCGAATGTCAGTTGTATGATCTGTTTGATAGGTTCACGTACAGTCCAGGGGAAACGCTTCTTGACTACTACTTCAGATTCACTACTCTCATGAATGATTTGAATGTGTACAATCTCGTGATTGCTCCATTCCAGGTTAACACCAAGTTTTTGAATACTTTACCTCAAGCTGAATGGGGTGAGTATAATACTGATGTTAAGTTAACTAGGGATTTGCATAAGTGCAATTTGGATCGAATCTATGCTTTTCTCCAGCAGCATGAGAAACACGTGATCATGCACCGTTCGCCTCGAGGTATGTACCCTGAATCTTTAACTTTGATGGCAAATCAACCAAGCTTGTCATATAACAACACTCCTTATATCATGGGACACCAAGCTTATCATCCATCACCGTACATGACTCCAAGCTTCCCCAATATTCGATTCTACCGCAACCACCCACCTCACATCAGCAATAATATCGGTTTAATGCACCTTTGTCTCAGAGAGAACCACAAGCATCACAATATGCTCCACAACCTCACCCATATTCACCAGCAAGCATTGCACCTTATGATCAGTCACCATACTCTCCATATCAAGAAAATGCAGCATATCTATCAAGCTATTCTGACCACATAAGTACTCCTTCTAGTGCTTATGCCGCCCAACAAGGCCAAGCAATGTATTGTGATAATGATGAGGTTCCCATTCCTGAATTCAAACAAGGAACTGGCCCAGCTGAAGTGTTAGCCACTATGTCTGCTTATCTCACAAGGACATTGAGCAAAGAGGATTTAGAGGACCAGCTCCTACTAACAATCAGCTGAGGAATTCATCCAATTCTCGACAACAAGCTACCATTGAGAATGGCAAGGTAATGGTTCAACCTATTCAACCTTATCAGGGGAGACCCACTACATCAACCACCAATACACGCATGGTCAATCCTGCTCCAATGGTCAACACTCCTCCACGGGCTAATTCCACAGGTAAGTTGAGAATGATTACATGCTACAACTGTAAGGAAGAAGGTCACATGTCTAGGGATTGCACAAAACCCAAGAGGAGAAGGGATGGTCAATGGTTTGCAGAGAAGATTTATTTGGTGAACGCTCAGGCACAAGGACAGGAACTTGATGAAGAGGAGCTAGCATTACTTGCTGATCCAGGGATTGTGGAACAAGAAGTTCTCACTACACAGAATGCAGCATACCAAGCAGATGATCTGGATGCTTACGATTCAGACTGTGATGATCTTTAATCTGCTCAGGCAGCTCTTATGGCAACTATCTCTAGCTTTGGGTCAGATAAGATATCTGAGGTACTTACTAATACCACTGATACTAGTATTCAACCACATCAAGTTGGGCAAGAGGATGCTAATCCGAATGAGTCTTCGGTGGTGAGTCTTTCAAGTGAGGAGACAATCAATGATAGCAATATCAATGCAAGTCCCCAGACTTTGAGTGAATCACAACCGGGAGTCATTTCGACTACGCATATTCCTGCTCAACAAGATTTGGTCATGGTTACTGCAAAGTTACTTAGCCAAATGAATACTGCACTTTTAGAAACCCTAGCTACGAATAAGAATCTGTCGGCTGAGCTTGCCTTGTGCACCGAAAAAGTTCAAACTTTGGAATTAGTTCCTTCGTTCAATGTTCTAACAAATCCCGAATATGATCATTTTTGAAACAAACAAATGGGTCATTTGCAAGAAATTGAAACCTTAAGAGCAAATCTTTCCAACGAAATTAAAGAAAAAGAGTTAGTGGTCACTAATTTTCACAAACTTCAAACGGATTTTGAATTACTCGAGTCTAAAAAGAATGAAATGGAAATTAATGCGGCTAATAGGATTAGAAGTTTAGATTATTTGCTTTTAAGACAATACGCTGCCTCTCAACTAGTGCACTTATTTGACGCATCGTTTAGAGAGTTTAACTTATCGCGTCAAAAAGACCTTCCCCCTAACCCACGGTATGCAAGACAAGCTTTTATCCATAATCCAAGACTTTATGATGCAACAAAATTAGGATTGGTCTTAGATCCGATTGTTATTTTCGAGGATCGTGAGAATAAGGCTCTAGTTGATGAGAGTCGGTCATACAACTTTGCAAAATATCCTTAGTGTGATTATTTTAAAATGAATCAAGAGTTTGCAAAAACTGACTTTAGAATTCGCTTCCATATTGATAAAGATCTCATCACAACACCAACCTACATGTTAAATGAAGAAAACTCTAGTACACTTCCAACACTTGTCAAAATGGAAGGACCTAAGGAAATTCCAAAGGATCTTCCACCTATTAGCACTGTATGGATAAACTTGCAAGAGATTAATCAATACTTTGCTAGTTTTGACAAGGTCATCCGAGAATGTACGACTTCAAATGGTCTAAACGCCGGAGAATGGGCTTTCAAACACATGAACGAGGTGTTTAAGAATGAGATCAACCCTTTTTTCGAAAATCTAAAAGGAAGTTTTGCATCTCTTTCGGAAAATCTCGATTTTGAAATTAAAGAAGTTCAAAAAGTGTTTTATGAAATGGACACCGCTTACGAACTACAATTAATTGAAAAGGAAAAGATTTTATCCGAATATGACCGATTCTTGTCCCAAGTAATTTCGTGTGATGTGCTTACTACTGTGAATGTTAATTATTCGAATGAGCTTACATCCGCTATGAATAAATGTGATGCTGTGAATATATGTGATGATGTGCATGATTTCTCTGTAAATGTTGCTGATACGTAAATGACGTAGATAATCACTCTTGTCACGAGTCTAAAGCTGAATTTTTAAAGCTTCAAGTCTTACAATTTACTTGCAAAACGTTTTAATCAGCTTGAACAACATTGTATATCTTTAGAATTAAAACAGCAAACTCAAAATGAGGATCTTTTGGTAACAAATGGTTGTGAAAACAGTGTTGACACGAGTGAAAAGATGATTGAGATAGTTAAGGCATTAGAGGAAGAGATTATGAGATTAAAGAGAGATGTGTCATCGAACGAAACACTAAATTTGGAACTAGAGGCTGCAGAGTCTAAAAACCAGTACTTAGAAATTAGACTTTCATCTATTCTAGGGGAGATGGAACGTGCAAGACAGGGAATGTCCACTCTTTATGGTTCACTAGAAGAACGCTTCGCTTTTAATGCGGCACAACAACAATCTTATGTTGAACAATTGAACCAAAAGTGTGAGGAAATCTCTGACTTAAATATCCAGCTCATTGACAAAAACATGGTTTTGGCCGAGTTAAAGGAGACACTTCTTCTCACCCGACAAGAAGTTGTTAATAACTTAGCTACCAACTCTGCACCGTCCTCTAGTGCTCCATCAACCAATTCAGTAGTGATCTATAAGAACCCGCGCCATAAGCAAAATCCGGATACTTACGATGTTTATATGATGAATGCAATTAAGCACGTGGACCTTGTAGGGATATTTTAGATGATTTGTATGCGTTAGATCCCCCAAGCAGTCACTATTATTCAGCTCATGCATATATTCAGCGAGTTCAATATTGCTAAGCATATTTTCAATACATAGGAAAACCGAGTTCTGCACTACTCACTAATCGACCCATTGCTGTAACTCCATTCAATAAAACCCCCAGAGCAAAACCGTCATTGGCACCATCAACTAAGGCACCTTTAAAATCTGTTCCTAATGTTCCCACTTTGCCTTCTATAGGAGTAAAAGAGTCTACTAAGGCTAAAGGATCGCCACTCAAGAAAGATAAGATCAAGCCCTCCACTAGTAGTACCATCAAGAAGAAAGTAGAAGCTCACCCTAGGGATGTTATTTCAGATTTAAATAAAAAGAATTATGTTGCTAAGACTAAAAGCTCTACGACTGTATAGAAGCCTAAACCATTTGTGAATTCTAATTTAAAATGTTGGAATTGTAATGAATGCATGTTTTCTCAACGTCATGATTTGTGTCTTATTGATCATGTGAATGAAATGAATGCCATTAGGAATGATCTTGAATGGAAGCCAACTGGGAGAACTCTTTCCCATGTTGGATTGCAATGGCGTCCCACTGGTAGGACCTTTACATTAGATGGAAAAATGTGCCCTTTAACTAGGAATGCATCCATTGAGGTTTGGTCTCAGCGTCCTTTAATTAGGTACACTAGCACTAAAGTATGGAAACCGCTCCCTTTAATTAGGTCAGCCCCCACTATAGTGCCTATCAGTGAAGAAATACCTCAGGATTTAAGCCAACTTGAATCTACACCACCAACTAGGAAGAAAGCTAGGAAATCTAAGAAACCTAAAGTTAGCAAATCTAAGATCATTAAATTTGTACCTGCTAATAACAAGGAACTTTCAAATTCCGAAACCTATACATTATCCTCGTCTGGTGATATTTTCAGGTGGTCCAAATCATCCTCTAGTATTTGGACTCCGCTTGCTCAAAGCATATGACCGGAGATCGCTCGATGCTCCGAAATTTCGTCAACAAGTTTCTTGGAACGGTAAAATTCATTAATGATCATATTGCAAAGATAATGGGGTATGGTGAATATCAGATTGGAAATGTCACGATTTCAAGGGTATACTATGTAGAAGGTCTTGGTCATAATTTATTTTCAGTAGGACAGTTCTGTGATTCCAACCTAGAGGTTGCTTTTCGACAACACACTTGTTTCATCCGCAACTTGGAAGGAAAATACTTGTTGAAGGGGTCTCGTGGTGCAAATCTTTATACTTTGTCCCTACAAGACATGATGGCCGCCTCTCTAGTATGTCTTCTCTCCAAAGCATCTAAGACCAAGTCATGGTTATGGCATCGCAGATTATCTCATATCAACTTTGATGCTATTAATCATTTGGCTAAAAACGAATTAGTTCGTGGTCTTCCAAAGCTCAAATTTCACAAGGACCATTTATGTTCCGCATGTTCAAGGGGGAAAAGCACCAAGAAATCATACAAGCCCAAAGCTGAAGACACCAATTAAGAAAAACTTCATCTTTTGCATATGGATCTTTGTGGGCCAATGCGAACCGAAAGTATGAGTGGTAAGAAATTCATCCTTGTTATTGTGGATGATTTCTACAGGTTTACATGGGTTAGATTTCTACGTACAAAGGATGAAGCACTGAAGGCTATCATCACTTTTCTGAAATTCATTCAGGTACGTTTAAATACTACTGTTCGCCGTATTCGTACTGATAATGGAACAGAGTTCGTCAACCAGACTCTTCGTGATTACTATGAAGAAGTTGGTATCTCACATGAAACATCCGCTGCACGTACTCCACAACAAAACGGTGTCGTTGAAAGACGGAATCGTACGCTTATGGAAGCTGCTAGGACTATGTTGATTTATGCGAACGCTCCATTATTCTTATGGGCAGAAGCTGTATCTACTGCATGTTACACCCAAAACCGCTCTATCATTCGGAAACACCATGGAAAAACACCTTACAAGCTTCTACATGATCGTAAACCCGATGTTTCATTCTTTCATGTGTTTGGTGCTCTTTGTTATCCAAACATTAATAGTGAGAATTTGGGCAAACTTCAATTGAAAGCCGATATAGGTATTTTCATTGGTTACTCACCCTCAAAGAAAGCATACCGAATTTACAACCGTCGTCTTGGTAAGATAGTAGAAACTATGGACGCAGATTTTGATGAGCTGACAGCGATGGCTTCTGAGCAACGCAGCTCTGAACCCGCGCTTCACGAGATGGGAACCGGTGCTATTAGTTCCGGATTAGTTCCCAATAATCCTACTTCTACATCATTTATACCACCTACAAGGCCCGAGTGGGATAAACTATTTCAATCGTTGTTTGATGAATTCTTTGATCCCCCAAGTGATGAAGTTCCAGCACCTATAGTGATAGCTCCAATCCTTGAAGTTGTTGCTCAAGCTAATGAAGCTTCATCAAATACATCTTCAATTAACATTGAACCGGATGCACCTCCACCAAGTAATTCTCAAACTACACCTGAATCTTCACCCTTACTTGTGCCTAATGATGTTGAAGAGGATTCTGTTGATCATGATTTGGAATATGCTCACCTACAAGAGCTTCCATTCTTTGGTATATCGATACCTGAAAACCCTTCAGTCGCGTCTACCTCAGAAGAAGCTCCTACAATCGTTCACTCCTGACCACCACGGATTGAAAATCACAGCACCAAATGGACAAAAGATCACCCAATTAGGAATATTATTGGAGGTATCGATCGACCAGTCTCTACATGCCATCAATTACAAGAGAGTGCACTCTATTGCTATTTTGATGCATTTCTCTCCGAAGTTGAACCTAAAAACTGGCAACATGCTATGACTCAATCATCTTGGATTGAAGCCATGCAAGAGGAACTAAATGAATTCCAAAGACTTGAAGTATGGGAATTAGTTCCTCTCCCTAACAAGGTTAACATCCTTACTTTGTTGTGGGTTTATAAGGTTAAACTCGATGAGATGGGTGGAGTTTTGAAGAATAAGGCTAGATTGGTTGCTAGAGGATACAAACAAGCCTTGGGTATTGACTTTGAAGAATCTTTTACTCCTGTTGCAAGATTGGAGGCTATTAGACTATTCCTTGCGTATGCTGCTCATATGAACATGATCGTCTATCAAATGGATGTGAAGACGTCATTTTTGAATGGTGAACTAAGGGAAGAAGTCTATGTTAGTCAGCCGAATAGGTTCGTTAGCACATAGTTTCCTAATCATGTGTACAAGCTTAAGAAGGCTCTCTATGGGTTGAAACAAGCTCCACGCGCGTGGTATGATCTCCTTTCAACATATCTCATGTCGGAAGGCTTCTCCAAAGGCAAGGTGGACCCCACTCTATTCACTCTCAAGGAAGACAACGACATGATACTGGTACAAATTTATGTTGATGATATAATATTTGCTGCCTCTAACATAGAATTGTCAAACCGCTTTGAGAAAATAATGTCCACACGCTTTCAGATGTCAATGATGGGAAAATTTTCATTTTTCTTAGGATTACAAATTTCTCAGAATCCCAGAGGAATCTTTATTAATCAATCCAAATATGCTCTAGAATCTTTAAAGAAATATAACTTTGAAAATTGTGACCCCGTGGATACTCCAATGGTGGAGAAATCCAAGTTAGATGAAGATAGGAATGGGATTATTGTCGATCCTAAACTCTTCCATGGGATGATCGGCACCCTTCTCTATCTGACTACTAGCAGGCCTGATTTGCAATTTGCCGTATGCATGTGTGCCCGGTATCAGGCTCGGCCTACCGAAAAGCACCTACATGCTGTTAAAAGGATCTTTCGGTATCTCAAAGGAACACTTCATCGTGGTCTATGGTATCCGAAAGATTCCTCTGTTGCTTTAATATCATATGCAGATGCTGATCATGCTGGGTGTCAAGACACGAGGCGTAGAACTTCTGGGTATGTGCAACTCCTTGGAGACAGATTGATTAGTTGGTCTTCAAAAAGGCAGAAAAGCGCTGCATTTTCTAGCATGTAGGCTGAATACATTGCCATGTCCGGTTGTTGTGCTCAAGTCCTTTGGATGAGATCACAACTAACTGACTACGGTCTTGGTTCAACAAAATCCTGATGTATTGTGACAACAAGAGCGCCATTGCCCTTTGCTGCAACTACGTTCAACACTCCCGGGAAAAGCACATCGACATTCGCTACCATTTCATTAAAGAGCAGGTGGAAAACGGAGTGATCGAGCTGTATTTTGTCACCACTGAGTATCAGCTGGCAGATATGTTCACAAAAGCCTTAGATCGAGGACGAATCGAGTTTTTGATCGACAAGCTTGGCATGAAATCTTTCTCTCCAGCGACTCTCAAAGAGTTGGCAGAAGAATCAGCAAGATAGTGGTGGTAAACTATTCATGCGTATCCTTTGTTCGTGATCATGTATATTATCGTATATATATAAACCACAAAAAGAAAAATACAAAAATATAAAACCTACAAAAACCATAAAAAATATAAAACCAAGAAAAACCATAAAAAATATAAAACCAAGAAAACCCAAAAATATTTTCGTTTTTTAATCGGGCATGTCTTTTAGTACGGTAATATTTACGGCTTTAGAAATGTCGATTAAAATTGACACGGCGCCATAAATAGAGTCCGTATAAAAGTTGTACATTTTTAAAATATGCCCATTATGGCTTGTAGTTATTTCAGACTACAACCCACTTTTCGCATTAAAGTCACTTATTTCCTTGGAAAACGTTGGCTCACAACGGGAATTAATTTTCTCGGGCATGATTTACAAGCCAAATCATGCAAAGGGATCAAGTTTACTTTATAACTTGGTCTAACACGAGTTAATGTACGTCTCAGTGCATTAATTTGTCAAAATAAGAGAAATCTATTGCCACCACGAATCAATCTTTTCAAGACATTAATTGAAAAATGTTTTCATCAACATGTGCCTCGTTAAACAATGACTACAACTCTTTAAATAGAAAACGGGTCATCGTTTAAGGGGGAGAATATATTAAATCGTCTTCGTCATCAAAACAGTCTTCAAAAGTTTTCGAGGAAAATTAATTGGCTAAATGGTTAATGACTGGAATTGCTTTGGTATTCGTCTTGTACTCGTTCGTGATTTGTCGTGAATAGTTAAGTTGTGTGATTGCTACGATAGGTTAAAGAGGAAGTTTGATGAGACTGCTTTTATACATCGTCTCATCGTCCAAATAGGGCTTAAAATGCATTAAATATCATCAGAATACCCATATATATGCTTGTGTTTGTTACTTGTGTATTTTAGGTACGGATATTGAGAAAATGATAAAAGATCACAAGAATCATGCAAAAACGAACACGGGAAACGAAGCCGCACAATGAACCAAGCCCTAATGAAGACTTTCCCAAGTTTAACCCTTGAAGATTTGAAGAATTATGAAGAAGGGCCCTCCAATATGGAAGAATTGACACTTTATACCTGATACAAGCGTTTTAGCTAGGTTCAGAATTCTCGGAATCCTCTCGAATTGATCTCAGTTAAAAGTAGAATGATTTGTTCTTGGTGACAAAAAGTGGATTTGGTTTTCTAGACTATTAAACAGATAAGTGAATAAAAGATTAAAGATTAAAGCTGGAAACAGTAGATAAAAGCAGTTAAATGATAAGGCAGAAAAATACTCTTACTGAAAAATGCCCTATGCTGAAAATAACCCTTATGCGGAATGTTGCTCTATGCGGAATAAATTGTATGATTCGGAAAAAGCTCTATGCGGAAAATACTGTCTATTCGGAAAACACTTCTATTCGGAATAAATTGTCTCATGCGGAAAATTAAGATCATTCGGAAAAATCAGGGCTACGCGGAAAAAACGGCTATTCGGAAAAATATTCCGAATAGGGAAACAAAAATTGGCTATGCGGAATAAATAAAAAGTTCCGAATAAGGAAACGGGAAAAGTCCTATTCGGAAAATTGGTTCTATTCGGAATGCTCAAAAAGTTCCGAGTAAGAGAAACTAAAACAACCCTATTCGGAATGCTCAAAGTTCCGAATAAGGGAAATTCAAAAATGGCTATTCGGAAAGATGAACTTCTATGCGGAAAATAGAGCTATTCGGAATATCTGGGATATTCCGAATAAAGAGGAAGTAAAACCTCTACTCGGAATAATTGAAATATTCCGAGTAAAGCAAACTTAAAATGTCTATTCGGAAAATCTGGGACGAAGAACAGATACAGCAGACACGAACGGGAAACTTAATCAAAAATCCAAAATCAAATCAAATACTTAAAAAGGTTTAACCAAACTAACCAATAATCATTAACATACCATAAAGAACAAATCCCACCAATAAAAACACTAAATCAACAACTTTTTAATACCAAACTTGAATCAAATAAAAACTTAAGAACTTGCAAAAAGAGATGATGAAGAACAAGATTAATGAAAAGGTGGAATGGATTGATTAAGGGAAAAGTAACAAGAGTATTGATTAAAGATTACAAGATGAAAAGAAAAAGATGAAAGTCACCAAACTCCCTAATGGAGTTGGTGAAGGGACGAACTACAAAGCCTGGGAAAAAGGAAAAATGAAAACTAACTCCCTATGTGTGAAGGGAAAAACTATATATAGTCCTAGTGGTTGGTTGGTGAGTGGGCTTTCTCCCTTTCTTCTTGTCTTCTCGTCTTTTCAGAAAAGTTGACGATTTCGATTCTGATTCGGGATTTGTTGTCGATTAAATCCAACTCGTCTTTTAATTTCTTCGTTAAATAGACTCGAGTTTCTTCGACTTATGAAAATCTTCCGTCTTTAGTCCTTTTCTTCAATAAATCTTCGAATAGGCCTAGTGACTTCAAATCTTTTGCATCTCTTGGACAATAGACTTCGTCTTCAGTCTTTTTTTCCTTGATAAAACCCGTGCAATCCCATGTTTTCTTTAATATTCATCCGGTTAGCTCTGAAAACACAATAAACACAAAAACCACGCATAATTCCAAACAAATGATATTAATTACGTGTTTTGGTCTTGTTTTAGCCAGAATTAAGTGGTAAAAGGATGGGTGTTTACACACCTATCAAATCCCCTACACTTAACCATTGCCATGCCCTCATGCAATGCTTAGTGATAAAGCAATTTTACATTTTTCTCATAATTAATCAACCTCGGCCTTATTCAAATACTACTAATTAAGAATCAAATAACTAGGAGAAATAAAAACTTTAAGATAAACAAAGAGAAATGAAATAACTTGTAAAGAAATCAAAGACTTACATTAGGGCTTTGGTGTTGCGAAGATTTATCACCCTCAAGTTTCACGTTCCCCAAACTAAGCTTAAAAACGAGATCATTGTTATTATAAGTTAGTAAATCAAACACTTACACACATGGCTTAATTAAATGCTTAAACTCCCTTATTCCTAATTGTTTCTCTTATATTTTATTTTTGTCTTAGAATGATCATGAAGATGCATTTTTGGACTTATTTCGATAGTTTATTAAGGCTGAAAGCAAAGTAGGACGATTTGATCAATAGTTAGCTAAAGGACAAAATCTCTTAAAACTGCTTCTCGGGATATCAAAAAGTTCATATCTTGGCATAACTTGGTTCACGATTTGAGACCTTTCTCGGGCCGATATTTGGCATGTACTTCATACTTCATATCTTCGAGAGACGTTCTTGAGATAATGGTCTTCTCGTCATAATAGAGTTTCTTCACTTGGAGACTTTTGAGGGGTACTCCAACTTTGTTGACCACGACTTCATGATTATTTCTTCAATCTCTATTTGGGATTTTGAGATACAACGATCCGCCTCCTTTTTGGACTTGGATCTATTTATCCTCATACCTTGTTAGGGTCTTTTCGGATAGATTTCTCCATGATCTTTATGGGAGTTGATTGCTTTTCGTCGTGAGTCTTGATCCTTCATATTGACTTTAGGAATAATGCTTTTCACATCACTTTGGATCTTCAGCAATAAAATTGAATCCTCATGCCTTGTTAGGGCCTTTTCGGACTCGCCAATCTTCGCGCCCCGCTTCATAAGTTATGCCTTGGCTATGAACTCTTATCATTACCGAGCAACTTTTAAACGATCTTGGGCTAGAAGCTAAGTAACTTTTCAAATCGTAAGACCTTACTTATTGCAGATAGATTATTAGCAAGTGATGGGAGAATAGGCAAATAATTACACCAAGTGAGCTTGCGCAAGATTACCGACTTATAATTGACTCTATCATTTCTCGTCCTCCACAATTTAAAATCTCAAATAATGAGACTCGTGGACACTTAGCCTAATAAACCAATTAAGGTCTACATGGTTAAGGATACTAGCTAGAATAAACTTGGATAAGTCTATTCGGGTTGAGTCAAAATAAACGCAACGGGCCTAATATGTCAAAGACTTCTAAACTAGCTACACCACTTTATTAATATTTTTGACTTAATTGCGGGATATATACATATGAAAGCAATGATAAAAATTTAAAAATTACGACTAAATGGCCAAAGTTAATAAAAAATTTGAAAAATGTTGAAAAATAGGATTTTCCGGTTAATTGAAGGCATTTTCATGGAAAAGTCCACTTAAAACTTCGATAGAAGTCTCCCCTACACTTAAGATAAACATTGTCCTCAATGTTTAAGCATGTGGGAAGAGTCTCCCCTACACTTATGACATTGTGCACGTTGGTTAACTCAAGTTAAGGAAGAGACGACTAAAGTGATCAATTTCAAATGTGAGTATGAAGAAAATTGAATCACGATAGTTTGAGAGATGGAACCGGATTGCGGATAACACGGGAGCACGGTTCTTCAAAGATTTCCAAGATTGCAGTTATCCCTGTAAGCACATCACCACACAAACACAAATGACCAAAATAGGTCCTCCCCTACACTTAGGGGGTTAAAGGGATAGATACTCGGGCTGCCTCCCGAGGAGCGCTTGTTTTTGATAACCGAGTCACGAGCCTGACTCGACCCAAATTCAGTTCATGGGGAACGTGGTGAGGGATGGAATCACCTCCTGAGAGGTGTCCTCACCAAAGTACAACTTCACTCGTTGGCCATTCACCTTAAAATTTGGTCCATTAGGTTGAGCGAGCTCGAGAGTACCATATGGAAAAATTTGGGCGATGGTGAATGGGCCGGACCAACGAGATTTGAGCTTGCCCGAAAAGATTTTCAACCGAGAGTTAAAAAGTAAGACTTTGTCTCCAACATGGAACTCTCGGTTTTTGATCTTGGAGTCGTGAATGAGCTTAGTTCTTTCCTTATAGATCAAAGAATTTTCATAAGCCTCATTCCGAAGTTCATTCAGCTCATTGAGTTGGATCTTGCGTAGGTCACCGGCTTTGTTTATATCAAAATTGGCCCACTTCAAGGCCCAATAAGCCTTGTGCTCCAACTCAATGGGGAGGTGGCACGCTTTCCCGTACACAAGACGATAAGGCGTACAGCCGATCGGGGTCTTGTAAGCAGTACGGAAAGCCCACAAAGCATCATCGAGTTTATCAGCCCATGCGGCACGATGCTCTCCCACGGTTCTTTCAAGAATTCGCTTCAGTCCTCGGTTGGATATTTCAGCCTGGCCATTAGTTTGTGGGTGGTAGGCTGTGGAAAGACGATGGTTGACACCGTACTTAGCCATGACTCTAGCAAATTGGTCATTGCAGAAATGAGTCCCACGATCACTAATAATGGCGCGAGGCACACCGAAGCGAGCGAATAGAGCTTTCAAAAAGTTACAAACCACCCTTGCGTCATTAGTAGGCAAAGCTTTGGCTTCAACCCACTTTGAAACGTAGTCAACGGCTACAAGGATGTATTTGTTTCCTTTAGAAGAAGGGAATGGCCCCATAAAGTCGATACCCCAAACATCAAAAATTTCACACTCTTGAATGAAATTCTGAGGCATCTCGTCTTTATGTGTGATTTTGCCTTGCTTTTGGCAAACATCACATCGTTTGACCATATCGTGAGCGTCACGGTATATGGAGGGCCAATAAAATCCCGAATCAAACACTTTCTTAGCGGTGTAGTTGGGACCAAAGTGACCACCGGTGGGTCCTTTGTGGCACGCATCAAGGATGTCCGACGCTGCCGGTCCATCAACACATCGGCGGATAATCAGATCAGCACATTGTTTGAATAGGTAAGGGTCGTCCCAAAAGTAAGTCTTGATGTCGGTAAAGAACTTCTTCTTTTGCTGGGACGTCAACCCTTCCTTGAGAATTCCACCCGCCAAGTAGTTTGCAAAGTCTGCAAACCACGGGGTTTCATTCGGCTTCGAGTTTATAGACATTAAGGTCTCCAAGGGAAAAGAATCATTGATTTCTTTGGTCGGATGATCCCCTTGGTATGGATCCTCAAGTCTACTAAGATGGTCCGCGGCTAGGTTTTCTGCTCCTTTTTTATCGCGGATGTCGATTTTAAATTCCTGGAGCAGCAAAACCCAGCGAAGAAGTCTTGGTTTGGAATCTTGCTTTGTCAACAAGTACTTCAGCGCGGAATGATCGGTATACACGATGGTGGTAGAAAGGACAAGATAGGGGCGGAATTTTTCAAAAGCATAGACAACAGCTAAAAGCTCTTTTTCGGTTGTCGTATAATGCAATTGTGCCCCTGTCATTGTCTTGCTAGCGTAATGGATCGGTTGGAAGTGTTTGTGCACTCTTTGTCCAAGAACCGCTCCAATAGCAAAATCACTAGCATCGCACATCAACTCAAAAGGCAGCTCCCAATTAGGGGTAACCAAGACGGGTGCCTTAGTTAGCTTATCCTTAAGTGAGTTAAAGGCTTCAAGGCACTCTTTGGAAAAGATAAAAGGAGTATCTTTTTCCAAGAGGTGGGTCATCGGGCGAGCGATTTGAGAAAAATCTTTGATAAATCGACGGTAGAAGCCCGCATGACCCAAGAAACTTCTCACACCCTTCACAGTGGAAGGTGGAGGCAACTTTGCTATAACGTCAACTTTAGCACGGTCTACTTCAAGACCGGCTTTCGAAATCTTATGTCCAAGCACGACGCCTTCTTTTACCATGAAATGGCATTTTTCCCAATTTAGAACAAGGCGAGTGTCTTCGCACCGCTTTAGCATACGTTCTAAATTGGCAAGGCAAGAGGAGAAGGAATCCCCGAAGACCGAGAAATCATCCATGAAGACTTCCATGGTTTGTTCAACCATGTCATGGAAGATAGCTAACATGCACCTTTGGAAAGTCCCTGGCGCATTACATAAGCCAAAAGGCATTCTTTTGTAAGCGAAAGTGCCGTAGGGACAAGTGAATGTAGTCTTCTCTTGATCTTGGGGATCGATGGGTATTTGAAAATAACCCGAGAAACCATCGAGAAAGCAGTAATATTCATTACCGGCTAATCGTTCAAGCATTTGGTCCATGAAAGGTAGAGGGAAATGATCCTTTCTCGTGGCATCATTGAGTTTGCGGTAGTCTATACAAACTCTCCACCCAGTAACGAGACGAGTGGGAATCAACTCGTTGTGTTCATTGGGAACAACGGTTATTCCGCCCTTCTTGGGCACACAATGGATTGGACTAACCCACGGTGAATCCGAAATAGGGTAAATCATACCCGCATCAAGAAGTTTGATAACCTCTGTTTTGATGACTTCATGTATTTTTGGATTCACCCTTCGTTGGCTTTGAATAGTGGGCTTATAGTCGTCCTCCATGAGAATTTTGTGTGTGCAGAAGTGAGGATCAATTCCACGAATATCCGAGATTTTCCACACAATAGCCTTCTTGTGATCCTTCAACACAGCGACGAGGCGAGTCTTCTCTTCATCTTTCAAGTCCTTCGCAATAATGACGGGTGACTTCTTGTTGTCGTCAAGGAACACGTACTCGAGATGTGGCGGCAACTCCTTTAATTCTAAATCCGGAGGATTTTCGACGGGAGGCGTTTTCAAAGTCGTGGCATCGATAGCAATAATCGTGGGAGATGGAGGCGAAGGATTGTCTTCGGTGAGAAGATTGTCAAAGAAACTCATATCTTCATCCCCCTCGGTGGGAGAATCATTAGTGGCTAAATTCGCATCTCCCATGGTATCTTCAAGATTGTTCCAGAATAAATCACTATCTCCAAATAGAGACAACGATGAATCAATAGAGGACACGGTCTCAACAGTGGGAAGAGATGTAGGAATACTTTTGCAAGCATCATTAAAGTGTTCTTCACAAGCCTCATCAAGAACGTCAATACAATTAACGCTCTCATATGAATAAGGCTGTTTAGACAACTTTCCCATGTTGAAGACTACTTTGTCGTCACCCACTCTCATGATAAGCTCTCCGGCTTCAACATCAATAAGAGTGCGACCGGTCCTCAAGAATGGACGACCAACAATAAGTGGCACACGGGGGTCCATCTCGTAGTCGACGACAACAAAATCAGCAGGGAAGGTGAATTTGTCGACTCCTACGATAACATCTTCGGCTATCCCCACTGGATAAGCAACCGTACGGTTCGCCAATTCCAAAGTCATTTTAGTGGGGACAAGCTCTGGGAGAGATAATTGCTTCCAAACACTTAGAGGCATGAGATTTATACTGGCACCTAGATCGGCTAGGGCCATGCAATTCTCTACTCCCGGGAAATTGCAAGGGATAAGAAAACGACCCGGATCACCAAGCTTGGTTGGTAATTTCCTTAAGAGCACTGCAGAGCAGTTCTCATTAAGTTGGGTGTTGGCAATGTCGAGGAGCTTTTCCTTGTCGCTCAAAAGATCTTTAAACATTTTAGCATATTTGGGCATGTGAGCGAGAGCCTCAGCGAAGGAGATATTGAAATTCAGTTGTTTAAACATTTTAAGAAAGTTAGAAACCTGAATATCATCCTTGCTCTTTTGCTTCTCTTTCCTCAACCTTGAAGGATAAGGTATATTGGAAGAAGATGAAGGCTTTAGAGGAGTAGGGTCACTCACAACCACGGGTGGAGGAGGGGTAGCATGAAGAGGTGGAGAAATTGGGGAAGGAGAAGGAGGAGGAATAGGAGCAGGCGACTCGTTTTCCTTAGTCACAACCACCGGTGGGGGTATAGGAAGCTCGGGTTCCTTGGTACCTTTACCACTTCTAGTAGTGATTGCTTTCATCTCCCCTCTTGGGTTCGCAACGGTGTTACTCGGAAGAGTACCCGAAGAAGAGGGTTGACTACTTTGGAAGAAACTAGCCATCATGTTCCTCAAGTCATTCGTCTGACTATCCAATGTGTTTCGCATATCGGCTCTCAAATCATTTCCTTGCTTTACCAAATCGGCTTTCAGGTTGAGCACCTCTCTCTGAAGATTTCCCACTATCGCATCATTAGTCCTCATATACGTTTCCACTTCTTGGTGAAGAGCGTTGGGTTGGTTGGGAGGAGCATTGTATGCAGGTGTTTGGTAAGCAGGTTGTTGGTAGACTTGATTGTTTCTTTGAGGCGGTTGTTGCTGCTTGTGAGGTGGGATGTATGGTTGTCGAGGTTGTTGTTGTTGTTGAGGAGGGCGATTAAGGTTTTGTTGTTGGTTTGGGTTGGTAGGAGGAAAGCCAGGTGGTGAAAGATAGTTGTTGTTGCGGTAGCTAAGCAAGTTACGGTCACCTTGAGGTTTTGCTTGATAAGCGGGTTGTTGGTAGGTGCCATATGCCGCATTCACATTCTCAGCAGGGTAATCTTGGGTGGCAGTACAAGTTGTGTAAGAATGGGGACCACCGCATATCTCACAAGGTTGGCTGACAGCGTTGACTTGTGC